>QEPC01011341.1:7999426-8054637 GCA_003113815.1 Sphenodon punctatus | reverse complement strand
GTTCACTCCCAGCTCCCGACAGTAAGAAGCTCATCCCGTAAGCCACTTGGTTAATAGCCATTAATGGACCTACTCTCTAAGAACGTATCCAGTCCTTTTTTAAACCCATCTACACTGCTGGCCTTGACAACGTCCTCCGGCAACAAATTCCATAAGTTAATTATGTGTTTAATGAAAAAATACTTCCTTTTATTTGTTTTAAATCTGCCGGCAGCTAGTTTCATGGAGTGTCCCCTAGTTCTAGTACTATTTGAGAGGGTAAATAACTGTTCTCTATCTACTCGTTCCACATCACTCAGGATTTTATAAACCTCTATCATGTCCCCTCTCAGTCTTCTCTTCTAAGCTGAAGAGACCCAGCTTGTCAAGCCTCTCTTTGTACGGAAGCCGTTCCATACCCTGTATCATTCTCGTTGCCCTTCTCTGCACCTTTTCTAGGTCAGCGATGTTTTTTTCGAGATGGGGCAACCAGAACATATTCCAGGTGCGGCGGCACCATTGATTTGTATAGAGGCATTATGACATCCTCAGTTTTATTCTCTATCCCTTTGCAAATAACTCTTAACATTGTGTTCGCTTTTTTGACTGCTGCAGCACACTGGGCTGAGGATTTCAGTGTAATGTCCACAATCACACCCAGATCCTTTTCCTGAGCGATAACGCCTAGCTTAGTACCTAGCATTGTGTACTCATAGTTTCGATGTGCATCACTTTGCACTTGTCCACATTAAATCTCATCTGTCATTAGATCTCGTTGCTGCCATTTTGCTTAAGGCACAATGATTATTTTATTTTATTTTCTTGGCCAAGAACTTGCTCCGGGACCGAGATCTCAGTCCTGGCTCTTGAACTCGTGAGAATGTCTCTTCTCAGTCATCCCTCCTCAGGAGTAAAACACACAAAGGAGCAACGACATTGAACAAACTGTTGGTCAGAACGTGGCCTTGGGCTACAAGCTGCCTCTGGAGCTGTGTGATAAAGTTCACCTTCCGGCTGTACTTCCTCTGCCCAGAGGCCCCTTGAGTGTGGAGAACAAAATGGCTAATGTGTAGGTGAGGGAGTTTTCTGGTTCAGATGGTGAAACCAGTGTTGGGACAGGGAGAGAACTGGGCCCCACGAGATAAAGAGGGTTGAAATCCTGGAGCTGCATGAGAAGCACCCTATCTTTGGGGCGTGGGTTGCAGGCTTTAAAAAATAGCAACCCAGGGCCAACTGGCCAGCCCAGCATGGCTCCTTAATTAATGATCCTCAACCCCAGATGGGGTAAATTGTCCTGGCTCTGGAGGGGAGGTTTCACATGCTACATTGACTACAGGCATGGGTTGGTCAAGCTCCAAAGCCCCTTAGGAGAGGTGTGGCGAGACACTTGGTGCCCTTCAGATGTGGTGGGCATGGGGCTCTCAGGATCCTTCACGAGTGGGGGCAGGAGATGCCTGGGGCCCCTCAGGAGTGGCACCCCTCAGTTCCAATCATCCCCAAACTTATTGCTTTCCCCTAACTCTCTGAAGAAACAGTAAACCAAGACACTATGCTGGAGTAGGATCAGTGAGATGATGCAGGGCTCGATATTTGCACCTCGGTATTTACGGTAGTAATGCATGATACCTGCCGCCACCTACTATATCACGTTAGGACTAGTCAGGGCACTGACCAATCAGGGCAACACAAACCAGGTTTTCTAATAGTGTCTGTAGCGTTACCACCTCCTTCGGAGGAAACCCAAGAAGGGGCAGGACCACATTGGGTGGTGGGGTGAGGGCAAAGGGGGCCATCACGCCATTTTCTGATGTAACCCCTTATGCCTCTTATGGAGGCCTGTGATGCCATGACACTTCCAGGAATGGAGTATAACGAGGCTGCCGCTGCACTCCTGACCCCGCCCCCCCTCCACTTTCTGGCCTATCCCTGCCTTTGCAGAGCATTGTGACATCACAACTCTCAATAGCAGCAGGGCCATGTTGGAAAAGGTGTGGTGAACTCCCTAGGGTCCGCCGCCCCGTTTCTGAGGTGGCGACCCCTAGAAGCCTCCGTTCTCCAGATCAATCATGGGCGCCCCTGGCGCTGACCTTGAGAAATGAATGCTTCCTCCGGAGCTTGGAGACTCTTGGGCCAAAATTGGGAGCCTCCAGCTAAATCTGGAGCAGTGGACTGGATAACACCCACTCTTTCTCAACGTGTAGTGCAGGAATAGGGCTGAAACAAGCAGTAACAATTTTGCTCATTGAGTAAGTTTGCCATCTTGAGAACCGGGATTGATTCCTTAACCATTTCCTTGTACCGATATGATTTCTCAGTTCTTGCAATTCCTCGAGAGACCATCCCGATTTACCGACTTTCCATTTACTGTTTACCGCGTATCATTCATTTACCGCTTACCACATTGCCAAGGGTGCTGTTTTACTTCCAGGTTTCTATCTGTGTTTACTGTTTGCTGCATTTCTGAGCCAGTCGCTATGTGAACAGCACACCCCTCTCCCCCCCCCCCCCCTGCCCAAACACAGTTCTAAAAATGAGTGCCTCCATTCCACTGCCTCCAATCAGAATTGTTGTTCTTTGTTGTTCCCTTGGTTTTGACCAATCTGCAACTGGATTGCAGATTTGTAAAGTCAATGCTTTACATTTGCGTACTAGCCAATGAGTGACAGGGAATTTTGAGAGAGAATGGAGGACAGAGGAGCTAGAGGAAATCGGGTATTGAGGAAATAGTAAACTGGTAATTTGGTAAATCGGGTATTGCATCGGTATTACCTCTTGGGATTTGAAATTGATGGCAAAGAGGTAAATGGGATCTTGGTAAGCAAATGATCAGTAAATTGAGGAACAAAATGTCCATTGAGACATTACCAAGTACCGAGAGCTTCTTGATTTCACCGAAACGGTATCGGGAACTGGGATTTCAATGGGAATTCCCATTTTTTGCAAAATCGCGTTTCAGGTTTGGGAGCCAAATGCAACCCATGGCTAGATTTTATTTGGCCCCTTTCCAGTGCCTGGATCTGGCCCCTGGATCCAGTTTCTTCCTTCAAGCACTGAAAGAGTGAGCTCAGGGGAAGGGAGCAGAGAGGAGCCCATGGACACAAGGGTAAGGGATAGATCCACGGCACCGATCCATGATCTGGACCCGCCTCTTCCTGGGCGCACCCCATAAGCTCCCCACCCCCAACGTCTATGTGGCCCTCAGAGCTTGTACTAATTTTCAAAGTGGCCCCTGGGAAGGAAAGGTTTCCCTGACCCTGGTATAGCGTGTTGTAGAGTAGCTTGGTATATATTGTGTACTCATTTGTGTGCTGTCTCAATGGTCGCTCGTAGAGGGTGTTAACAAATGTGATGGGGCCCAGTTTGGCCTGCTCTAGCCCGCCTGGGCCAACACTGAACCCGCACGTTTGTTCCAGGCCTGCCAGATATGGGCCCAGTTCAGACCCCAGCGGGGGAGGCGGCTGGGCCGGAAACATGGGCCTGCAAGGAACCGGGCCCATGGTCTGGACTGGGAGCCACCAAGGTAGGCCAGAACCAGGCGAACCGGGCAGGTGTGTCTGTTGTCTTGCCCACCTGGCTCAGCGTGGGGGGTTGCTATGGCAGCCAGCCATGGCTGCCCATCATGGCGGTGGTTGGGGCGCCGACCGGAGCGCGGGTTTGCTCCCCAACCCCTTCCTCACTGGGTCAAGCTGCAGGAACATGGGTTCCGTAGACTGCGCTGACCCGACTGGGACATGCATCTATGGCGGCGGCCGCAGTGCATTTGTTTTTAGCCAGACTAACATACTGGCGATCAGAGCATCAGAGCATTTATTTACTACTGGCTGCGCATCTCTAAGAGAGAGTAAAGAGCTACTGCCACCTAGTGGAACAGAAGAGGATTTCATCCATTGGGTTTGAATTGGCAATTAGAATTAAAATGGGTAGTTAATTTAGTATCCATGGGCAATACCCACATTTTTGGGTACTTCAACCAGTACCTGATGGGTTACTCGGGTACCTGGTGGAAACCCCAAAAGTCGATAACTTCCTGTACCAATTTTTCCATTTTCCGAACTTGGTATGGAAGTCGGAAAAAAACAGCCCTAGAAATCGACATTCTGGGGCCAGAGGTCAACACGCTGGGACATCTGGCACCGAAATTGGGTCACAATCAGGTACCAAGAGTGGTTGCTGGGTTGATTCCCCCTGCAAGTCCTACTCAGAGACGCTGGGGTTTGACCCAAAGTCTCTGGGGTCCGAAGAACATAATGGATATCCTTCATTTCAGAGCTACACAGCTCCATAGAAAATAATGGTTGTCCCTTGTCTCAGAAGCGCCATAGAATATAACGAGTGTCCCTTTGGGCCGCCTTATCCCACACATACCGTCGCGGCCTCTGAGGTCAGCCGGGCGCACCCTGGTACCATCTAGCTGTGAGGTTCCCACCACACGGGCACGCAGAGGGGCGTCCTCGGTGACTGCCCACAATTCGCCTTTCGTCTAAGCCCAAGCCGGCTCGACGTCTGAAAGCGACGTGAGACCTTTTTGTTTGGACAGGTGAGGAGCGGGTTGGTTTGGTTGGGGGAAACGGTTTAATGGGCTGGGGGGGATTAAGGGAATTTGTATATGTGTTTTTAAGTGTTTTATATGTTGAAAGTCACCCTGAGCCTTGGGGGAAGGGCAGGGTAATAATAATATTAATTAATAATAATTAATAAAGTAACAATTAATTATTAATTATTCCCCACAGCTCCATAAAACATAATGGATGTCTCTTGTGTCAGGAGGCCAGGGCTCCAGAGAACATGAAGGGGGCTCCTTATTTCAGCGCCCCACAGCGCCAAAGAACGTAGTCGATGTCTCTTATTTCAAAACCCCACAGCTCCGTGTTGCCTCTTATTTTGATCCGGCAACCCTAACCCTAAGGTGCCTTGGCAGAACTTTTCCAGGGTCCTGGAGGGTCTTTGATTAGCCAACACTATCGATCCATCACTGGGTGTTTTTTTACACACACATTTCTCCGGCATTTTTGGTGTTACATCCTGAACTTTCTGTGTGTCTAAATCACTCACCCAGATCTTAAAAATCTGGCTCTTTGAACTTCTGCATAGAACCTCTCCCAGAACTTTTGTGTGTAAAGCGTTCTCCTGGTAAACTGCTTTGCTCCAGGCAGCTGGGGTCACTTGGTTTCCATGGCAGCCCCTCACGTCTACAGCTACGGCTACGTTCGGCTGCCTCAGGGCAGTGTGTGTGTGAAGAATGCATCCAGGAATTTACTAGTGGACTTGTAAACCCAGAAGATTGAAAGACCAGCACTTTAAGGTGTGTGTAAAAATGTCCACTGTCATGAATACCACCATTCCTCTTTCCCATCTTCAACCATCCACCTTTTCCGCCAAAGCCACACAGCGCCTCCAAATTCAGCAGCTATCATGAGGGGAGAGTAGCTGTTGTGACCCTGTTTTCGGAGGCTGAGATGCAGCTTTGAACTCCGTTCTTTAAAGGCCTAATCTTTTGTTACTCTTGAACGATCAGAAGGGAGGCTGAGCTGTGGTTATTGGAAAAGGCCCTGAGCTTTGGCCGTTCAGACAATTCATCTTAACCTCAGTTTCTGGTCTCTGGGTTTCCTTGGACTCAGGCTGGGCCTCGTTGTTAAGGATTTTGTGTCCTGACTGAAGAGGCTCACGCTAATCCCCTCTACCCGGCTGAGAAAAAAAGAGAAGGGGAGGAGGCAGAGAGGCCCCGGGGAGAGAAACTTCTGGGAAATAAAAAGGCCCCATTCAGCTTTGAAGAATACCAGCTTGGAGATGGTCACCTAGCAACTTGGAGCAATTCAGCATGGTCCAGATTCTGTGTGTGTTGGAGGGGGAGGTGGGGGTGCGAAACAATGGATGCTTGCTACCCCACCGAGAGCTCAAAGCCCAAGGGACATTCTCTGGAGAGCAAAGGCAGAGCGTGCGGCCTGGGAAAGCGATCCAGGCCCCATGGGGGAATGGGTTTCATTGGGGAAAAGGAAGATCTGCCAGAGGCCTGGCCTGTTTGCAAGAGACAGGAGGCGAGGATTGGGCCAGAGTCTAAACTTGCTGTGTCCTGTGTAAATCAGAAGTTACTGCAGTGGAGTTACGCCAGCGTAAAATGGGTACAAGAGACAGGAGAATCTGGCCTTCCGGTCTTTTCTGCGGATGTTAGCCTGGCGGCACCGCATTCTGTCCTAACACGAACTTTACGTGACTGCCGCAACAAACAGCATGGTCTGTATTTGAAAATATGATTCGCATTTTTAGATAGTACTCCCAAATAGCCAAATGAATATTTGCACCAAAATAAACGTTGGCATATTTATTAAATCCCTTGTGTTTTGTTTTGGTTTTTCCGCCCCCTGTGGGAGTTTTGGTCACTTTTTGGGGGGGCGATTCAATTATTTGACAAAATAGTTCATCCAATTAGCAAATGTAGAAACAAAAATGATTTTTAACAACAACAACAAAAAACTCAATCCCCTAAACCTGAAGCAATGCTCCAAATGAAGTCAGAATGATGAATTGTGTTTTGGACAAGTTTCTGGAAGATCGGTCCATTAGCAGCTATTAGCCAGACAGGATCAGGGAACATGACCGGAGCTGGGGCAAAACAACAGGGAATGGATCCCCCATTGTAACCTGTTGGGTGCTTCTCCCAAGCCACCATGATTGGCCACTGTCGGAGACAGGATGCTGGGCTAGATGGACCATTGGTCTGACCCAGTATGGCACTTCTTACATTCTTACTAAATCTGAAATGACGATTTGTGGTGAATGCCATTTTTATTGTAAACGTCCCATTTGCTGCTTTTCTGAAGGTTTGGGGACCACTTACTCATCTCCTTGGGTTTCCGTTTGGTATTTTTGGAAGTTCAGACAAAAGTGCCAGAAATTCGCTGGTGGGAATAGCAAAACCAGTGAATGGGCAGAAAGAATCCCGAATGTGAAAAACAGCACAAACATTAATCTGGTTCTCGACAAGACGAAATTTGTGTCAATTTGGGAACGGCCATTTTTGTACTAGGTCTGAATTGAGATGGACAAATTGGACAAATAGGATATTTGCAAAAAAAATGTTGGTTCCTTCTCTACCCTGCATGGCCCTGTTCAAACTTTGTCTTTATTGGAATATGCCCGGATTCCAGCCAGCCCCACACCATGTGAAAAAAGATTTTATTCTCAGCAGCAAATAACAATTTTCTTCCTTTCTATCCCTAGAGACCACATGGACTGACATACGAGCATCTGTTTCCCCTTTACAATGTGTTCAAGTACAAAAATAACAGAAAATCTAGGCCCAGCTGGCCGTGCAGTTTCAATTTTCAATTTACAAAATGATCTGAATTCCCCTTCTCTTGTCCCCCATTAGGAAGCAAGTGGTTCAACTTTGGGCCTTTATACCATGATTCACCAAAAAAGTTGCCTCATTCACAGCAATAGATGCTCTACTTGTGACCCTGGTCATGGAATTTGCCGAATTAGAAGAACACCAGTCAAGCTTCACAAGCCCTCATGAGGTAAAATTTCTTCAACCCCATTTTACAGAGTAACAACCAAGGCACCAGATGGTGTGCGACTTACCCAACACCACACACCAAATCAGGTATGGAGCCTAGGAGTCCCGGCTCCCAGGCTATCAAAAGAGGAGGCAGGGAAATGCTGCTTCATACCAGGAAGCGAGATTTCCCAGTCCCAAATCTGGGACTGTTAGAATGGCAGCAAATCTGTGCTCACTTCCCCTAGGTTCTGGCAGCGAAACTGAGAGAGAATCAAAATGGCGGCCCCTCCACCCGCTTCCAGTTATAGGAGTTCCATTCGGTGGGGAAGCGATGGGGTTGTCTCAGGGGAAGATGGTGTGTTTGAGAGGGCACTGACTGCCCTCTGCTCCCAGTAGGGGCCTGCCATTCTGAGATAGTGCTTGGAGCAGAGAAGATCATACAGTTACAAGCTACTATTGTCCCGCCCACCGTCTCAGTCACAATACGAGCAGGCCTAGCACTTCAGCAAAATGCAAGTCTCATGCTCAGTGCATTAGACTTGAGGTCTCTGAAGTGAGGGGCATGTCCCTTTCTTTAAAAACAAGCTCTTTGATGCCCCCACAGACACCCATTCTCAGTAGAATCCAAGATGGTTCCTAGTTCAATAATCTGTCCTTGCCGCAGATATGTTTTGAACTGGCAGGGTCCGTGTTATTTCATTGTTGTGGACATGGTAAGTCCTGTAACTGAGGCACTGTGGATTGAATGACAAACTAAGTCACATTTTTTGGCATTTAGGAACATCTTTGCATAAATAAATAAAGTAGGCCTTGGATGTGGGAGGCCTCTCTATCTCCAGAGTTGCTGTCTTTTCCGAGTTTATATCAGAACAACATCTGCCTCTCCTTCGGCCCTCGGTCAGGAGTGCTGGTAGAGTTTCATGATGTTTTCATCGTGAAGTCTTTTCCACACCCGCTTCTCCAGGTCGAAGTCGTGATTGGTGTAGAAGATCAGACGCTTCCACGTCTTGTCGTAATAGTGGTCTGAATACTTCTGGAAGCCTTCGGTGATGTAGCAGTAGGCACTTACCTAGGAAAGGTGAAAAAGCCCAAGTGGATTAGAGGTAGGATTACCACCAGGGCTGGCCTTAGGGTGGGGTTGTCGAGGCAGCCACCCAGTCCCATATGAAGCCCAGGTGCCCCAGCAGGCCTCTGCTGCCATGGACGCTGGGAGTGCAGTTACACCTCCTCCCCCTGCAAGATCCCACCTAGCCCCATTCCTTCCAACCGTCATGGCATCCCAACAACTAGAGTTGAAATGGGTACCTGCCAAAACGGGTATGCCCGTTGAATTCATCATACTCGATTTTACTTGAAAATTTCAGTTACTTTTGGGTACCCGGAACAGTGTCCGACTGTGTACCTGAAATACCAAACTACCATTTTCATCCTGATTTTTCGACTTCCAGATGACTTCCAGTCTCGGATTTCAGAGATTTAGGGGGGTATTGCAGGAGGGGTTGGGGTAAATTCGGGAACTTAGAAACTGGAAAACCAACAGTTCGGTTTTTCAGGTACTCGGACGGTATTTGGTACCAATTTGAATACCCCAAATGGTACCTGAAAATGCAGGTATTTCCCCTTTTAGCACTAGCACTTGGAAAAGGTTGTGGTTTCCATCAGAAAGGGGTGAGATGAAGCAGCACTCCCACCTCCTAGGCCCTTCCAAACGTAATTCCACTGATGCGCTTGTCTGCCCCCTCTCCTAAGCGCCCCGCCACCGCTGCCCCTCAGCCTCCCAAAGCGTCACAAGAGTGGTGGCAGAGGGGTCCCACCCGCATTTATTTTGGGCCCCACCAGTACAAGGTCACTGGTATCCTGAGTGATACTGGTATCCTGGTATCACTCCCCCCCGCCCCCAAGTTTTGACTGGAAGGGGCAAGACCACCACATCAGAAAGAGGCGGGGCTAAGAGACTATCCTCCCGCTTTCCAACGTGACTTCCTGAGTCCTTACCCGGTCACAGAGATGCAGGGCGGTCAGTAAGAGGAAGGCACCGGTGGTGGGTCTGTAAATCCGCCAGTAGCTCCTATCCAGGTTCTTGGATCTTAGGAATCTGCAGCGGGGAGGAAGGGGAAGTGCTGTCTCCTCGATGGACAGAGGCTTGATCGGAAGACTCCCTGCCTGCCCCTTTAGGGCATATGTCACACACGTGCTACTCGCGGTTAAAAAAATGACTGCACATGTTCAAAATGGCTGCCAGGGTCATTCTGTGCACGTGCCCCTTTTCCAAAAAAATTTCCTTGATTTTTTTTAAAAAATAATATTTTTTACTAATATAAAATGGCAAAAATAAAATAAAAAATAGAGTCTTCACAAACCCCCCCATCCCCTCCAAAAAATGAAAGGGTTTTTGTAAAGGTAAACTAAAACAAAAATGAACGAGGTACCTTCCGCACACACACCCCTCCAGTGTGGCAGGCTCCAAAATGCTCTGGGGGTTACAAGGTACGGATTAAGGGCAGCAGTGCACTGCTTTCAGTATGATTGGTCCAGACTAGAGTTAAAAAATGAGTACCCACAGAAACGGGAATACTCAGAAAATTTCCAGTACCTGAGCTGAACTGAATACGTTGGGTACTTTTCAGTACCCGAACTGGTTTTCAGTTAGGTACGAAAAATACTGACAAGCAGTATAACAAAATACCAACGTACCAACTGGTATACCGAAATACCAACAACCGGTGTACCAAAATACCAACATACTGACAACCAGTATAGCAGAATCCCAGTATACCGAAATACCAAAATACTGACAACCGGTATAGCAAAATCCCAACAGCCGGTATACCGAAATACCAAAATACTGACAACCGGTATACCAAAATTCCAAAATCCCAACAACCGGTATACCAAAATCCCAACATACTGACAACCAGTATAGCAAAATACCAACAACCGGTATACCGAAATACCAAAATACTGACAACCGGTATACCGAAATCCCGACATAGTGACAACCAGTATAGCAAAATACCAACAACCGGTGTACCGAAATACCAATTTTGTCTCGAGTTCAGCAGTTTGGGGGGTATTATTTTGGGTATCCAAAAAAACCAGCAACCAAATTTTAGCTTGCTCATGTACTTGAATGGTATTTGGGTTCTGGTTCAGATACCCAAAACGGTGCCCAAAAACGCAGGGATTGCCCATAGGTGCCAAATCAGGTACCTGTTTCAGCTTTAGTCCAGACACTAGACAGAGTCTGATCCCAGGGCCAATCGGTGTTGTTCCTCAACACCAAATATTTTGCGACTTAGGTTGTCGTTCAACCTACAGTGCCCCGGTTACAGGACATCCCATGGCCACAGATAAAGGGGACAAGACCCTCGCCAGCGGCGTAGCTAGGTTTAATAAGGCCCGAGGTTAAGTCAGATCACCCTTCCTCCCCTTTAAAAGAGGACGCTTATGAAAAATACATGCTTCCAGTGCAGCCCTGCAATATGTGTTTTTCATACGTATCCTCTTTTAAAGGGGCGGCGCGGTAGCCCTAAGTTCCGGAAAATGATGAAAAGTCCCAGAAAAGTGTGATTTTTTTTGTCAGTCAATTTGGTCACTTTCTGGCATTTTTTGGGGTAGTTTAAAATATTTTTTTGGTCATTTTCATCACTTTTTCTCACATTTTGACACTTTTCTGGGACTTTTCGTCATTTTCCGGAACACTGCGCCGCCCCTTTAAAAGAGGATACGTATGAAAAACACATATTGCAGGGCTGCACTGGAAGCATGTATTTTTCATAAGCGTCCTCTTTTAAAGGGGAGGAAGGGTGATCTGACTTAACCTCGGGCCTTATTAAACCTAGCTACGCCGCTGGCGAGGGTCTTGTCCCCTTTATCTGTGGCCATGGGATGTCCTGTAACCGGGGCACTGTAGGTTGAACGACAACCTAAGTCGCAAAATAAGTACCAACAGGCACTCGCAAGCGCTCCCGAAAGGTGGGTATTTCCATGAGGAACAGGAACACTTCTCTCATCCCTAAGTGCCAGGGGCCACAGAGGCAGAGAGGAGGCCTGGCCAATTACCTGTTTTTCATGTAGCGAAGGAAATCTGGGTGAATCACATGATACCTGTCCAGATCGAACGCCTCCTCAAACCTCTCCCGTGGCTTGCGCCTAAGTGAGAGAACAAGAATAGGCTTTGGTTAGGCCTGGACGTCAACTCACAGACATGGGGGATGGTTCGGTGTCGCCCCCTGGAAGCCCACCCTAGCTGGGCTGTGAGAGCAGGTTTTATGTGTTTTATTATTTATATAAGTCCAGGGCCCCATGAAATCGGCACTGCGGTGATGGCAGCCATTTTGGGGCCGAATTTTGCATTGGGGCAAATGGCCGCAGAAATTGCCTCTGGCAGCACAGGAAGACAGCCTGACTGGGGAGCGCTGGGAGCGAGCCAATGGGATGACGGCACTGTGAGTTAGCCAAAGGGGTTAAAACAGGTACCGATTAGTGCCCAACGTTACCAGGTCAGGCCGGGTACTGCAGTTTCAACAGGTCTACCCGTTTTCACGGGTCCTCGTTTTAGCTCTCATTGGTAGAGCACTACTCGCTTCCCGTAGATCACGGTGTGGGGAGGGGGATCAGCCTCTCAGAGATCACCTCTGGGGAGGAGAGTAGGACCAGTGCCTCAGGGAGTGTCTCTGTGGAGGAGACGGGCTTGGTTAGCTCCTCCAGTGCGATGGCACGAAGGCCCTCTCTAAAGAGGAGTGCTCCTCTCCACTCCAGAGACCAGTCCCTCAGGGGGCCTAGAGCTGAGAACCAGCTGCGGGAGGGTCCTGGCCTGGGGTGCACAGGATGTCATGGTAGACCCCTGCCCTGAGTTTGATGCCTCAATCAAGTGGATCCTGTGCACTGTCTGTCCACTCCTGCGTCTTTGTACCTTTTTCACTTCTACGGTGTCCTTTAGGAGAAGGGGCAACCAGAACTGCAGACCGTATTGGAGGGGTAGGTACAGAGATGCAGCAGCCTCCTCTTACCCGTAGATGTCCAAGAATCCCTTCCGTACGTCCTTGTTGAGCAGAAGAGCCTTCAGCCACTCATAATCTCTCTCCCCCTCCAGGAAGTGAATGTACTTGATGTCCTAGGAAACCCACCAAAGAATCATTAATGGCTGGGCAGCTTCTGCTTATTCAGAGGGAGACAGGCTTCAAAAAGACTGTAGAGCTGAAATGGATACTTCATTTGGGTCAGACCTCCATTTTTTGAGTGCCACAGCGTGTACTCGACAGGTTACCTGGGTACTGATTGGCTACTGAGCAGGGGGTTGGACTAGGTCACTTCCAACCCTAAGATTCTGTGATTCTACACAGAACCCACCCCCCAAAATCGATAGCTTCTGGTACTGATCTCTTTCAATTCCCCATCAGTCTGTTGGGACAGTAAACTGAAAAATCGGGACAGAAACCAAAACAAATTGGGACCAGGTGTCGAAAATTGGACCCGGAAATTGATTTTCCAGGACAGAAAAATAGGTGCCGGAAGTAAAAAAAAAAAAAAGCAGGATGGAAGTTGAAAAAATCGGTACCAGAAGTCGACCTTCTGGGGCATTGGGTACCAGAATCGGGTCCCGATCGGTACCTGATGCTGTCAGGTTGATTCGGGTACCGGAATTTCATAGGGAATATCCAGTTTTGTGGTTACTTGTTTCCGCACTAAGCTTGGACAAACAGGTCCCCGGATGGGGCTCTCCGGCCTTCCCAAATACAGAACCAAATGCTCTATTTCCTCATTTGCCAGGACACCAATGGAAATGAGATCCTAGGTCTTCCCAAAGGCAGTGCCACTAGGTCGTTACTGACCCACATACAGGAAGGGCCCCAGCCTGAAGGATAATGGAGGCCACACACCAAGCATCCCCTCCCCACTCTGTGGGCGCCATGTATCTGCCTCACCTTTCCCCTTGGGATCTTCTTGAACCCCCTGCTCCCCAGCGTCATGATGGAGGCCACCAAGGAATAGGCTGTAAATCCATAGAAGGACGTCTTCGTTCCCACGTCTTTCTCGTAGCCGTTGATCACCGCCCCGCTCACCCTGGCCCCAGGAGACCAAAGAAAAAGGGCAAAGTCAGCCATTGATTGGCTCCAGGACTGGGAACTTGCTGTAAACGGAAGCACGGGGGGCAACTGGTGCAGGGTATCCGGAACTAGGGATGAGCGAACAGAATGTGGTTCGGACGTTCGGTTTGAAACCTGAGTTCGGGTTCGGTTGTTCGGTTTGGCGGAGTTAGGTTCGGCCGAATTTGGCCAAACACTCGAAAGTAGCGCTATCGATACTGATACCAAATTCAAAGATTTTTTTTCGGTATCGGTATCATTTGACCTTGAAACCAACCCTGGTCTCCACCCCTGGTCCCAGGAAGTCTGCTCCTCAGCTGCCTCCCTTTTCAAGTCACGTTTTCCCCATCCGAAGTCACATTTCCCCCCCCCCCCGAACTTTTCCAAACTTTTCCAAACTGTTTGGAAGTTCAAACGTTCGGTTCGGACGTCCGAACAGACCGACTTCGGGCCGAACTCCGAACCGCGTTCACCCATCCCTGCACGTACACGCTCATGGAAGGGGGTGGATCTTTCTCAGGATCCGGCCAAGGTTGGTGACTCCCTTATAATAAATCATCTTCCTCACCATCACTTTTATTTCTATCGTGCCCTACCACCCGATAGCCCTACTACCCTAGAGCGCCTTACCTAGGGCCCTGTAGCGCCTGTCTGTCTTTCCTTGCCCTCTGTGCCAACCGTTGGGTCGTGCCATGGGGAGGGGCGCGCTACCGCTCCCCAATGTTTGGCTATTTGGGTGGATCAGATATCCAGGAAGTGTGCCTCCCCCCCCCCCCAGCCTGGCCCTTTGAGGGTCAGCACCGAGGGGTCTGTGAGTCTCCCAGAGAAGGTGTGAGAATCACCTGACCCCTAGGGCCACCTCCAAAGGCTACTTGTCTAGACAGGGCATTCAATGGATGAACCTGCTCTAGAAGAGCAGAAGTGGGGAAATGAATGGGGGGGGGGGAGGTTTAAGACCTTTTCCTTTTCCAGCAGAGGTTCTCAACCTTTTCGTGGGCGAGACCCACCAAAACATTTAAAAATAATCTGAGACCCACCTTTAAAAAAACAAAACAAACCGGAAGCATCAGGACAGGAGCAGAGAGATGGAAAAGCTGCAGCAAGCTGTAGCCTATATCCCTGTATATTCCCACCTCCTGGCCTGCAGCAGTGCAGGCATCCAGAGCAAGAGGCAGGAAGGGACGCAGCAGGGGGTGCAATGGACTGAGGCTCTACCAGGTCCCTCCTGGGATCCACCTAACAACTTCCAGGACCCGTCAGTAGTGGAGAGTCACTGTTTTAGGGTAAGCACATTCAGCAACGATAGCTTCTAGTGTTTTAGAAGAAGGGGCATGGAGAGTGTGCTATGGCGGGATCTCTCTGTACATACAGGGGCAGCAATCCACAAACTACTACTTTATTTAAATCTCTCTCTCTCCTTGCCCCTGGGTAGCAGCATAATAAAAACATAAGAATAAAAATTCACAAAAATGCATAACAATCCCTATCCCTGCCTGCCAAGTGTTTGGCCAAACAGAAAAGTCTTGCATTGCCCCCCCCATGCTCAGGCTTGGTCATTGATGAATTTCTTGGGGAAGGGAGTTCCACAGGTACAAAGAGAATGCTTTTCTGGGCACCCTTGCTGTATGAACCTGACAGGCCAATAGTATCTACAAGAGGGTGCTCCCAGCCAGCGGGGCTATTCCAGAGTAAGTGGATTGCGGCTCGCGGATAGGATGTACCATCCTGGCACTAGGGGCTTTCTTCCTTGACAGCAGCACGGTTAGGATTGCACCCCGGGGGGCTCTGGTGGAGGCAGGGTAGGGGAGTACAAGGGGGAGATGCACGGAAGGAACCTCTCACCGGAAGACATAGTCGTGGGAGTCAATCTCCTGGCCCATTCCCGAGTTGTTTAAGATCCCCCCGTTCCCCACCACTGCACAGCTGATGCACTGCGGCGGAATCTTGCTGCTGCTGCCATTGTTGCTGCTGGCCAAGAGGATTTGCTGGAAGGGCTTGGGCGGCAGCATCGAAATCACTTCCTTCACCACTGAAAGGCAAATGTCACAGGAGGCTAGCGGAGACCAAGAGTGTACAGCTTGAAGAGAGCGCGGGATGGGAGGGAATCACCCCACTGCAACCTCGGAAGCCTGCAGGGGGCAGTAGCGTTCCCAGGCTCCGCCCCTTACTAATTTGCCCACGCCTCTTTCCAAATGTCATGACATCACCGTGCTCATGGAAAGCAGCGTAGCTGTGCCCTCTCTCAGAGTGCCATGACATGGCTGTTTCCAATGTGAGCCTGCCCCCTGCCTAAAGGGCTCAAAAGGGGGCCAGGTGGAAGCTGGGGGGGGGGGCAACCTCCCAGCCCCCATGCCTGCAACCCCCTCCAGTCTGCTCTCCTGCTGCCTCCTCCAGGGGACACACTGAATACTGCAGAAGAAAACCCTCCACCCTCTTGCTCAAGGGTGTGGAACCTCTTGCCCAGGGGCCAAATCCATCCCACAGCTGTTTTTTATTTGCCCCCTTTCCAATTCCTTGATCTGGCTTCCGGATCCAGCCTCAACCCTCAAGCGCTGAAAGCGTGAACTGAGGGGAAGGCAGAGGGAATGAGGGCATGTGCTCTCAAGGGTAAGGAATGGGGTTAATGGGGCTCCTTCCCCCATCTTAAGCACACACATTACCTGCCCTCCAACTCCCATCCGGTCTTGGAGCTTGTACTCATTTTCATAGTGGCCCATTAAAGGGAGAAGTTCCCCACCCCTGGCTCTTGTGACATGCTTCATGGTGCAATATTTATACCACGGGGGAAAAGCGTCGTGTGGACCCCAGTTAGCAAGGGAAGCAACCTTCCTTCTGTAAAGGGAGATGCTGTGCCTGGACCCCAAGAAGTTCTGCTTTCCAGAAGCCTCAGCTGAGGATACTCCGCAGTGGTGGCTTGCCCATAGTTTGCTCTGCCTGCAAAATCTGCTCCTATGGACGAGCTGCTGGGTCAGGATTTCTCCAGCCCTGCAGAACCTCTGTAAAGGTTCTAGATTGTAAGAACCTTGGGGGCAAGGACCTGTCTCTAAATCAGGCGTATTCAATGGGAGGAGACACATGGCTGGTGCTTTATAAGTAAATCAGAGTCCTGCAAGTACATATTTTGGGATCCGCTGAGCGAATCGTTTTGCCTTTTGGTTTCCGTGCGCCCGCTTGAGAACTTTGTGCTCGTGGCTGTAGCAGAACAAGCGTTGGCGGCCTTATTAGGCGCTCCCAAGAACAGCATCCTTGCTAAGAGATTCCCGCGCCCCCTCCTTGACCGAGCCCAGCAGGAGCGATACTCACAGGAGTAGTTGAGCTCCATGAAGCCAAAAGGGGGTGCAAAGTGCTCCAGCCGATCCCACTCGCTGTCATTGAAATAGCTCCTGTCCATGAAGATTGTGATGTTAGGTAGGAAGAGGTTCCTCAGCCAGTCCGACTTTGTGGCGTTGGCCCTCAGCGAATCGGGACAGTTCTGGAAGGATGAAGATAGGAGGGGTATGAAGCAGTAGAGGAGCCTTCTTAAGGCCAAGGCTTCTTACGTTGTCCATGGCCTGCCCGTTCGCCAAGTCCCCCAACGTCACTCCTTCCCCTGGAACAAGCCCAGTTAGGCCACAGTCTGCACTAGGAAAACACTGATTTCTCCTCAGCTGGAAAACGGAGCTGGAGGATCCTGAGCACCGATGCCTCCCCACATTTTGAAGCAGTTGGGTATGTTGGGGAATTCAAGTTCAGTTTCACAGCAGTGACGTGGGTTGGTCGAATGGGCCTGTTCTAAGTAGGGGCGGGCCCGTTCTTAGTGCGGAGCAAACAGCACCGTTTTTTTAGTCCCCACTATCCCTCCCACAGATGATACCACCAGCCTCCACCCCCCAATATGTCTTTGTTGCTTTCTGGGTCTCTGATGTATATTTAAGACTTATAGATTGCTCTCCTCCCTATCTTTCTGAGTAGGTAGCAAGGGGGACCCCAGCGAAGGCACCCCAGTGGTGGTCTCAGCAGATGGCCCCACCGTTGCTCCAGGCCTCGAAAATTCTAAAATTGGCCCTGAGTAGAGGTGCAAGTTGGCCAGGGGGATCTGACTGTTAGGAGCTAGGAGTATATAGTAGGGAATGGATCACTCCGGCATGACCGGTTGGGTACTTCTCCCAAGCGAATGAGATTGGCCACTGTCGGCGGACAGGATGCTGGGCTGGATCGACCATTGGTCTGACCCAATATGGCCCTCCTTATGTTCTTAATGCTGGATTAGCTTGCCCCCTCCCCTCCAATAAAGCATTGTTGAATTCACCATGCAGTGACCCAGGTCTGCTTGCTTGCCGTTGCCATGGTCGCCTCCTTGGTAACATTGCACCATGATGACAACGGCATGCCCAACTGTGTTTAGTTTACTTTTTTTTATGAGGGAAGTGAAACAGAAGAGTGTGATCTTCCCATGCAGTGTCTGCTGCTATCTGCACACAGATAAAGATCTTATAGATATTAAATAAAGTACCAGTAGCAAACAAAATAATGTTTATCTTGGAGGATTGTTTGCCTTGAAGCCTCCTGTCTGCCAAGGGCGTTTCTCTGCATCCTCCAGTGGTATTGTACTTTCAGCATGTCACGTTAATACACAGAACTGTAAAGTTGGAACTTAGGACCTCAAGGGTCATCCGGTCCAACCTCCCAACTCCATGGCAGAATATCCTCTACAGAAGCATCATAATAGAGCTGAAACAGGGAGCAAGTGTTGTACATGCCAGTAATACCCACAATTTTGGGTAGCTATCAGTCTCCACATACCAAGATGGGCAACCATCTACCTGAAATACCAAGTACTACCATTACTGAGTAGCCGACTTTCTGTTTTACCGACCCATTCTGACGTACTGTGTTACTGTGGTGGTGTCTTTCTGAACTTCCATTTTTTGCCATTTTCGCCATTGTCCGAGCATGCCACCAAAGGGTCATGGAACAACCAACGGATGAATTGAAATGTATGGAAAAATAGTAAACTGGTAATTTGGTAAATGGCGGAAAATGGAAAACCTGAAACTTGGTAACAGAAAGCTGGTCATGGCAATTCAGGTAACTCATTGGGACATTAACTAAGTACTGTTTAATGCCGGTCCATCTGAGATAGTTTGGGTACCACCATTGTGATGGCTATGCCCATGTTTGAAGGTACCCATTTTCAGCATTACCACTGCAGACAGATGCTCGTCCTGATGTGTTTGTTTGTTTTTTAAACATCCAAGAAAGGAGATTCCACCACCTCGCTTGGCAACTGATTCCATCGCTCAACTGTTCTTACAATTTGAGAGGTTTTTCTAATATATAATTCCTATTTTCCTCGCTTCTGTTTAAGTCCATCCCCCCCTTGTTCGAGCTTCTGTGGCAGCGGAGAACAAAAGGCTCACTCTCTTTTTTTGCGGCATCCTTTGAGCTATATGAAAAGAGCTCTCATGTCTCCCCACTCCTTCACGTAAGGACCGGGACTTGAACCAGCACCATTGGGACTCTGAGCATGGTGGGCTGCGCCTCAGAGCTGCTGAGTCTAATGCTAATGACTTTCCCCAGTGCTGGTCAGGCCCCGCCCCGCTCAGCTTTGCTCCCTGCCTGCAGCTTCCTGGTTGGCTTCCTGAGGTAGAAAAGGCGGGCCTGCAGTCACCGGAAGCTAGACGGATCATCTCTCTTCTTCCTGGTCCTTTTTCCATCCTGTCTCCCCTTGTCTGGTCCCCGCCTCCCCCTGCAGCAGTTTGTCTGTCTGTCTGTCAGCCTATGTTCCTGGTTGGAGGCTCAGTGCCTGCTATGAAGCTTGCTCGGCAACTGCCCAAGGGTCCACACTTCTGACCATATCTGGCTGCTCGGCCTGTGCTTCCTGTACGTCTGTCCATGTTTCTCTGCCCGAGTCTCTATTTGCCTGCCCGAGTGTCTGCCTTGAGCCCATCTTGAACCCTCCTCCCCCCCCCTCCCCCAATTCCCAATCAGGAACTGCGCAGCTTCAAAAACAGTCGCCAAGACATAAAACGGTGTTGCTGGAGACAGAAAATACCTAAACCAACAAACACGCAAAATCAAACCGTACGTAAATTTAGAAAGGGAAGATTTTTTTTATTTAAAAATTATTATTTTTTTAAATCCAGCCTTTGAATTGGTCAAATTTGCAATTTGTTTGAAATGTTTATTTCAGCTTGGAAAAAGAAGCAGCGGGATTTCATGGGCATTGCCCCAAAGGCATCCCAACATCCATGAGAGCTGAAATGAATATCCACTGCGAATATCATATTCATCAAATTCAACTGCTTTGATTCGAATTCACCAAAATGACTAATAATGGGTTAACACAAACATGTGGCTGGTGAAGCGGCTCCCCAGCCTGGCCCAGGGTGGGAAACAGTGGCCGCTCCTCCCCAGGCCAGGCCGGGGCGCTGAACAATTGCGCCCATGACTGGAGAGCTGTCCTAGCGCCTGCGAGGCCTAGGTAGGGCTGGGAGCTCAACAAAGATGTGGGGCAGGCAGCCCTGAGCCCATCCTGCTCCCAGTACCCCACCATGATGGACAACCATGCCAGCCAATGACAGACAGCCATGGTGGCTGGCTATGGCGGTCGCTGACCCATGGCAGGTAAGGCAAGGCAGAACAGATGGCCCGCTGTGGTCTGCATTGGCCCACTTGGGCGGCCTTTAGCCCAGGCTGTGACCTCGTAATTCTCTGAAGACACAGCCCAGGCTAGTCACCTATCCACCCCAGGTCCTGGGCCACAATGGGCCAGCGTCACATCTGTCTTTACCCAACGTCTAATCATGATTTCCCGCTTCGTTGGATGTTCACGTTGGTTAGTCCAGTTTGGTCAATTGACTTACTTTGTTTTGATGATGTTATTTCTGTAGCGTAACGTTACGTCCTGCCCTGTCTTGTGCGCTCTGGATAGAAAATAACATATCCAAACGATAGAAATAAAACCATTGAAAATTTCCTAATCTCCGCCCTTCCTGAACTCTATCCCTGCTGCCAAAGGTCTTACATTGCCTCTGGGAAATGCCCATTCAGGCTCTGGCAGACGTCTGGGAGAAGGGAATCCATGATTGGGAACAAGCCAGTGAGAACGCCTCTCTGCCCGCCCTTACTGTAGGAAGTTGAACGTGTTGCCTCGATGGTACGTGCGTGACTTTGGAGCATCTGCAGGGACCCATGTTTGTTGCATTTTATGGGGGGGAAATGCAATGACCACAGGTCCCTGAGCGTAGAGGAGGAGCTGGTTTTCCAGATATCATAGAGTTAGAAGGGAGCGGGAAGGCCATTGAGTCCAGCCCCCAGCTTGGTGCAGGATTTGCCGTACTTCGATCACCCCAGATCACCCAGCCTACGGCCCGTCCCATCGCCTGGACTGCCCTCACAGCCAGGAATTTGATGTTCAGTCTAAATCTCCCTTTCGACAGCTCACACCTGTTGCCTTTTGTCTTGTTGGACACGGCAAGACAGAATGTTCTGCAGTGTTGTCTTTATGGCATTGTCTACACGTGGGGTCGAGGACACATAGGGGTTTATCGGCTTTATTAGCTTTATCGCATGGGCGATAGCTGGAACAAAAATCACCGACAGAACAAAAAGACCAAATAACCAGACTGAAAGAACTGATAAAAGCCTGATTTTATCATGAGCCTCTTTCTTTCAGTAGCCCCTTGAAGGCAGTGGAGTGGTTCCTAATCGGTTTTGCTTGGGAGACCCCCCCCATCTTGAGACATAAGTAGTATCCCGTGGCTCCCGGCAACAACAGAGACAAACATCCTCACTCCAGTCACACAACCTCCACTGGCAGACGGCACAAGCCACAGTTAGAGCTCACACCCACTGTATGGAAAACTCTCCTTTGACGCCTAAAATTGTATGGCTTGGGTGGCACACAGCTTCCATTTGGAACAAGGCTGTGATGGGCCCCCAGGTCATGTCCTGATGATGGGTCCCCCCCTAAGGGCAAGGCAGTGGGGGTCTCTAGAATGGGGTGAGAGACCTCATTTCAGGCTGATGGAGAGGCCCCAGGCGGGGACCCTTCCACCCCCACTGCAAGATGTCGACACACACAAGTGGCCTAGGCTAGGAAGTTTTCAGAGTGGGTGGGGAGGGAGCAGAGTCAGCACTGCACCTCCACCCACTCTGAAAACTTCCTTCCTTGCTGGGCCCTGAGTGTTGTTAGGAAATTTTCAGAGTGGGTGGGGGCACGGTGTTGGCCCTGTTGTCTCCCCCACCCACTCTGAAAATTTCCTAGCAGTGCTCAGCCCTCCCTCCCCGCCCCCCCGGTCTGAGGCCTGGGCGCTCCATTGAGCCCCATTGCTCCAGGGTAGCTTATGCCCCAGATTTTGAGCAAGAAGTTTCTAGTCTTTGAGGCAGTTGAGAAAACCTTGAAAGCCCAACGGCAGCAAACCTTGAAAGCAGGGAACCTCTGGCTCATCACAGCCCACAAATCCACTCCATGCTCTCAAGCACCAAAAGACTGAGCTCCGAGACAAGGGAACAGTGATAATGGCATGTGCACAGGACAGGGGATGGAGCCACGGCACGGACCCAAGATCTGGACTCTCTCCTTCTTTCCTCGAGCACCGCTGCCGGTACGAACGTGCAGCAGGCGGCACAGCGTTTGTTTTCGTAACTCTTTTAATTTACAAAAAAACCTTCGTTTTCAGGGGGTGGGGGTGGTTGTAAAGGGGAAGGTTGTTTTTGTTGTTTTCTTTTTTCATTTAATTTTATTAAATAAAAAATAAAAATAAACAAAAACATTGAAAAAAATTATCACCGTGCATGTACAAATGGCCACCGTACGTTTCCTAAAACGGCGTCGGCAGCATCTGCGCCATTTGGGGAAAGGGCAGCCTGTCTGCACGTGCACAAAATGGCCAGCATGTATGCCCAGATCAGCAGCCCTTTCCCAAAACGGCAGTGACGTTGCCAGCACCATTTCGGGAATGGTGCACATGCGCGGAGCGGCCCCAGTGGTAATTCTGCGCATGTGCAGTGATTTTTTTAACATTATTTTATCATTTTTATTTTTGCAACAAAACCAAACACTTTTTTCCTTTGTTTTTGTCTGTTTTCGTCAGCCTGGCCTATTGTTTCCATAGAATGGGCAATCATTCACTTTAGTAATCAAACATACAAAAACTAAATTGCATACCCCAACCCCTGGCCCTTACTCCTATCTGGCCTAGGCTTGAAACGGCAGCATTGTTTGCTGTTCTGCTTGGTGCTGCCGCTTTTTCGGCTTGTCTACCACTGGTCTGATGGCAACCAACGGCGATTTACAATACTTCACGGCAATTTTCAGCACTTTGCGGCATTTAACGACAGTTCCCGGTAATTTGCGACAGTTATGACTGCTTTAGCGACATTTCTGACAATTTGTGGCAGTCTCCCTATAAAGTTTACGACAGTTTGTATATGTTTACGGCAGTTTACAGAACTTTACAGCAGTTTCCTAAATTTTACGGCAGTTCACGCAAGTTTACGACAGTTCGCGGAAATCCCCAAGAGTCCCTGGCACTTTCAAAAATGCCAAAAAGGCTGACATGCTTGAGCGGACAGTGGCAGCAAATATTGGTAAGTGTTTCAATGGGGGTTGCCGGGCCATTAAGGTGGTGTCGGATTGGCTATTACTGTCACTGGGGAGGGAATCTTTTGCACTCGTTCGGGACCAAGGCTCTCCCTGGTCGTAAGAAGGGAAGCGAGATTACTAATGCCCGTCAGGCTAGAATGTTGGCCGTTACCTCTACTGAAAGAGACCAGACCTCTATCATCATAGGGCGCCCGTGACGCAGGAAGGCCAAGGTCTGCCCCACAGGTACTCACTCCAGGCGTCCCACGGGGTACAAACACTCCAAGGAATGCGGAGGGGAAGGAACAATGCGTGAGGGGTATATGGGGGGAGCCAAGGAAGAGGACCCAGGAAAGGAGGCAAAGGGTCACTCTTACAAGGGAGGAACACGACCCCAGGGGGGAAAGGGAATGGGGGAAGGCACACCTGCACTTCACGCACACACACAAGCACTCACCAATTCACAAGGGAAGGTCTCACGGGGAAATCCAAACGTACGGGGCTTAGGCTCTCACACTCTAGCACTCGTCCCAGCTTGCACACGCTCTCAATTCAGCCAGGAGGGGGCCTGTTTCTGCAATCACCAGCACCGCTGTATTGGCGGGGCTGGGCTTTATCCAGCAAGGCCCGCCCCGTCCATGCTCGCAAGCGCTCAGAGTGCCGCGGCAGGGGCGGGGCTCTCCCGGGCCTCGCGCTGACGAGGGAGGTGTGGCCGTGGTCCGAGGCTGCGGCCTGGGAGTCGGGGATATCGGCAGGGACGGGGCGTCAGGCTGCGAAGCCGCGAGGGGGGCGTCGGCATGTCGGGTGCTCAAGGAGCGCCCCCACGGGCCTCCATGGTGGGGCTGACGCCGCCGGCGGGGGCCGAAGCTGACAATTACCGTCAAAAAAAGCTGCTGCTGTCACTTGCCGTTTCACCCCTATTCTGGCCCAAGGAGCTTGTACTCATTTTTAAAGCCGCCCACAAGAGGGGAAAGGCTTTCCACCTCTGCTACAGGACTGGGCTGTGTTCACATGAAACAATGTTTACCCTGGTATCATTGACCCCATGTGTGTTTGCCCGAGGAGGGGGCAGCTGTTTGTATGACCACCCTTCTACCGTAATAGTGGATTAACGCACACCCAGGAAGGAGCGGAACCTACCTACCTACCCAGTTCTCAAGCTAGCCAGCTGTTTACCCCTGGCACAGATATGCCCATCTAGTGCCAGAAGCACAGCTTTCGCGTGGGATGGGCTAGATTTATGCGGGTGAACAAATTTTCCTACCTGCATGTAGTTAGTTATATATTAAACATTATTGCTTTGTGAGAAAGGCTGTGTCCTGCCCTGTCCCAATTCAGCTCCATCAGTGCCAAGCAATTGCATAGGATTGTAGCAGGTGGCAATCTAAAGAAGATTGCGAAATACCTTCCCCTCCCCTCAACCCTTGCCCCCTCCGTCTGAGGAAAACTTACTGTGGTTCTAGGACTTGCCCTGGCTAAATAGGAGACTGGCAATGGGGTACGGGTGCAAGCGTGGGCAAAATTCTCCAACCCCAAGGGTCACGTCCAAAACTCTTTGTATGGCCAAGAGTCCCAAGGCACATGCGCCTGGACTCCTTCTAAGCTGAACCTCTCCTGCTTCATGATTGGCTCGTGGCGTTCGGGCTCTTCGGTTCAGGCTGCTGAGATTTTGAGAAGCAGCTGGAATTCAGCTGCTGAGACTCGGGTCAGACTAGAACTGAAATAAGTACCTGCAGAAATGGGTATACCCATCGAATTTCTGGTACCCGAATTGAACCAAAAAGTTCAGGTACGCTGATGTTCAACTGGGTACTCAAAATAACAAAATGTTGAAACACCGACAAATCGGTATACCAAAATACCGATTTTCGTCCTGATTTTTTTGACTTTGGGTCCTAGATTTTGGGAATGTTTCTGGGTATTATTTTGTGCCCCCCTGCCCCCGGTAATTTCAGGTACTCAAAAAAGCAGACACCAAAATTTTGGTTTTTCAAGTACTCGAATGGTATTTGGGTGCCAATTCAAATACCCCAAAGGGTCCCCAAAAATACAGGTATTCCCCACACATACCAAGTCAGGTCCCCATTTCAGCTCTACACAGGGCCAGTATGGCCATGTAGGGTCTAGGACTGACTTTGGCCAAAAAACGCATGTCACTCATGAGCCACAGTTTGCCACCCTCTGGGGTATTGGATGTAATCTGGCTACACCCAGAACTGAGGTCGTGCCATGGGCATAGGAGTGGAGAGGGGATGCGTTCCATCCAACTTTTAGAGCAGGGGGTCAGGAATGTCCTCATCCCCCACGTTTGACTTTCAGGCAGAAACAACGCGCAAGGCAAAGGTGAAAGGTGGGGCTCCTGGTGGCTCCACCTCCTCCCCTGGGGCCCTGACCCCCTAGAGGTAGCTGTGTTTGGGGTCCCACCCCATATCCTCCCCTAGAAGGGTGGAAATAGGGGCCAATGCGGGGGCCCCTGGAAGGAGAGAAAACGGCAAGGCTCAGGGTCGTTGCCTCTGGTTGCCTTACCTGTGGTACGGTCAGCCCTGGTTTGTGGGGCGGGGGGTGGGGGTTTGAGGGGGAAAGGAGCCAATGGTTTAATTGATGGCAGGACAAAATGTTTTCAGAGGCTGCTTTCCCGGGACTTTAGGAAGGAGGAGGAGGGAAGCATACTCACAAGGCTGCAGAGAGACAAAGGGGTCATTTGCACTTTTAAAAACAGGCCATTAAAGGGTGCAACCTCCACTTATTAAAGTCAATGGCCCAGCTCTCCTTGGCTTTAATGGATGGAGGATTGTCTCCCCAAGGCACTCTCTCTTCCCGAAGTTTAGCCCAAGGCTACGCGAATGGGTTGGACAGTAACCACTTACTGACTCTGGGGAGGAGCTGTCCAAGAGATACTTGTCCTCAAAATTCCACTGGGGCTCGGATTTGAAGTCTTTAGCCTTCAGCCTCTTCTTTTCAGTCACCGGAGGAGCCGGGTGCGTGACCAGCTGAGCCGGGGGTGGCATTGTGTTCTGCTCCTTGCCCTTTGCAGAGGATGGCAGGGGGCTGGGCTTGGGTGACACAGCGGGCTCCTTTGGCTTGACTTGACTCCCTTCCGCCATCTTGTTTTCTTCAGTTTTCTGGTCCTTGGCTTGCTTCTCATTGGATGCTTGCACTCCTCTCTTACCCTTGGTTTGCTTCTCATTGGCCAATGGTGTTACACTTTTACTGGCAGCCTGCTTCTCACTGGATGCCAGTGCTGCCCTCTTATCCTCAGCCTGCTTCTCATTGGACTCTAGTGCCACTGCCTTGCCCTCAGCTGGCTTGTCATTGGATGCTGGTGTCACCCCCTTATCCTCAGCCTGCTTCTCACTGGACTCTAGTGACACTGCCTTGCCCACAGCTGGCTTGTCATTGGATGCTGGTGCTATCACCTTATCTTCAGCCTGCTTCTTATTGGACACTGCTGCCGCCCCCTTATCCTCAACCTGCTTGTCATTGGACGTTGGTGCTGCCCCGTTATCCTGAGTCTGGTTTTCACTGGCCGCCAGTGTTTCACCCGCACTCCTGGCTTCCCCTTCCATTGCCAATCCATCACCATTTGCCTGCCTTTTCAGGGCGTCTTGTTGAAGCCTGGAGCTGCCAGCCCCCAACATCACCCAGAACGGTCCTGTAGACTCCATCTTAGCAGGTGCCACAACTTCTGGCTCAGCTTGTTGAATGTCCCTCAGCAGCTCTTCTTTAGGGTACAGGTAATGGACCTGCCTGTAATTGAAACAAACAAAACAAAAACAATGCAGTCAGGCCAAATACACATTCAGCCTCATGCCAAGCATCCTCCACCCCTCTTCACAGAGCTAATGGCTAGCTGACAGACATCTCTATTAGGAGGACAAAACCCCAGAGGACACCACCTTTCCTGGGTTTAGCGACCCCCTAGTTCTGACACACACCCACACACACACACCCCGCCAGCGGTGGCAAAATGCAGGGATCATAGCTAAAAAACGCACTTGCTTCGGGGCTCCCCAAAATGTCTACACAGCTGGTTCCACAGACTCTCGCCTTTGCTCGGAACAGCTGTTGTGTGGACACGTTGCCCCTGAGCAAATTGCCACGTGCTTTGGCACAGCTGGAGCCATTTTACTCCAGAGTGAATGGCTTTGGGGTGGAATGTCTATCCTGGTGGCTCTACATGTTATTTTAAACATTGGGGGAAGCAACCCCGTGGTACTTACAATGAGGTCATCCTATGGTGGAGCAGCAGGAACAATATGGTTCATGCTGGTCCATGTTTGTGCTGCTGGTTGTCCTACAGACTCTGACAAACAGGGGGAGCCCATTGGGTGACAGCATAAATAGATGACGCCCCAAAGCCCTGCTGGTGAAATCCAGAAGGCAAAGCTCCCGCTACAAGGCAAAGCTCCCAGCAGGTGAAATCCAGAAGGCAAAGCTCCCTGTACAAGGTAAAGCTCCCCACTGGTGACATGGACACATAACTCCCAGCTGGTGAAACTGACATGGCAAAGCTCCCCACTGGTGAAACTGACGAGAGAAATTTCCCCTTACAAGGCAAAGCTCCCCACTGGTGGAACTGAAAAGGCAAATTTCCCCCTACAAGGCAAAGCTCTCCACTGGTGAAATTGGCCAGGCAAAGTTCCCCCTACAAGGCAAAGCTCCCCGCTGGTGAAATTGATGTGGCAAAGCCCCATTGGTGAAATTGCCTCTACACTGCTAGGGAGAAACCTCTCTTCCCCCCTGGCTAGCTCCTGAGTTTCCTTGCACCAATATAACACTTTTCCCAGGATAGGGGACTGGAACATAGCATTACATGTAGAGACATCACCCAGTTGCAGTGGCGTAACAGGCCTGGGCTCATGCCCCTGTTATGGGTCTTCCCTAAGGAGTGGCCCTCCCAAAGGGGCTCCTGGCCAGCCTCGGCTTCTCACTGCCAAGGTGGTGGCACCATTCTGGTTCCCAGTGAGGCCCCCTGCCCCAGAGCAGCAGCAATCCTGTCAGGAAGAAAATTTTAAGAGTGGGGCAGGGTTAGCGTTTTATCCCCACCTACTCTGAAAACTTCCTTCTTGGCGGGGCCCTTTGGAAGCAGCCTGAGCATTGTTAGGAAAGGTTCCGAGTGGATGGGGGCAGAGTGTTGGCCTCGCTCCTCTTTCCCCCACCCACTCTGAAAATTTCCTTGTGGCACTCAGGCCACTTGTTGAGGGCGCCCACTAGAGTTCAAGACCCAGGCTCAACTGAGATGGGGTGTACACTTTTGTTTTCATTTTTATTTTAGTTTTAGTTATTCAAATTGCATTCATTTTAGTTTTAGTTATAAGTTTTAGTTTTAGTTTTAGTTTTTAAGTTTCGTTTTCGTTTTCCATTAGTTTCAATGGGAAATGGATGTCTGGCTGTAACGTCTTTGTTCTTTATCCAATATGCATGAAATTTGGATCCTCCCTGCCAAAAGTCAGAAAGATTGGAGAAATGGTCCAAATTTTATAAGCAATAGGAATGTTGTGATTTTAACAGAAGATGCAACTCGCCTTAATAACTTGCAGGTCTTGCCTCTGTTTAAATATAGAGGTTTTACTTCGGTTCGCTGATAGTTTCCCAAACTTGCAGAGAGTGTCCCAGGGTGGCAGAGTATCAGAGACAGACTCGCACACAGAAGACAGGCACAAGGTGGACCAGCAGGCACATTGGCATGGCACCCCAAAGTGTATTAGGGGCTTCAACTTGCAGAGAATGCCTTGGGCGGCAAGAGATGTGTGTGTGTGNTGTGTGTGTGTGAGAGAGAGAGAGAGAGAGAGAGAGAGAGAGAGAGAGAGAGAGAGAGAGAGAGATTTGGGTGGCAGCAGCAGGATGGCATAGAGAAGCAGTCGACATTGGTATGGCATTCCGAAGTGTAGCAGGGGCTTCAACTTGCAGAGAATGCCCAAGAGGGGCAGGCATTGGGGAGAGAGAGAGAGACTAGTGGGCATCATCAGCAGAAGGAGGTGGGCACTGGTGTTGGCACAGGAGCAGCAGGCAGACATAGGCAGTTTGCCAGGCAGTTGGCACCCCAAATTGCGTGGGGGCATCAGCTTGTAGTGATTACCTCGGGGGGGGGGGAGACATTGGCACCCCAAATGTCTGTGGGGGTATTAACTTGCAGCAATTGCCCCAGGGGGCAGGCTCTGGAGAGAGAGAGAGAGAGAGACTGGTGGGCAGCAGCAGGAGGAGGAGGAGGAGGATGTGGGCACTGGTGTTGGCACAGGAGCACAGAGACAGAACTAGACTCAGGAACTGGCAATGTGCTGTTTGTCACAAGCTTAAAAAGACTCACCATACCCGCCCCCCCCAAGCCACCCTGATTGGTAGCAGCAGGTGCAAAGAAAGACCTATCAGAGGGATTCCCTTGTGTGTCACAGGCAATTGGACAGAGGAGGTGTCAGTCATTCTGTGCTGGGCTCCCTGACCTCTTCTTTACCAGGCAGCCCAGAGCCAGTGGCCACCTGCTGCAGACTGTCTTGCAGCCCTAATAACTGAAACAAAAAGGTTTCTGTTTCTCGGTTATTAACCCATTCGTTTTCTGAAAAACTAAAACGGAAACGAGTTTTTCGTACAGACGCACCTCCCTACAGCTGAGCCCCGTCCCTTGCTCCACCTCTGTCCAGTTGGAGTCCCATGCCCTGTGCAGAGGGACTGGTGGCTGCTTTTCCCAGAGCGGGTGGAGGAGAACAGTTCAGCAGAGCTCTCCTAGTTGCGTCATCTCCCAGGCTCGAACCTCTCCTGTAGGCGCAGCCTGAGGTGATTTGACTCTTCTCATCACTCTTGGAACCCAGCCGAGTGCTAAGCTTCACCCTTGGCTGTTTGGGGCTGTGCCAGTTCAAAGCTACCATATCACCGCTGCGGAACAGGATGGGCACGCGCTGGGGAGAGCCTGCAGCTCCTTCGCAACAGAGCCCAGTGGACGGAGCCTGAATCTCTCAGAGCCCCAGCATTTTGGGCCCTGCAGAAAGACAAAGCTCGGATTGTGGCGCTCCGGGGAAAGAAACCTGACCATGCCCCTCTTGGAAGCCACACCTCTTATCCCGGAAACCACGTCCCCTCAGAGCTGGGGAACTCTGGCAGGGATGGTAAGCACTGGGAAGGAGGAGACATCCCTATTTCCTGAAGAGGGAAATCCACCCACCCCAAATTAGGGCCATTGCATACCCCCCAACATTTTCTGTGGTCAAAGAGGGACAAGCTCCACCCCCTCAGCCAATAAGCTCCACCCCTCAGCAAATAGGCTCCGCCTGCTCACACACAACACCGACCCCTCCCAACGTTCCAGGTGCAGAAAGAGGGACAGATGCTGTCCTGTGTCTCATTCCGCTTAATTTCTTGTCATTCCATCCTCTCTCCATTGGCCCCTCAAGGGCTTTTCCTGGGAGGTGACCAGGAAAGAGGTCCCTGAGGTGGGAATCCTGGGCCTTTTTGTCTCTCTCTCCTGAAAGAGGGGCAGCAGGATTCAGCCCCCAAAGATGGAGTGTCCTTCCTAAGGAGGGGCTGTTGGAAGGGATACCATTGCAGCCCAGGCAAAAGGAGCAGGGGAGGATTCCTCCAGTCCCACCCTCCTGTGCGGTTATGTCAGAGGATACACGGGGCGGTACATTGGTACGCCCACGAAACTCTCGACAGTATGCAGTACACACATGGCTCCAGTAAGCAAACTGAGAAAAAAAAATCTTGACCGAGAAGTTGTTGAGAACTGGGGGTAGGGGTGTGTGTCTCGATTCTTGAGTCTCACTAAGAACTAGCCAAGAGGCGCGATTCTCATCAAGAATCGAAAGGAAACAGAAGTTGAGTTTCAGCCCGACGCTGGAGCTTTGAGATTACCTCAGGGAGGCAGAAATGGGAGAAGCGTCCACTTCCCTGGATTCCACACTGTTTGATGGTAGAGATGAAACTCTTTTGTTACCCGTAGGTAATACCTGCATTTTTTAGTAATGTATTGCATGCCCAAATTGGGCTACCCAAGAACCGGTCAGGCACCCAAATACCGTCCTCAAGTGGTACCGATGGTAAATTGGGACAGAAATCAGGATAGAAAGTCTACATAATGGTACCAGAAGTTGGGGAAATGGCAAATTGGCCCATCAATAGAGCTCAAATTTGGTACCAATTACTACCCAATGTTAAGCAGGTCGAGTTGAATAGAGAAATTTTGATGGGTATCCCTTGTTTTCGCCGGTACTTGTTTCATCTCTATTTTATGAGGATGGTTATAAGAGGGATCAACTCGGCCCCTTGGTATCCCCCTTCAATGAAATGGGGCTAGTGAGAGATGGATGCCAAGTAGTTCAGATGAGATGTTTTATAGGACCAGCTACTGTTGGCGAGAGTGTGCAAGCTTTCGAGCTGCAGAGGGCCCTTCCTCAGGCAGGGAACAAGTCGACGCTCAATAGACTGAGCAAATTCAGGGTCAATCTAAAGGAAGAGGCAATGGCCCTGATCCCATAGCCTGCAGATTTTGTGCGGCGCTGTGCACGGGCAGCCACACAAGACCCACGCACACCCACATTAGCGGCACATTGTGTCATGTTCACGCGGCTTGCACGTGCGGAGCTGTAGGCTATGGGATCGGGGCCAATGACTTGGGTGGGAGTGAAAAACGACTTGGTAAGGGTTGAAGGTGAAAAACAACCACCCGTAGATGCCAGTTCATATACGTTCAATGCCCTGCCACCAAAAAGCACAAAGGATATTCACTGCATCTGACTTGGAAGCAGTTTGGAAGGAGGCAACATTTACTTAAACAAACCCTTGAAGATCAGATGGGCAAAGACTAGGCGCAAAAGTGTCTTTTGTGGGTGGAGACTGAACAGCCAGTGGAATTGTTGACGGAGACCAACTCCCAGAAACTTTCTGGGATGTGGGTTGTTTTATCTGGCAGTGACTCCCAGGAGCCGGCCACCCATCCTGTGCCCAGTGGGACCTGACTGGGCTTGCATAGGGCTCCCCAGCTGCAGGAGACCCTGCCTGCCCCTCTCAGGGAGCATGAGGGCATCATGGCAAGCCATAGGGGTCAGGAGGCAGGGGGAGGGGGGAAACGACTTAATCCCTCCTCTCTTCTAACACGCTCCTGCCCCTTGCTGAGTGTTGTGACGTCACCGTGTGTTAGGGATGGGATGCCGGAGAGAATACCGGATACCGGATCTCCCCGGTATCGGCATACCGGATTTTTAAACATTGGCCGACATACTGGTTTTTTTACATTGCAGCCATTGACTTCAATGGCCACAATGTAAAAAAACAGGTAAAGCGGCCAATGTTAAAAATCCGGTATGCCGATACCAGTAAATATCGGATTCATCCGATACACCTGATTATTGGGTGTTTCGGATTTATCCGATACCGATATTCCCACCCCTACCGTGTGTCATTTATTCATTTATTATGTATACAGACTTATAGCCTGCCCTACCCCCCGAGGCTTAGGGAGGCTCACAATAAATACATAAACAAATACAAAATATAAGATACATAATTAAAACCCATACAAACGAAAAACGCCCCTCCCCTCCCCCTCCCCTCTATCTCTGTCCACTAAACGTCTGGCTGAATAAAAAGGTCTGACGTTGCCTCTGGAACACATTCAAACTAGGGGCTCGGGCGAGCCTCCAGGGGAAGGGAGTTTCAAAGCTGTGAGGCAGCCACCGAGAAGGCCTCTCTGTGGGGCTGAGTCGTATGAAACTGGGCCAGCGATGGAACCCGCAAGAGGGCCCCCTCGGCTTATTTTAAGGGCCGTGAAGGAGCATGAGGAGAGAGGCGGCCCTTCAGGTATATAGGGCCCAAGCCCACATAGGGCGGTGCTAAGGCAGAGCGGTCCGGGGCATCGATCTCAGTCTACTGGTGGACCATCAGCTCATTTATAGATCACCAGGGGGTGCAGAGAGGTGAAACTGCCTTTCCTCAATTCAGTTCAGTGACTCCTCGACAATAAGGGGCCAGTGTCAGCTTTCAGCTCTCAGAGAAAGTGAATACCTGCTCTTAATTGTCTTTAACAGGAGACATTATTAATTATAATTATATCCATTATTTATTATTATTAATAATTATTTATATAGCACCAGCAGTGTACCTGGTGCTGTACAATCAATAGTTAGACAGGTCCCTACCACCAGGGGGCATACAAGAGATGAGAGAGGGGAAGACAAGGGAGAGATGAACATAGGGGCTGACTAGAGATGGGAGAGAGCACACCGCAGCATAACAGTCCTACACAGCACCCTGACCCATCACACATCCCCAGAGCACACAGACAGGTCCAACCTGGAGGTCTGCAGGGCCCAGGGCGGAAATAAAGTGTGGGACCCCCATTGACCCGCCGTAGTCCCACCCCTTAAACCTCTTCCTGTAGGGCCCTGTTCCCCTACCCTAGGAGGGCAGGGGAGGGGAAGGCAGCCTCACAGGTAGCAGTCACCCTGCGGGCCGAGAATGACAGGGCCCTGCAGAAGGAACTATCTTGCAGCCTCGGGAGCTCTGGTCCTGAGGTTACAAGGCCTGGCCTCTCTGTGGGGCCCGCTCCAACCCTGGGGCCCCGATCATGGGATCTCGACACCCTGGTTTGAGTTGTTGCAAGATTTCAAGCCCGGCTCCCCACCAAGCATCAATTTGGAGAGGGGGGGGGGGAGAGTGCACTCACCAGTGACCAAGCCCCTTTGCAAAGCTGGGTGTGGGGGGAGAGAGAGCAGGGATGCATGCACTTTCTCTCCCCCACAATGTACGGCTTTGCAAGCTACCAAGCAGTTGCGCACTTCCCAAGGGGGCGAGAGAGGACCCTGGTCCCGCCTCTCCCCCTGCCAGGGCAGCCCCTTGGGAAGTGTCCAAGCCCCTTTGCAAAGCCATGGGCACAGGGTGGGGGGTGGATACACTCCCCTGCCCCCTTTCATGCTTTGCAAACCACCAAGCGCTTGGAGAGTGCTGCCCTCGCCGGGGGAGCAGCGATGTCTCGAGTTTCTTGGGTTTCTTGGCCAGAATCCAGGCAGTTTCTCAGCAGGTTTCAGCCCTAGTCGTGACCCACAGAATTTGGGAACCTCTGACCCATGGAGAACATTTTGAAAGGGTCAGGCTGGCCTTGTCACCTCTATTTCTCCGAGTCATGCGTTGTTCCCCACTCAACCCTCTTCTCAGAAGCCATCCCTACCGAACTCTGTACACAGTCGTTAAAGCCATTTTTACATGTTCCGCTTTCCAAATCTGCTGTTTATTGGGCCTGTAAAACCACTAATAAAAGCTGGACAAGAGTCCCGCCCATGTTTAAACTGGACAGCTCAGTTCCATAATGCAGAGCTTTAGAGTAAACACAACAGGTAGCCCGTGCCCAACATCCAATCCTCCAATAACCATGGCGATGTGGTGAAAACATGGGAGGAAAGGATTTTTGTTCCTGATGACAAAACAGTGTGGAACACAGTGCACCTTGGGATATTAGGCAAGGATGCCAGTGAGGGCGGGGGCTGCAGGAGGAGCTGCTTACCACCACCAATGAAAAGCATGTGTGAATACCCTGCTACTTGATGGTTCGCTACTTGATCAATGTCGTGTGCCGATGCGGTTTCCTCTCTAGAAGGACACTTAAAACAACACCATCCCCACTCCTTTTCCATGGCTTTGTACCAAGAACCGTCTCTGCTAAGAGGTGGTTGGCAGCCTGCTTAGTGTTAGCGCGTGCTACAGCTTTTGGAAATCGCCTCCGGCACCAAGAGGGCAATTACACCCTTTTAACAAGCCAGCTGCCTCTTCCGCAGGTACAACCCAGTAGTTAAGCTTCTAAATGGACACAGCTGCAGGCACTCTTGTTTTGCACCTGCAATATCCACATCTGGGATGACGCCCAGACCACACAGACACGCACAAAAAAATACATATACCAGGGTCATAAACATTCTGCTATTTTAGACAATTTCCTGTTGTTCGCTTACCAGACTGGGCTATTGGAGATGGAGAGAGAAAAGCTTCTGCTGTAATCAGACATTCTGACCGCAATGTCCAGTCAGGCCACGGGGGAGACTGGCATTGACTGAAATAGGGATTGGAGCAAGTCCAGGATGGAGAAGGATTAGGCCAAATGGAACTGCTCCAACTGTTATCGGATTCGGTGATACAATTCTTTTAGTTTATTTTATAGGTGCCATTTTGTATCACACCGAAAACCAAAGGCTTGCAGACTGGAGGTGGAAAAGTAACCCGCGGCCTAGTTGGTCGCAAGGTAATTTACCATCAAGGGCCCTACAAGGTAGCTAGGGTTATCACTCCTCCTAATTTTAATCCATCGTCTCCAGGTTCCAGGCAAATCTGCTCTTTCTCTGAGGTAGATGGGGAATCTGGAGAAATTAGGGCTGCAGAGGGGCAGCAGGGTTTTTCTGGTTGTTCAGTCATTTTGGCAATATTACTGCTATTGCATATGTGCAGCAGAGCAGAAAATGGTAGCAGACTTACTACCCGCAAGCAATATCCACAATTTCAAGCTGCTTATCTATTGTCTGATTCGGAACTGATTACTGAGTCAGGCAACCAACTACCATGCACAAAATGGCCACCGCCCTTAACCAAAATGGTGGAGGTGGCCATTTTGTACACGCATGCTACAGAGTAGGGAGTTTGGCAGCGTGCCGCAGCAAGGGAGCCTTCTGGGAGGCCCCCTACGGCAGCAGTGGGACAGCAGAGCTTCAATCAAGCCCTCTGAGGCTGGTGAGTATGTGTCAGGACACTGGGGTGGGGGTGGGAATCGGGGAAAAAAGGATCCCAAAAAATGGATAAAACCATAACAGTTGAATCCAAAACCAAAAGGTCCCATCCCTAGTTTTTACATGGCCTCTTTCCAGTTCCTGGCTTTGGCCCCTGGATCCAGTTCCTGCCCCCAAGCACTGAAGGACTGAGCTCAGGAGAAGGGAGCTGAGAGGAGGGCCTGCCCACAAGGAGAGGGGACAGATCCATGATTTGGATCCTCCTCTTCCTGTGCGCAACCCTGCCACCAACACAGAACTAGTTTTTCCAAGCAGCGCCCAGGAAGGAAACATTTCCCCAGCCCTGATGTACACCCTCACCCTCATGTTGCCATTTCACGTGTATGCATGGACTCCATAGAATTGGGGGGAGGGCGGGGATTCCTGTTGTCCTTCGCTCCCTCAATACATGGTCGTGGCCGTGTGCGATCGCACGGTTTGCAGCATGTACCTGAACCCGTCCCTACAGCTTGAAAACGTGTATGCACCAATAAAATTTCTGTCAAGACAGTTCAGCTGCCTGGTTCATTTAACAAGGAGAGAATACACAGATGATTGGCTGTAAAATATGGGCCCTCACAGCAAAGGTGCTTTTTAATACAGTAACCTTGAAATAAAAACTCATTACCAAGGGGAATAGGGGATACTGGCTGCTAAAAGAAGAAGTTACATTCCTTCCAAATCTTGATTATTCATTTAGCGGAGGCTGGTCTTAAGACAAGATGATCAAGGCTAGATGGGTGTAGAGCTAAAACGAGTAACCGCAAAAATGTATAAATGCATCAAATTGTCCGTTCTTGAGTGGACCCGCCATCTTTGAATACTCATCAGTAGGGGTAGGACTCCAGGGGAAATTTCGGATTTGGATTTTTGGTTTTGGTTCTTTGATAATTTCGGATTTGGATTTTTTCAGATTCGGATTTTTTGCATGCATTTCCCGTCCTTGACATCAATGGGAACAAACCGCAATGTTAAAGATCCGAATAAAAAAAATCAATGTTAAAAATCTGAATCACCCCAAACCAAAAAAGATCCAAAATGTCAGATTAATCCAAATCGGACGAAATTCCCATCCCTGCTAATCAATACCCAATTAGTGCCCTGCCTGATGGATTAACCCAATGCCTTTATTTTCTGACTTCTGGTCCCAAAATGCTGACTTCTGCTTTTGTAATACTGTCTTCTGGTACTGATTTGTTTGTTTGTTTCCATTCCGATTTTTCAAGCTACCATTAGAGCTCAAAGCAGTACCTGCAAAAACAGGTGCACCTGACCAATTTCTGATATCCAAATCGACTTCTTGACATTGGGTACCAATTGGTGCCCGATTGTGACCTGATTCGGGTATCTGATGTCCCAGAACGCTGACTTCCATACGGATTTTTTGGTTTTCTGTCCTGGAAAGTTGGCTTCCATCCTGGAAAGTCAACTTTCTGCTCTGATTTTTCAACGTCCGGTCCCAGTTCTTTGGTTTCCCATCCTGATTTTTTAGTTTTCCATCCTGATACCTATTGGTAAATAGAAAAACTGGTACTGGAAATTACCAATTTTGGGGGTATCCAGATACCCAATCAGTACCCAGTAGCTCAGTAAGTATCCAATGCAGGACTCAAAAATGCAGGTATTACTTGCAGGTAGAAAATCATTACCAGTTTCAGCCCTTGACCATCTTGTTTTCTGCTATTTTTCCATACCGGTTTACTGATTTATTGATCAGTAATTGATAGATCGGTAACTGTAATTCCCAACTTTTCAAATAATCAAGTAGTAGTAGTAGTAATACATTTATTTGATCAGCAGCTTTGCTATTGTCAAGTTACCAGGATACAGATGAACAACAAACAATAAATACAAACCATAAAATCAATTAAAATCAACCACCAAGGGTCATAAATTCTCTCTCCTGGAAAAGCCAGGGGGACCATCAATAAATTCGAGCAGAACATTACCGCTCAAGATGATCCTCAAAGTCAGAGAAACATCAGTTCAGCTTTTCAAAATAAAATACCAATTCCTTACCCATCACGGGCTAAGGGCCTCCCATCGGTTCTTCGTTCTCTTTCCAAAAAAACGATAAACATCCTACATTTTAAAGTATTCGCTCATCTGTTGTGCCTACTAGGTAAAGATCCTCAGGTTCTCCACCCTCTGGGCACACCTCCTCAGTTAACCAAAGCTCTCTCTGGACCGGATACTGAGGGCAGCAGAACAAAACATGCGGGAGAGTCTCGATAATGTCAGGGCACCATCTGCACCTCCTAGCTTCCCTAGGGGTTAGATCGCTCCTCCCCAAAACCTCTGCTGGGCCAAAAAGATTGAAACGGAACAGGGTCACCATCCTTCGCACTCTGGGATCCGCAAAGTGATCCAAGTATGGTTCTAAACCCACCACCACCTTAATCTGCAAATAGTGGCGAGATAGCCTATACTTGGCGAGGAGTTCTAAATCATTCCGATACGCCCATTCCTTGGCTCTAATTCTTAACTCTTGCTTCCCGATTTTATTAGCAGGGACCCCATCCTCTTCCATGGGGAAGGCCATTGCCCCTGCAAATTTCTTTAGATGCCTCAACCATGGGTAATGTAAAGCACCCTGATGTTCTCTTTGCTCGAGATAGCAGCTACGAACTAATCCAGAGGTTTCTTTAGTAAGCTGTTTCCAAAAAGAAAGAAACCTAAGGTTCGAATGCGCAGCTACCAAAAGCGAGCCTGTCTCAAGCCTGAGCATAGGGAGTGGGGTTGCCCTAGGGGCTCCAAGGATGGTCCGTAGAAAAGAGTTCTGCGGGACTTCAATTCTACTTATCTGACTCATTGCAGTTACCTCCCCACCATATGCCAGACTGGTTATTACCTTAGAGTGGAAAACGTCTAGCATCTGACTTACTGTTGCCCCTGGAGCCGCATGGTATAGTCTAAGTAAACCTCCTATTGTTTGTTTTGCCTTATGGATAAGCTTATCAAAGTTCTTCTTCCAGCTGTTCTCTGCCGAAAACACCACACTTAAGTAAGTATATTGTTGGGTTGGAGTAATCTCCTGCCCTCCCAGCTGCCACATAAACTTCCTCCCGGATTTCCCAAACGAGATCACATTCGATTTGCCCATGTTGATCACAAGGGCATTACTGCTGCAGTAGTTGTGTAATGCTGATAGGGTTAGCTGAAGACCCCGTCTTGTTTGAGAGAGCACCACGATATCGTCGGCGTATAAAAGACACGATATTGACCTCTCCCCAATCTGCGGTGGCGTTGGGTTAGCGGCAGAGATAGTGGGCACTAAGTCATCTAAAAATAAATTCAAGAGGATGGGAGCCAACAGGCAGCCCTGTCTCACCCCCTGACGGAGGGGAAACTCACGGGTGAACCTTCCTTCTGGGTCCATCCTTACCACTGCCTTAGTATCCGGATGCAGATTTATCAAAAGCTCCAGCAGATCTTGGGGAATTCCCATCCTCCTCAGCTTAGCCCACAGGCGATCTCTACACAGAGTCAAACGCCTTGGAGAGATCTATAAAGGCGGCAAACAGATTCCCCTGTTTAATATACACACACTTATCAATTAGGTGCTGGAGAACAAAGCAATTGTGGGTCATTGATTTTCCCTTCTTGAACCCCCCTTGTTCGTCATTCAGAGGGTGATCCATATCGACCCACTTCTGCACAGGTGAAAGCAGTATTCTGGCGTATAATTTACCTAGGATAGGAAGCAGGCTGATAGGCCTATAGGAGGCAGGATCACAAGGGTTCCCCCTGTTTATAGATTGGGACTATAGTTGCCCACACTGACGGGGTCTGCTTGTTAGAGTTAACAAGGGTAAAGAACTTTGCCAAGAGTGGGACCCACCAAGCCGCAAAACTCTTTAAAAGCTCCGGGGGGATCCCATCAATCCCCCGGGCCTTAGCCAAAGCCAATTTATTCATGGCGATCACTACCTGCTCTTCTGTCACCAGCGGCACAAATATAAAGTCAGCCCCACCCCTACATAGCCAGTCCATCTCTGCGAGTACCTCGGAGTGGGCCAACTGGGCCCCTGCAAATAGTTTAGCATAATAAAGGACCCACAGTTCTTCAGAGATATACGTTCCTCTCCCCCTCCTATCAGGGCTGGTCCAATCATTGACCAGTTTCCAAAATTTCCTTGAATCATTAACCTTTGCTGCCATCTGTATCTCCGCCCAGAGCTTAGCAGCTGTAACCCTCTTATTTTCTCTGAGGAGCTTACAATAATTTCTCCTAAGGGAGATAAAATCTGACCACTGTTCAGCCGCCCTTAACCTACTCCACCTTCTCTTAGCCCTGATTAATTCTAGTTTTGCCCTTCTACAGCTGGCATCGTACCAGCCATTAGATACTAAACCCCTCTTGCGGTGTTGTACACCCCGATCCTTCCTGATATACAAAAGAAAAATATCCAGAACCTCCTGTATTTGAACCCATAGTTCTGCATAATCTTGAAGGTTCAACAACTCATTCCTAATAGAACATCCCATAGGGGAAAACATAACCTGGGCTATTTGAATACTCCCTGCTTGGCTCCATTTAGCCCTTATGGATTCTTGCCCCTCTCCAACTTCCTGTGGAGTACACACACCTTCAAGATCCCATTCAAGTTCCAAACAGAGCGGGGAGTGTAAACCCTCCGGTCTCTTAACAATATAAAAGTCTTTGATCTGGTGAAAGGTCCCAGGGGGGAGGCAGATATAGTCTACAATACTGGCCCCATTAGATGAATCAAAAGTATATTCACCCAGGCGGTCAGAGGGAAATTGCCCATTGGCCATCACTAGATCTTGCTCAGCTAACAGTTGAACAAATTTCCGCCCATGCGCATTGATCTTAGCATCCAGAGAGCATCTAAGGGGCAAGCCCCACATACCATAACTCACATGATTAGAATGGGAATCCTCCAAAACCGCTGTTCTGGCGTTAAAATCCCCCGCAAGAATAAAAATACTACGGGGATATCTACTCCTAGTTGCCATAAGGAGCTCATTCAACTGGGTCCAACACCCCTCATCATAAAAGGACGAGCCTTTAGGGGCCTTGTAAACATTCACTACCACCATATAGCCGAAGGCAGGAACCTTAAATCGCCAGAGTGACAGAGCTTTTAAATGGGGTTACTAGCCAATCGATCGTAATTACATTAGAGGAAGCGACAAGGGTAACTACCCCTCCTGATTTCCTTCCCCGCTTAGCTCTAGCAATCCCCGGTTCCCCATACACTAAATAGTCCGCAAAAGTAAGAGCGGCCATATCCAATGGTGAGAGCCAGGTCTCCTGCAAACAAATAATATCCACGGCTTTGACAAACTCCCTCCAATCTGGGTCTCCCATTTTCGATTTCAGTCCCTCTATATTCCACGACATACACTTTAACACTAACTTGGCTGGTTGTCACCGTGCAGTTGTAGATCTAATTTTGGCCGTCCCCTGCCTAAAAGCCGGTACATTTTCCTGTGGCACTACCCCATCCAGTTGAAAACCTTCTTTAGAAGGAGAAGAATCTCTATATACAATCATACCCTCTAAACCCATATCATTAAAACAATTCGTTTCCACCTCCTCCTTCTCTTCTTCCCTCACCATCTTCCATTCATCCTCATAGCTCCCCACCTCTACAAGAGCAGCAGATAGGGGTAAAGAATCTATCTCTTGTGGGATTCCTGTTTGATCCAATACCCGCCACTCCTGAAGGGAGGGAGAGTAGGCGGATCTGATGGATTGCAACGGGACTACCGCCCAGCCAATAAAGCTCTAGCCAAAGTATTTTCAACTCTAAGAAGATAAATACCTGTCCTTCTAAGACAGGACTTACTTTCCCATACCCTCTTTTGGGCTGATAGTGTAGAAAATTCCAACTCCCATCTAGCAAACTGGCCTCTACTGAGGAGTGGGTTAATATCCAATACTTCCTTCGGGGCAATTTCCATCCTCATCTTTTCTTGCAGGAAGTCCAACAGACAATCTAAATCCATAGCCCCATTCTTAAAGAAGGGAAACTTCCTTTTATGACTAAAATGGAAAATCAGAGCCGGTGCCCACCTATTCTGAGAATCCTGCGGCCAGATCTTAAGGGGTCTATCGCCTATATGTGATATTTTGTCACCCCTATGATCAGATACATCCGCCGATCGTCTGCCGTCCCGCAAGGTTCATGGGACAGGTTTTCCTTCTTTTGTCACCAAACTGCCCTTAGGGGTAGTTCCGCCCAGTGCCTGGGCAGAGCTGCCCTTATCCTTCACCCTAAGAGCTGGGGGAACCTCACTCACTATCGGGGGGGGGGGTTACCTAGCATCAAATGGGAGGTGCTATATGTCTGCGCTGAGCCGGCTCCATCACCTCTCGAGCGCCCAGCTTCCCCGTCCATGCTTCAAACTCCAGCCAGAGCCCCCCCACTAATACCTTCATTGCCAACAGACGCTCATAAAATTGCGATACCTTCTCCTCTAATGCCTTAAAGCGTGTACCGATGTCTATTTCTAATCTGACATTAAGGTCGTCGAATTTCCGATTTGACAAATTAAAATACTTTCCCACATTTTCTGCTGCCATGGCCCGTTCCCTCCCATGCTGGGGCTGCTGCTGTGTGGAATTAGCAGCTCGTTGAAATACTGGAGGGGGTCTGTGTACAGGATTCATCTAGCAGTCCATTACCCGTATTAACCCGAAAAAAACGGTGTTAACTTGGTTTGGTTAAACGGGAACACACGGGGGTGGTGAGCTACACCCTCCACCTGCGCTAGCTCTTGTGCAAGCGGCATTGTATTACGGAGTGCCCGTGATCTTAATTCCATTGGGTCAATATCTGTCCAGTTCCACCGGTACTCAACGAATCACCCCACCAGGGAACAGCTACCGGCCCAGATACACTGTCCTCCAGCACAGGAGCCACAACACGCCAATGCCGGTTCCTCAGCCTCTCCGTGCTCGGCCTCCCGTAATGCTTCTTGCCACAAGCCCCGTCTTCTAACACAGGGGGCCGCCTCCGCTGCCCCGCCAACGGCCCCGCCAACGGTACTTCGCCCTTTGGCGCCGCCCTCAAGGCAGCACTCTATTCAATGGGTTACCTGTGGGAGGAGACACAACGCCCCCAGGTGAAAGCAAGCAGTCCTTCCCTGCGTGTAGCCAAGCTCACTAAGGCTCTCCCCAGGCAGACCCCTACCAAATAATCAAGTACCCAATCAACACCTGGGTAGACCATCAGGTACCTGACATGGTACCTGAAATTGCAGGTATTACAAGTACCTACAGGTAATAAATCAGGTACCCAAAGTTTCATCTCTAGGTGTGTGCCTTTCCATCTGGCCGTGTGTCTGCCTCTCATTGCAGAGTCTAGGACAGGGATTCACAACCTTTTTCCAGTCATGTGCGCTGGAGTGACGGACGTGACTACTTGGGAGCACTGCATTATTTGCATGACTAATTTGCATCATATGCATAGATTAAGTCTCCCCTCCACAATTCAGTTCAATTCAATGGAAATTGAGATAATTAATCCCAGTTTACATTATTATTATTATTATTATTATTATTATTAAACATTTATAAAGCGCCAGTAACAACCTGGCGCTGTACAGAACATATAATCAGCTGCGGTCCCTACCTGTGGCTTACAATCTAAAAGACAAGGAGGGGGAGACAAGGAGAGGGGACAGCGGGAGAGACATGGGAGAAGACAAACAAACATTCAGGCGGATGCGAAGTCTCAGGTGCGTGTACTTGGCTTGGTTACAAGGTGGTCGGTAGCAGCAGTCAGCAGAGGAGGGCTGACAGTAAGAGCAAGGGGAAAGACTAGAGGGCATTGGGAAAGGCAGCATGGAAAAGGTGGGTCTTGAGGAGGGATTTGAAGGAGCGGAGGGAGGAGGCGAGGCGGACGTCGGCAGGGAGGGAGTTCCAGGCATGCGGGGCAGCGAGGGAGAAGGGACGAAGGCGGTTGGGCGAGCAGGAGAAGCGAGGGAGAGCGAGGGAGGGGACAGCGGAAGAGCGGAGAGCGCGCGCAGGAGCGCGTAGGGCGATTAGGTCCGAGAGGTAAGGGGGAGCTTGGTCATGGAGCGATTTGAACGTGAAAACCAGGAGTTTGAACAGGATACGTTCAGGAAGGGGGAGCCAGTGAAGGGAGAGGAGGAGAGGCGTCACATGGTCGAAGCGACGGGCAGAGTGAATGACCTTGGCGGCAGAGTTTTGGATCGCCACAAGGGGGGACAGGTGGGAGCGAGGGAGGCCAGCAAGGAGGAGGTTGCAGTAGTCGAGGCGAGAGATAACCATGGCATGAACAAGGATTTTGGCCGAGGAGACAGATAGAAAGGGGCGAATGCGGGCAATGTTGAGGAGAGCGAATCGGCAGGATTTGGCCACAGAGTCAATGTAAGGTTTAAAGGAGAGGTGCGTGTCAAAAATGAAGCCCAAGCTGCGGGCACGGAGAACAGGACGGATGGTGACCCCATCAATGCAGACGGTCAGGTCAGAGGGAGAGGAGGGGGAGGGAGGAAAAATGAGGAGTTCAGTCTTGGCCATGTTCAGTTTGAGTTGGCGTCGGGACATCCAGGCGGAGATATCAGAGAGGCAGTCGACGAGGCGTGAGCGGACAGAGGAGGAGAGAGAGGGGGTAGAGAGATAGAGTTGGGTGTCATCAGCATAGAGATGGTATTGGAACCCGTGGGAGGCAATAATTTCACCAAGGGACCGGGTGTAGATAGAGAAGAGGAGAGGGCCAAGGACAGAACCTTGGGGAACCCCAACCGAGAGGGGAAGGGAGGGGGAGGTCGACTCGGGGAGGGAGACATTAAAGGAGCGGTCAGAGAGGTAGGAGGAGAACCAGTCAAAGACAGAGCCACGGAAGCCCAAAGAGTAAAGGGAGTCCAAGAGGAGCGAGTGGTCGACAGTGTCAAAGGCGGCAGAGAGGTCAAGGAGGACAAGAACGGAGTAGTGGCGCTTCGATTTAGCGACAAGTAGATCATTGGTGATCTTGGCCAGGGCAGTTTCAGTAGAGTGGAGGGGGCGGAAGCCGGACTGGAGAGGGTCGAGGGAGGAGTTGGCAGAGAGGAGGTTCAGGCAGCGGGAGTAGACGACACGTTCCAGGAGCTTCGAAGCAAAGGGAAGGAGGGAGACCGGCCGGTAACTAGAGGGATCGAAAGGGTCCAGGGTAGGCTTTTTGAGGATGGGGGAGACAGTGGCATGTTTGAAGGCAGAGGGGAAGGAGCCTGTGGAAAGGGAGAGATTGACAACATGCAGAAGGGGGGGAGCGACAGTGGGAGCAATAGAGGTCAGGAGGCGGGAGGGGATCGGGTCAAGGGGGCAGGTGGAGGGGTTGGATGAAGAGAGAAGAGCAGAGATTTCCTGGAGAGAGGCAGGAGGGAAGGATGCGAGGAGGGAGGGGGGCGGGGGAGGGGGCGGGAGGGGAGCGGGGGGCGGAGGGGGGCGGGAGGCAATATCCCGACGGATCTTGTCAATCTTGGAGGTGAAGAACGACGCAAGATCCCGAGCAGCAAGGGAAGAGGGCGGGGGAGGGCAGGGGGGTTTGAGAAGGGAGTCGAAAGTAGAGAAAAGGCGGCGAGGGTCGCGGGAGAAAGATTCGATCCTAGAGGCATAATAGCGCTGCCTAGCTAGGGAGATAGCCGAGGAGAGGGAGGAGAGGGAGAATTTGTAATGGAGGAAGTCAGGGAGGGAGCGGGATTTGCGCCAGAGGCGTTCGGCAGCCCGGGCGCAGGAGCGGAGGTAGCGGATGGCAGGGGTAAGCCAGGGGCGGGGGTCGAGGGGGCGGACGGGGCGAGCAGAGGGGGGGGCAAGAGAGTCAAGGGTCGAGGAGAGAGAAGCGTTGAGAGCAGAGACAGCAGAGTCAGGGGAGGAGGAGGCGAAAACGGGGGGGAGAAGGGGGGAAAGATGTGCGGCAAACTCCGAGGGAGTAAGGGCCTGCATATTGCGGAAGGGGCGCATAGAGGGGGAGGCGGAGGGGGGTCGGTGGGAAAGGCTGAAGGAGCCGAGGAAGTGATCAGAACTAGGGAAGGGGTCAAAGGAGAGGTCAGTTAGAGAACAGTTTCGAGTGAAGACGAGGTCGAGGGAATGGCCGTCAGTATGAGTGGGGGAGTCGGTCCAGAGTCGGAGATTAAAGGAGGAAGCGAGAGAGAGAAAGCGGGAAACAGAGGGGGCGGAGGGCGTGTCAACGTGAATGTTGAAATCACCAAGGATAAGAGTGGGGATATCATCGGAGAGGAAGAAGGTGAGCCAGGATTCAAAGTCCGGGAGGAAAGAGGAGAGGGAACCCGGGGGGCGGTAGATGACAGCAACCCGAAGGTGTAGAGGGGAGTATAAGCGCACAGAGTGGGCCTCAAAGGAAGGGAAGGAGGAGGAGGGGGGAGGGGAGAGGGTTTTGAATTGGCAGTGCTTAGCAAGGAGCAAGCCCACACCACCACCCAGGCCCTCAGGGCGGGGGCGGTGAGAGAACGACAGGCCCCCGGAGGATAGAGCAGCCGGGGTAACAGAGTTGGAGGGCGTGATCCAGGTTTCCGTAAGAGCCAGGAGTTGAAAGGGGCGAGAGAGGAAGAGATCGTGGATGAAGGGAGCTTTAGCCACGGACGAGCGGCAGTTCCAGAGGGAGCAGGAAAAAGGCAATTGGTGTTTGGGAAGGCAGGGGATGCAGATGAGGTTGGGGGATGGGGAACGGCCGGGTTTAGGCCTAGGGGGAATGGGTAAGGGGGGATGAGGGTGGGGAGGGGGGAGGGGCGTGGGTGAGGATAAGGGGTAGGTTGGCTGGAGAAAGGCTGCTGGTGAAGGGAGAGGGAGAAGGAGGGGGTGCGTGAGAGAGGCTAGAAGGAGGGAGGTGAGAGAGGACGAGGAGGTGAGGGAGGTATAGGGAGGCATCATAGGTATTACCTGCTCAGTATCGGGGGGAGTCCAGGCCTGTAGGTGTCGTGTGCGTGCTGTCAGGGGGGTGGCCCCTCGCTGTCCTCGCTCCGGCCGCACAACGGCCACACAACGGCCAGCGCCCTTTTGTCGCCGCCCAAGGGCTGCCGCCCGCTGGGCGCGGGCGTGCACCTTTGGCTTGTGGCTATGGGGTGGGGCCCTGCTCACCTGGAGGGGCTTTCTGGGCGCTGCAATGCCTGCTGGGGGCTTTCTGGGCGCTGCAATGCCTGCTGGGGGCTTCATTGACTTTAATGGATGATGGGCTGTTTCAAAGTGCTCCCGAACACTATTGACGGCTTGGGGAGCACTTTCGCACATTGCTCCTGAGCACCAGGTTGAGAATCCCTGGTCTAGGAGCCGAGAGGTATACGGGGCATGCTGTATCTGTGCTGTGTCTGGGTGTACAGACGACGTGTGTGCATACGTAACTGTGTGTGCGTACGTGAATGCACACTGGCAGGAATAAATGACATATTTATTACATATTTATTAAGGGTGGGAATTCTGGTTTCAGATAGAACCGAAACGGCCCGGAAATGGCCGCTTCGGTTTTAAAACCGTAAACCGAAATTGCGGTTCCTTTTTGGTTCTGGCGTTTCGGGGGGGTTCATTGATTTTTTTCCAGTTTGTGCTCATTGATGTCAGTGGGAGAAAATCCATTGAAGTCAATGAGGAAAAAATTTGGGGGGGCGGAATCAATGGAAAAAACACCAAAAACACAAAACTGAAATTAGATCCGAAAATCAAGAAAAAACAAAACTGAAAAAAACAAACACAAAATTCTACTTGGAGTCCCATCCCTAATCCCTAATATTTATCAATCCTCTTCCTAAAATCCTCCAAGGAAAGAGATTCCACAATATCTCACCCAACTTTTTCCACTGAAAGAATGTTCCTACAGCTAAGAATCTTTTTCCTAATATCTTTATTTCAATGGGCTTTGAATCAAGCCCTGTGTACCAGAATTAAGCATCAATGCCCCTAATTCAGCAACGATGAAACCAGGACTCGGTTGAACGTGAATAAAGTGCCAGATTGGTAAAACGGATCCATCCCTCGGAGCAGCTAATTGCAGGATTTTGATTCCAGATTGTAAATGCTTGTAGGTGCACAATTACACACACCTTTATTTGTGTTCCAGCAATAAATGGACACGCACACCCGCTCAAAGTCTGCCCATTCACATTGGAAGTAGCAAATGCACTTTAAAAAATATATAATCATCAATCATCATCATCATCATCATTTTTAAAAATTGAAATATTTCAGCTGTTTCTCTTATACTTTAATCCAGGGATGAGGAACCTTTTCCCTTCTGCCTCCTCCCCCCCAAAGAACCACCCACTATCCGTCCCACTCACCAAACGCCTGGTGAAACAGCCAGGTCTTACACTGTCTATAGAAGGAGGGGAGATCCGGAGCAAGGTGAATCTCCACCAGGAGGGAGTTTCATAGCTGCAGTAAGGCCACCAAGAACACCCTCTCCAATGTCACCACTTGAGAGACCTCTAAGGGGGCGCCCCGGGCCGTCAACAAGGGTAGCCCTGCCTAGAGTGCGTTGCAGTAGTCCAGTCTCGAGGTGATGAATGCACGGATGATGGTGGCGAGATCGGAGTTTGAGATATAAGGCTGAAGACGTCGGACCGGATGTAATTTACTAGATGCACTTCTTGCCACAGCCGCCACCTGGGCATCCAGGTGGAACTGTGAATCAAGGAGCACACCCAGACTATGAGCCTGAGGGACGTACTGGGTCTCCACTCCCTCGCCCCTTCCCACCAACATCGCCTCCATCTAGTTGGGATTCAGCTTCAGACGGCTCACCCTCATCCAATTCCCCACCTCAGCCAGACAGCGAGCAAACACTGAGACTGCCCAGGCCTGAGTCGGGTGAAAACAAGAGGTAGACCTGGATGACACTGCACTTCAAACCCTCCCACAATCTTGCTCAGAGGCTGCATGTACACGTTGAACAGGAGAGGGGACAAAATGGATCCCCGAGGAACTCCACCCATGAGGTCCCAGAGGGATGATGTAAAAACCCCCGGTACCACACACTGAGTTCTTCTGGCCAGGAAAGAGTGGAAACATTTAAGAACAGTCCCGCCCACCCCAGTATGGTCCTACAGGCAAGTCACCAGCATCTCATGGTCAACCGTGTCGAAGGCCGGTGAAAGATCTAACAAAATCAAAAGAGTGGACTGACCTTGTCCAGTTCCCGGCATAGAGCGTCAACCAAGGCCACAAGCGCAGTCTCAGTGCCATAGCCTGGATGGAAGCCGGACTTCACGTGATCAAGGAAACTGATGCGATCCAGATGGCCCTGGAGCTTCTGGGCCATGGCTCGTTCAAGTACATTCCCTAAAAAGGGAAGGTTAGAGACTGGCCGATAACTGGCAAGGGTGTCAATGTCAAGAGATGGCTTCTTGAGCAAGGGTCACACCACCGCCTCCTTCAGGCACCCTGCAACCATGCCCTCCTTGAGGGTGGCATTGACAACCCCCACCAGCAACAGCCCCAACGTCTCCCAGCTGGCTTTCACCACCACCCAGGATGGGCAAGGATTGAGTTCACAAGTTGTGGCCCTCACAGCCCCCAGCATCTCCACCCCATCAGTGGACGATACCTGCTGAAACCGGTCCCACAAAACCCGACCAGATGGAGCGTTCATGACCTCAGGTATACCTACTGCCTCAAGTGCAGTGTTGAAATCTTGATGGATACAAGCAATTTTGTCTGCAAAGTAGTCAATAAACATGTCACAGTGAGCACTGGAAGATTCCAGTTCCAGGCGTAGAGAGGCTGGACTAATCAGCCCCTTCACCACCCGGAAAAGCTCAGCTGGACGCGGCTTTGCGGATGATATAATGGTAGCAAAGAAACTCCTCTTTGCTGCCCGCATAGCTACGGCATAGGCCTTTAACACCACTGTATGCCGCAACCAGTCAGCTTCCGTACAAGTGCAGCGTCACCGTCCTGCGTCAGCTGATGCAGGTCTTCCGTGAACCACGGAGACCTGTGTCGCCTATACTCAAAGAGTGGACATTTAGGTGCTGTTCAATCGATGGCCTCGGCCGGCAAGGTGTTCCGAAGAGCAACAAGGTCATCGAGTGATCGGCCATCCAGGTCGGAACGTATATCCCACAGAGCATTCTGGAACCGCTGTGGTTCCATAAGTCTCTGGAGGCAAACCATCTGAATAGGTTCCGCACCTTGCCGGGGACAGACATGTGCCGGGAGACTGGCCCATAGGAGATAATGGTCTGTTCATGACAAGGGCACAGATGACGCCTCCCCCACTAACAGACCCCGCCCCCACCCCCCGCCTCCAAATCTAGAGTATGCCCCGCCCATGAGTTGCGCCAGACACCACCTAAGACAGGCCCATAGTTGCCACGGCAGCTATGAACTCTTGTTCTGTCCCCTTAAAAAAGGTACGGCATGAATATTGAAATCCCCTAAGACCACCAGTCTTGGGGATCGCAATAGCACCCCGACACCAGATCGGCTAGAGCAAGTAGAGTTGCTGCTGTAGAGGAAGGTGTATAGTATATGACCAGCACCCCTAATCTGTCTCCATACGCCAAATCAACCACGAGGTAAAGGCCCTCTATACCGAATGGAGTTTGCACTGGATATCTCCGCACGGACCAAGTGTCCCTAAAAACAATGGCTACACTGCCCTCTTGTCCCTCCAGCCGTGGCTGATGCTGCATGGAGTACCCAGCTGGGACAAGGTCAGCCAAGATAGGCCCCAACTCAATGTCCAGCCAGGTCTCCGTGATACACACCAGGTCGGCCGTCTGGTCCAGGGTCAGGTCCTGGACCATAGAGGGCTTATTAACGACCGACCTGGCATTTAACAGCAGCAGCAGCAGAAGTCCTCAACCATCACGTCACCTGCACTAATTCAAGGAGTCGGAGGGTGTTAACTGATGTGACACACGTCAGTTAACCCTACCTGGGAGGGGACAGCTTCCCCCGGCTGGGTGCGCTCCGGTCAGGGGAACACACGTCCCCGCAGCCTGCCCCGGCAGGGGACGGGGAGCAGGGAGTGACATGCAGCCGTCCGGCCATGCCTCCAGACTGCTGCCGTCACCCCACTCCCCCTGCCATGACAGACAGCCCCGGCTGCCTATTACAGGCCGAGCGCCATGGCAACCCCTCAAGCTGGGAGGAGCCAGGGTTGAGGAACAAACGTTCCCGCCTGGTTCGCCCGTTCTGGCCCGGCTGGGCGGTAGCGAGGCGCGGAATGTGGGCCTGCTTTGATCCGGACCCACATTTCTAGTCCAACCGGGTTTGTACCGGGCCCACGTTTGGCAGGGCCGGACTAAAGGTGTGGTTGTGACACTGGCCCAGCGGGGCCAAAGCAGTCCCTACTGGACCAACAGTGACATTTGTGAGCAGCCGGAGTCTTTCCCCAAGCCCTTGGGGGGTGGGGTGGAGTTATCTTGACTCCTCGAGGTCAGCACGGCCACATCTGTCACTTACACTGTCTACAGCACACAAGGGCCAGTTGGCACTCGATCGGACTACGTAGAACTTTCCCACAGCCGGTGGCTCGGGTACATGTTCACAGCCAGGTGGAACACAGGCAGCTGCTCTGGCATGAGAACAAGCAGGAACTGAACACACAACACTCAAGGATGCTGTTGGGAGCGTTAGTGAGCCTAGCCAGCTGCCACACCCCATTGGGGCTGTCCATCAAGCATGTCATGCAAGAGCGGGGAGGGGACATGTCCGTTTCCCTGGCCCAGGCATTTAGTATGTGGGTATCTTGGGAGGCACAGGTGCATTTGGGGCCCAGGGTGAAAGTCAAATGCAGGATCCCTGTGGCCCCGCCCTCCATAAGCCCACCCCTTTAACAATTGGTAGCCTGGTGTTTTCTTACAAAACAAACAGAAGTTTTACCAGTTTTTACACACCCCTCTCTGACAGGTGAGATTCAGGGATCGGTGATTTGCTGAAAGTGAGAGGAGCCAGGGAGCGGCTCATTCACCACAGTTTTCCTTCCCCTGCAGTTCCAGGGCTGTGGGAGCAGGGTTTATGCAAAGGGGTGTCGTTATCTTGGAGCAAAGGGGCTCAGTTGAGCCCGAACCCTGGACTCTAAGGGGGACCCTGTGCAAGAGGTGTGAGGATTGCTAGGAGATTTTCAGAGTGTGGGGGGAGGGAGCAAAGACGAATACTCTGCCTTCACCCACTCTGAACATGTCCTAGCGGCGCTCAGGCTGCTTGCAAAGGGGCTGCCAAGAAGAAGTTTTCAGAGTGGGTGGGTGGGTGGAGTGATGGCCCACCCGCTCTGAAAATCACCTAGCAGTGCTCAGGCTGCTTGCAAAGGGACCCCACCAAGAAGGAAGTTTTCAGAGTGGGTGGGTAGGTGGAGTGATGGTCTACCCACTCTAAAATATTCTAGGAGTGCTCAGGCTGCTTGCAAAGGGGCCCCACCAAGAAGGAAGTTTTTCAGAGTGGGCGGAGGGAGGGAGTGATGGCCCACCCACCCTGAAAACTTCCTTCCGGATGGAGTTGCTGCTGTTCCAGAGGGGGACTCACTGAGAGTCTGGGCAGAACCACCACCTTTATGCAGGGGAAGGCTGACGTGAACCAGGAGCCTGGGGAGGACCACGTTTAGGAAGACCCAGCCCCCATGAGAGTAATTCTAGTGGAGGGAGGGGATGCAGGGGACATGTCGTCTGCAAATTTCCTTCCTCTGCCATTCTAGAGAAAAGGGGAGGAGTTTACGTGGGTCAATATCCCCCTGAAAGTTTAGTCCAAATGGCCCTTGCCCTTAGGGGAGCCCATAATTGAGGCATGAGCCGGGCCCCCGCAATCTTGCTATGCCCCTGAAGGGATCCAGTATCCCCTACAAACGTTAACCCCCAGTTATGCCACTGCTGCTGCCACAGGAGAATTAAGGCCGAGAGAGGACTCCTCCAAGCTCCATACTTAGGGGCAGACGCGTCCCCTCTGTCCGCTCCTGCGTTTACAGCTGTGAGACTCGGTGCACGATTCACCGACTGTACCAAAACCAGAACGGGCTCCCCATCTAATAAACGGTGGCTCTCGGGATTCGGACGCTTTGCCCACCCCTGAGGGTGCCGGATCTCTTACCTGTAGGGCTCTTTCGCTGTAAATCCCATGTAGCTGGCAAAAGAGAAAAGGAGGAAGAGAAAGACTGACACAAGGACAGGCCACAGGAGAAACCGGGGCAGCTTCATAAACTTTCTCCGTAGCGATCTCATGGTCTCCTCAGTGAGCTAGCCCTGCAGCTCTCTTCCTTCCCTGTCCTCAGGTGTATTTGCACAATGAGCTCGCCTGTGATTTCTCTCCTCTGATTTTCTTCTGGTACAAAGTGCACACACCCACTGTCCTAACATGGTAGGGAAGATCAGCCTGGCTGTTCTGCCAACAGCAGAGGGGTGGGACCCTCCATTCCAAGGGTTCTGCCCCGCTGTGGGTGAGTGAGAAACACCCGACCCTTTAATCAAACAAGTGGGTTACCCCAGAACTCCTCTCAGTCTCTTCCAAGGCGAGTTGGAGAGGGGAAAGCCTTTTCCTCTTACCTGCTGCAGGTAAGAGCCAGAGCAATTACACACAGGTGAGAAGCACAAGGTTAAAGGCATGACGATTCGGTTTGAGAGCAGGCAGCCTAAGTGTGACGTCCGTGGAAACATCATTTGTTTTTGTTTACAAAAGCTCCTTTGTTTTGGAGGGTTTTTTGCAACCACCCCCTGCCGTTTTCCCTGTTCCCTTGTTGTTTTTTAAAAAATCTTTTATTAAAAATAATAATGAGAATTTTTTTTAAAACTGCCACCGGACCATTCTGCGCATGCGCAACGTTTTCCCAAAATGGCACCAGCAGCATTGGCATGCGCAGAACGGGTCGCCGCGCAGGGGCAGCTGGGTTGCCCCTTTCCAAAACGGGGGGCCGGACGTGCTGCCGGCGCTGTTTCGGAAAAGGGTGAGCCTTCGCGGAATTGCCACTGTTTGCGCAGGCACCGGTGAATTAATTAATGATTATTATTATTTTTATTATTAGTTTATTCGCAGCACTGGCTCTCGCCCTGGCCCAAAACAGACAAACAAACAAGCAAGCAAAGAGACAAACAAAACACAAGGACATGATACATAGCATTAGCATAAGCATAAGCGTATACATATACATAACAGTATACCAAAGCTTCATATACATCATTCATTCAATATACCAACATCCAATGGCCGATCCAGCTATCCTAGCTCCAATTAATCCTGGGTGGTAGGGCGTTTCTATTGCTAGCCACAGTTCACCCATAAATCATATCACATTCTTGTATACAGTAGCACTCTCCAGTAGTCTGTTTAAACTAATTTAATGATGACTACCTCCTCCCCCGGCCCTAGCTTAGGGCAAGTATCAATGTTAAAATGCCTTGCTCTTCTACGGGGCTTACTTTGACTAAGCTTGACCCCTGACAGCAAGGACAAATAGTAAAATAAACTAAAATAGCATAAAATAAAATAAAATCTATGGTCTAAATTTTTACGAACTCAAAAATTAACTGCAAAGCATCCAAACACATCAAATTAGACCAAAACTTAAAAATACCTTGCTCTTCCAAGGGGCTACCATAGCTAAACTTAACCCCTGACAGTTAATTAATTAAATCAATTAATATTAAAAAAACAAAATCCGATGCTTTTTAAAATTAATTAATTAAAAAAACAAAATCTGATGGTTGTTTAGGGGTTTTTTTGGTTCGTTTTCGTCTGACTGAAGCTTCGTTCTTTTTAGTAATTAAAATGCCAAAAATGAATTGCAACACCCCCCCCGCCCAAAATACCTACATTATTAGTAGTAGTAATATCAAATTGACTGACGCCTTGTAGTACAAGGGTAGGGGCCAACCAAATTTGTGAGCGAAATCTGGCTGATGGCTGTTTTATATTGGGCTCTTTTCCAGTTTCTGGATCTGGCCCAGGGATCCTGTCCCCCTCCTCAAGCAGTGGAAGAGGAAGCTCAGGACAGGAGAAGGGCGTGCCCTCAAGGACTGGGGTTCCATCAATGGCGTCGATCCACGATCTGGATCCTCCTCTTCCTCCCCCTCCCTTGTGCGCCTCCTCTCCCCCCTCCCCCATCCCTTCCCCCCCCCAGCCTGGTACTCTTCTCGTCCCGTTCTCTTCAATGGGACTTGCCTAGAATTTCAGACATCCAGGGCCGGCCCTACCGGCAGTGGCCGGGAGCTGGGGACCCCGAGTGCGGGGGGCCCCAGCTGACAGGCAGCAGAGGGGACCAGCAGGAGTGAGGGAGACGCAGAGGCCCCGCCTTTCCCACACTCTGTGCCCCCCCCCTCCGCTGCGGCTGTCACCGTCTCGGCCAGGGGAAGTGAGGGAAGAAGCAGATGCCCCGCCTCTCCCTCACGCCACTGGCCCCCTCCGCTGCCTGCTTGGCTGTTTCGGCCAG
>QEPC01011341.1:7981157-7996690 GCA_003113815.1 Sphenodon punctatus | reverse complement strand
AATCCCAGAGCCCCACAGCTCCCCAGAACACAATGGCCCCCTCTAATCCCAGAGCCCCACAGCTCCCCAGAACACAGTGCCCCCCTAATCCCAGAGCCCCACAGCTCCCCAGAACACAATGGCCCCCTCTAATCCCAGAGCCCCACAGCTCCCCAGAACACAGGGCCCCCCTAATCCCAGAGCCCCACAGCTCCCCAGAACACAATGGCCCCCTCTAATCCCAGAGCCCCACAGCTCCCCAGAACACAGTGCCCCCCTAATCCCAGAGCCCCACAGCTCCCCAGAACACAATGGCCCCCTCTAATCCCAGAGCCCCACAGCCCTTTATGTAAATAAATAAACAAATAAATAATGATGCACATGGAGAAACTGAGGCACAGAGATGCAGTGGCAGGCCATTTAAGCATGTGACCATCCTTGTATCTACCTCCCAGCCCAGGGGTGTAGCAAGGCTGTTAAGGGCCTGGGTCTCAATTATGGGTCCCCTAAGGGCAAGGGGGCGGAGTCTCGAGGGTGTGGAGGCAGGGGGCAGGATCTCTTGGGGGAAGGCGGGGCTTAGTTTGATGGAGGTGGAACCTCCACTTTGGGCTGCTGCTGCTGCTCTAGGGGGACCCAAGCCCCAGTAGAGAAGGCTGGACCGGATCGCAAGAGACCAGCTGGTCCTGTGTTTCTAAATCCATGAGTGGCCCAAAATACGTTTCTAGAATGTATCAAAGTCTTGCAAAAACAATGCCCGACAGCATGTTTATTAGGTTGAGACAGGCCAAAAGGCTTATACATTATTCCCGTACCTGAAAAAGTTGATCTATTCTGGTCCATCCCCTTGGAGAGAGGCAGGACTAATTGTATTTAAACCATCCCCTGGCAGAGGTTTATCATAAACTGGTTTTATTTTATTTTTTTAAAACGTCCAACAATGGGGAGTCCACAGACTTCCCTAATTGCTTGTTCCACTGCCTATTATTTCTAGTATCTAAGTTAGGATCATTCCTGCAATTTGCTCCTTGTTCTACTCTCTGTCCAAGAGAACAATTGATCTCTGTCCTCTTTCTACAGAGACAATTGAGACAAAGCAGTACAGTGATACCTTTCGTTGGCCCAACTCCATTTGGTGGCAGTAGGCAAGCTTTCGGCGCTCACCGGGTCCTTTGTCAGGCAGGTCTGGAGTTACAAAATGAAGAAACCGAGCAAAGCAGAGGTCTGTACACTGGTGGGGGATGTGACTGCCGAACTCAGAGGGAGAGGTAGGGAGGAGATTAGTGCTGAAACTCGGTATTTGAAATGAGTCGGTTTTTACCGAGTATCTCGGTATTCAACTTGTTTTTACCGAGTAACCAAAGAATTCGGTACTCAGTCCAGTACTCGCATCAACATACGGGGATTTTTCTGCCCCTATATAAGTTGGTTCAGTACTTGGTATTCAGAAAATACTTGGTACTGGGTTTTATTTTACTGAGTATTTCACCGCCTACTGAATAGCGAGTATTTGGAGCCAGTCCTCGGAAGGCAGATCTCAGTGATCTGATGAATGCTTCCCCCTGCCCCACAGAGCAGCCATTGTTCCGATACGTGAAATAATATGGAATTTGAGTGAAATAAACAGAGCAATCTGAGAAAACCCCTCCCGACCGTACACAGAGGGGTTGGGAATCCTAGCTCTGCCTTCCTGAGCCTACCAGTTGTTTACACTGCCAAAGACTCTTGCAAATGAGTCATTAAGGTGGGGATTAGGGAAGTCTTGTCTATCAAACTCAAAAACTAATGCCAGCAGTTTTACCTGTTTGAGTTGGGCTTGGTTTTCCACTTTAGTCATTTCCAAATGGCACTCGTCCACTTCAAAGAGCCCCCTGAAGAGTATGCACTGTTCGCTTTTTGTCCGCGTTTATAAACCAAGAAAAAATAAATAAATCTCGACATGAAATTGTCAAGTCTGGGGCTTTTCTTGATGAGAATGGAGGAAAAAACAAGAGCCCTATCTGGGATCATTATAATTACTCCTGGTGACTTTCCTAGTGACCTAGTTTAAATGCAAGGAGGGGGAAACGGGTCGGTGAATCAACTTGCATGGTACCAGCTGGGTTGACTGCCCTCTTCTACACAGCCTATCCGTTAGCTGTTTCATTCCCCTCTTGCATTATTTGTAGTTTGGATTCCTGTAGAAAGAAAGCTTGTTCCATCATCCTTTCTGCAAGCACAGGTGCATGGAAGTGAGGGTCCCCTTAACTCATTTTAATCCCAAAGTCCCATTTCCATCAATTTGGCATAGGAACAGAAGACCTAGTGGCGGCTGTGGCATTGCTAACTTTTGGCTGATGGAGCTGGGGCTCCAGCTGTTTGAACCCTCACCAATTCTGGGAGAATCCACCCTCCCTGCTGCTTCTGATTAGAGATGAAATGCATATCCACTACTCCCCAGTATCTGGCTGGATAACATGGTATCCACGGTATCTGGCCAGATACCAAATGAATGGTATCCGGTTTAAAATTTGCCCGCTTTCCAGTTAACCAGACTACCATTTACCAATTACTGTTTTCCACATTACTGTTTAATTATCATTTGACTTTGTTTTATTTTACACCCTCCCTCTATCTGGACTAGTTTGGTTATGCGGTAATGCAGTAATTTGGTCGTTAACTTCCACGGTTACAGGACAGTTATTGGATAACCACTAAATCTCTAGGAATTTGTAGCTTCCTTCCTGCCTGAATGACAGTTGGCATTTGTTCGGTATGAAGTCTACACAGAGCAGTCTTAAGCTTCCGATGAAGGTCCATGAAGAGAGAATGTTCCATTTCCCCACAAACGTCCATAAGGTATAGGATGTAATGGCACAATATGACAATTACAAACCGCAGCGGAATCGTCCTGGTGAATTCTAAAACAGCTTAAAGGGGAAGAAAAATTATATCAAGGGGAACCAGGAGTGGATCTTCGTCTTTTTGAAGATGAGGAGGGGAGGAACCGAGACAAAAATCTGGAGGAAGTGAGTTCCACACTGAGGAGTCACCACGGCAAAGGCCTGATCACCCACTGACATAAGGCGCAACGGCAGGTGGTATCTGAGTGTAGACAGCCAGCAGGGTGAAGTTCCAGCAGCAGGTGTCGAATATACCAGGGCCTTGACCGTTGCAGGCAAGAATGATTTGCCTTTTTGCTGGTCTTTCTGCATTATTAGCCTATCTGGTTTCCCTGTTGTCTTCAGTGTGAAGACACTGGTTGGTTACAGTCAGACAATCGGATCCTTTGACAATACAGTTGACATGATCCCTAACCCAGAACTATCATATTCTGAAGACAAAGAATCATAAAACAAGGATGAATCAGAGCTCTCGAGTCTTTACTCTGACATTAAATTGCAGATAACCTTTTGGCTTTTCTGGGTCAGATATTTCTCCATGGCTATATATCTACAGTATATTAGCAGTTCTGCTGGCAAATGTTTATTTATGGACTCTGTCCTGCTTTCAGAGGGTGGACAGATTCTATCATCTGATGAGCCATTTTTTGTACGTAGCATTTTACGCTCCAAGACATTTCACAGCAGATCATGGAGGCGGGAAAGGTATGCTGTTTGTTCTCTTGGAAAGCAAACTGGACACTGGAGATATTGACTTTGTCTCCGGCTGAAGAGAGAAAATCTGGATCAGCAAGATCCTGAGTCAGTCTTTGAGGCATCAGGCCCCCCCCACGCTCTTTCTGTGCATGCATTGTCTGTGGAAGAATGAGGAGTTCACCATCATATGTACTGGAATGCAGTTGTCTTTATCTTGCCATCTGGGCACATGATCCATTCATGGATCATTGCAAAGGGAAAACAAGGAGTGGATGAAACACAACAGAGGAGATAATTCACGAGCACCTGCCTCATTCAAGCCATTTGATGCGTGACGTCCACTTGGCTTGTGGCCACAGCATAGCAAATTGACAGAAGACTCATCACCACCATTTAGCAATAATGGCCTACGGCTACATCCAGCCGCAAGGGTATCACACTGGTATTGACTAAACAGCTTAGAGGGGAAAGACTCTGTCAGATCATCATGAATTAAAGCGTTGTTTACTTAGTGGCTTCTGGGTGCTCGTCAAGCTATATCAAGTATGGATGGGCGAACGCAGTTCGGAAGTTTGGAGTTTGGACCGAACTCAGTCTGTTCGGAAGTCCAAACCGAACGTCCGAGTTGAACTCTTGAATGACCAAACAGTTCGGTCGTGTTCGGATGAGTTCGGGGGCAGGAAAAATGTCTTTTCAGGGCCAAAAATTAGGTTTCGGTTTCAATAGCGCTATTTTTGAGTGTTTGGCCAAGTTCGACCAACCCGAACTCGGCTGAACCGAACCATCGAACCCGAACTCGGGTTTCAAATGGAACGACCGAACATCCAAGCTGCATTCTGTTCACCCATCCCTAATATCAAGGTAAATGCATTGGTACAAGGATGGGCAAGACTCTCAAATCCAAGAGCAGCATTCCAAAGTCACCCACCCACCCAAATCTCTAGTGGTTTGCGATTGGCTGGGGGCGCTGAAACTCTGCGGTCCTGGCTGCTGAGATTCCGAAGAGCAGCTGGGATTCAGCTGCTGAGACTCGGGGGCAATGAAGTAAAACGCAGGACCAATAAGACAGCGTAGGGTCTAGGAGTCAAAGCAGCCCTGGCCGAGAGCTGCACTTGGATCTGCCGCATTGCTACATGCAGTGCCAGAGCCACCCTGACTCTAGTGTAAGCTGCCCTAGTAAATCCCTCTGAGCACTGGAGGGAAATCAGTTGTATTGACAGATAGTATTCGCGTTTCTCAGATAATTGTCCGAATCGTTGAATAAGTCTCTGCACCTAAAATGAAATGTGTTTATTTGAGCACGAGTGCGCAGATGTATCCGTGTATGAGTGTGTCCGTTCATACGTGTGTGGGTGCGTGTTTGTGTGCGCAGATATTTTACTTTAGATGCTCTGATTCTTCTGGTGGTTTCTGTCAATTCGGCTCTGGTAGTCAGTTCTTCGACCTAATACCCCCGCTCCCAATTCCAGCGCTGATGAACTATTTAGGGTAGGTCGTCCTGACTGACAGTAACGGACAATAGCTGTGTTGTGCTTATGTTGTATTAAAACAGCCAGTGTCCGTAAAGCACAAGTGCCAAGCAATTATTGTCTTGAACCTGCTCCAGCTAGTTAAGCGGAGTCTGTCTCCAGTTTCCTAGTGAATTTGGCAATGGGTTACAAAGTGGGATCCTGTGGAGGCCGGGCAAAACATACCTGTCTGTGGAAGAGAAAACACAGGCTGGGACAGGAGATGAGGGCATTGTGCTCTGCTGATGGAGTTAGGACTCAGGGGCTTCCCCACAGGAACCAGTCACACGGGGTTTCCAAAAATGTTTCTAGTAAAGCCGTTCCCATAAACGTCAATAGGGCCACATTCCGACGAACACAGGCAAAACGGAGTGACTATTTTCATTGAATTAAATCAGCGTCGCTGTTCCTCTTTGGCAGCATTCAGACAAATGGTGTAAAACAGAGATGGGGAACCTCAGTCCCGGGGACCAAATGTGGCCCACGGCAAGTTTTTACGGGGGTCCATCTCAGTTCCTGGATCTGACCCCTGAATCCAGTTTCTACCTCCAAGCATTGAAAAACTGAGCTCAGAGTAAGAGAGCAGACATGAGGGCATGCATACAAGGATAAGGGACAGATCCATGAAGATCCATGATCTAGACTCTCCTTTCTTTGAGCACACCCGTTAAGCCCCCAACCCCAATTTCTATGCAGCCCTGGAAACTTGTACTAATTTTCAACATCACCCCTGGGAGGAAAAAGGTTCCCCACCCCTGGTGTTGACCAGAGTAAGTACTTTGATTCAAAATCAGTTCTATTGAAGTAACAACTCCACTTACGTAGCGTTCAAATAAACCGAGGTAACTACTTCAATTTAACTAAATCAGGGTAATTACTCCACATTGGTAGCGTTCAGACGAACGGTGTAAACTGAAGTAACTACATTATTAATTAAATCAAAGTAACTACTCTACTTTGGCAGTGTTCAGATGAACAGTGTAAACAAGTAGTACTTCAAATTCTCCTCTAGTTTTGAGACATAGGGTGTTTTTAGACACACATTTCTCCTGGATGTTTGCTGTAACATCCAGAACTTTCTGTGTGTCTAAGGATAATTTCAGATGAAACTATGTAGGCTCTACGACACGCCCCCATGCCAAATTTTTGCAACTGTTTATTGATAAATTTCCTGGGGCTACTGAAGCGTTTTTTATGCACCTAGCACTAATTGATTGCTCAGTCGGAGGTGACTACCAGTATTATGTGTTTTTTAGTTCAAGCCTTCGGGCTGAGGGAAAGGTTTCTGCAATCTAAGCCTCTGTCCAATAGTGGTTTAGTCGAATAACCATTTTAATACTTATTTTATAATGGTATTGGTGGATGGGCGGGGGAGTTATTTCCTTTTATTTGGGATTTAAGTGCTCATGTAATGTTGGAGGTGTAATTTGTTTTGGTTGTATGTCCATTTTATGTGTTGTCTGTGTTAACAATGGCCTACGGCCACGTTTAATAAATTTAATTTGAATTTGATGAAACGATACCATGGTCAACCACAATGAATCCCCTGTGCCGCCCGGAGGTCCAGAATCGTGGTTAGATTGGTCACGATCCAGGATGGGCCAAAAGTTACATCTGTAATGGTGGCCCATCCTGGATTGTGGCTCAGACCGCGATACGGGATCGGGCGCAGCGGCCAAATTGGCCGCTGCGTCCGCCCGTCTCCCCGATCCCCTGTAGGAATCAGCCCAGCACGTCTAAAGGACGGCTGGATTGATTCCTGACTGGGATCCGAAATGGATCCTGGTCCGTGGTTCAGCGTGGTGGCCCGCGACGTCTGAAATCACCCTAAATCACTCACCCAGATCTTAAACATCCAGATCTTTGAACGTCTGCATGAAACTTCTCTCAGAACGTTTGTGTGTAAAAAGTTCTGGTAAACTGCTTTGCTCCAGGCAGCTGTAGTCACTTGGTTTCCATGGCAGCCCCTCACGTCTACAGCTGTGGGTACTTTAGGCTGCCTCAGGGCAGAGTGTGTGTGAAAAATGAATCCAGAACTTACTTGTAGACTTGTAAACCCAAAAGATTGAAACATCCGGAACTTTAACGTGTGTCTAAAAATGCCCATAATGATCACTGAACCAGAGTCACCACCCATACACTGAGAAGCGTTCACAGTTACTTTGAAATACAAACCAAAACGATTTTAGGAGAATACGTACTTCTCTTCTTACTTCTGGATGTCGGTTGAACTTCCTGTTCGTATGAATCCTTCAGGAGGAAAACCAAAGGAAAGAGCAACTACAATGAAGTAACCGTTCATCAGAACATGGCCAAAAGTAGAACTCAACCCGCAAAAACAGGAACGCCCATCAAATTTGCAGTACCTGGTATCCGATCAGGTACCCAGAATACTGTAATACCAGCCCTACTGAAATACCGACATTCCAAAATACCGTTTTTATCCTGATCTTTCAACTTTTGGCCTTGGCTTTGAGAATTCTTCTCAGATTTTTTTTTGGAGGGTCGGGTTGGGTAATTTTGGGTACTCAGAAACCAGAATTTTGGATTTATAGATACCTGAGCAACACTGCAATTTGGATATCCAAAACAGGACTGGAAAATGTGGGTGTGAAAGTGTCACTCCCACCAGGACCTCCTCTGGGGCTGTGATCGCCCAAGCTCCCCTGAGCCAACGTAAAGTTATACCCTACTGCTGGGCCAGGTTTTCCCAAACTGCCCAGTGCCAGGAGGTTCTGCAACTCTGTTAATCTAGGATCACGCTTATATATATTGTATAAGCTGTATATCTTTATTTACAGCTTATGCAATTTATGCACTTCCCTTGGGCTTCAGGGCCCTATACAATACCTTGGCCCCTACTGGGTTCACACACAACACTCTTCACAACACAGGACTTTTGGGCAGCTCAGTCCTGGGCACTCTGGCCCTTTAAAGTCCTTGCCCTTCCCAGGGCCTCAGATACGGACATGCCTGAGCCCTGCACAAAGTCCAATCCCCTCAGCAGGCTTCAACGTCCCAGACCTTCACCAGGCTTGTTCCTTACACCCTGGGGAAAATTCAACCAGCCCCCGGGCTCAGTCCCATTCCGGGCTGACTCACAGTTCAGTTGCTTGCTGCTCACGTCGCTGCTCCGACTCCTCCTTGCCTCTCCCGGCTCGACGACTTGCTTCCTGCCTTCTTGCCACTTCTCGGGCTCTCAACAGCCCTCCTGGATGCTTCCCCAACTTCCGGGGCAGGTGGTTCCTCTCAGCTCCACCCTCTGGCTCCTAGGCGCCCCTCAGCCAGCCAGAGCCCAGTCCGCGCCTCGACAGCGCGACGGCGGTGTTTTCAACCTTACTGCCTGGCCACCGCAGCTGCAGGCAATTAAGAAGCCCAAAATCAAGCCGCTACTCCTGGCTTGTGACAAGGCTGGCTCAAGCTGCCCTGTCACAGTGATATTGCCCGCGGCTACCAAAACATTTACCACCATTTCAGCTCTAACCATAAGACATGAAGCTCAAGCTCGGTTAGAGCTGAAACGGGTAGCACATTTCCTACCCGGGGAGAATACTCACAATTTTGGGCTGTCTGTCAGGTGCCCCGATTGGTCCCTGAGTACCAAGTTGGGCACTCGATTACCCCAAACAGAGAGTATTACTGTTATCGAGTTACTGATTTTCCATTTTATTTGACCAATTTTAGTCATGAAAAAAACCCCCAGAAAATCGGTACTGGAAGTTGGAACGTTGGTGCCGAAATCAGTAAACCAGGTAGCCCACTGGGCATTAATTGGATACTGATTAGTACCTAATGTTACCAAGTCAGGTGCCATCATTTTGACAAGTGTCCCTTTTTTTTTGGCGGATACTTGTTTAAACTCAGCAGCTGTGTAATCAAGCTGTCCAAGTTAGCCGTAGGCCCGCGCAGTCCAGGAGACAAGCCAACAGGTAGAATGAGAGCAAGCATTGTGTGGGAGAATCATTCATTCGGAACCCCGTAAGCCATGCCCCTTTTTTGCAGATGGATATACCGTACCTGAGAAATCTCACAAGTAGGGCTAATGGCTCAACAGCATTGTCAGACTCGTTAGCAAAGAGAAATCAAAAACGCCTCCCCACCGTGATCCTGGAAGATTCGTTGTCGGTGAGACAATCCTCTGAGCTGACTGCACCATTGCTATAATTTAGCACAGGCGTGGGTTCCATTCATTCACTTCAGCCGAGACTTATGACTATGCTAAGTGCATGAATCCATGTTATCTGCTCAGAGGATGGCGCTCTAAAAATCTTATACTTTCATCGTGATGAGGGAAGAGTCCAGGTTTCCTACCCATCAGCTTTGCACCCTTCTCATGACTCATGAACTCACTCATTAGAAAAAGGAAAAGCTTCGTTTAATTTTTGATTAAACATTAGGGATGGGAATTTGAATCGATTTACGGATTTGGATTAGTTACTGATTCAGATCTCAAATTGGACAGATTTCTGGATTCGGATTTCCGGATTAGCATTTTCTCACTGACTTCAATGGGAAACCAATCTGCCACTCGTTTCAACTGGCTGTTCATTCTGATAGCCACATTATTAGAATGAATGGGCCAGAGAGAGAGAGAGAGAGTGGGGGGGCTGGAAGTGACATAAGGGTTTTGTGGACTGGACTTTGGCTGAGGGGGTAGAGAGGCTGGAAGTGAGCTGAGGGGTTGGGGGCTAACGAGTCCATGTGAATAAGAAAGCACACTTACTGTGGCACTGAAGAGGGGAACAAAATGGCTGCAGATTCCTCGGATGAGAGAGTTTTGCTCTGTTTGCCCCTGTATACAGTCTTTCCCTATCCCCTGCTGGCTGATTACCATCCGAAACTGGCCGGCAATTAGCCAGCAAAGCCCCTCTGCCTGCCTCCCCTCCCCCCACACTTATTCAAGCGGTGCCAGGCCAATGCCATGGCTGCCTTTCCAGAATTTGAAAAAGGCTCCCTGTGGTACTGCTCCAATAAACCTTTTGGAAATCCAGAAATCCGTAATCGGCATGGTGAGTTGTGGATTAATCCGTAACTGCCATTTTTAGACAGTTACAGATTCATCCAAATCCGTAAAGTCCATCCCTATTTGACATAACATCCCAGGGCTCCCGGAATTGCTGGCCTCTGCGTTACACAGATGTTGTCATTTCATGATGATCAACTCCACATATTGGGAGCCTTTGTGTGGCCTCCTGGTACATGAGGTCCTCTGTGGTGGCATCATCGGCATGATTCTGGACTCCTGGGAGCAGGGGCAGAAGGTAAGGAGAGTCCTCACTGGTTATAAAGGAGTGGCCCACCCTGAATTCTGCTCCTGTGACTGGGCACTTGCCCCGAGGTGGTGATAATTCACACTTGCTCTAATCCGTGGGATTGGGTCAAAGGTAGGCCTGGTTCGGAAAAGCCATTCTGATTTTGCAGGAAAGTTCCATGAATTCAAAATGGCTTGTTGAAATTCCAGTCAGAATTCCAACCAACATAACGGCATTCCGAAAGGACCCGTTTGCGCACGTGCAAAACAGCCACTGCTGTAACAAGAAGACGGCGCCATCTTGTTGTACACTGGTGGTCATTTTGCCCATGCACAAAAGGCAACTGATTGTATTTTTGTTGTACGGTCCAAGTTCCGATCAGACCGAATGAATTGCCTGGTTCTGACAAGATTGCAACTGGGTGGAAATTTTGCTTCCAGACCTAGGCAAAGGAGTGGGAGATGAGACTCTGGGATGGGTTTAACCATGGCCATAAGAAGGAGGTGGCTAAAGGGGTGATGTCACGATGCTCAGAAAGGCGGTGTGATCACATTGGAAAGAAGTGGAAACTTCCTTTGATTCGCCCCTTTATGGCGTGGCCATGCCCCCTTTCTGAGTGTCATGACATAATGATGCTTGAGCACAGGGGTGGTCATGTCAGAAAGGGGAGGGGTGAAGCGGCTCTCCCACCCGCTGCCCTTCCCCTCAATGTAATTCTACTGGCACCTTTGGCCATAGCTTGGAATAAATCCCCCTCCATTAAATGAACTCCAGTTTTCAAGGTCTATCTTTAGTCCATCCTGCCTGAGGCAGGACCCATTTATCGGGGTTTGTATTAGGGCTGAAACAAGATTTCACCCAATCAAGGAAACTCAACAAAATCCCGGTTCTTGGATTTTCTTGGGATGAACCGACAACCTTGGGATGCCTGCATTTTCTTGCTGAATTCTCGAAGAGAAAATAAAATAATAACTCATTCTGCATATGTAAAATGACCACTGGGCCATTTTGTGCATGTGCAAATAACCACTGCCCTTAACTAAAAGGGCGGCGACACTCTTACTGCCATTTCGGTTAAGGGCGGTGGCCTTTTCGCACATGCAAGTTGACTTTATTTTTTTTTATTTATTTAATTTATCAGCAGGAATTCATCCTGGGCTCGGGCAATTACCGAAAAATTGATCCCGGTGCCTGAACTCACAATAATTGGTCCCCCCTCCCCGCTGCTCGCTCAGCCCTAGTTTGTATCCGTTTCAGCAGTACTTCTGTAGTGGTGCTTCTGGGTGAGACATCGCTGGAAATCTCGAGATTTAGGGAACCTAAACATTCTCGAGCCTTGGGAACGTAACATTTTCTCCCAAAGGCCTAAAGGGAGCCAAGCCTTGCCCAGCGGGGTGAGGGTAAAGTGAAAACATCGATCTCCCTCCTTCGTCCACCCTTTGGGGCTGGGATCTGTCTCTGATTTAGTGATTGTTCAGAGCTAGAGGCATTGATGGAGCTCTATAAATAATTAACTAAAAAAATAAAAAAATAAAAACGCGTCTGTGGCCATTTCTCCCGCCGACATTCTTTTAGCGTACGCTGTTACCATCAAGAGTTGTGCCTCTGGCCATCTCACCCGCTAGAAGATACGTCACGTTACAGAACAATCAGAGAGATCTGTGAAATGAATGACGGATGAACGTTGGCATCACTTTGGGCTAACGTTGGGGGGCATGCCAACCGTGTAGCTATAACAAGAAGAAATGGAGTTGCACTAAGGCCCACAAGGCTAGGGTGGCCTATGCTCCCTGATGCGTCTGCACCATCTTCCACTGGAAAGAGAGGTAATGTTCCATCCGTGTAAAGTGGGGGGGGCACAATGGAGAGGGTGTTCTCGGTGGCCGGGCCGAGGCTCTGGAATTCCCTCCCGGAGGAAGCCCATCTGGCCCCAGGTCTGTTGGCGTTTCGGCAAGCCTGCAAGACCTGGCTGTTCGCCCAGGCCTTCGGAGGGGAGGGTGGGAATTTTTGAAGAGTTTTTATGTTGTGGGGGGTTGTATTTTTAAAACATTGTTTTAATGAATTTCATTGTGTGTTTTTATGCTGTAAGCCGCCCCGAGATGCCGTAGGCATGAGGGGGTGGCTAACAAATATTTATAAATAAATAAATAAATAAATAAATTCTGCACCAGGGTTCATTCCATGCTAGTTATATCCCTGGAGAATGCCCTTCAGCCTCAGGGAGCCTCCTCAATCCATTAAAGCCCTAAACAGCTTGGGCTTCAAATATGTGAAAAACCGCCTCATTCCTCATGTCCTGTCGTGGCCTGCAAAGTCAGCCGCGAGAGCCTTCTTGCAGGTACGACCTGCGTGCCAAGTTTCTACAACAAGGGCACGCAGAGACTGAAAGGCGTTGTGTGTGGGCTGCCCCACAACGACAGAACTCCCATAATGGAGATTCGTCCATGCCCAAAGCTGCTCATCTTCCAGAAACAACGTCAAATCTTTTTGTTTTGCTAGAAAACTATTTCTGGTTCCATTTTTTAAAAAGTTTTTTTTTTTTCCCTTTTCAATTTTTCTTCTTAAAACATTTATTTTTGGGTTTGTCTTTCCCAGAAAATGAACCTTCCTGGCCTGGAAAGTCAACTTCTGGTCCCAGGAAACAGCGTCTGGTCACATTTTTTATTTTATTTTTTAAAAATATCATACCAATTCCTTGGCTTTCCAACTAGATATAATGATTGATATACCGACTGGGAATCAGTAAACTGAAAATCAGTACTGGACGTACCCCAAATTTGGGGGTATTTGGGTACCCAATCGGCCTTGGTAACCGTTCAGGTACTTGATGCGGCACCCGATCAAGTGACTATTACCTGCGGGTACTAAGCTTTGTACCCGTTTCAGCTCTAACCCACAGGACTGGTTTCAGCTCAGATATGCCAGGATGATGGAAAATCTGAGGATTAGGTTTCCCCTCCCTTATCCCCCCGTCTCCTAGATTTTAAGCCCCTTGGGGAATGGACCTCGCTCTAATTAAGGATCGTTTAGTGTCAGGTAAATTGCTTGCTCTTAGAGAAATAATAATGTGTTGGAAAGGATCGACTAGCTGGCTCTTCTTCTCCCCACAAAGGATCTCAGCTGCTTCTGGAATGCACAACGTGGCATCTCTCCACCCCACCTTGCAGCCCACACAAGGAATGACAGATTTATTTAAAGTCCTTTGAACTAACCTGTCCCCAAGTCATCCCCATCTCCTGCAGTTCCTGTATTTCCAGGTGCCCCTGTCCCATCTCAATATCTGTATTATCCCTCATCATAAATAAAGTCTGCCTTGTAAACACCCACCGAGACCAGATTTTCAGCATTGCTCGCTGACAAATTGTGACGTACAAATGGGGTGAAACAGGGATGTGTGTTGGCTCCCTTTTTATTTAATTTTTTTTATAAACGGTATAGTAGATCAACTCCACATTGATTGTCTCTTGTCTGCGCGGGTGGGGCCTCGTTCTGTCCCAATGTAGTTATATGCAGACGACATGGTGCGTCTTTCACCTTCAGCAGTGGGTATGGATAGAATGCTGGAGGTGGTCAGTCAATTCTGTAGGGACTCTCAGCTCTCGATAAATTATGGGCAGTCTAAGGTGGTGGTGGCAGGGTGGGGTTTGAGGTTATTAGATGGGGTCCTGTCTCTTATACACATCTAGATGTGTATAAGAGACAGGCCTTGTTGTGTGAGTCTTATTTGAGAACTCTGACGGATTCAAATTTAAGACGAACCTTAACCCTTCTTCGGTTAGATCTTATACCCACCAGGGTATTGGACGGCAGACGTAGAGGTATTCCCTACAGTGAGCGGGTCTGTAGTTGTAACATGGGGTTGGTTGAGGATCTCCCCCACGTATTGTTTATATGTCCCCTCACTAGTTATTGGAGGGAATTATATTTGCCATCTCAGCTCCAAAATTGGCTTTTTCTGCCCACTGCTCAGTTATATCAAATATGTCTAACAACCAATTCAGAAGTGGGTTTATTAAATCTGGCTAGGTGGGCCCTTAAGCTGGGGAACAGATGAGGGGCTGAGTTTTGGATTTTGGATTCTGGATAGAAGGGAGGTCTAAAATTTGTACTGTTTGTGTGAAGGTTTGCTGTTGTCTTTCTTGCTGCTTAAGCCTCCCCAGGTGAGAATTGGTGGTGGAAATTTTCTGCGGGATCTATTTGCGGATGATATTGACTGTTGTAAGTTTTAAGTTGTTTTTATTTATTTATCAATTGTTGTAACTGGCCTGTGGTCAATCAACATTATATTATAATATAATAAAAACAGCTACTTTGCAGGATGAATGCAGTTATCGTTTTTTGATTATTTTTTTTAAAAAAATTGTGACGTTCCCTTCACCCCTACAAATGCCAAGAGAATTTGATTCCCGGAAGGACCAGTTTTCTTCTTGCTTGCAAGGCGAAGCTTCCCGAGAGGACCATGTTGAAATGAGAGAGAGATTTGTTAGGGATGGGTGAACAGAATGCAGTTTGGATGTTCGGTTGTTCGGTTCAAAACCCGAGTTCAGGTTCGATGGTTTGGTTCAGCTGAGTTCGAGTTGGCCGAACTTGGTCGAACAGTCAAAAACATCGAAACCGAACCGAAACCTATTTTTTTCCCCCTGAAAAGATGTTTTTCCTGCCCCCGAATTCATCCAAACACGACTGAAATGTTCGGTGATTCGAGAGTTCGGTTCGGACGTTCGAACAGACTGAGTTCAGTCCGAACTCCGAACAGCGTTCGCCCATCCCTATTATTCGTTTTTCTCAATGGGTTTGCCAGCTAGGCATAGTGCTGACATTAGTAATGCAGATAGAGAGAAAGAGAGAGCGCGCTGGTATTAAAGATCCCATTGTTTAAGCAGCATGGAAATCTCTTTATTTCTAGAATCATAGAATGTCAGAATTGGAAGGCACCTCAAAGATCATCTGCTCCAACCCCCTGCTTGGATGCTGGATAAGGACAGCTACAAGATGCCCCACAGGTGGCTGTAACGATTCCTTTTGAAAACCTCCAGTGAGGGAGAGCCTATGACCTCCCTAGGCAACTTGTGCCATTGCCCCACAACTCTTACTGTTAGGAAATCTACATTGGGTACCGCCACACGATACACCTACCTCACCTTGGGCAGCCTTAACGCACTCTGGGCCACCTCACCACATGATGCATGCCCTCCGTAGCGGTCAATGGGGGGGGGGGG
>QEPC01011341.1:7969510-7980889 GCA_003113815.1 Sphenodon punctatus | reverse complement strand
GGGGGGGGGGGGGGGGGACGACAGGACAACCTCCCTGGATTGTAAATCCAACATTTTAACTGTCCGGCCAGCTCTGATACATTGGCCTCTGCTATTCTGAGAGACCTATGCTTAAAGATTAGAAGTTGAGACAATGATCCCCTCACTCAGCATCATCAGAACGCAATTCCATGAACAGCAGAGGTGAAACAAAGAGCCTATTTTCTATTCATGGATATTATTCACAATTTTTTTCAGACCGTCATCTAAATTTCCCTAGTTTCTCATCCCCTTAGTCTGCTCCCCGATCTCCTCAGGCTCCCATTCTCCCTGTAACTAAGTTAAGCAACGGTGACTTCTCAACTTCATGAACATCTCCCTCTCCCCCCTCCATTCCCCCTATCCCTCCCTCCCTCTTAGAATGCAAGACCAGTGGGGCAGGGACATGTTTATAACTGAAGATTGTAGAGACAGCACGAGGTACAGTGCTTTCACTATATAAATGCTTAGTGCCCCCAAAACAAACATTGCTTATTTTTGTCTTCAGATATTTCTTCACCATAAATGAAGGCCCTCAAAGAGAGTGGCTTGTCAAACAATGAATTAACTATTCTTGTGCGGTGAAGCAATAACAATGGTTTAGGTAATGCACACATGCTGACTGACCCCAAGGTCTGCAATGAAGTTAATCAAGACCCGATGGTGATTGTGGTTTCTTTCAATAATAGAGGTCTGCAGTTGGTTTGCACACATTGTGGATTCTCTAATGCATTATATCCTTAGTGAAGCAAAACATTCACTCTCCTCTTTGAACTGAGTAGAAACCTAGTAATATTAAAAACATGCAACAGTACCATCCAGTGGATTAAAAAGTAATTACCAGTCTATTTCCCTTGTTCTGATTTCCTTGTTATCCAGTACTGATAAAACCAATATCAAAAGGTAAAACAGCTAGACTGCAAAGGTTGAAGTCTGGCCCGGCTATAATCCCTTATCTGCTGCCGAGTCCATAGACAGTACCTTCTCTCATTGCCACTCAAGTCCTGTATAGTTTAAACCCTTAAACATGTTCATCTACTACAGTGGGTAGAGAACCTTTTCCCTCCCAGAAGCCACCTTGAAAATTAGCACAAGGTCTGAGGGCTATATAGAAAGTGGGGAGTTTGAGAGGAAGGTCCAAATCATGAATCTATGCCATGGGTCCGTCCCCTGTCCTTGTGTGCATGCCCTCATCTCTGCTCCCATATCCCGAGCTCAGTTTTTCAGTGCTTGGGGGTAGGAGTTGGATCCGGGGGCCAGATCCAGGAACTGGAAGGGAACCAAATAAAAACTAGGCGCTGACTGCGTTTGGCCCCAGGACCTGAAGTTCCCCATCCTGATCAATTACCTGCCAAGAGTCCTTCAGAATAATGGAGACAACATAATTCAGACAATCTCTTTTACTGGGGCCAACTTCTGTTAGTGAGAAAGTGGAAGTTTTCCGGTCACACAGGACCCTACGCTGGGTTACGTAAGAAGTCAGAACTACAGCCTCAGTAAACATAGGAAATACATATGAAAGCAGTAGGAGAGTTTTGTAAGGGAATAAGTGGGTATGGCATTTCAAGCATTTAAACCAAATGCTAAACATGTAACGGTAAGCTGGGAAATATGTACACGGAAAACAAGAGAAGGGGCTAAAGGAAAAGAGAAGGGGAGAGGTGGTTGGATCAACATGGCAACCACACTCTTTCTAGACTTCAGAACAATGTTTTATGCCCACTGCTAGAGACCGGGTGGGGTGGGGGGCGGACAATCAAGTGGCCTGCGTACACCAACCTCGGCGCGCAGCCAGGATGCACGCGCTCAGACGTGCACGCGGTGCCGCGCGAGGCAAAAGTACAACCCCCGGCCTATGCGACCTGCCCCACGTGGCCGTGCCGCACGCATGGCACCGCACGTGGATTCTGGCTGTGCCCCAGGGCCGGCATACACAGGCCGCTGGATTGTCCCCAGGGACTTTGGCTCACTGTTTTCTCCCCTATTGCCACCAAAGAAGAAAGCCAATATGCACTGAACATGGATCTCTGCTACAGAGTATTTTAACTTACAAATACAAGTGTTGCCAGGCTGGGAAAGAGCAATGGTTTATCTAATCCAATCTCCCATCTCTGGCAGGGGCCATCACTAGAGGCTTCAGAAACAGGGCAATTATAATAATAATAATAATTTTATATAGTAATCCCCTGCATCACCAAATCACAGAGGAACCCATACCCTGTTGTTCATGCCATGGACAGTGCTGCACCCTACTTCCTCCCTCAACTGTCTTGGCTCATCACTGTTGGTGGACCTGCTTAAATGAGTCCATCTGTATCTTTCATGTGCAACAGACAATACTGCTGTATCAAAGTATAGTTTATAAAGTCATTACCTGCCCAGGTGCAGGGTGCTCATTGTTCCTACGTACAATAGCCATTCACTGAACGCACCATTAACGTGTGGAATTTATTGCCAGAGTGTGGCCAAGGCCAGTAATATTGCTGGGTTTTAAAAAAGGAACAGATAAGTTCTTGGGAAATAGGTCTATTAATGGCTATTAGCCAAGTAGGTATGAGGGCTGTAGCCACTGAGTGTCAGCAGCTGGGAGTGGAGAAAAGGGAATGGATTATGACTTGAGTACTTCTCCCAAGTGACCGAGGTTGGCCACTGTTGGGAGGCAGGATGTGGGCTAGATGGAGCATTGGTCTAGCCCAGCTTATTTTCTAGCTGCACGTCACAGCTAGAAACTTAAAAGTAGGACTGTTCTCGATTAGAAAGGGCACAATGTAAAGCAATGGTCTATTTCAGAAACCGCTTGAGCTGCGGTTCTGAAAATTTAAGTGTGTTACAAACCCAGAGCCCAGCGGCTATGCAAATTTCTAACAAGATTGAGCGAGGAATCCAAAGTGATAAGAATGTTTACGTTAATTGCTGGCAAAGCAAAGCTTCCAGAGGATTTTTTTCTGACTTGACATCTCTTTCCCCCTTTGGAGTTGAGCCCTAAGACTTCACAGCTTTGTAGTGTGAGATGTCAAGTAAGTTCTGTTGAAGTCTGATGATGATCGGTGCAGCCAATAGAGGCGTGTACCAGGGACCCATGTCGTTACTCATTTTTGTTTTTCATTATTTAAATCTTTCATTTTTGTTTTCGTAAATATATATAAAACATTTTCATTTTCAATTTTCGCTGGTTTTGATGGAAAACACATTTTTGGCTGTAACCTTTTTGTTTTTCATTATATTTGGACAAAACATGGAGGGAGTGTACCACCAGTGGAAGGCATTATGTGTATCATATTTCAGAAAGATTTGATAAAAGAATCCAATTTTATAAGCAGTTGAATTGTTATTTTGCAAAACTCTGCATATACATTCCTGGCTGTAACCTATTTGTCTCCCATCTAATGTGGATAAAATTTGGCAAGTTTATTCCCCTCCTCAAATTTACTACCTATGCCAACTTTCAGAAGGATTGGATAAAGGGTCCAGGTGGTATAAGCAATGAACTTATAAATGTATGTCTGACTAACATCTTTGTAGTCCAATCAGGACTGAAATGTGGCAGGGCTGTCTCTCACACCTGCAGGATCATCTCTGCCAAATATCAGAAAGATGTGATAAAGGATCCCAATTTTATGAGCCTGCACAGCATATACAGAGAATGAGCCTATGCCAGGGATTCTCTTGCATGCCACTGTGGCATAAGATCTGCTTGTGATGCCACTTGGCCAGCAGAAATGTCAACCAAATATCTTCATTCTGTGCTGTGACCTCCCCAACGTCTCTCCCCCACTTGTTACTGGGAAGTTGAAAGCATCCATTAAGGAGAGAGCCAATAGATATTCTCTTATGTCCTCTGTCACAGTACTGCAGGATGATATTGTGATGATAATCACATCTGATTGCTGGGATGCTATCCCCAAAGTCCCAGTTATATCCCTTCTATGCCCGCCTTGAAGCCACCACCGATTGGTCCTGTAAAACTGGAAGCATGCAGTAATTGGCTAGTGAATGTGTCTGTTAGTCTGTTGGGTTGCTCCACATCCTCCCTCCTACAGCCTCCCTCCCCCTGCCATGCCAGGTGCCTGCCTCTGACTGGCACTGCATGTGCTGCTATTTAATGGGACTTCACATGCTTATAAAGTTGGGAACCTTTATCAACTTGTCCTGTAGTTTGGCAGAGACAACAGGGAAGGTGTGGGATACATTCCTGCCAAATGCCTTGTAAGCAGTATAACATTTTTGTATTCTACAGCTGGAAATGCATTTTCAACTTAATGGCTTATAACATCAGGACCTTGTAGCCAATCATTCTGAAATTTGGCAGGATTGGTAACCTTGGGGAGGGACATAATCTTCCCAGGTTTCATGCAAATGCAATGGAAGATAGAGAGATTATAGCCAGGAATGTGTATGAATCTTTTTGTAAAATTACAACATTCAATTGCTTATAAAACAGATTCCCTTCATCCAATCTTTCCAAATGTGGTACACATATGCCCTACATTGGGGGTACAATCTCCCCAACTTTCATCAGAATTGAATAAGAAAAAGGTTATAGCCGGAAATATGTTTTTCAGTGTTTTCCCATTATTTTGAAAACCGAAATTCATTTTCATTATTATTATTTGTTTTTGGTATCACAACAAAAAAAGAAAATGGAAATGTTTGTTTTTGTTATAACAACAAAAACGAATTGCACACCCCTAGCAGCCAATAAAGAATGATTAAACATCAAAATTTTAGTTCTGCTGGGATAACGCATGCATGGGGAGGAGTTGCTGCTTTACGAAAAAGCAGCGTGAATAGAGTCACGTGACTTGCTCTGGGAGCCAAGTTCCAAGACACCTCACTGCATGTGAGGCAAGGATCCTGGTTTGCAGAGAGCTGGGGAGTTATACATTCCCCTGATGCAGAAACACCCCCGTTCCCCCATGCCCACTAGTCTCCCAACCCCACTGCCAGGAAGGGGAGACCCACAAAAGGATAGTCCTGTCCCCAGCCAGCTCCCCAACCCCTTGCAAGAAGTATCTCATAACTGGGAGTTCTTACATTATGTTCACGTCATAAACATTATTAACTCACCTACAATAATTTTTCACAATGCCTTAACTGTCCTTTACGTGTAGACATTACATAGTTCATACAATGCAATTCGTACAATGAACATGTATACAGTTAAATTCTTTAGAAAATGAAATTCTGTGTACAAGGAGAGTTAAGGCGTGAAAAATTATTGTAGGCAAGTGTTAATAATGTTTATGATGTATATAATATAAGAACTTGTGAAATGAAAGGTAGTTACGTTTGAAGTCAATGAACAATGTAAGTCCATGTAAAGAATGAATTACACACAAATTTAAGTCCATGTAAAGTAAGAATGTCCTAGATCAGTTACTGATAAATAGTAAAGAGTAGTTATAGTAATAAAGGAGGTAGATATGTTGTGTTAACAGTGATGTCACATTATGCAATACAGATGTGCATATAAATGATTTCCATGTTTTTTGGTGTGTGGGTTTTGTTGTAATGTGGTTTAATTGGTTTTGGCTTGTATATGCAAATAATTTGCATGGTTTTTGGAGTGTAAGTTAGGAGGAAATGTATTTTATGGAATGCTGTTTAAGAGGGAAGTTTTTTGTTTTGGAAATTGTTCTACCTTTAATGTTTTTTTTAAACCGTAGGTTTTTTGGTTTGGAAATGTTCTTATGATTTGGGGACTAAAGCTACATAAGCAGAATTTATTTTAGTTTTTACCATGCCCTTGGCTCAGGTTGGCTTACAACATATAAAAAAATGTAAAAGCTAAAAAAAATAAATTAAAAAATCCTCTAGTCCCACCCCCCAACCTTATTGCTAACTCCCCCATTCAATCCCACCCAACCCTATTCCTGCCTTCAGCTCTTTTTAAAAAGTGGCAATGTCTAGGCGGGACACAGGAGACCATCTCCCAATATTTATTTGACAGAGACCTCCCCCGGCCACCTTAATTGTGACCCCTAGTCTCAAGGCACCAGCATGGCGGCACAGCTAATGGGTCCAAGGGAGCATTGCATAGAGGCGTGTCACCTACATCTACTAGCTAAAATTCTTGCTGCTGGTGGAGCTGCACGAGGAAGGTGAAGTGTTGCAATGAATCTCAAGTGGCAGCTGGCGTCTAAGCACAAAGCACCATCAGGGCATAGCTCCAGGAGCAGGGCTTGAATACAGCCCATAGACTATATTGTGGATCTAACAGCAGATTGTGATCTACTTCTTGGGCCCCCCTGGGCTGCATTCAGCAGCATCTGACACCTTGGCTCCCCTGCCGGGTCTCTTGCAGGGTGAAGTGGATTCACTTGACACCCAGTTTATGCCATTACTATTCCTTGGCTTTCAAGTTTTCCCCTGTAAGTGAAGGGGGAACATCTCCTGTTGCTCAAGGCCCTTTGGGGTTCCTCCAAGCACAGAAGAGAGGTGGGCTGACCACGGCACACCAGAAATGGATTGTTTTTATGAAGTTATCCCTCTCCTTGAAGATGGGACATTGGAATGAGCCACGACAGACGGACATAGGACAAGATAGCTACCTTTTAATTTTGAGATGATTTTAAGCACAGGTTGGGCCAGCGATGTACCAAATTCTGTCGCCAAGGACGGAATTGGATTCGTCTTGTGGGGAAAAGAGGGTAGTGCGCTCATTATGATCAAACTGTACATTTTTCACTTTGCATGGGACTGCCTAGTGGGTGTATCAACATCTGATAGTGGCTATATACCATTACCCTGCTATCCTCACCTCCAGCGCAGGCAAGCTCCTAGAAGGTGCCGTTGACTCCAATGATACCTTCCCATCTGCTCCAAGCGTAGGGAAATGTCCGAGCAACTGGAAGTGGTCACTGCCGGAGACAGGCTACTGGGTATGATGGACCATTGGGTCTGAGCCAGTATAATGCTTATATTCTTAAAGCGAGATGGGTTTTTCAGCCCTTGGTGTGAGAACTGCTCTTACTTAGTCAGCAGAGCTGGGGCAGTCAATCAGAGAGTGGGTGGGTTGCCATTCTCATACAGCATTCCCTCTCTGCCCCAAATGTCAAAGGACCCATCCCTTTTACCTGCAAAAATGGCCTCCAAACTTATAGCAGAGTTTTTTTTAACATAACAGGAGCCATACATTCTTAAATGTTGAAAATGAAAATAAAGCTGCAGCCTCCCAAGATCTTGATGGGAATCTGATGAGTGTTCCCTCTGGTCCACCATCCACTAGGCATGTTGTGAGACAGCCACCTCCTGGGTAGCGCAAGACAACTGCACTTTCTGCACAGGAGAGACTCGCTTGCAAAGATGAAAAGCCTCTGGATTGACATCGCACGTATGCTAAACTCACTCGACAAAGAGAAAAAAGGAGGAAGGGGAAAAAGAGAAAAACAAAGGAGGCCAATTTACGCAATGGAACTCCCAACAGATTTACTAGATGGGGTGGCTAACGTCGGGCACAACCAGGATCCCATCTGAACGGTGGGGGTGTACCCAACACCCAAATTCCATTTCCCCACCATCCACCCAAACACCTGTTTGCTCCCAATGACCTTACCTCCAGACCGGCTCCTGAACACACTTCCAGGCCCATCCGCCACGTCTGAGGCCATGAAAAGAAAGAGGAAAGTCTCTGTCTGTACCTCCCTCTTCTTACACCAGTGCGTCCAATCCAGAGAACACAGAAATCAAACGTTCTTCTGACTTCAATAGACTTTGTGTAAGCGGACCCGCAACCCGGGTCCTTGTTCCCCCAGATCAGTAGCTGAGAGTAGTTCCAAGAGAGCCCTTAGCCTCTCCCAGTCAGCCATTGCAACACAACATAATGCTTCTCTTATTGTTTATTTCCAATGCCTATTTACAGTATCTATATACACATTTGGGCTCCTTCGAGAGCCTTCCTTATCACTGAACCCTTACATCGGGCTCTGTCCCTCCTGGGTTCACTCATGGTTCCACCATCTTCTCTGCAGCTCTCACACCGCCACATGTAGCTGCCACACCTGGCCATCCTGGCTCAGCCATACACCTCTTCCAACCGGGGTAGGCTTGGGCCCCTGACCTCCAGGTCCACCTGCTCTCTGGTGTTCTCCGAGCAGCCGCAGCCCAGCCAGAACTCTATGTGGCTTTTCCCTCTTACTGGCTATCAGTTGAGTGCCCTTGGTCTTCAGGCACTCTGTCCTCACGACCAGGACACTTCCAGCTGCCCCAGTATGGCTGAACAGTAGGTTTAAATGGCCTGTGCCGCCACCACTGCTGCTGTACAGCCTCCAGTCCTGGAGCAGGGCTTCTGCCCTGCTACACTTTGGACCAAGCTCTGTATATTCAGTGGGTGCTACTAGACATAATGTGGAACTCCATTGCACATGGACATTGTTTTTAAAAGGCGAGGAGGGAGAACTCCAACAGCAACTCTGACAAGACATTCATGCTGCTACCCGTTCCAGGAGCTTCCCAAGTCTTTCCTCCCATCAGCTAGTGCATGGATGTTTCTATGGACTCTCGCATTACTGTATTATGATGAATTTATATCCCACCCTTTTTCAGAAGGACTCAGGGTGGCTTACAATAAATTAAGACAATCAAAATAACCAAAAACCCAACACACACATTACTGCCCTATAGACAACTAACCGCCAGAACCTCACTTCCTGCCCCTGCCACGAGACGTTGAAGTTTAAAATCTAGCATTCCCACCACGTCGTACTAACTCCTCCCACCTGCCCCCAATCTCCCTTCCCCATAAAACTTTACCAGAACAAAACTGACATTAAAAAACCAAACAAAACATTGAGGGGGAAATTTTTCAACGCCGGTAAGAAGTGAAGGTGGTACATTAACTATGCATAACAGTGGCTACAAGGTAGGGCAGATGCACGATGGTCACAACCATGACTTCTGGGAACCCAAACAGTGGTCAGCATGTATCCAGATGTGCATTTCCAAAAATAGATAATGCTCAATTATTAAGTAGATAGCATCAGCAATGTAAAGTCCCTGCCCCGACAGCCTTACAATTTATTTAGTTATTTTTGAATGTATATGCTGCCCTTCCCACAGTGGCTAAGGGCATCTTACGATCAATAAAAACAAAACAAAAATGAGAATAATAAAATGAATACAATAAAAACTCCCACCCCCCAAAAAAACTGTTCCCCTCAGCCCTCAACCCCACCCAAAACCTCCAACCAACTCTTCTCCCCATCCGGCAAATGCTTTTTTCAAATGAAGTTTTGCACCGCCTCTGGAAGATGCTTGGGGCCAGGCTCAAGCAGACCTCCTGGGGAAGGGAGTTCTACAAACCTGGCACAGCAACCAAGAATGCTGCCCTCTGCACCCCGATCCTACAGACAAAGGTAGCAGATGGAAGAGACAAGAGGGTGCTCCTGGCCAACCGCAGGGGCCACAATGGAACATGGCAGGACAGGCGATCTTTCAGTAATATGTGGGGCCCAGACAGTTTAGGAGAATGGAAGACAGGGAGAAAGAGGGATACATTCACAAAGTCAGGAAGTTGCAGGTGCACGTGCTTTAGCTACAGGGGAAACGACTCAATCAGCAGCCTGTGGGGATGAGGAGCTAGGAGAGGTAGGTTTTTAAGGGGAGGATCTGAAGGATGGCAGGGAAGGTGTGCTTAACACTGAAAAGGAGTGGCAGGCATGGTCTTGTAGCAATCCGTGTCTTTCACCGAGGGTCTGGTGTGCCCGCAATTAAGACCGTACAGGTAGTGTTTTCTATCACACTTCTCTGGATGGACAAACAGACTGCCAGATGATAACATGGACGCTTTATGTAATATTGCTTCCCAGAAAAATGGAACGTAGCAACATAGCCAAGAACATGAACATATTTCCTTGAGTAACTGACTCGAAAGAGATCGCGCTATTCATCAAAAATAAACTGATAGAGCTAATCCATTTAGCACACAGCCATGTTATTAGTTGATACAGCACCGTAGCAATTCTTATTGAGATCACCCTTTCAACATCCCCCCTGGGAGGTAGCTCATTATTATTCACGTTACTGAGGCTGACATAGCACGACTCACCCAAGGCCTCCCACTGAGTTCATTGTCAGGACGGGATCTGAACCCTGGTCTCCAAGGCCGACACCTTACGCGCTAGGCATAAGGACTGCAAAGCTCTGTGGATCATAGCCTCACAAACGGATCTGCATTCTCCCTTCTTTGCATCATACTTTCAAGGACGACCTCAAGGCGGCTGATTAAAAAAGAAAGACTAAGCTTGTAAAATGGAGACAGAGTGGTTCAAATGATTTTTTTATTGGACCAGCTTCCATTGGTGAGAACATGTAATTTTTTGGGTCACACAGGGCCCTTTCTATATGCCTGAGGAAGGGCCGTGTGTGGCTCAAAAGCTTGCATATTCGCTCCTAGAGACACTGGCCCAATAAAAGAGATCGTTTGAACTACTTCGTCTCCATCTCTTCAAACTGGAACCAGCTTGGCAACCACACACTCTCTCTGGACTTTTAAAATGAAATCTTAGACTTTGTTTACATAAAAAGGACAGTAGCAGATTGGAAAATAAGGAGAAAGATTAAGCTAGACATGTCTGTCAGAGAAAGGACAGTTGTTTGCTAAGCATGGCGCTCCAGCGTCAAGGGCAGCCGACACCGCAGGAAGCAGACAGAGGATAGAATAGAATGAGCCGTAATGATGCTGTGTGCTGACGGGCAGAACAGAGAAAGATGGAAACTGGAGCACGTCTGGCTACCGTAAGCAATGGGACAAAGGAAAGATACTTACCCACTTCAGTAAAGTGTGAGAAGACTGTCAAAGTTAAGCATCGGAGGCGTTCAGCCCAATCCTCCAAGTGCTGTTCTGGCACCTAACGTGGCACAGCACTTCGAGATTGGAGCTACTGGCAATAAAACATACTTTCGATTTGTCTAACTATACAGCACATATGGATGCTATGTTCCTAGAGAAACACTGAGCGTTTCCAGACAAAAGAACAAAGGCTCAAACGCAAAAATGAAGCAGTTGTGTGCCACTGTGGCGTAAACGTCCGAGCTGCCTCCAGAGCGTGAAGCGGGGAATTAATTTGCACACAATCCTCCCCTTCTTCTTGCAACGCGGAGTTTCTCCCACTGCAGGCCAGTTCTTTTCATTCTGTGCCAATGGGCTGAAACACTTTTGTCATCGAACATACACTACCCATAGAGTCAAAACACAGACCTGAATAAATGGACAATTTTGACTGTTCTGAAACCATTTTGACCCCAAATCTGAAGCACCATGTGTTTCCAGTTTTGTATAATCAATTTGGTTGTTTCATTTGGGGTACTTACCTATTTATTCTAGGGATGGGTGAACAGATCGCGGTTTGGGTTCGGCCGTTC
>QEPC01011341.1:7854052-7968286 GCA_003113815.1 Sphenodon punctatus | reverse complement strand
TTTTGTTTCTTGCTGCGCCCGCCTCACCGCAAGCCCCATTGGCTCCGTGCAGCCTAGCCCGTGGCCAACCGCAGACTGTGAAGCCAGTGGTCTGAGCCGAAAAGGGATGGTGATTGGGCAGGCTGGTTGCTACTCCAAGCCTCTCCGCCCCTGGTACCTGGAAGTCTGCTCCTCAGTTGACTCCCCCTCACATTTTGCCTTCCAGTCACACGTTTTTGCCACCTGAACGCGATCTGAACTGACCGAACTGTTCAGTCATTTCAATGTTCAGAATTGAGTTTGGTCAGTTCATATTCAGATTTGGTCGTCCGAACAGGCTGAGTTTCAGGCCAAACTCCGAACCACGTTTGCCCATCCCTAATTTATTTGCTTCTTTTTTGGCACGGTGACCACTTCATTCGCTGCTACTTCTTATCTGCAGTGCTTTCAGCATTCAAAGTGTTTTACATTCCTCACCTAGCTCACCCTCGCAACAATCCTAGGAGGCAGATCATTCCCATTCTACAGATGGAGAACTGAGAGACACTTCTCCAAGGCCCCGCAGTGAGTCCATGGTTAAGATGGGATTTGAACACCAGACTCCCAAGTCTAAAACCTGCTCTTCTAAGACAGGCTATACCGGCTCTTTAGCACGATGGCGCACCAGGCGGTTGTGCAATGGTACAATTTGCACTATTACTATTAGCACAACCACATCATTGTGCAGTGGCGCCAGAGAGCGCAGAATAAAGCAACTGACAGGCTGAAAACCGAAAATGGATAATCAAATAACTGACCTACCCGAAATGACCGACTACATGAAGTAGCCCTCCCATAATCATCAAATTAATGAGTGTACACATTTAATTTTGGTGCTGAGTCTTTGTTTGGGGGTGTATCCAAATAGACAAGGATGGACAAGATTCTAAACACCAAGAGCTACATACCAAAGTCTTTGCACACCCGAGAGCCACAAGACACACACACATTACGTGTGTGCGTACAAACGTCTCTTGTTTTGTGACTGGGTGGTAGAGCCACTGCTCTGCAGTCTTGGCTACTGTGCGGAGCAGCTGCTGAGACTCGACTGCAATGAAGAGCCATTAAGGCAACAAAAAGCGGACTAGCATTGGCTGAGAGCAGCGCTTGAACGGCCCAAGTGGGGCGTGTAGCTTCCATGCCAGTTTGCCCACCCCTGGGGATATGTGAATAATAGCTGCAAATATGAAATTCTCTAGTCGCTTCAGCTCTATCCCATAGCAAAAGAAATAGAACAGAACCTCAGCCACTGACACACTTTATTACAACTCCAGATATTGAACACAGAAGCATTGCGGCGAGGGCTCGTGTTAAGAGTCACAGTAGGCGTCTGTAGACTATAAATTGCCAAAACAAGCAAACGCTTTGATTTTTCTGACTGTTCATTTCTGAGTTCATTAACAAAACTAAGTTGATTTACAACAGTCCATGTCCTCCGCGAGGTTCCGTCTTATTTGATATCTAAAGAATAGAACCATACGAAGATCAATCTGTTTTTTAGTGTACATGGGGAGGATGTATTTGGAGATTTGCTACAGGGCAATTCATGAAGGTACAAGCCTTGGGGTTTGACACACACGCACGCACACACACACGTACAATTTCCTTCAAGTAACCAGACATTTAATATGAACATACAGAACTGAAACCAATTCAGACCCAAAAGGTTACACACAAGACATCTGCATGGCCAAGACCTTCAGAAAGCGGCTAGCTACCTGGGGTCCCGGGTTTAATATCCTAAGGAGGAGCCAATTCTGAGGAAGTGCTCACTATTCACTCTCTGAAGATCAGGCCCCTTTAAGCCATCAAAAGAGGCACACCAAAGGAGGCGGCAGATTTTAAAACGAAAGCACATCCCCCCCCGTGTTGGTTAGTCTGCTTTAAAAATCTTGGCCATGGTGATGTAACAGGAGAAAACAAGCATGGAGATTTGTGCCAATTAACAAGGAAAATTCATTGTAAGGGACTCCAGCATCTACAGTCTGGCAAAAGAAAAACCTGGTGACTTTAAAAAATCTGGGAAAAAACCCCAAAATCGTGAGTCCCAATAAGAGCGTCCTGTTTTTTTGATAGATTGGATACATGCAATTTGCCTTTAACAACAAACAAAGGAAGTATGGCTACATCTAGAAGCCTGACTCGGCATCCATGCCTGAAACCTTTGGCCTAACTCAAGAATGCTGACATATCCTGCCTCCCCCTGCATTTTGCATGCATCCAATATTGCAAGGGACTCAGTGCATTGACAAGTTAAATACATTTCCATCCAAAACACAGTGTGCGTATGTGTGTGTGTAAAATATCTATCTACACACACGCACTTATTCTATATCAAAATATAACAATTTCAACATTGGCCAAAGACCAACATTGAAAAAACAGCCTATGTTTTGGCAGATGGAATCTGCATAACGTTCGAAGTAATTCCATTGAAGTCAATGAACGGGAAAAGCAAGACTCCCATTCTTGTCCTGCTTGCTGTCAAGGGGGGGAAAAAAAAGAAAAGCCAAGAGTCAATTAACCTTTGAATGCCTCCTACCTGCCAGTATCAAAGAAACATCTACTGCTACCAACTGGCCACTTGCCTATCCTCCTAAAGGAGGAGAGTGACCATATTATTTTGAGTAGAAATAAAAGCTAACTCACCGTGACCTCGGTTGATGAAATCATTAAAACACCTATCATTGGGGCATGCTCGGATGTAGTTGTAACCCTCAGGTTAGACACTTTAGGAAGTGAAAGAAATAACACAGCATTTACAGAGATGCTGTAATTGTGGGTTTATTTTTTTTAACCTACTGGTCTTATAGATGGTATGACATCCATGAGTTTGTTACCTATGGCCATCAAAAGTGACAGGCATTTTGGAGGCCCAACAGTGGAAGAAATCTTGGGGGAAAATGACAATTGTAGTTTTAAAATTATCAGAAGGACGTCACTCTCTTAGCCATGTTAATGACAAACTAAAAATCAGAATCACAATTTGTTAATACTCTCTACCACTGGTGGCTCCAGCGGGGCTCAGTGACACTAACTGTAGAAGGCTCTGAGTTTCACAGTTTACACGCAGCGGAAGGAGCTTTCAGATTGGTATACCCAAATGTACAGGGGAGGCTCGGTCCCACGACCCGAGCTGAAAGCTAGGCATAGGGAGGCAACTACACCAGCTCACACAGGTGCAACAAAGAAAAGCAGAACTTTATTAAAAACACAAGAAAATTACAATACTGTTTAACTCTACAAATAGGTTTTAACTACCAAAATGCTCAAACAGCTATGCATTGCCTAATTAAAGAGGTCATCAGCCCATTAGACCTTGAGTAGTTCCACCACTGAAACCTCAACTGAGAGGGGTACCCGCAAGCTTTCTGGACCACCCCAATCTTCCAGAAGAAATGTACGCTTTCTTGCCTAACTTCTCTACTCATCCATTTTTGCCCAAGAACTTTACAGCAATTCCTCTCCTCCCCATCATGCCAGACTACCCTGCACAGATGAGGTATAGCCTGGAGTCACTCCCATGCCGGAGCCGATGACCTCTCAATATAAACTAATCAACAATATATGCGTTCTGGCCACTATACAAAACAATATCATCCTGATCCCTCTCAATGATTTGTAGACTTAATACCAAAAAAAAAAGGGGGGGGGAGGGAAGAAAGACATTTTAATAGGTCTTTGATCAACCACCAAGAGCAAGGCAAAATTGCCTGCTGCTCTCTTTCAAAACATATCATTAGCTGCATACATGATAGACGTCTAACTAAACTCCAGATAATAAGCTGTAGAATACTTTGGAGTGACTGGGTTGCACCTTGAGGTAGTAAAGCGAGCAAGCTTGAAAGTGGAAATACAAATAGCAAGTTGAAGCAGAAAGACGCCAACAATGGCAAGTCTGCGTCAAAGGCAGCATGAGATTTTTGTGTACCAACAGAGGTGAGTGCACTGCAGAGGGAATGGTGCTGTTAATAATTGCAAGATGCCCAAGGGCAATCTGCTAAACAGGTTAATTCTGTCAGGCAACATTATGGAGGCTGGATGCAAAGGACAGTTGGATACATAATACTGGTTACGTATCTCGCTTATGTCATCGCAGGATAAGAACACTTATGAACGCAGAAATGTCCTAGCCAATTGTAGTCCTAATATTCCTTCACGAACTTGCACAAATGAACAGTGTTACACCAACGCATATAGTACTGTATGCTACAGTGCTTACTTAAGCATTAGTGGAGGCTCATGTGCGCATACTTTATTTTAAAAAAACAATCCCCCCCCCTCCCCCCTCAAAAAAAACCCAAGCAAGCTCTCACCCTGGAAGGATCTGTCCTCTTTGGAGGTTCATAAATCGTCCACATACAGCTTATTATCTGAAAATGTACAGCTCTGAGGGATCAAGATAAACAATGTAATTAAAGTGATGAATGAAGATTTAACACATCTGTAAAGTTATCCCATTAGATGGAAGGGCGTTTCATTGCTGCTGTAGCCTCAGCGGAACAGATCTGCAAGTTTGCCTTGGGTAGACAGCCCAAAACCACCATAATTTCTCCAAACCTACAGTTTGCCAGGCACAAGGGGATGGGGCAGGCAACTGGAGAGCTATCCCTCTTGCTATTTTCAAGTTTGACCCCACCCCCACCAAATTTCTTTGACTCCCGTGCACAGATGGGATTTCCAGTTTGACCCCCACCCCACCCCAATCTCTTAGACTCCCATGCACAGATGGGATGTCTTAGAATAGCCTGGAAAATCCAACTTCCAGGCAGAAGCAGATTGTCGATTTTAGTTTTCGCTGAGGTGTAAGCAGAATTCTAGGGCTCCTTTCAAGTCTGCGGTAAAGACATCAGCTCCTGCCTCGGAAAGATCATCAACATCAGGGAGGAACAGGCTTGGATTATCGTAGGTGATCAAATCATGTCGCAGAAGTATGATGCCGTTTTCTAAGCAATATTTTGCCATTTCTTTGTTGACTGCCGTCCGGGCTGTTTCTACATTTGCGGGCTCCTTGGCACCTTTCCAAAATCGCCTTGGCAACAGCGAAGACAAAATGATATAGGCATCTGGGAAAGCCCTTCTAAGGATGCCCAAATCATTTTTCATTTTGATAATGAGCGGCGCGCTGGCTTGTTGCACGAGATCGTTTTCCCCAAGGTGAATGACTATAACAGAGGGAGAACATCGGTGATAATAGATCTCATGCAGAAGAGGCAGGAGTTGGTCCCACAGCATGGTCTGTATACCATGCCAGTAGACAAAGGCTCGCGGAGCTGCGATGCCCAACTGAAGCCCATGCGGGTGAACAGATGCCCTTTTCTTTAACAACAAAACCACAGAATGGCCGCAAATCCATATCTCCTTCTGGCTGGCTGGCCAAATACCCCCATCTAAAAATAAAAGGTCACATTATTTTATATTCCATATAAGCTTGGTATCCTTCCACCCCAAGCATTTTCAGACCTAGATGTCTGAATGCTAAGAACTAAAAAAAAATCCAGCTAACAAGTGGAAGTATTTCCTCAATGCTAAGGCCAAGAAAAGGAGAATAAATTAACCTCACGGTGGACTGGATTTTTCCTTAAAGATCAAAGCAAGCTGTTTTAGATAATTAAATTCTATTGCTACCACTGCACATATTTCCCCCCAAAAAAACCATGCAACGCTATCAACTTGCTTTCTGACAGCAAAGGGAAGCTTACATATTTAGTTTGTCATTTGTTAATCTCTACGCGCTATTCAATTGGCTGAGCTTTGCAACAGCAAGGGAACTGAAAGATGGTCACAGATGACTCCAGAGAGGGGGAAAGAGACAAATATTGAAGTAGAAGAGGTGGCCAAACACAACATAAAGATAAACAGGTATATATTACAAAACCTGTAGATACATTTATTTTAAAAACTCGCTGGGCGGACCCTCCATTCAATTCCATGCCATTCTGCTGTTGGTCTAAACTGGAAAACTTTCAAAAACCATCTCCAGCAAATTCCAAAATTTATAGACAAAGCCATATTGCTGCCCAAACACTAGAGTATTTGAGAGAAAAGAGTGATGGCAACAACTGCATTTCTAATGCACAGACACAAGCAGAAAATCACCAACCTGACTTAAGTAAAAGTCACAGGGACGTGGGGCAAAGACCCTAATACTATTCCCCTCCACAAACTCTGTTTATACACAGTATGGTCTGGCTAGGATAGACTTTTGGAGATTTAAGCCTTGCGTGAGAACACCAAAACAATAATCAAGATGAATTAATGAGAAGAGAGTATGGATACAGTGAATTTACACCTTATACAGGTATTGATGACACCCTCAACTTCACTCCTGTTTTTAAATGTTTTCATTCCCCTCCCAGCAGGGGAATTGGCCCAGGATCATAGTAGCCAGGGCCTCATGAATTAGGCACTGCTGCGATCACAGCCATTTGGCAAAGTTGTCTCAGCAATTGCTCTGGCATAGCAGAATTATAGCCTGGTTGGGTAGCACTGTGGACAGACTAATGGGATGCCAGCACTCAGCTATATTCTGGAGCTGTAGGGCCCTGGGACACCACAACTGAAAAGGAGCCGCCCACAGCCACTCCAGGGAGAGAACTGGTGGGTCCTTGCGGTATTTTGTGAGTTTTTATTTAATAAGAACTGGTAGGTCCTTACAGTATTTTTTGAGTTTTTTAAAAAAAATTAATGTTCAAAACTGATGCTGTGAAATTCATTAACATAATTTGTAGGATTTTTGTTAATGTGTGGATTTTACTGCCATCCTGATTTGGGTGTCCTGGTTGCAGAATACACGGGGCCCCGATTATAAAGAGGGTTTACAGAGTCATGCACGGAAAACAGAGGTGGCTACGCTGTAGGTGGATATTGACTGGACGCCCTTTCATCTTACTCACCGTCTGCCACGTTTTTGCCAGGGGACTGGGGCAGTTGCTGTGGCACAGTAAAGGGCAACTTGGGCAGCGGCTGCTCAGGGGCGTTTGATTGGGACGGTCCCATATTGCTGGAGTTCGCTACCGCTGGTTCCTTTCCTTCCACTGGTACAACAGTCATCACGGCAGCGCGCTCTCTGAAGGGCGGCTTTTTCGATCGTGTCATCACAAGTGAGATGGGGGTCCTCAAGGGCGGCTGGAAGGGCATCATGCTCTTACTTTCCAGTTCATTCACAGGGGGCGGGGGCATCACGGCTGCCACCGCCACTGGATCGAGCCAGCCACTTCCACCAGCTTCTACCACTGCCTTGAAGGCTTCCAAAAGGGCTGGATTGGGCCCAATGATCTTGGGCAGCTTTGCTGTCGGGGGCCCACACGTGGGGCTGCGGTTACTGAACCTTTTCATTGCAGGTGCAGTATCCGTAACAGCCTAGATCATTCAAGCCTCTAGGTGTAGAGTGATTCACTCCTGCCGTTTGCTCTTGCTGTGGACGCCAAAGACGCAGACAAGAATGGTTGGGTATTGCTGTAAGTCTCCCCTTTAGGAGCCAACGTCTTGCTGCCTTTGCTTCAGACCCCACTCCTTTACTGCCGGTTCTGGGCTTCGCAGTGCCCTACAGAAGCTTTAACTGTGGGGGCCGGTATCCCAATGACCTGCTGACTACAACATCCTAGGTCTTGGAATCCCCGGCTGCCCCCTACAGCATCCTTCACTCTGCAGGGATGGCGTCCTACGGCCAGTGCCGTCTTTGCTCCAGAAGACTGGTGTGTCCTGATGCGTACAGAGGTCTTTGCCCCAGGGGCTGCCCCCTGCTACCTCACTGGCTACAGCAGCCCCCAAAGGCTGGCGCCCCAATCCCTGTAGCAGCCTCTCCCCCCCCAGGGGCTGCCCCACTGGCTACAGCCCCCCCCCAAAGGCTGGTACCCCAATCCCTGTAGCAGCCTCTACCCCGAGGGGCTGCCCCACTGGCTACAGGGCCCCCCCAAAGGCTGGTGCCCCGATCGCGGTAGCAGCCTTTATCCCCCCCCAGGGGCTGCCCCACTGGCTACAGCACCCCCCCAAAGGCTGGTACCCCAATCCCTGTAGCAGCCTCTACCCCGAGGGGCTGCCCCACTGGCTACAGGGCCCCCCCAAAGGCTGGTGCCCCGATCGCTGTAGCAGCCTTTACCCCCCCCCAGGGGCTGCCCCACTGGCTACAGCACCCCCCCAAAGGCTGGTGCCCCAATCCCTGTAGCAGCCTCTACCCCCAGGGGCTGCCCCACTGGCTACAGGGCCCCCCCAAAGGCTGGTGCCCCGATCGCTGTAGCAGCCTTTACCCCCCCCCAGGGGCTGCCCCACTGGCTACAGCGCACCCCCAAAGGCTGGTGCCCCGATCGCTGTAGCAGCCTTTACCCCCCCAGGGGCTGCCCCACTGGCTACAGCGCCCCCCCAAAGGCTGGTGCCCCGATCGCTGTAGCAGCCTTTACCCCCCCAGGGGCTGCCCCACTGGCTACAGCGCCCCTCCCCCCAAAGGCTGGTATGCTCAGGAGCTAGCGCCCCCACCGTGGGGGGATGGGCCTCCCCCCAACGCCCTGAAGTTGCCTGCTCCCCCCCCCCAATGCCTGGAGGGCACCTCCCTTGGGCCTACTCCGTTACCAGGCGCCGCGGGCCTCACAGAGACGGCTGCCCTGGAAATGCGCGCTGACGGGGGCGGAAATAGCCGCCCTGCCCGTTACGTGCCCCCTATACGGCCACCGTAGCGGGAGCATGCCCATGGAGGCCGTGCCACTGCTGCGCATGCGTAACAGGAGGTGGTGTTTCCCCCCATCCGGGACCTCCCTAAAGTGGCCTATCGCTCGTCGGGGGAATGGGGTATGATTTTTGTACGCATGCGTAACACGACCCCCTCCCGTACGCATTGGAATGCTTCCCCGCCGTGTAGGGGAACGTAATGCGCAGGCGCACAGAAAATAATTCCCTGTGGGAACTGCGCATGCGTAAGGTTTTCTTGGTTGGGGGGAGTGGACGCATGCGTGCAACTCGCTTGGAAGACTTCCTGGGGGGGGGGCTGGCAACGGGAGTCCGCTCGGGACAGTTCAAGCCAAAGTCGCATCTCGCAATTGAGGACGGGGTTGGTTCCCTGTCGCCATAGTAACTGCCCCCAGGCCTTGGAGAGAGGGTGAGCCTGAGGCCAATGCTGGCTGCTTGGCAGCCCAGGGGCAGGCATTCCTCTCCCCCCATGGGCTGGGTTGCAATCCTGGCTCCATTGGGATCCGTGGCTAAGCTCTCCTTGCATCCATGGCACCTTGCAGGGATGCCCAGCCAGGGTGGCGGCCACTGGGGCAAAGTTTGAAGGAACGCTTATGAAAAATACATGTTGCAGGGCCTGCACTGGCACCTTAACAAAACTTCCCTTCAGAATGTGCATAGGGGGCAGCCCTATGGGGGACCCTCCAGCCTGCCAGCCCTAGAGGGCCAGGGCAGTAATGGAACTCGTCCCGCCGTCCGCAAAGCCAGCCTAGAAGCCTAGCCTGCCCCAAGCATTTGGGGCGCGTGATTGCGGTCGGAGACTCCAACCGCGGCCCACAAACTCTTCACAGCCGATCCGCGGGGGCTTCGGTAGCGGGGTTTACTCCGGAGAAAGCGGCTTGTGGCTCACAGCCCTGACGGCAACCGAGACATGCAAACTATGGCAAATCCCAATGAGAATTACAATGAGCCCGTCTGCAGGTGCTGCGACCCCATCCTTTATTATTATTATTATTATTATAAGCATTTCTATAGCGCCAGCAATGCACCTGGTGCTTTACAAAGAATAAGATAGACACAGTCTCTGCCTGGGGGCTTACAATCTAAAGCCAGGGGAAGGGGAGACAGGGAAGGGGGAACAGAGGGAGAGACAAAGGATGCGACATTCACGAGGATGCGAGAGCTCAGGTGCACGTTCTTGGCTTGGTTACAGTAAATAGGAGTTTGCAGATAACAGGTGGGGGATAATCCTGGGTGGGGATGGTTAGCAGGAGTTAGGAAGGGCGGAGCGGAAGAGGTGGGTTTTGAGGAGGGATTTGAAGGTATGAAGGGAAGGGGGCCAGGCGGACGAGGGCAGAGGGGGAGTTCCAGGCGTGCGGGGCAGCGAGGAAGAAGGGATGATGGCGGTTAGAGGAGCAGGGAAGGCGTGGGGGGGGGAGGGGGGGGATGGAAGAGGAGCAGAGTGCTCGAGCAGGGGTTCGGAGGGAGATCAAGGCAGAGAGGTAGGGGGGAGCGAGGTTGTGAAGGGCTTTGTAGGTGAATACAAGGAGCTTGTGCAGAATGCACTCAAGAAGGGGAAGCCAGTGGAGGGAGGAGAGGCTGCACATGGTCAAAGCAATGGGCTAGGTGGATGATCCTGGCAGCAGAGTTTTGAATCGAGATAAGGGAAGAAAGGTGAGAGCGGGGAAGGCCAGCGAGGAGGCAGGTTACAATAGTCGAGCCGTGAGATGACTAGGGCGTGGATGAGAGTTTTGGCAGAGGAGACAGACAGAAAAGGGCGGATCTTGGCAATGTCGTGGAGGGAGAAGCGGCAGGATTTGGCAACAGAGTCAATATAGGGTTTGAAGGTGAGGTGCGAGTCGAAGATGAAGCCCAAGCTGCGGGCTTGGGCTTCATCCACCCGTACCCAAAAATGTGCTTACTCCTTCCCTCTAACTTGTGTCTTGGTTCCTCTTCTCCTGAGCACGTTATTATTTATAATTTGTTGTATAGCAGTTTCAGTGTTCAAGGAGCTTGACAACAGACAAACCTAATCTAGTATTACCTTTACAACAACCTTGAGAGGTCATTGCTGTTCCCACTTTACAGATGGGGAACTGAGGCTGAGAGATAGCAAGGCCTCAGGGCCATCTAGTGAGTCCGTTTCTAAGAAAGGATTTGAACCTTGGACTCCCAGGTCCAAGCCCACTGCTGTGATGACTAGGCTACTGTTTCCATCCCCTGCCCTGACCACACCCCCTCCAGCCTTCCCCATAAATAAACTCCCTCAACCTCTGTCTAGCCTATGGGCATTTACTAAATTCAAAGGTGTCCCAAGGTGGCTAGGGTCACCACCTGTGGTGGGTTTTTTTTTTACCTGACACTCCTATAGACCAAAATGGAAGTGTCAGATAAAAAATGACTAAAGCTGGCAAAAAAAATCATTTTAAAAAAATCACATGCACTTGGGCAACTTAGTGTAAGTCCCTTGGGGCAAGGCCCTGTCTGTTGTCATGAGAGTTCAGCGTCTCGCATAATTATGTCCCCTTTAAGTTCTGATGCACGAAATGACCCCTCTTCAAAAGACCGATGCCAGACAGCTGTACAACAAATTTCCCTTTATTTAAAGCTTTGAAAACCAATGAACAAAGTAGGGGCCCCTAGAGTGCCAAGAGTACACATCATGGTTCTGTGGGCGTGGGGGACATCTGTAGACACATCTGTAAAAGACCTCGGCTCAGGCTCAGATTTGGATCAGGCCCAATGCAGTCAGGGTCAGGCCAGGCAGGACTTTACAGGATCAGGGCCTCAGTGCAACATTTGATTTCTTAAACCAAATGGGCTAGTCCTTCTAAGAGTTTGTTCCCCTGAATTAGGAGCTGGCGTGAATTAAATGCATGTTTGCGGGGGGGTCACGTACGTTGTCATTTGAGATGTCGACCGGGAATCTCCCCTCTGATGCTATGGGATTTCAGAAGAGTGGAAAGAGAATCAATCTACTACAGAGGGAATTTATTCAGTTCAGGTTTTTGGGGAGAGAAAAAGAGAGCAGGTTCCAAACTTTGTATCTCATTTGACCCCATTTGGAGATTTCATTATAATCCTGGGACCTGAGACAGCAAAAAAGACATGCAGAGTCTAGCAGATTTCAGAACTGGAGGGAGAGAGACATCAGTGGGGGCGGGCAGAGCTGGAGGTAGACGTGTAGTGCCCCATAACAACTCAGAATGCCGCCCCCCCCCCGCCCCGCGCACTCTGGTGCGCTTGCAGACTAAAGTAGAGTCTCTTCCTCTGCGCTCAGACCCATGACAGAGCATGTTTGGGGGGTCAGTCGGGGGTGGAATGACGCTTCTCCAGGTGAGGATGGATGGGGGTCCGCCCCACTCCAGGCTGCGCGCAGTGCGGGTGAGACAGCACGGTTGCAGCAGCGGTGGGGGGAGTGGGTGCGGTGACCGGGTAGGTGTGGCCTGAGAATAGAAGCTTCCAACTTCCCTAAAATCTGCTACCACGACCCCTCCAAATCTGCTGCCCTATGTCTGGCCCTGGGGGTGGGGCACAGGGGTTCTCACAATCCTTTCTGATGCGTGAATGCTTGGAGTCTCTGGGCAAAATCCAGAGAGGCAGCAGCCCTATCTGTTAATGCCACAACACGTCTCGGGGCCTGGTTTACAGTTCCTGCCCTAGGAGTTTCTTGATATGTAGGAATCCACCAGCAGCAGGTGAGAGTAACAAACCCAAGACACATTTGGAGCACACCCTCTTTTGTGCACCAGCAGAAACTTCTAAGAAATTTTCAACTCTAGGAAAAATGAAAATGGCGTATGCACGACTGTTGTCTCTCCCAAATGTGTGAAGACTTATTTTTGGGGTCTGGGTCCTGCAGCCGCTTAGTGGGGTCAGCTGGCCTTGTTCCAGAGACCTATAAAATTATGCTAAGAGTCCAGAATGCCATGCTATGTGCATGATTAATGATACATGTTCTACCATGTCTTGTACGACAAAGGCTAGGTTGGCGGGCTGTGGTGTCTCTGAGCCTACATGTCGTAAAGCTTAAGCTGCTCCTTCACGTCGCTGTCAGACATCTCTCCAAATTTGTCGGTGTTGTCCTTCATGAGTTGGAAGATGGCACCCAGCTGCTCTCTCTGAACCCTGCCAAGAAGAAAGTAAAAAGTAGAAAGGCCACTGTTCCTCAGAAATAGCCCTGAGCAGGAATGACCGAGCCACAGTGTGCTCACTGCTCAGTTCATGAGTCCTAATGCCTTCTGCAAGTATATACACTTATAGCACAATCCTATGATTGGTAAGCACCAGAATTAAAGCACTGGTGCAAAGCCCACTGGAGTCAACAGGACTCAAGCCAACTTGACACAGCCAAAGGATCGCACTGTTCAGGCCTCACTCAAAGTCCATTGGGGTCACCGGAAGGCATTGACAGAATAAGCGCTTTCAAGATTACGACCTTGGAGAGCATGGGAAGTGCCGTACTGGGTCAAACCAATCTGGGTCCATCTAGCCCAGCATCCAGTCTCTGACAGTGGCCGCCTTCAGTTGCTTCTCAGAAGTACACAACGGGTCACAATGGAATGATCCATTCCCCGTCATTCACTCCCAACTCCTGACAGTCGGAGGTCCCGGTCCCTGGTCAACTTGACTCTTAAAACATGTATGGACCTATCCTCTAGGACAGGAGTGGCCAAGAGATAGATCATGATCTGCTGGGAGATCACAAGCTAGTCTCTAGTAAATCATCGGGTGAGGGTGGATGGAGAACAAGCCGCTCAAATTCTTCTCTGGGGACTCGGATACCGGAACTGGTGCTCCAGAGTGTCTCTCCGGGGAGGAGGCGGGCTAGAAGTGTTCCTCCAGTGCATCAGGGAAGACACTCTCTTAAAGAACTGTGCTCTTCTCTGTTCCTGAAACCAGTTGCAGAGGTTCTCTAGAGCTGGGAGCCAGTGGGAGAGGTCCAGGCATGGAGCGCCAGAGCCAACAGGAGGGATCCTGGTAGATTCCCTGCAGTTAACACCTGGATCAAATAGATCATGTGTACCATAAATCCAGTCACCCCTGCTCTAGGAACTCATCCAATCCTCCCCCGACCTAGTTATACTCTTGGCCTTCACGACTTTTTCTGGCAAAGAGTCCCACAAATTAACGGTACGTTGGGGGGAGGAATGCATCCTTTGATTTGTTTTGAACCTACTACTGCCAGTTAATTTCATAGGGTGTCCCCTAGTTCTGCTATCATGAGAAAAGGTCAATTACAGCTTCCTATTAACTTGCTCCACACCACTCATGATTCAGTTGTTGCCTCTCGAAGCTGAAGAGCAAGTTATAGAGTCAATCAGTAGATGGAGCAAAATCGTCAGCTAAAACCGTCCCTTCTAAACATCAGTTCCTCAATTTATTTATTTTTTCATTGACAGACTACCATCAACTAGGCTGGACACCTCTTGTCATTTTGACCCTGACAACCTGTAGGCCTAAACAGGAGCGTCATAGTCAAAACCACAAGAGGTGCCCCCAATCCTCAGATTTCTTGCAGGCCAACAGACACTTGCCAGAGATTGCTGTGGCTTCAGATCTATTAACCCACACACAGCAGAATCGCCTGGCTGCATCAGGACTAGCTTAGGTTGCTCCTGGTGTAGTCGAGTTGGATTCCTGGAGAGCTCCAGGCCAAACCAAGAGGTGTCAAAGACCGGGAGCCCATGGAATGCCTTTTGTCATTTTAAAAAACTCTATAGGCCAGAACAGTCCATAAAAGGGCCCACCCCATTTATGGGCATGAAAGGGCAAGGCCCACCAGAGTGCTTTGCGGAGAGGATGGTCCTGCTGGTGCACTCTGTGGGGAAGAGGGGAGGCCTGACAAAGTGCTCTGTGACTGGAGGAAACTCGAGCATAGTTCCCAACAGGCTCCACCCCCTATTTTGGAGGGATAGTCCCTCGTTGGGTGCTGAATCCCACTGTCCCTCTTTCAGGGTGTGTGTGTGTCAAAATCCCTCTTTCAGGAGAAAGACAAAAAGACTGGTATTCCAGCTGGCCCATCCTGGTATTCCAGCCTCTTTCTTGGTTGCCTCTCAAAAAAACCCCACCAAACACCTTGAGAGGGCAAAGAGGAGATGATAGAACGACAAAACACTAAGTGGAATGAGAAGCAAGAGAGAGTCTGGTGTGTAAAGTGTGTGAGGGGTGTGTGGAGATTATTGGCTAAGAGACGGACCTTGCTTGTCCCTTTCAGGCTGTTCAAAATGCTGGAAGGTACGTTCAAGGGAAGGAGTTGCGCCGGTCAGCCAGATTGCTCTTCAACATGGCCCACTTGAGAAAGGCCAGGCAAAAAAGGAAGGTGAAGGCTGCATTCAAGAGGACAAAGAGGAAGACAGGGGGAATGGGCCCCTGTAGAGAAATGTCATCATCAGGCCTCTCTGTTTTATGGGGTGTTGTCATGTCTCTACGCTACCCAAGAGATGCTGCTTTTGTTGAGTTTTAAATAATTGAGTGGAACTTTGAGGTTCAAACTATTTGATGAAGCCACAGCTGTTGCAGCGCTCGGAATTCCAAGCTGCTTTGGAAAACCTTGGCCAGAGATTTTGCAACGGGAGCTTGTGTACAATTCAGCTTTCTCCTCCCAACCGCGTTGACTCTGCATTGCTTCAACAAGCGTAATATGAAAAGTGTCAATTGAAACAAATTGTGGTGGGTTTTCCCCCCCCCCTCAATTCATGAACCAAATCTGAAGATTTATTTCCAAAATTTGCTTCAAGTTCAACTTCATCCAGTTTGAATATTTTGTTTCATGAATTCATTTGTTTAAATTTATTTAAACCCTCCTCTTCCCCCTACGGCCCAGGGTGGCCTTATTTGTCCAAACTTTCCATTTGTCAAGTTCAAAAGTTTAGTTCAATACTTGAAATTTAAAATTTCAATATTTGCTATTTTTGTTGCAATATGATTATAGCTTATTTTTAATTATGCTTGAAGTTTGGTTTTTATCTTTTGATGTAGATTAATAGTGATATATGCGTGTAGCTTATTGAATGAAATAATAATGTATGTAAACTTTTAATATTGACCTAAGAAGCTTATGTGCGTGTCCTTACAAATGAAATGCATGATGGGTACAAACCAGAAGACAGATTAACTAGCTTAAGTCATGAGCCTTAGACCATGGTGGTGAGAAAAAGAAGAAACGCTGCATCATGAGAAAGATCAGGAGTGTTTGGAGTAAACAGGGCAATGAAATGCATAAACAAGAGATAACACCAACCAGATGCAGCAGATGTTGCCCCCACAAACAATGGGTGATTTCAGACGTGATGAGGCGGCTTTGGAATCACCCTTTTGATTCCCAGCCGGAATCAAACCGTCACGGCCAGCAGACGTGCCGGCCGATCCCGGTGGAGGATCTGAAGTGGGGGGGGGGGAGAACTGCGCGGCGTAACGTGCGGCCGCACAGCCCCGCCCCACCCCACCCCTCCATGCTCTTGAGGCTGCCCGTTCCCTGTGTTTATGCTATGTTACTTGTGTGGTCAAGAATAAAATAGTGTTGTACCCAATTAAAACATTTGATTCATGGCTTGGGGTGACCAAGATCCTGGTTGGGAGTTGTGCTTGGGAGGGAAACCAGGTAAATTCCTAACTAACATTTTGATATGCAAAAATCTTTCAAATTCTCTCATCTGGTTGACATATGCTTTGCCAGGCACCCACAATCAACCATGAGTTTGTGAGTTATTGAATATTGGATGGACCAATATTGAATACTGACAAACATTAAATACTGAATTAAAAGATTTGACAACTCCCTGGTCTCCTTGGGATTTTCAAAAGCATCCAGCAAATGGGCAACGATACTAAAAATTATTATTAATTTTTTTATTATAACTGTAATGGGAGCACTAGAGTTAAGTCTGGTTCTCATTCGAAGGCCCACCCTGAATCATTCAGCTCAATAGATCCTTTATTGAAACATAGATAGGGAATGGGTTAGTTGAGTAAGACTATCGTCCATGGCATAAATCAGGGGTTGGGAATCTTTTTCTTACCAGGGCTACTCTGAAAACTATTACAAGCTCCGAGGGCCATAAAGAAGGGGCTTACGGGTGCGTGTCCAAGAAAAGTAGGGTTCAGATCATGGATTGGTGCTCTTACTCTGTCCCTTATCTGTGAGTGCACGTCCTCATCTCTGCTCCCTTACCCTGAGCTCAGTTTTTCAGTGGCTGTTTTTAAACGGGGGGTGTGTGCGTATGCTCAGTGGCACGCACGCACCCTTCCGGTGGGTGAAGGAGGGTTTAGACGGCACACTCACCCCGCTGGCCATCCATGCCCCCACCCCGCACAATGAAACCAGGGATTTTCCGGGTTGCTCCGTGTGGAGATATGGCTGGAGGTAGGTGGGGGGTGCGTGGGTCACGGGAACGTGTGCCCACCCCCACTTTTACACGGGCACTACCACATGTGTCCACTGGGTGGACCTGCATGGTAGCCCAGTGATTTGGAGGGTAGGAACTGGACCCAGGGGCCAGATCCAGGAACTGGGAAGTTGCCACAAAGAAACTTAGTTTGACCTCTGGGCCTGAGGTTCTCGACCTCCTGGCACAGATCAATGATCCTCCTCCTCCTCCCCCCATTCTGAGAGCCCTCTTTAAACACCCAGACCCCATCTGGCTGGAGGAGCATGGACTCACTTCCAAAGTGGCCCACAAAAGAGAATCTGCTCCCCCAGGGGCGTAGCAGGGTGGGAACGGGCCCTGGTGCAGAAGATCCATTCCAGTGTGCATGTGCCTTCGACAAGCGATGCCCCTGCCACTCCAGTTTGAAGGCTTTGCCAAGGAGGTGCCATGCTATCTAAGGGTGATTTTAGACAAGTGCCTCCGCACCCATCATGCAGGTTGCAGGCCAATGCAACCCTGCCACATGCATGATGGAGGGGAGATGAGTGGGTAATGGGTAGCGAGGCACTTGTCCAAAAACACCCTAAGTATCCACTCCCAGGAGGAAAGAATCTTTGAGTCTTTGAAAGAGAGAGGAGAGAGAGAGAGAAGAAAAGACAGAAGGTTTTTTTAAAAAAAAACAACACAAGGACAATCCGCATAAACTATCCCAAAGGTTTATTGGCCTGAACAAAGGCAATTTACAGTTTCAAGCCACTAGAATTACAGTCCTGTATATAAGAGCCACCATCACATTAAAAAACAAAAAGAAAAGTAAAAAAATACCCAGACAGCCATTATTTTCTTGTTGTTGGTTGAGGAAATAGCTTAGCTTGCTACCGCTCGCAAAATCTGCACTCAGCTGTCGATTTTGCTCGCTTGCTTGTACGCATTGCCATCAAACACATCTGTATATAAGGCATTCTTTGCATAGTTGCGTGTTCGGAAAGTCGAACCTGCCAGCCGGCGTGACACGGCGACAGAACGGCCAGGAATAATGGGTACCTTGAAGCGAGTGTCCTTATTGCAAACGGGATTCGTAAGCGGACCGTGGAATATGCGCTAGCGGCAACAGACTTGGAGAGGGAGCGGCGGGGCTTTCTCTACAGTGGAAGCCACCTACCCTTTATGAAATGAGCCCTTTTTACAGACAAACATCCCCCTCAGCTCAGGCGCTGCAAAGAACGGTTGGGTAATTATTTTTTCAAGTATTGTCTGTATAAGTGTTTCCTTAAAAAACAGGCAGCCTGGGTTTTTTTGTTTTGATATGTTTGAAGCTTTAGCTGAGAGGCAGCCTCCTAACAAAACACCAAGGGAAACAGGTGGTGAACTTTCCAACCTAAACTGGGAATTATAGAGAACAGGAAGTCACATCAGTGGAAAGATTCTAACCCCTCCTTCTGGGGGAGGGATTTCTTGCCGACCTTGGTGGCTTTATTGGAAGGTCCTCTCAAACAGAGCAGACAGCAATGCCCAGCAGAGCTGGTATAGGACAGGGCTCAGACTTGGCCTACAGAAATCAAACAGGCCAATTATTTTAATTAAAAAAAAAAGAATGGGGGAAGATGGTGGGGGGCTGGAACAGTGAGGTGGTGCAGGGAATGGAAAAGGGTGTCCCTTTTGGCACCCCCCGGACACTCAACATCATAACCCAGAGGGAGCCACCCAGTTTCAATGCTTATATTCTCAACTCTCTCATCTCAGGAATGTCAACAGGAAGGGAAAGCCAATCTAGACAAGCTTGGGTCCCTCTACTGGAAACCCGGCATTAGCTACGCACCTAAATCTTATTCGGTTTTCAAGGTCTCCTCTCTACGGCCGCTTTTAGACATGCGCGGCGAACACGTAAATAGCAGGAAGGACGTAGCTGAAACGATCACGAAGGGAGCTTAAGCCAACCCAGTTAAAGCTGACTCCTCCACCCACCCAGGCTGAATAAAAGCTACACAATGCTTTGAATCTCAAGGCATAGTCTTCTCTTCAAAGCTAAAGGATGAGCTTGGTCCATGGGAGAAATGAGTTGGCTAGCAAGCATGGTATGATATCTAAGTCAGTCCAGTAGAAGAGTTAACCTTTGCTCTTCCTTCTAAAGGACCAATATTGGGGTTTTTTTGGGGGGGGATAGGACATTAACACAACTAAATGGACTAACTGAAAGGGTGCGTTCATTTGAGGTTCTGGTTGGGGGGTTGTTCTTCCGCATCGAGCTCAGAACCCCACCCCCAAACACAACTCCATAGACTTCTCTGGCCCAGCTGAGTCCATGGACCCAACCAATAGATTCTCCCCAAGTTTGACATCCCGAGGACATATTTGGAAGAAACCCAACTTCAGCCAAGGAGAGAGACCCAAGTTTGAAGGGCCTATTGGTTTGGTTTTTTAAAGTTATTATTACTATTTTCCTTTGCGTGTGTATGCTTGATTGGTTTTGGTGGTGGTGTTTTTTTTCCTCTCAAGCCTTTAAAGATGCCAAGGGAAAAAGCCTTAGGAGGAGTCTAGGGATAACTTCATATAGTCTTCAGTTCTGCAAAGAGAAACAAGGAGAGAAGAAGATAATTCATTTCAGTCATTTGGGTTTGGCTTAGCATTGATTATTTTTCTCTAACAAACGAGGAGAGAGAACTCGGTGAGGGGGGAGGGAAGGAGTTGTATGGAAAGTTTCCGAATCACAAGTTAAGCCATTTGCAGCAGCGGCTGCCTCAACACTGGAGGCATTTTTTGCTTCATCATCTGCAGCAGGATAGTCTAAACCCAAGCAACAGCAAAAGTGAGTGGCTATAAGGACCTCCACCAAACACACGTTTAAACCCATCTAGTTCCTAAGCCAGGAGCCACAGCAGCACCTTTTCATTTGAGAAACTTCAGGAGCTACTGAGCTGGCCAGGACACCCCTCCAACGCTTGCTCATCCCATGGCCATTGGGATATTTACTGGCTGATTATTCCCTAGCTTGAGGAGGCCTCATGGTGGAAGTGTAACTGTGGACACGATCCTCCATCTGCTAAAGTTAATAGCTCAGCTCTGATTTAACTTAACAGCAGAGGATGGTGCCCTGTGGCCACTTTTACACATGACAAAAATGGGTTCTTATAAGTGCTCGAGATAATACCAGGTGTTATAAATCCTGGGGTTTTGTCATGTGTGAACACACTATTCCTCTTTTATGCAGCGAGATCTATCATCTCACAGCCTTGTAAGAGTGGGCCTTACAAGGGCTGCTTTTAGACGAGCCGGTCGCCGTCGCGCAATATTTCAAAATCCCGCAAGGCGGGATTAGACAAGATGGAAGTCCGGGATCATGTGCATAGAAGGCGGATGCGCATTATTTGCAGACCGCGAATTAAATACCTCGATTGTGAGGTATTTAGTTCGCAGTCAGCAAACAACGCGCAACCGCCTCGACTGTGGATGATTGTGTCCATTGTCACGTATAATCCCGTCTTGCAGGAGTTTGAAAAATTGCGCGAGCAGGTCGCGAGACTGCAACCCGCTTGTATAAAAGCATCCTTAGTCTTCCTAAAATGGACGTGCTGCTCTAGTGTGTCCCGTGGAAGACCAACGTACACGGTTTGAGGATCCTAGTTGTTTTCTCATTTGAGGCATAGCTGTCCCTAATTTCAGCTGAATTAGCTCCCCACACTTTTAGAGGAGCTGGGTCCGCACCAGGCAACACCAGCCTCTGGCTGATGCCCATGCAAAACAAGGGGGGAGGGCATCCAAGATGGGGGTCAGTGGTGTAGCAAGGCTGTGGTGGGACTGGGATCATGTCCCAATTATGTCCCCCCCTAAGGAAAATGGGGTGGCATCTCCATTGTGACGGGCAGGATTTACCCAGGAGGGCAGTGCTATGCCACCTGAGCTCCCAGTGCCCCCCGCCACAGAGCAGCAGTAACCCCACCAGAAAGGAGATTTTCAGAGTGGGTGGGGGCAGGGCCAGCACTTCCACCCCACTCTGAAATTTTCCTTCTTGGTAGGGAGCTTTGCAAGCAACTTCAAGGCCATGAGGAAATGTTCAGGGTGGGTGAGAGTGGTGTGCTGACTCTGCTTCCCCTCCCCCCCCAATTTCCTTGTAGCATTCAGATCACCTGCAAGGGGTCCCCTCAGAGTCCAGGGCACGAGTGTCACCGAGACCCCTCCAGATGAAAATCTGTTTTGTTGTTCCCCCGCCCCCACTATTTTGTTTCCCCCATAGTTTTTGGATTTAATTACGAATCCGTATTTAAATCAAGTAAAAAAAAAAAAAATGACTGCCGGACCATTCTGCGCATGCACGCCCTTTTCCAAAATGGCAGCAACGCCGCCATTTTGTAAAAGGGCAGCCGGTCTGAGCATGTGCAAAACGGCCGCTGAGCATGTGCAGACCGGCTGCCCTTTTCCAAAATGGCAGCGACGCCGCCATTTTGTAAAAGGGCAGCCGGTCTGAGCATGTGCAAAATGGCCGCTGAGCATGCGCAGACCGGCTGTCCTTTTCCAAAATGGCGGTGATGCCGCTGTCACCATTTTGGAAAAAGGCTTTGCATGGGCAGAAAGGTGGGTCAGCCATTTGCACACACGCAGTCATTTTTAAAAATAAATAAATAAATACATAATTTAGAACCGAACTGAAACAGGCCTGTTGTCCCATTGTTCTGGTTCAGATTAATCTGTAAAGGCCTGTTCTGGATTCATCCAAATCCAAACTTCTCACCCCTACCTCACACCATGGTGGCTACATCCCTGACGGGGGTGGACCGTGGGAGCTGGGACATAGGGGCAGGATTGAATTTGGAACTGGGATCGCGGGGGTCAAGGCAGAACTGAGAGCAGGAAACCAGGAGACGGGAGCTACGAGCAGGGAGAGAGGAGTGGCTCCGTTAGCCTTATCAACACACCGGGGACCAACGGGGCACAGACCCAACAAGCAGCAAAGAGCCAAGAAGGAAAACGAGGCCCCGCCACCGTCAGGCACCCGCTGGCCAAGCGAGTGCTGTTTAAATCAGCCACATTCCAATTCACGTGGCCCAGCGCTCGTGGGGCCGCCTCCGCCGTGGGGCCCCTGCATGCCAAGCGGATCCGCTCGCGGACAAATGAAAAAAAGGGAAATGCTGCCAAGGACATAATCGCTCTGCGGGAGGGATTGATTCCCCCGGTGTGTGGGTGTGTGTGTGTTGGGGGACGGAGATCATCCCCCTCGCCTCCTGCAGGGGAGGATAAGGCTAATCAGATTTCATGCCTGAGGGCCTAAGCGGATTGCCGGAAGAATTGGGAAAGAGCCCTCCCGCATTCACTTCCCCTGCGGAAGCGCAGAGCCCGGCTCAGTTAGCTAGGAGTTTGCACTGGCTCCCGGCAGCGTTCTGGACGCAAGCCAAGGGGCCGGTTTTGACCTATAAAGCCCTAAACGGCTTGGATCCGTATCTGAAAGACTGGACCCTTCTTCCCGCCGTTCTGTCACGGGGTTGCGGGGAACCTTTTCTCTCCCCCAGGGGCCACTTTGAAAAAAAATGAGTCGAAGCTCCGAAGGCTGCAGAGAAACTGCGGGAGGGGTTGCTTGTGGGGCGCGCTCACGAAGATCATGGATCTGTGCCGGGGATCTGTCCCCGCTCCTTGAGAGCAGGCCCTCCTGTCGGCTCCCTTTACTCGGAGCGCCGGTTTTCAGTATTTGGGGTTAGGAATTGGATCCCAAGGGCCAGATCCGGGAACTGGAACGGGGCTACATAAAAACGATCTGTGGGCCAGCTTTGGCCCCTGGGCCTGATCTTCCCCCACCCCCACGGTTCTATTGCCTTCCCTGTGCTGGACATGCGCGTCTGCCTGCGTCTCGCTCCTCTGAGCTAAAAGATTTGGGCCGGTTAGAGGGGCAGGGTCATGAACTGGCACCGCCACGCCACTCCAGGGGGCCAACGCGGCACACCCTCTGCGCGGCACACCCTCTGCGCGGCACAAACTAGCCAACCGAGGGAGCGGAACGGTAACGGCTGGATCATACCTAACGCCACAGCCACCTAGGGAAGATATGGTGGGGGCCCGGCCCAAGTCGAACTGAAGCCGGAGGAAAGGTGGCCAACCTTCATGAGAAACCAGGCCTTCAGCAGGGACAGGGGGCGCCGAAGCCAGGCCACTCCCTCCACTTTGGAAGTCAAGAGCCGCTGAGGCTCAATGAACTTCTTGGGACTCTCCTTTTGGTTCTAATGAGGTGGAAGCCGACGGCAGGCCGGAGCATTGAAAGGAGAGTTCCACGCAAGGCCTTTTCCTTCTGCCCCACAGATCCTTGGCTCTTTTCAGAGAAGCCCCCTCCCCCTCTTTTTATTTCCTTTCGCCTCCCATCTCTTTCTTAACGGCTGCCTGAACACTAGTTTGGAAGAGATGCCGCGTAAACATGGGCACGTGCCTCCCAACATNGTCTCCCCTCCCCCTGTCTTTAGATTGTAAGCTCTCGGGCAGGGACCATGTCTATCTTATTCTCTGTAAAGCACCAGATACATTGCTGGCGCTATATAAAGCTTATAATCATAATCAATCATCATCATCATCATCAAGCCAAGGGTACACAGAGAGGCGTTCTTGGTGGCTTCTCCATAGCTTTGGATCTCCCTTCTTCTATGGGTTCGTCAAAGCCCCAAGCCTGATCGTTTTTCAGAACCAATACTCTTGGTTGGTTTTATCTTCTATACTTGTATGGATTTATTGCTGTATATTTTGTACATCTCTCTCTATTTTATGAGTCATCAGGGAAAGGGCAGTTAAAACATTCCAAATAAGCAAGTAAATATTGTGGAGAGGAGGCAGAGGAGAAGTCCTTGGTATCTGAAGCATCAGGCATGGATAGGGCTGGCCTCAAAAGAGGTGGGGCCCAGGGGTGGGGCAGGCGGTCAGGGCTGGGACAGGCACAAAAAGCACTTTCCCCAGCAGTGTGACAGGGGCCCTGGAGCTGCCCCTTCTCTCCCCACATGGCTCTTGCCACTCCTGAGGGGTTCTGTCTCTGCTACCATAAGCTTGAGGGCTTCCTGGGGTCTCTCAGTGGGGAGGGGGGGGGGAGCTCCTGGAGCTTTAAGAACTGGGTCATGCTTTGCTGAAAGATCATCTCCACAAACAAGCTCATGGATTGTCCTAATGAAACTTGACATCCTAGCTGAGTTGTGGGTATCGGCCGGGGCTTGAACCAGGGATCTCTTGCTCCGTCTGCCTGCGTCTCTGTCCTCCGAGCTAAAAGATTTGGGCCGGTTAGAGGGGCAGGGTCATGAACGGGCACCGCCACGCCACTCCAGGGGGCCAACGCGGCACACCCTCTGCGCGGCACACCCTCTGCGCGGCACAAACTAGCCAACCGAGGGAGCGGAACGGTAACGGCTGGATCATACCTAACGCCACAGCCACCTAGGGAAGATATGGTGGGGGCCCGGCCCAAGTCGAACTGAAGCCGGAGGAAAGGTGGCCAACCTTCATGAGAAACCAGGCCTTCAGCAGGGACAGGGGGCGCCGAAGCCAGGCCACTCCCTCCACTTTGGAAGTCAAGAGCCGCTGAGGCTCAATGAACTTCTTGGGACTCTCCTTTTGGTTCTAATGAGGTGGAAGCCGACGGCAGGCCGGAGCATTGAAAGGAGAGTTCCACGCAAGGCCTTTTCCTTCTGCCCCACAGATCCTTGGCTCTTTTCAGAGAAGCCCCCTCCCCCTCTTTTTATTTCCTTTCGCCTCCCATCTCTTTCTTAACGGCTGCCTGAAAACTAGTTTGGAAGAGATGCCGCGTAAACATGGGCACGTGCCTCCCAACATTTCGAGCGGCCCAAGGGGGACAAGCCCCACCTCTTCAGCCAGTAAGCCCCGCCTCCTCACACGTACGCACACGCACACACCACCCGACATTCCAAGTGCATCCAGAGGGGCAGAAACTCTCCTGCTTCTCATTCCACTTCGTAGCTTGTGGTTCCATCCTCTCTCTTTCGAGGGCTTTTCCTGGAAGGCTACCAGGAAAGAGAGCCCTGAGGTTTGAGTACCGGTCCTTTCATCTCTCTCTCCTGAAAGTGGGACTTTGATTCCCCCCCCCCCTGCAGGAGGGACAGTGGGATTCAGCACCCAAAGAAGGCCTGTCCCTCCTAAATAGGGGCTGTTAAGAGGAATGTGAGTGCCCCAAGGGACCATGCTCCTCACTATTTCTGAGAACTAGCCATGGCTGCCATTGGCCACCGCCTCGGAGAGCAGCACACCCTGCTCTCTCTGCTCCCAGCGCTGTCTCCGACTCAGGCTGCTTGGAGCGGCGACCAACCCTGAGGAGGAGGGAGGGCAGGGCTCCTGGGGGTGGGGGGGAATTAAGGTAAACGGCCCCCTCACTTCTACAGTCCTGGCTCCGCTGATGTGCTGACAGAAATTTGCAATTCCGTATTCAACAAGTCTAATCAGCGTATTTGGTCGCACTGCCAAATAGCCAAAAAGGACTCTCCCTGTGGATGCAGAATTTGCATTCTCATTCCGTTAAATTTGCTTCAGGTAGCTCGTTTATTGGGGACATAATTAACCCTAGGAAGGCAATTTGACGCTATTTAACACTCAAGAGTACTACTAAAGTTAACCAAGCATAGAATAAACAAATAGACACATTAATGGAGTAAACAAAGCTAAATTAATTGCTGTTTTTACACGGATGACCCCCCTCCCCCCGGTGTTCGGGCAGATGTGCGGGGAGGGCGGTGTTCGTGTAAACGGTGGGTGGGGAAATGGGTGTCTGCTCAGTGTTCGCCCGTGTGAACACCGAGCGGGAAACCCGGAGGAGACCCTGTGTGTGTGTGTGTGTGTGGGTGTGTGTGTGTCCGTGTAAAAAGATACACACCCACTGCACCAGAACACCCATCCCCCCAACCCCGTCCGTGTAAAAAGGGCCAATGAAATGAACCTTCGGTTTTGTAAAGAAAGCGAATACCCCTTCCTGATCCATTTGTTAAAGAGAGACTCAGAATTCATTCCAAATATCCGTATCAACTCGAGATGAAACAAAGAGAGGATTTTGTAGTCACAGATATTACTCCCATTTTCGGTTAGCTCTCTGAATATCGGAATAATATCTGCAACCAAAATGGATATTCGCACGTCTGCTTGTTTCCATATTCCATTTCCGTGACTTTGCTAATTTTGTTATTTTGTTTATTCTAGATACTTTGTTTCGGCTGCTATACATGCACAATAGCACTAATTGTGCAGAAATAGTTGCTCCATCTAAACAACCAACAACATATACTGGAACTGGAAAAGGTCTGAAGAAGGACAACAATGATCAAAGGCACCGGCTCTTCCGCTAGAGAAGAGACAACCGAGAGAGGATAGGAAAGAAGTTTAGAAAGTTGCAAGGGGAACAGAACAAGTAAATTGTTAGATATTCGACCCTCTTTACTAACACTCAAACTAGGGTCGACACTCTGAAACTTTTCTGAAAATTTTGAAACTCTTTGAAAACTTGGGGGACAATGCGTCACGATGGTTATTGTTTATTGCCGATAGCTCTTCAAATCATTAACCCTTGCACCGTCCGTAGGAGATAAGGCAAGACAATATTCTTATGTCCACTGGACAGACGGGGAGTTGACACACAGAGTGTCCAGGGTAGAGCTAAGGTTTGGACTCTGATCTCTCGGTCGCATACTTTGTCCATCAGGACACAGGTCTCTCTGGGATCTGTTGGCCGAACAGCTGCTTCTGCCTTTGGGTGAGGCCTAGTAAGACTAGGAAGGGCAGAATGAGTACTACAGACTAGTTTACATTTGGGGAGAACAGAATTGGGAAGGTGAAGCATTTCAATTTGTTAATTTGGATAATTTATCCTACTCGCAGAATTTGGGGGTCCTGGTTGTGGAATTTGGTGGGGAAATGCAGAGCTCTGCCTCCTTTCCAGAAGCTTTGATTAATGGAAGCCCAAATTTCTCTTGTAGCCAGATTGACGGGGGAGTCACATACAGGCAGGGACCTGCACAGTCTGCATTTCCCCCACCAAACTCTGCAGCCGGGAAACCCCAATTCTGCAGGCAGAATTATGCAGATTAACACATTGGAATGCAAATTACTTTCCCAGCATGCCGTTGCCTCCATTTCGAACATGGCCATGATCATGCATGCTTTTATTACCTCAAGATTAGACTACTGTAATTAGTCTACTAGCTGGTGGAGAATGCGGCGGCTCGTCTCCTGAAGGGGACGGGCCGATGTGAGCACATTACTCCCATGTTCCGCTCTCTGCACTGGCTGCTGATAGTCTTCCAGGCCCAATTCAAGGGGTTGGTGTTGACCTTTAAAGCCCTAAACGGCCTGGGCCCCACCTACCTGCAGGACCGCCTCACCCGCTGGATCTTGGAATGGCTTCTGCGGTCAACTGGAGCCGCCCTCCTTGAGGTCCCCCGGGTTTCCTGGGTGTCAAGCATGAGGAGGGTGTTCTCGCTGGCCGCACCGCGGCTGTGAAACTCCCTCCCGTTGGAGGTCCGCCTGGCCGTTGACCTCCCCTCTTTTCATAGACAGTGTAAGACCTGGCTGTTCCGCTGGGCCTTTGCCGAGGGAGATGGGATGGGTGGGTTGGGGTTTTACTGTTTTAGTGTTGGTGTATTTTAATGTGGGGTTAAAAATGTCAATTTTAATTGATTTTTTAAAATATGTTTTAAAATGTTGCTAGCTGCCCTGAGATGCTTGTAGCAGGAGGGGGGCGGCAAACAAATATAATTATAAATAAATAAATATAAATAAACATTTCATGTGTTATAGAAACACCTTGGGAAATACCACACAGACCTATTTGCTAGGAGGCTCTTCTCTCCCTGAGTGGTCCTCCCCTCCTCTTCCACGGGGAATATATCTCAGCCGCTAACAATGCCAGCACCCCATTGGCTAGCTCGAGTGCTGGCATCCCATTGGCTAGCTCCTAGCACTCCCCACTCAGGCTGTCCTTCTGAGCTGCCAGAGGCCATTTCTGTGAGAATACGACCAAATGAAAAATGCTGCGATTGCAGCAGCACAGAATTTGTGGGGCCCTTGATACAGGAGGCAGGCGATAAAGCTTCCTTCCTGGTAGGGTTGTTGCCACTCTGGGGACAACTGAGAGCCCAGTGAATGGTATCACCGAGAGCTACAGCGATACCACAACCTCTGTGGGGGGAGGGGGAACAAGGATGGCTGGGAACCTTGAGAAGGACTTAGAAGGACCCAACCCCCTTTCTCTTAGAGGGACCGTAATTGACACACGAGCCCTTGCTTCGCCCGTCCGCCATTGTTCTCCAACACAAGAGAATGCAAGAGCGCCCTTGCCACCGGACACCTGGTGTGAGCAGGTGGAGAATGACGGGCCGCCTGAGGCAAGCACAGGATTCAGCAGAGCACAAGCAATGGGTGGGAGAAAAAGCACAAGCAACAGGAGAGCTGAGACAGAGGGTACTTACAAACGTGACCATGGCAATGGCATCCCGCCCAGGAGTGGGGAAGGCTCCCCCGGCCGGTTGCCCTCCCTGCAGCCTGACCTGACCCTGGGGGTGGGGGTCATGGGGGGGGGAGTGATATGTGGCCACGTGGCCAAGCCCTCGTTCTCCTGACATCGTCCTGCCTCGCCCCCCGCCATGACGGGCAGAGATGGCTGCCTGTTACAGGCAACGATGGCTGGCCGCCATAGCCCCACACGTCAGGACGAGTCAGGCCCAGGGACACATGTTCCCACCTAGTTTGTCTGCTCTCGCCCAGCCAGACCTCAGCTGGGCGCAGACTGTGGGCCTGCTTTGTTCTGGGCCCACATTTCCGGCCCATCCACCACCCCGGGCAGGGTTTGTTCCAGGCCCACATCCAAACATTCAGACATCACGCTGGCTCATTCAGGTCGAGCTGCCTTTGGGGAGGAGAGTGGGACCAATAGGGATGGGCGAACAGAACAGAGTTCAGAAATTCGGTTCGGTTCAGTTCGGAAATTCGGTTCGGCCAACCAAACTATTTGAGTTCGGTCCGAACTCCGAACAAAGTTCGGAAATTCAAACCCCATTGAACTAAATGGAATATTATCCTTTAGGGATGGGCGAACAGAGCTGAGTTCGGAAATTCGGTTCAGTTCGGTTCAAAAATTCAGTTCGGAAGTTCGGTTCGGTCAACTGAACTGGTCGAGGTCGGACCGAACTCCGAACATCCGAACCGCGTTCGCCCATCCCTAGGGACCAATGCACAGGGAGTCTCGCCTCCTGGGAAGGGGTTGGAGGGTATTTCTAGCATGGCAGGGAATGCTCTCTCTGAGGAGAGCATCTCCAGGGGCCACGAAGCAGGCAGGGAGCTTCTGGGGTGCGCCACAAGGAAATGGTTGGCCCGATGAGCTGCACATCGTTCCTGCCCTTTAAGCTCAGGAGTCCCAGGCCCCTGACTGCAATTTGGTTTGATCCCACTTCAGCCTGATCCTACAGCAGCTAATGCATGTGCCGTGAGCTAGCGCACACGCAAGTCCCATTTACTTCAACCACAACGGACTTCTGCTGCTGCCAAGACTGACTTCTAGGGGACCGTCAAACAACCTATTGCCAAGAACACTGGGAACATGCCAGTGTCACCGCCGCGGTAGCTTTCCTGCCTTCCAGCAGGGCCAGCTTTAGGATTTGTGGGCCCCAGGGTGAAGATAAAATGTGGGGCCCCTAGTGGCCCCTCCCCCTTGGGGGCAACCTCTACGGTGCCCTGAAGGGGGGTCATGTTTGGGGCCCCTTTGAGAGGGTGTGGTGCCCCCACAACCTGTCCTGGTGAAAACAGAGGCCACTGCGGGGCCCTCCGAAAAAGCAGGGCCCAGGGCAGCTGCCACAGGTAGCCCTGTGGGAAGGCCAGCCCTGCCCCCCAACTGCCACGAAGGGGGTGGGGGGGGCAGGTGGCCTGATTGTTCTCCCCTTCAGCAGTTGAACTCTTTGCCTGAATGCCCGAGGGGAACAGCACAGACTCTCCCTAGCAGGAGCTCTGAGCCAATCGTTTGAGGGCTGCCTGTGTCCCCTGGGCCATAGGTCAAGCACCACAGACATATGATCAGAGCGAGAGTGTGTGTTCCTTAATAACTTTGGAGCCTGCAGGCCAATTTCAACCGAATTTAGTAGAGGATCAGAAGGCCCAAGGGTAAACAGGGATGCAAAATTTCAGAATAATAGGTAGACCCATAGGTGATATATAGCCCATTTGGTAGAACAACAAATCCATTGACTTACACCAACCATTAGGAAACCATGTTTCATTAGGTGCGATGGCCAAAGCTATCCTTTCCGTCTTTCCTTATCAGAACCTGATAACATTTCATGCAAATGGAGTCAAATTTCCACTTTGTCAAAAAAAAGCTATTTCCCCAGGTTTTGTTTTTAAATGGTAGTTTCACCGTTATAGCGTGCCGCATTGCAGCTTGAATTTGATTACAATGTGGTGCAAGGAGTGTCTCTCAATGGGTGTCATCAATAATTAGGTTTACTTTTTTAAAACTGAAATCACAGTGCCATTCAGTGCATCCAAGGGTGCAAGTTCTAAGTGTCCTCGTTGATTGCAAATTTACTTATAATGCGGTCTAAGGAACAGCTCCAAAACACTGTGTTATAATGAGGTTGTCCTGTGTGAGAAAGATAGGACTGATTTGTGGCCTGATAGAGAGGGGGTTAATACTTGGCTGCTGGCCCTTTAAGAGTCACCTGTCCATCATTCTGACCCTGCCCCCTTCAGAGGCTATAAGAGCAGAAGGCAGAGGAACCTAGTCAGTCTGCTGTGGGCTGCTGAGAGAGCAAGCACTCTAGCAGGGCAGATTCACGCCGGGAGCTGTCCCAGATCCTTCAGAGAAGGCCCAACAGAGCAGGCTGTAGTCCCTGAGGAAATTGTGTGAAGAGATGCCCCCAAAAGAGTAGCTAAAGACCTGTGCGGCCCAGCGGTGAGCATGCCCATTACAGCACTAAGATGTCTTACTGGCTAAATGACAACGATACACTACATTTCCCACAGTGCTTTCTGCTGCTAGGCAGGGTTATGGCTCGGTGGTTCCACTGACCCCAATAAAACATCAGGTGCTGGTCGCTTTGCCCCCGCCCCCTTCCGCTCCCAACCTAGAGCAACCATCGTGCTGCAGAAGACGGAAGGCAAAAAAAAAAAAAAAAAAGGAACGAAAACTTACCAGCCTGTTCATCCCAAAGAAGCACCATGCTGGACAGAAGAGCAAAGCTGCCAGAGGAGGAGGAGGAGGAGGAGGAGGGAGAAAGCAAGCAGCGAAGAGGGGGAAATGGCAGTGGTGGGCTGGGATGAGGAGATGCACCTCATCCCCGTGCTACACAAAAAGCAAGCAGAACACGGAGCAAGCAGAGGGCAACATGCAACAGGCAGCAGGAGCCAGTGGTGTCAATGGAGGCGTGTGCAGATGAAGCCCCTTCTCCTTTTCGGCCCTAGTTTTATCCCTGGGGGAGGAGTCCGAGAGGGGGACGCAACAGAACAATCAAGAGCTGGGTCTATTCGTGCGGTCAGAATGCGGCGGCCGATCGGTCTGGCCGGGTAGCCGGGATCCTAGAACACCAGCCCCGCCCTGGCATTCTCTGCCCTGGCTGCCTGGAGAGCGATGGATTGAATCGGTGCTACTGCTGATACTAATGGGTATAGTCACTTTCTTTCCACTAGGCTCCTTTTGGCTTTGCCAGTGAAGTACACAGGGGAACAAGAGAGAGTGGGTGAGTTGGTTATTTAATTTAATTTAATTTAATTATTATCATTTTTTAAAATGTTTTTTATTTGATTCAATTGCAAGTGTTGAGAAGTGTGAAGATTTGTTTCGTTTTACTTTGATTCAACAACTTGGTGTCCTGAAGGCGGCCTACGGTCGGAACATGTTAACAAAACAATATTGTTTCCATCTTGTCTTTTCTGAGCTGTACTTACAACAGTTGGGTTTGCATGGACTTTAATCATATTATTAGTTCATACAGGGTGTGGTTGATCACTAAATGAGTTTGTTTTTACAATATTGTCTGTTTATCATGTTTTTATACTGTTTATTGTGGATTTTCCCCCCTGTTTTTTCCCCTATGTGATTTTGTTTGCCCTGAATTGTGTCGGCCTTGACTAGATTGGAGACCGGCTTTCTGCAACCTCGCTCTGCTGGCTCTCAGCAGCGGACATCACCTGCCTTAAGTCACCTGCCATTAACTCAGTGGGCGATGGGGGCTTTTGCTCCAGCACGTATGGAACTCATTCCCTCCAGATGTTCATCTTGGTTCCTCCTGCCTCGCCTTCCAAAAACACCTAAAGACTTTGAATTATTTTTTTTTTAACTCTCTGGGTGCTTTTAGAGGATCCACTTCTCCTCAATGGGTGTTTTTACACACACATTTCTCCTGCATGTTTGCGGTTACATCTGGAACATTCTGTGTGTCTAAATCACTCACCCAGATCTTAAACATCTGGCTCTTTTAAATTCTGCATAGAACTCCTCCCAGAACCTTTGTGTGTAGTTCTCCTAGTAAACTGCTTTGCTCCAGGCCGCTGTGGTCACTTGGTTTCCATGGCAGCCCCTCACGTCTACAGCTGCGGCTACTTTAGGCTGCCTTGGGGCAGCGTTTGTGTGAAGAATGCATCCAGGAACTGCCTCAGGGCAGTGTGTGTGTGTAGAATGCATCCGGAACTTACTTGTGGACATGTAAACCCAGAAGACTGAAAGATCAGCCCTTTAAGGGGTGTGTAAAAATGCCCAATGCTTTTTCCCCTCTCCCTCCCCCTTTTAAACTGTTTTAAATGGATCGTATGTGGATTTTAAGTTGTTTTATGGTGTATTTGCGTATTTTATTGTACTAATGTTGTGAAGCACCCTGAGCACCATTTGGCAGAGGGGTGCTAGATGAATGCAATTTATTATTATGATGAATACTTCACAATTGCCTCTTTACCGTCTGTCTGGGCAGGAGAAAGACTGTCACCGTTACTCTCCAGCTCAAATTGGTTTTTAAAGCCTGTTTTTGTCTCCAAAGGTGGGTGCCACATTGTGGCAGGCAAGGGGCCATCCCTCTCCCCTTGGAATGAAAAAAGCTGGAGCCTAAACTGGAAATCTCTGCCCAGGGGTATAGCGAGGTTGGAATGGGATCCCCTCCTGCAGACGGTGGCTATGGATTAGGGTGGCCAGACCTCCCCTTTAAAAGAGGACGCTTATCAGAAATACATGCTGCAGGGTCTGCAATATGTATTTTTCATAAGTGTCCTGGAAATATGTGCCTCTGTGGCAACCCTCCGCTCCCCCCAAGAATCTAATCCCACCTCCTGGGGCCGCTAAAACTAAACCATCCATTTCAGGGATCGTGCTGCTGAATCAGTTTCTCCTACGCCAGGATCGAAATCGGAAGGACTTCCCAAGGGCCTGTAGAGGGCGCTCCAACTCCAAGGATTTCATTATGTCCTTGTAGGAATTACTAGGGGTGGGGGGGGGGTGCTCAAAAGAACACAAAGGAACTTTTTTTCCCACTCAAGAGCAGGGATTTACTCTACCTCCTGCATGTTCCAGGACACGGGTGGAACTAAAGAGAGACTCCCCGCCTGGTCCATTTTAAAAAGAACTCCCACCTTCCTCTTCCAAACAGCCACACAAGGTGAAATTCCTTCCCAAAATATATGGACAGACCCCCTCGGGCCCCGGGAGCCCGTCCAAGAATTGGAAGCATTTCTGAACCTTGTCACTCCCGGCTTTTGCTGAAGAGACACAGTCGCCATCAGGCCTTCTCTCCTACTCATGCTCATCCTAAAAGGATATAGAGGAACCGGAAACTCTATGAGCGGCTTCTTGTCCTGCGGCCATGACGCTAAAAGTCCGTCTTAATTTCAGGGGTTTAGGAGTGGGTAACAGAGAGAGAGGAGGGCCTCCTGCACACACACACACACACACACACACTGACTGGAGCAGGCTGCCTCTCTTCTCTTTACATTTCAGGTCTAGATATGGGCAAGTATCGAGTCTCACTCTCAATGTTGGAAGGGACCTCGAAGATGATCTAGTCCAACTGCCTGGTTGGATGCAGGATGACTATAGCTACAACATCCGCAATAGATATCTGTCCAGCCTTTTATTGTTAAGTCTCCAGTGATGGAGAGCCCACTGAGGGAGGTCATCCCTCAGCAATATGTTCCATTGCTGCACAGCTTACGGTTAGAAACATTTTCCCGATATCTAACCGGAAATCGACCTCCCTGTAACCTGAGTCCAATATTTCTAGTCCTGCCCCCTGTAGCAATGAAGAGCGGTTCACGGTCAGCTTCTTGGGGGCAGCCCTTTTAGATATTTGAAGACTGCTATCACGTCTCCCCTCAATCTTCTCTTTGCTAGACTAAACATGCCCAGTTTTTTTTTTTTCAGCCTTTCCTCAAGGGACTCGCTTTCCAGACCTTTTATCATCGTTGTTGCCTTCCTCTGAACCTGCTCCAATCTGTCAATCTCAGAAAGGAGTGTGACCAAAGGGGGTTTCTACGTCAAAAATAAGAGGCACTCCTGGGATAGAGAAATAAAGGACGTCCATGCTGTGGTGTTAAAATGTTATGTCAGTAAGGATGTCCATTGTGTTCTTTAGAGTTGTAGGGTGCTGAAATGAGGGATTCTCCATTAAAATAAGGGACATCTGGCCACATCAGCACAAGCAATTTTGACAGAAACTTCAGCAGATAGAGGATTTGGCCAAAACTCAGGATAAACTGAGGCCATCTCTCCTCCCTGAAAGTAGTTTTGTTACCTCCTTCTGGGATGAAACTTGGAAGGGGCAGGATCACGTTGAAGAGGGTGGGACAAAGCGGCCGCTTGGACATCACAACTAGGGCTGAAGCAAGGATGGGTTTTCATTATTGCGAGAATCTCTCGGCAATCGACAACTGTTACTGAGATCCTGGAACATTCTCGGTAACCGTTCAAGATCTCGGCAGTGTTTACCTTATCCCATTTACCGCGACTGACCGTGTAGCGTATACCGATTCGCCTTGGTGATGCACATGCGCAAAATGGCCACCAGGGCTGTTCTGCACATGTGCTGCTCTCTTTCCAAGATGGCACCAGCAGCATCATCATCATTTTTGGAAAAGGGCAGCCATTTTTCGCGTGCGCGAGACCAGGACAAACGCAGTCCACAGTAAGCAGTCCACGGTAAATCACGGTAAACAATAAATCAAGAAAACCGAGGAAGTGTGGAGAACCGGTTTTTTTCCCCCCTTTCTCGATTATCTAGTCTCGCTAAAAATAAGTTGAGAATCGTGATTCTTGATGAGAATCGAGAGAAAATCAAAAGATCAAGTTTCGGCACAACACTCCACAGCGGGTAGGGCTGGGGGTAGTCACCCCCCTTTTCGACATAACCCCGCCCGTTATGGAGCATTTTGACACCACAGAGCTCCACACAGACAGGACCACTTCAGGGAAGGGGTGGAAAGTCCCAATGGACTACTTGCCACGTCCTAACGTCTCCAGGAGCCACTCATGGATAGGGCTTCACCTGGCGAGGTGGGCAACTCTATTGAGAGTCTCCTTGACGTGGGAAGAAGCTACGAGATGCCCCTAGCTCTTCCATCTCCTGTTTGTGGCCAAGGGAAATCGCTCCCTGATTATATGGTCAATGAGGTAAACTCCTGACCCCAGACTCCTGTATTTCTTCAGTGGCAAAAATGTCAATTGAATTCAGAGTTTGGAAAATGATGATGGGTACTTCTTAAAAACATGTCAGACTGAGGCTGCGTTCATACCTGACCTGGTGTGGCGGCGGCGAGACCCGTGAGGGAAGACATGGCAGCGGGGAGGAGCCCAATGGCGGATGTAGCTCCCATGCAGATGGGCGTCTGCCGTGGCTTTTGCGCCCTGACGTGCGTGAGGGAAGCCGTGGCAGAAGCCCAGCCGCACGGGAGCTACTTCCGCCATCGGGCTCCTCCCCGCTGCCGCGTCTTTGCTCTGCCGCCACCGCCGCCTCAGGTGTGAGTGCGGCCTGAGTGGGAAAGCACTTGCGATACCCTCCTCCTCTACCAAAGCCAAGGCCTTGTCTACATTCAAAATGGCTGCCTCTGGGACTCAAACATGGGTGTGGCGAAACCACTGAAAACGAAAGGAAAAGCAATAGAGCCCATGATCTCTATCAGCATGTTGGTTACTCCTGCTGGAAATTGGGGGTACACGGCACCGTACAGCTCAGCCTCTCACTCAGGGGACTGACTTAGCTCCTTCCTTCCGAAGCCATGGCTGAAGTGCAAAATTTAGAGCAAATTGAGTAAGGCAACGATATTGGCAGTTTGGGGGCCATGGAAACTAGAAATGCTTCAGTATTAAAACAACTCCTGTTGTATACTTCAAAATAAATGGTTCACACTACAGTTTCTTTGATGTAAAATGCAAAGGATCTTGTTTTACAAGTACCTACTCTTCCTACCCGCCTCTGAATAACTTTGATTTAGAGCTCTTGGCATGCGAACAGTTCAGGAGTAAAAGCGGTTAAAGGATTAACTACATTGAAGGAGCCGTTTGTTGAAATGTAATCTTTAAATAAGTGTCACTGCGGAAAGAGTTTAGTCTGTAATCTAAACCCTAATTCAACCATCCTGACCTTGACTCTTGTGTTCAAAACTTGGCCGAGGAGACTGGATTTGAGGTTCCTGACTTCTCATCTCAGATGCTGGGCTCGCAGGCCTGACGAGAGATATCCTAAAAAATGCTGAATATCTCTGGTTCATCCTGAAGCTATAGGAGCTGAGCGCCAGGCAGGATCAAGCCCACAGAAAGAAGGGTCAATGCAGCATAATCCCTGGTTCAGGGGTTACTCATGGAGGATGAAATGGGGGCACGGAGACGAGTAGATTTATTAATTTGTTATAAGGTGGGAAGTGGGGAGGGAGGTGGGTGCAGGTGGGGAAAGACACGGTCAAAACTCAAGTTTCAAGTCACATTAGCAAGAGGTTATAGGTGGTACCACTAGTGCTAAGAAGCATCATCTCCTTACCAAAAAGATTTGCAAGAATGTTTGTGGCCGAGGACCTAAGGTACTTGCTACAGGGATGTGAGGTCAGAGGTCAGCTCAATCCTGAAATATAAAGGCAGCAAACCTAGGTCATATGAAAAAGGCAGCGCGGTCAGGAGGGCACCTTGGAACACAAAGGAGCGTGCATGTGTGTAGAGGAAGGGGAGGTGCCGGATCATGGAACTGCTACCCTCAGCTGACACGTGAGCGGCTTACCTGAAGGCTGCCCCGCCCCAATATACCAGCTAGAGAGGAGAATTCTGGGAAGCCTGAAATGAAAAGTTGCTGATGCCAAAAGCCAACATCCAGAGAGGAGCAGGAGGGAGAGGGGGAAACAAACAACGCAAGCTTCTTGAAGGGAAAAACAAAACAAGAAGAGACAGAAACATGGCACATTGACAAGAAACCAGAGAAGTAGTCAGAAGGAATGCAACCAATTTGCCAATGTCCCGTAGGGTGGGAGGCGAGGAAGACCTTGAAAAGGAAACCCAAGGAGCACAGAAGACTTCCAGCTTTCGTGAGGAGGGCAGGGAATAGTTTGCAGACAATTTCAAACGAGCTGATGTTTCAATACTCGGCACAATTTGGGCATCCCCCGGGGAAGCCATCCTCCAGTGAGGGAGGAGGTATCATCCTTGTACCCATTTTTTTCCCTTGCAGAGAAGCTATCCTACAGAATTCATCTTGCCGGTGAAGTGAACCTGTACGCTTTTAAAAGCCAAAAGAGGCTGCGGTGATTGCTAGGAGTTACCATTACATGCACCCAGGAGTTTTAGTTGCAATCAGGGTTGATCCACTGAACCATAATGGCCTGTTTACAGAGGCCCTACCTCTGGCTGGGGACATACTGTAGCTCTGAATACCAATCAGCTATTAGTGATAAAGAGCCAATGGGCAGACACCACAGATCAGTCATTTGGTCCAAACAGCCAATGGGCAGACACCACTGATCAGTCGTTTGGTCCCGACAACCAATGAGCAGACGCCACTGATCAGTTGTTTGGTCCTGACAGCCAATGGGCAGACACCGCTGATCAGTCGTTTGGTCCCGACAACCAATGGACAGGCATTGCTGATCAGCTGTTTCATCCCAAAAGCCAATGGGCAGACACCCACCGATCAGTCATTTGGTCCCGACAGCCAGTGGGCAGACACCATCGATCAGTTGTTTTGTCCCAAAAGCCAATGGGCAGACACCAATAATCAGTCGTTTGGTGGGCAGACACCACCGATCAGTTGTTTGGTCCCGACAGCCTATAGGAAGACACCACCGATCAGCCATTCAGCCCTGACAGCCAATGGGCAGAGACACCAGTCAGTCCTAATAGCAGATGGGCAGAGACCGCTGATCAGCCATTCAGGCCTAGCAGCCAATCAGCATTCTTCAGAGCTACAGTCTGTCCCTGGTTGAACAGATGTGACTGGACAGGGCTGTAGGTTCTGGTCTTGAAACCCATTTGTGGCTCCCAGCTGGTGGTATATCACTGGTCTACTCTACCCAGATGTATGACAGAGGTCACAAGATTTCACCCCATGATTCCTGTATCAAGCCTATAAGTTTTAGTTGAGTGGCTAGAGCAGGGGTGGGCCAGTCATTGATCACAGTTCCCTGGCTGACTGCAAGCCACTTTTTAGTAGATCATGAGAACCAGCCCTTTGGGAAAGTACGGCCCCAAGTCACAGGGGGAAGCGGGATTTTCAGAGTACCTCTGGCACAGTGGTGAAGGCCCTCTTTGAGGGGAGCATTCCCCAAGAGTCATGAGGGGAGCTGGGCGGGGTTCTAACTAGGGCCCTGGTAGATCACATTGAGTTGATATCTGAAAAGGTAGATCAGGCGCATCGTACAACTGACCACCACCCCTGCGCTACAGCATGCAGAACGATACCGGTTGGCTCAAATGAGTCCCTTGAATGGGCAGACTTTATGCTCCCTAGGTTTTCAAGAAAACTTCTGAATAAAGCCTTCCCGTTCGGTCCTATACGTCTTTCCCCGTAAGGGCTCTCTTTGAGGTGGAAAACGAATGGGATGAAGCTAGCGGCCACATCCAGCTCATTATGGTTTTGTAAGCCAAGGGTATGCAATCAGGGCAAGCCTTCTTAAGAAGCAGAATGCAAAACGGGGTTGCTACTAAGGTCAGGAATGCAGAGTCAACCCAGCAGCGGGAGGCCCCGCTGACGTCTCATTGTCCGAGCAGCAAGGATCTGGTTACAAAACCTCTGCTACAGGTAAGAGCACCAAAGAAGACACAAAGAAGCCAGCCTGACTCCCAGACCCCACGGCAAGCTTGAAACTTACCAGGAGGAGGTGGGGTGGGGGCTAGCCTCTTCGGACATGTCAATGGAGCAAGTTTGATCTTCAACAGACCTAGTCACAGAACCTGCTGTGGTTTCACGTACAGCGCCGGGGATGTTCTGGCTTTTTCAACGTGTTGCTAAGAAGGGTGTGGGTGAGATAAGATTGGCCGGAGGGCAGCCTTTGGCTTTGAAGGTTTAACAGCATCCAGCAAGTTTGCAATTCGGGAAGGAAGAGCGCTTGCGTCCCTCTGATACTTGCCCTCATCAACCTTGGAGCCATTTCTGCATGGAGAGTTTCTGGGCACGCAGCACCCCTCTTAGTAGCTTTACTGGGGTTGCAGGGGATTGGGAAGATTGGCCACAGCGCCCTGTGCAGAAGAGGGGCAGCGCTGTTGGCAGGGAAGCGATGACGGCAGCATTCAAAAATGATAACTCAGGTCTTTCAAAACCCTGCGAAAAGTTGCAAAACTGGCTTTAAAGTTGCGAGGGTTTTAATTTTCTTTTTGCTTAGAAGGGAATAGATGTTGGGACACAGCTTAGCTTATTAATTTGGGCGAGGATCTTTCCTTTTCTTACAACGGAGAGGCTTATGCAAGGAGTGTGTTGCGTGGGGTGCGGCCCATCATTGGGACATTGGCATGGGGTATGGGGGGAAAAGGCGGTCGATTGCGTGACAAAGGGTCAGTTTCTTCAGACTAAAAATATTGAAGGGAAAAACTTGGAAAACATCTTATTTTCAGGGGCAGGCCCAACGGGGGTGGGGGAAGACAGTGCTGCAGGGTGTCCATTCCCTTAATAACCTTTGGCCCCAAAGGCTACTTAATTCACTTAACTTACCAGTTAGTAAATAAAAGCTACATCCAGTCCTGGACAATAGGGATGGGACTCTGGGCAAAATTTTGATTTTGGCCGATTTCGGTTTCGGTTCTCATGAATTTCCGTTAATGGATCTTTTGCATTGATTTTTGTACCGGATTTTTAACATTGCAGTTTTTCAATGGGGGGACAAACCGCAATGCTAAAAATCCGGTACAAAAAATCAGTGCAAAAGATCCGATAGTACCGAAACCAAAAAAGAACCAAAATTTCGGATTAATCCGAAATGGCCATTTTTGAGTACTTCCGGTTTTATCTGAAACCGAAATTCCCATTGCTACTGGACAACATATAGCGGGAGCCTCAAGAGGCCTTGCACCGCAAAGTATGTGAACCTTTCCTCATCCTGCTTCGTTGTTTTCTGTGGAATCAATTATTAATCAAACCGAGACAGAATGTAAGGAACTAGGCCTTGAACCGGTGGTCTAGGAGTTCCAAAGCGATGCACAACTCCACTCTTGTCCAATTCGGCCCTGGTTTGGCGGACTCTCCTCTGCTGCAGGACTTGCCACGCCCTCCAGCTTCCTGATTGGCTGCCTGCCAGAATATAAGGCTGGCAGGAAGTTGGGCAGAGCAACGTGCTGTGTTTCCCGTGACCTGCCTTGCTACCAAGCCCTCTGCTGTGGATCTGCTCACCCTCCACTCAGGACCTGTGTATTACCTGCCCTGGACCCATGTGTTCCTGCCCTGGTCTGGGTGTTTTACCCATTTTTAAGACCGAGACCTGACCCTTTAGCTGACTGTGACCTGGTCCTGCAACTACTTACGGGCCTATGGAGCCTGACACAGTGTGGACAAGCTTGGCTCTATCTCCAGCCTCCCAAGAAACACGAAGAGAAATTGAGATCTTATGAATGAACCAAAGTTCAATCTCTTGGATGTTTCCTAGTAATGATTCTCAGGCATGCTTCATGAATCTAGAGAGGCTTCAAAGGCTGCTTTTAGACATTAAATACTTCGACATCGAGGTATTTAATTCGCAGCTTTAAAAGAATGCGCTACTGGCTTTAATGCGCGAAATATCACGTCTAAATCCCACATGCGGCATATTTACACGCAGCGTGATTTTATGCAGCGTGTTTGCTGTGCACGTCTAAAAGAAGCCAAAGTCTCCTGCCTTGTCCTTGAGAACATGTAGGAGACGCTACTTTGAAAGAGCGGAGAAGGGAGAAAGCTTCGCCTACCGTGTCCTCACCCACAGGGCCGCAACCACCCTTGAGGGCCACCACTTCCGCGAGGAGATGGCTTAGGAACAGGTGGGCCTTGGGAAGACTCCAATGAAGTCATTGGAGTTATTGATTGAGGCCAGCTCGGGGAAGTACGTATCTCAAACTCACCTCAGTCAAAATAAAATTAGACTATATCCACAAACGACATACTCGCGAGAGTAAGTGGTGTGTGGATCACGGTCTAAGTCAAGGAGATAATCTTCCCTGACCCCAAGGATATTAAACCCATTGGTTTTTTGTTGGTTTTTTAATGCATAAATCAAATTCAATAATGGGGTAACACAAAGTTTCTGATTATTGAAAACAATGATTTTTATTAGCTTGGGCCCAAAGCTTACAAGAGATGGAATGGGATCAGGGGGAGGCTCTCCTGTTTCCACCACAGCCAAGGATCTGTCCTGGTCCTATACGCAGTGCTGGATCCAGGGGAGTAGAGGTCCCATTCAAAATGGTGTCATGGGCTCCCAAAAGGCAGAGCTACCTGTGTCTGAGGCTTTGTGGTCCCGTATTTTACGCCACTGATTCTCACCCTTGTGTTGTCATTTCAAGTGGTATCGTAGACTCCACGTATTGGGGGGTTCCTCCAATAGTTACCACCTCCCTCTGGGCTTTCCCCTGGAGAGGGCAACGTCACGTCTGTGGGAGCAGGACCAGGGGGTTGTCACTCTTCTTTCTCTTATAGAGTGTTGTGAACATCTCGATGTTCTGCAGTGGGCGGAGCATGAGGACTGTCATGCCCCCTTCTGCCATAACCCCGCCCCTTATGGAGCATCATCATGGAAAAGGGGTGGGAACATCCCTATGGCTTGTTCCCTTATTGGTGTGGCCATCCCCCATCACCTCCGGAAGCCCCAATTCCTCTGGGTTACCAGGGATGCTCCTAGTTGACCTGGAGAAATCAGGGCTTCCCCCAGTCCAAATCTGGAGTCTCTGGGCCAAACCAGGAGAGACGGCAACTCTACCCGCCAAACACATGGAGCCCTGTGCAGTCATGCAATTTGCGCATATCTGGATCCAGACCTGCCTATCGGAGGGTCTTGAAACAAGGAACCTTGTGTCTCAACCCTACTCCCACCTGCCACCTCAGCATTGCTGTCCTGCTCTCCAGCCTCTTGTGAAGGGACCATTCTGGACCAGCCAAATGTCATCATGGCTCCCGATTGCTCCTATTGGAGGAGACTCAGAAACCACGAGGTGCGACCAAACACAAAGAGAGAGCCGGACCTACCTTTGCTCCTCCTCAAGTTCTTCTTTGGTCATCATCGTCTTATACTGGTTTCCCCTCAGCTGTCCGGGGCTGTATTTAAAGGAGAACTGCTCGTCTGCTGCGAAAGAGAGAGAAGTCTACGTGAGCCAGCAGGAAGGAGAGGTCAGTGACCGACAGCACGTGGTCTAGTGCTGAAACCCAACATATTTTGTCCGATGCAAACCATCTCAGGCGGCTTGGGCAACCAACGGTACCCATGCATTGCCCAACGAGTTACCTGAATTGCCGTTTTTTAAAGTAAACGACTCAAGGCATGGGCCTCCTCTCCTTCCTCCACCGACTCCCTCTACTTGAACACATTCAGCACAAGCTCTTTGTCTTGACCTTCAAGGCTCTCCATGCCCAGTCTTGCCCCCCTGCCCCCATCTCTTCACACTTGTTTCCTGCCACATTCCCGCCCGAGAGCTTCGCTCCTCCTCTGCCTCCACCTTCGCCTGTTCACGGCTCCCTTGTTCCTCAAAACGTATCCGCCCCTTCTCCCTTGCTGCCCCCCCCCCCCATGCCCGGAACTCCGTCCCTGAATAGTCATACTGCTCCCTCCCGCCCAACCTTCAAATCCCTCCTGAAAACCTACCTCTTCCATCAGGCTTTCCTCAGCTCCTCACCCTCATAGACTCATCCCTGACAGGGCTGACCTTACCACAGGGTAACCTGGGGCAATTGCCTTGGGGCCTGCTCTTCTGAGGGCCCCACAGTGGCCCCTGATTTCACTAGGGCAGGGTCCAGGAGCCCCACTTTCTCCCAGCTGGGCCCTAAGCACAACCACCTCTAAGGCCCCAGTACAGGGGGCTCTCAAGGGGGCAGGGGTATGTGGAAGAGGGCGGTGCCGCCAGCCCCACATTTTATCTTTGCCCTGGGCCCTGCAAATTCTAAGGCCAGTCCTGGGGTCAGTGATGCTTCCTCTCCCATCCTTCAGTCAGGGTCCCTCTCCTCCCTACAACTAAGCTAAGCACGTGCGCCTCCTCGACTTCACGGATGTATCCCTGTCAATCCCTTGTGCACCTGGATTGTACGCCCCTTGGGGGTAGAGACCTGTCTCCGGTTTATGACTGTACAGCACCAGGTGCACTGCTGTCTCTATATAACTAATAAATAATCATAATTCTGAGACAGCTGTTGTGATTACAGTGGCGGTACAACAAATCCCTTTGTTACTCCCGCAGGGGTACGGATTCTCAGGCCGCAAACCAGCCTTAATATCATTCTTCTCTCCTCCACCCCAGAGCCCCTGGATCCCGCTCTCTGTGCTAATTAGAACGCTTGCAGCTCACCGACCCCAGAGCCAGAGGTTTATCTTGCCAAAGCAGATTCTGCTAGAGCTCTGTGTGTGTGTGTTTTTTAAACCGCTCCCCAGGCTTATCTTCCTGCGGGAGGGCCAGCAAACAATAGGATTGGAGGTCAGCCCGAAGGCACCACAACTGGGGAGGGGACTGTGTGAAATCCCCGGCTTCCAGGGAAACCCCCAGAATGCAGAAGGGTCGCGGCTCAAAGCAGACTAGGGAGGATTCAAAGCGAGGGGGCACAATTCCTCCCCTTTACCCCCTCCCCCGAAGCTCTGTCCCTGACCCCCCCGCGCGTCCCCCAACATAGCAGCAGTTGTAAACACTCGATGCAGCACCCAGGCCAGCAAGGGGCAGAGCAGCTCAGGGAAGCACCCACCCCCCTCCTCCGTCCCACACATGGATATAAGGGGGTCAAAAACGGAGGGAACTACCCACTGTGCCCCATATAGGGCTGCACTGGAACCAACACAGCCCTGCAACATGTATTTTTTCATAAGCATCCTCTTTTAAAGGGGAGGTATGCCCCCTCCCACCTAGAAATAAGGAATGAAAGGGATGTTCCCTTAGCATAATGGGCACCTGGCAACCGTACCTCTGTTCCCCCATTTTACGCCCCACCCCCAGCTGAAGTCACGTTACTCCTCTGCCCGACGCCGCACAATCATTACCGCCAATATAGAACCTAACGGGTTGGTGGGTATGTTTTTTTAAAAAGAGGATCTGATGAGAAATAGGATCCATTAGTGGAACACTTGCAAATGCCGGCGACGGCTCCCTAGTGCGGAAATCCTCTTTTCCTTCATCTCCCGACGAATAACCCCTCCTATTTCACTCCCTCGGTTCCCCTCTCGTTGGCCCCCCGTTCAGATTTTCGTTGGCGAACACCCTGAATCACGGGCTGAGATGGGAGGATACAAGGGTCAGGGTTTTTACCTTTCCAGGTTTCACCCAGGTTTTAATCCAGAGTTTCCGAGCAGGCCGGAATCAAAACAGCTTTTCTGGTTTTGCGGAAAATTTCCACAAAAAATGGAACACCTGTTTGTTTGTTTTTCCAATCGGAATTCCGATCAGAAATGCATTTTAAAAACGATTGTGCATTTTGAAAATGGGAGCCGGGGCCGATTTGCACATTTATTTATTTAATTATAAATATTTGTTAGCCGCCCCCTCATGCCTACGGCATCTCGGGACGACTTACAGCATAAAAACACACAATAAAATTCATTAAAACAATGTTTTAAAAATACAATCCCACCCCACCCTCCCCTCCGAAGGCCTGGGCAAACAGCCAGGTCTTGCAGGCTCGCCGAAATGGCAACAGACCTGGGGCCAGACAGGCTTCCTCCGGGAGGGAGTTCCAGAGCCACCGAGAACGCCCTCTCCCTTGTGGCCCCCCGTCTCACACGGGGGGCCTCCAAAAAGGCGCCCCCGGCAGACTGCAGGGATTGCTCTGAGGCGTGGCGGGTGAGGCGGTCCCCGAGGTATGAGGGGCCCAGACTGTGTAGGGCTTTATAGATCAACACTAGCACCTTGAATCTGGCTCGGTACGTTATAGGCAGCCAGTGCAGAGCGCGGAGCACTGGTGTTATGTGCTCCCGTCGCCCCGTCCCTGTCAGGAGACGGACCACCGCATTCTGCACCAGCTGTAGCCTCCGAACCAGAAACAAGGGAAACCCCATGTAGAGCGCGTTGCAGTAGTCCAGCCTCGAGGTGATGAAGGCATGGACGAGGGTGGCCAGATCGGGCCGGGAGAGGTTAGGTCGAAGCCGCCGTACCAGATACAGCTGGTGAAAGGTGAAAAGCTGGGAAAATGGCTGCTGCCCGTATTCAAAATGGGGGATGACGCTGACACTGGTCTTTTGGATAAGGACAGTGGCCATTTTCTCATGTGGAAATTGGGCCTAGCAGCCATTCTGTGCATGCACAGGGGCTTTTAAAAATTATTTAAAATATATATATATATATATTTGGGTGGATTCCGATTGGAATTGGACAAAATATTGGTTGTTCCAATTTCCAGTCGGAACGGGAGAATTGGCCTGTTCCTATGGAAACTCTGAACAATCCAAATTTCGATTTCACCCCTATCTCCAAGCTCTAAGGGAAGCCCTGATCTCTCAAGTCAGCCAGGGGCACCCCTGGAAACCTGGAGAAGTCTGGGCTTCTGGAGGCGGCCATGTTAGTAAGGGGACAGGTCACCGGGATTTTCTTACCCATTTCTGAGGTGGCTCTGCCTGTATTGAGCATCATGACCCTCTGTAAGAGGTGGGATTCATTTCCTCACCCCCTTTTCTGGCATGGCTCTACCCCCTTCTGGGTGAAATCCCTGCGGAAGCTGGTAACCCTAGCTGGGCTGTGGTACTGCAGGGAAAAGGCTGTCCTGTGGCATTCGGTCTAGAGTTGAAAGAGGGTACCCGTGAAAACGGGTAACTGTTGAAATTCCAGGACCGGAATTGACCTGCCACCCATCGGGTACTGGTTGGTACCAAATTGTGACCTCATTTGGGTACATGAAGTCCCAGAATGCAGACTTCCAGGATTGATTTTTCATCTTTTTCGTCGAATACGGACTTTGACATTTATCGGTTTTCCATCCCAGAAAGTCAACTTCCATCTTCCAGTCACTTTTTTTTTTTTTAAATTGTGCTGATTTTTTGGTTTTCCAGCCCAGTATACCAACTGGTATATCAATTGGGAATTGGTAAATTGAAAAATTGGTGCTGGATGTTACCAGCTTTCGGCTTATCTGGGGACCCCATTGGTACCCAGGTAACCCATCAGGTACACAGTGTGGTACCCCAATCTGGGTATTACCCACAGGTACTAAATTAAATACTCATTTCTGTTCTAATCTTGTCCCAAACCTTCCCTGCCATCCCCCTTCATTGTGGTCAGCAAACTAACCCCCACGGGCCGTCCAAAGCCCTTGTCCTGGAGTCCAGGAAAGACGGCTTAATGAAATCTCATGGAAAAACCAATGGATTTTCTCAGCACTGGAAGGCAAACAAGCCCAATCAACTGGAAGTGAACGGAAACTTACCTCATTTAATTATCACACACTAACAGGCAGCTTTAAAAGGGACTCTGGAAACATGGCTTTCATGGGTCATGACCCTTCAGGAAACCCGAAGCACCCCTCCCCCTGCTTTGAAATCAGTAGTTTCACTGATTTAGAAAGGAGAGGGGAAAATCGAGACCGTTGATGCTCTCTTTCACCTCAGAAATCTTCACACCTAGGGATGGGACTATCGGTATTGGATTAATCTGATAATGCCGATAATTGGCAATATCGGATTAATCCGATAATACCGATAACATTGGTATCAGCATATCGGGTTTTTTTAACATTGCCAATTTTTCGGAACTTTAACATTGCGGCCATTTTAAAAATGGGTGCAATGTTAAAGATCCGAAAAATCGGCAATGTTAAAAAATCGATATGCCGATACAGACAAATCCGATATCGGATTAATTCGATACCGATAAAACCGGTAACCGATAATTCGCCAATAGTCCCATCCCTATAAGACAAAAAGGTCTGGGTTACCCTCAAGGGCACTGCCAGAATCATGCCCCATGCCTTTCTGAAACGACCACGCCCCTATTCTGAGGATCGTGATGCTGCACATGTAACCACGCCCCTTTCTGAGTATATGGCAACATGCTGCTCGGGAAAGGGGTGTGGTCACGTCAGAAATGGGAGGAGCAAAGAGGCTTCCTGCTCCTTGCTGATGTGGCCATGCCCTTTTTCGAAGCATCATTTCACAATGCTTAGGAGGAGGCAGGGGCAGGTGGGAGCCACGGGGGTACAACTGCACCCCCTTGTACGCCTCTCCTGGTGCCCGGGGTTGCAGTCCTCAGGGCAGAGGGTCAGTTGAGAACTCCAAAACTCAGAAGTGGAAAGAGAACTGACATTGGTCCATTTGTTACACCCCACAAAACCAAAGTTATCGATGGCGCCTCGGCAAAAAAATCCCCCTATATATGCTTAAATCTATCTTTTTACATCATTAAATTGGGGGGGATTTTTGTGCAGGGGGGTGACTGGGAAAAAGGAATTTGGGGGATGAGACTGCAGGAGATGGAGAAAAGGAACTGGGGCAATAAGAAAGAGGCATTTCTCCCACAGGATGGAGACCAAAGGGAGAGGAACAAGCCAGCTCAACGGAAAGTCGGAAATCATCTTTTCTCACGCAAACCCTAGAAGACACTGGGCAATTTTTGTTGAAGTTCCTGATTTTTCAATCTTCTGGGTTTACAAGTCCATAAGTAAGTTCCGGATTCATTTTTCACACAAACACTGCCCTGAGGCAGCCTAAAGTAGCCTTAGCTGTAGACGTGAGGGGCTGCCATGGAAACCAAGTGACCACAGCTGCCTGGAGCAAAGCAGTTTACCAGGAGAACTTTTTACACACAAAGGTTCTGGGAGGAGTTCTATGCAGAATTTCAAAGAGCCAGATGTTTAAGATCTGGGTGAGTGATTTAGACACACAGAAAGTTCAGGATGTAACAGCAAACATCCAGGAGAAAGGTGTGTGTAAAAACACCCACTGACACCCCCCTAGAGTGGCACTGTTGTGAATCACCGATGTAGCGCTTTCAATGTTCAAAAGGGCTGTACCACCTTTATTTAATTCACCCTCCCAACCTTTAAGGAAGATAATTATTCCCATTTTACAGATGGGGAACTGAGGCTAAGAGCACGAGTTGCCCAAGGACACCCAGTGAGTTTATAGCTAAGAGGGGACTTGAACCCTGGTCTCTCGGGTCTAAATCCAACACCCTAATCTAGGTAGACAGTTTATGCTAGGTTGTGAAGAGGTGATGGAGACATAAAAGAGAAAGATGTTTTCCATGTTTCTGGTGTGTGTGTGTTTAGATGGAGACTCGTCTATCCCAGCATTCTGAATAGCCAATGAGGGACAAGCCCTGCCCTCTCTGCCAATAAGCTCCACCCCTTAGCAAACAAACTCTACCCCTCATGCATCCACGCCCCTCCCAAAATCCCAAGTGCTTAGAGAGAGAGAGAAGCTCCCCTGCGTCTCGTTCCACTTTGGGTGCTTTTGGAAGTGGCAGCCCCCTACTGCTGCCACGGACTTACTGGGGCGATGGGGGGGGGAGGGAGCCCTCTCTCTGGCCGGGAATCGGCCCGGCCGCCAAGCTAACGGGACGGCGGGTGGGCCGGGAAGAGGCACGTCCGTCCGTCCTTGCCCCCATGCTGTGTGAGGCGCACACACACACACACCCCGGGCTGATGGGCAGCCTGTCCGTGCCAATAATGGCTGCCGCGGCACCTGTCCAGCCCTGCCGCCCTGGACCGCGGTGAGGAAAGCAGGCTTTCAAATGTGAAAGACGGCTTCACTCCATGTCTGGCGGACGGATCCCAACCATGGCGGCGGCTAGCCTGGGTTGCCATTCTGGGATTTTCCCCAAGTCACAGCCCGGGGGGGCCTAGGCCCCCCCGCCCCCAGTTGGGAACTATCCCATGGTAACATCTGGTCGCCACTTCCTGGCTGCTTTCAAATGTGATGATGGCCGCCGGACCGGCGTGGGCCGGTGTCCCGTTTGAAAAGCACCCTTCGTTTCTTGTCCTTCCATCCTCTCCCCGTTGGCCTCTCAAGGGCATTTCCTGGGAGGCCACCAGGAAAGAGGTACCGGAGGCTGGAATCCTGGCCTTTTTCTCTCTCTTGAAAAGAGGAGCGTGACCCCCTGGAAGAGGGACAGTGGGATTCAGCACCCGAAGAGGGACTGTCCCTCCTAAGATTGTTGAGAGGGATGAAGACTGAGGTGTTCAGACAATCTCTCTTAGTGGGCCAAGTTCTGTAGGTAAAGGTACGCAAGCCTTCAAAGCAGGGTTTTTAAGAACATAAGAGGAGCCATACTGGGTCAGACCAATGGTCCATCTAGCCCAGCATCCTGTCTCCGACAGTGGCCAATCATGGTGGCTTGGGAGAAGCCCCCAACAGGTCACAATGTGGGATCCATTCCCTGTTGTTTCCCCCCAGCTCCCGTCATGTTCCCTGATCCTGTCTGGCTAATAGCTGCTAATGGACCCATCTTCCAGAAACTTGTCCAAACCTCTTTTAAACTCAGCTCTAGCACTGGCCCTTCCCACAGCCTCTGGCAGTAGATTCCACAACCCAATTATATGCGGAGTGAAAAAATATTTTCTTTTTTGCTCAGGCTCTGGGCTAGGTGGGCCTCCGAGCACACTGACCCACAATCCCTTGCAGGCTTTTCTTTGCCACCTCTGGCTCTCGCACACATACCCCCTCTGTCTCTCTCTTCTCCTCTCTCCCTGCAAGTCTGGAGCCCCACAAACTTCAGGAAACCCATTTCAAATTCTGGGCGTGCTTTGTCATGCGAACAGCAAAATATTTGAGAGCAGGAAGTGACCTAGTTAAGCGAAAACAGCTGCAAGGCTGGCTTTAAAAAGGCATTTGCCTTGTGATTTCCCGCCCCCCCACAACTGCTGGATGCCAAAGGGTAATATCTCACTAGCTGCTATTGTGCGAGAGGGAAAGAAGCTGAAGTTCAACTTAACTCTTCTCCACACGGCTTTCCTCACTCTCCTAGAAGGAGGGTGGCCACGGACGGACGCATCCCCAGAATGCAGAACATCGGGGGAGAGAATACAGGACATGGGGCGGGGGGTGGGGGGGAAAGAGTGCAGCTAGCTCAGGGCCCCTCCCCACCATAAATAAGTGCTGGGGGAGGAGAGGGGAAGAGGATGCAACAGGACCGGCAAAATCCCAGCCATGGGGGGCATATTTTAAAAATTCACCCAGATGGGGTTGGACGGATCAAAAAAGTTGTCCTGGAAAACCCAGATGCGACGGTAACCCCGCACCCCCCAGACTCACCTCCGAGTCCACATGCTGCCAATGCTGCTGTTCCCACCTGGAAGTCATGAGATCATGACTTCCGTGTGTGTGTGCGTGCGTGCGTACGTAAGTGGCAGCACCGGTAGCATGTGGAAAATACAGNCCTAGAAGACACTGGGCAATTTTTGTTGAAGTTCCTGATTTTTCAATCTTCTGGGTTTACAAGTCCACACGTAAGTTCCGGATACATTTTTCACACAAACACTGCCCTGAGCAGCCTAAAGTAGCCGCAGCTGTAGACGTGAGGGGCTGCCATGGAAACCAAGTGACCACAGCTGCCTGTTTAAGATCTGGGTGAGTGATTTAGACACACAGAAAGTTCAGGATGTAACAGCAAACATCCAGGAGAAAGGTGTGTGTAAAAACACCCACTGACACCCCCCTAGAGTGGCACTGTTGTGAATCACCGATGTAGCGCTTTCAATGTTCAAAAGGGCTGTACCACCTTTATTTAATTCACCCTCCCAACCTTTAAGGAAGATAATTATTCCCATTTTACAGATGGGGAACTGAGGCTAAGAGCACGAGTTGCCCAAGGACACCCAGTGAGTTTATAGCTAAGAGGGGACTTGAACCCTGGTCTCTCGGGTCTAAATCCAACACCCTAATCTAGGTAGACAGTTTATGCTAGGTTGTGAAGAGGTGATGGAGACATAAAAGAGAAAGATGTTTTCCATGTTTCTGGTGTGTGTGTGTTTAGATGGAGACTCGTCTATCCCAGCATTCTGAATAGCCAATGAGGGACAAGCCCTGCCCTCTCTGCCAATAAGCTCCACCCCTTAGCAAACAAACTCTACCCCTCATGCATCCACGCCCCTCCCAAAATCCCAAGTGCTTAGAGAGAGAGAGAAGCTCCCCTGCGTCTCGTTCCACTTTGGGTGCTTTTGGAAGTGGCAGCCCCCTACTGCTGCCACGGACTTACTGGGGCGATGGGGGGGGGAGGGAGCCCTCTCTCTGGCCGGGAATCGGCCCGGCCGCCAAGCTAACGGGACGGCGGGTGGGCCGGGAAGAGGCACGTCCGTCCGTCCTTGCCCCCATGCTGTGTGAGGCGCACACACACACACACCCCGGGCTGATGGGCAGCCTGTCCGTGCCAATAATGGCTGCCGCGGCACCTGTCCAGCCCTGCCGCCCTGGACCGCGGTGAGGAAAGCAGGCTTTCAAATGTGAAAGACGGCTTCACTCCATGTCTGGCGGACGGATCCCAACCATGGCGGCGGCTAGCCTGGGTTGCCATTCTGGGATTTTCCCCAAGTCACAGCCCGGGGGGGCCTAGGCCCCCCCGCCCCCAGTTGGGAACTATCCCATGGTAACATCTGGTCGCCACTTCCTGGCTGCTTTCAAATGTGATGATGGCCGCCGGACCGGCGTGGGCCGGTGTCCCGTTTGAAAAGCACCCTTCGTTTCTTGTCCTTCCATCCTCTCCCCGTTGGCCTCTCAAGGGCATTTCCTGGGAGGCCACCAGGAAAGAGGTACCGGAGGCTGGAATCCTGGCCTTTTTCTCTCTCTTGAAAAGAGGAGCGTGACCCCCTGGAAGAGGGACAGTGGGATTCAGCACCCGAAGAGGGACTGTCCCTCCTAAGATTGTTGAGAGGGATGAAGACTGAGGTGTTCAGACAATCTCTCTTAGTGGGCCAAGTTCTGTAGGTAAAGGTACGCAAGCCTTCAAAGCAGGGTTTTTAAGAACATAAGAGGAGCCATACTGGGTCAGACCAATGGTCCATCTAGCCCAGCATCCTGTCTCCGACAGTGGCCAATCATGGTGGCTTGGGAGAAGCCCCCAACAGGTCACAATGTGGGATCCATTCCCTGTTGTTTCCCCCCAGCTCCCGTCATGTTCCCTGATCCTGTCTGGCTAATAGCTGCTAATGGACCCATCTTCCAGAAACTTGTCCAAACCTCTTTTAAACTCAGCTCTAGCACTGGCCCTTCCCACAGCCTCTGGCAGTAGATTCCACAACCCAATTATATGCGGAGTGAAAAAATATTTTCTTTTTTGCTCAGGCTCTGGGCTAGGTGGGCCTCCGAGCACACTGACCCACAATCCCTTGCAGGCTTTTCTTTGCCACCTCTGGCTCTCGCACACATACCCCCTCTGTCTCTCTCTTCTCCTCTCTCCCTGCAAGTCTGGAGCCCCACAAACTTCAGGAAACCCATTTCAAATTCTGGGCGTGCTTTGTCATGCGAACAGCAAAATATTTGAGAGCAGGAAGTGACCTAGTTAAGCGAAAACAGCTGCAAGGCTGGCTTTAAAAAGGCATTTGCCTTGTGATTTCCCGCCCCCCCACAACTGCTGGATGCCAAAGGGTAATATCTCACTAGCTGCTATTGTGCGAGAGGGAAAGAAGCTGAAGTTCAACTTAACTCTTCTCCACACGGCTTTCCTCACTCTCCTAGAAGGAGGGTGGCCACGGACGGACGCATCCCCAGAATGCAGAACATCGGGGGAGAGAATACAGGACATGGGGCGGGGGGTGGGGGGGAAAGAGTGCAGCTAGCTCAGGGCCCCTCCCCACCATAAATAAGTGCTGGGGGAGGAGAGGGGAAGAGGATGCAACAGGACCGGCAAAATCCCAGCCATGGGGGGCATATTTTAAAAATTCACCCAGATGGGGTTGGACGGATCAAAAAAGTTGTCCTGGAAAACCCAGATGCGACGGTAACCCCGCACCCCCCAGACTCACCTCCGAGTCCACATGCTGCCAATGCTGCTGTTCCCACCTGGAAGTCATGAGATCATGACTTCCGTGTGTGTGTGCGTGCGTGCGTACGTAAGTGGCAGCACCGGTAGCATGTGGAAAATACAGGACAAAAACATCTAAATAAAGAACAGTGGACAAACCCTTCAAAAAACAGGACTGCCTGTTATAAAACAGCACCAATGGCCGCCCTACCCAGAAGCCTTAGGCCTACAACCAAAGGCCTGACAACTATCTACAGCTTCCGGTATAGGTCTTCAAATAGGGATGTGCAAACAGAACCGAGTTCGGAAATTCGGTTCGAAAATCGAGTTCGGTTCGAAAGTTCAGTTCGGTTGACCGAACTATTCGAATTCGGTCAAATTCCGAACTTCTGAACCGCGTTTGCACATCCCTGGTCTTCAAAAGGAGGAATGGATAGCTGCTCTTGTTGCTAAGGAGTTGGCTTTAGTTCTTCTTGGATTTGCCTACAGACTCTGTGCATGACCTTGAAAATCAGTCTAGCCTAGTGGCTAAGGTGTTGGCCGGGAAGCTGGGGTTCAAATCCCATCTCAGCCACAAACCCTAGGCTTGGCCAGGGTGCTATGCTTTAGTTTTCCACCCCCCCACCCCATCTGTAAAATGGGAATTATGGCAACACAGGGCTGTTGTGAGGGGGAACTAGGTAAGCAACGTAAAGTACTATAGAAATGATAAATAATTAAAACAACTTGGCGCCAGATTTACAAAGGCCAGTGGCCAAAGCCTCCCCACCGAGGCACCCAAGTGAGAACTCAATTTTTAAACTCCACAGGACTTTGGGCAGCTCCCTCTGTGGCTGGATTTTTGGAAGAGGCTTGACCAAAAGATCCAAAGTCACAAATGGAAATGAAGTAAGAAATATGGCTGATTAGTTAAATTAAGAAAACGCCTGAAAAGAGATCACCAAAGTAGACAGGAACAGTTGAAGAGCCAAAAATGATGAAGACGATCCAAAAGAAATACCAGAAGAGCAGAAAAATTATAGGAACGAACATCTGAACAAGGATGAATTACAAAGCGGCTTATCTCGGCCTTATTGGAGATGGTACAAAGACAACGGAATCCTGGAGAAAATATTCACCTCAAATCAAGCTCTCTCCAGCTCCTCCCTCCCCCACCCAGTCTACTCGCTAATGCTCCTTCTACAGATTGGTCCTTCAGGGTCCCCTACTCCCCTGTCACTAAGCTAAGCACATGCACTTCCAAATTCTAAACTTGAATGTCTCCCTAGGTTCCCCTCTCACTTGCCTTCCCTTCCCCGTGTCCATTCTAGATTGTAAGCCCCTTGGGGCAGAGAGCTGAAATGGGTAGCTCATTTGCTACCGGCCACAGGTAATAACCTCATTTTTGAGTTCCGCATCGAGTACTCAGCAGGCTACCTGATTACCAATTGGGGATTCGGATACCCCAAAGAATTGGTACCAATTTTCCCCCTGATTTTCCAGTTACTGATAGGTAAACTGGGATGGGAAACCCCAAAAAAATCAGGACAGGAAATAAAATTTTTTTTAAAAACGGGACCCAAAGTCAACATTCCAGGACCGGAAGTCAAGATTCAGGAACGTCGGACACCCAAATCAGGTTGAAATTGGGTACCAGTCTTGTTTACTTGATGTCGGGGCCAATGTGTGAGGGTTTAAAGTAGAGGTGGGACTATCTGTATCGGATTAATCCAATAATACCAATAATGGCAGATATCAGATTAATCCGATAGTACCGATTCTTACTGGTATCGGAATACCGGATTTTTAAAATTGCCGGCTTTACTGGATTTTTTTTACATCGCCGCCCTTTAACAACAGCCGGACTATCTTTTCACTTGATCTCCATAGAGAAGGGGCTGCTGCCTCGACCACTGGACCCCCTCCCTCCCCCCCCACGCAGTCTCCTCCCCATGTCAACTGTTCCGCAGGACTCTGCTAAAGCCACTGGAGTGGACGAGTCCGCCTAGAAGTGTATCGCCTTAGAGTGCCCATGTGCTTAGAGAAGGAACAGGGAGGGAGACAATCTTTTGCCCAACCTCTGTTCTGCTCTCTACCTCTCCACATTTGGGGGGGAAAAGAGCTGGAGCTCTGAGACACTTGCAGGGGTAAATGAGGTGACACCACCTCCCCACACACACACTCGCTTTAAACATGCACAGGTTGGCCCCAACGCCACGTAAACAAGACCTGGGCTCTTTGTAAATCCCAGCCCGAGCTGTTGACAGCAAATCCTGTATGGATCGCTCTGCGCCTTAGTTTCCCCTCTGTAAAATGGAGGCAACAACACAACTCGGTCTCTGGGCAACCCTTCTGCCAGCCTTACTCCACAAGACTCCCCAGGTGCCGGGGGCATGGTGAACACTGCAGACATCCGTTAATGCCTGAGAAACCCAGATGCCGGGGGCCGCCTAAGTACTTAGATAGGAAATGCATTAAAGAAAAGGAAAAAAGCTAGCTGGCTTGCAATCTCAGGTCCTCGTAGTTATGCTGGCGGCGCGCACCCACGGCTTCGGCCCCTCACTGCGAGACGCGCAGCCCATTAAAACGCCTGAATTATTTAGAGCACGCCTCAAAAAGGAGACTGAATTTCAGCTGACGTTTCCTTAGCAGCAAGGAGAAGACGTGAAATCCATTTCATTCCACCTCACAAGCCTCTTTCCAGTCCCCACAGCGACATTGCTCTGCCCCGTCTCGTGATTTCATTGGAACCGGCGCCGTGACATCACAGTTACAGGTGAAACGAATATCTCCTGCTATCCTGTATCCAGCTGGATACCAAACCGTATCCAATTATTATCCAACAGGTATCTGGTTAAACAGTGCTACTGTTTATCATTCACCCATAATTGTTTGGTTGTTGTTTGCTTCCTCCCTTCAGACGTGGTTTTAGAGTAATAATGATAACATTCTGTTAGGTGGTAGTGCGGTTAACATTTGCGGTATTACCTGGTAATCCAGTTTGGTGGTTAACTTTTGTGGTAACCGGTGTGTTACAGAATAACCACCAAAGTAGCCAGAATACAGATTATTAGGGGCATGCAACAGGTACCAAAACCCCCTTCATTTTCAGGGGGTTTTCATAAGCAAAACCGTCCATTTTTGTTTATTCAGTTTTTAATTTTTTAAAATTTATATTAATAATAATGATGATTTGAAAATCACTGCACATGTGCAAAATAGCCACTGGACCACTCTGTGGATGGGCATCCCTTTTCTAAAATGGCTTCTGGGGCCGTTCTGTGCATAGGCTTCCTTTCCCAAAACGGACGTGAAACCTGGAAGTGAAACAGTCCTCTCGGCAATGTGGTAAATGAACGGTACACCATAATAGTAAGCGGAAAGTCGGTAAATCGAGACAGTATCACAGTGTCGCAAGAATCAAGAAACTGCATCGGTATCGGCAAACGGTCGGGAAATCAATCCCATTTCCCAAGATGGTGAAATTACTCGTGAATAAATATTTGGCGGCTCGTTTCAGCCCTAAATGGGAGGCATAACTGAAGTCAAGGGCTAGGAACAGAGGAAGGCAGAACAGAGAACAAAGGACACACAACAAGGCAGGACAAAGACTGGAGAAGAGCAAAAGGCAAGTTCTGAGGCAAGAGCTGGGCACCAGGGATCAATCAGGCAAAATAGGAATCAGTGGGGGGTGGGTTTTGGCTCCTACCAACTTCCTGTTGAAGCAAAGTGGCATTGTAACCCATCAGAGGGCCAATCAGGTGCAGAATTCAGGGGAAATATGACTGGTAGGGATGTGCGAACGTGGTTTGGAAGTTCAGAGTTAGGCCCAAACTCAGCATGTTCGGACGACCAAACCGAACTTCTGAACCGAACATTCGAACGGCCAAACACTTTTGAAAAGTTCGGATGAGTTCGGGGTCGGGAAAAACGTGACGTTGGGCGGGAAAAACATGACTGGAAGGGGGAGGCAGCTGAGGAGCAGACTTCCTGGCACCAGGGGTGGTTTCAGGGCCAAAAATACCAATACCGAAAAATTTTCGGTTTCGGTACCGATAGCACTTTTAAAAAATGTTCGTCCGGAACCAAACTCCACCAAACCAAACAGCTGAATCCGAACTCGGGTTTCAAACTGAACGACTGAACGTCCGAACGGCGTTCTGTTCGCCCATCCCTAACGACTGGCTAGAAACACAAACGTCTGGTCCTTAGAAAACCAAGATTACAGAGTCGTAACCAAACCTCCTTGTTGACCTGACTTCACGATTATTACGATGATTCAAGTTTTTACGTTACGCTCCTCACGAACGTCACAGCCAGGGAAGGTGCCGGATGGGTTGCCCTGCCCTGGGTTATTTCTGGTGACAACAGTCGTTCTGCAAGAAGCTAGATGGTTGGACTTGATTAAGGGAAGATGGGGAGTGTCCCTATTTTAGGAGGGGCAGTCTGTCTTAATACAGTTAGGTAGGCTCAGTTCCTTTGGTCAGGAAAGCACAGGTTAGGCACGTAAGATGCAAGAGGATGACAGCATATGTTTTTCAGGGAACCAGCATCCTAATAGCTACAACACCTCTCTAAAATGGGGATAAGATTCAAGCTGTAACGGATATCTGCAGCAAATATCGTATCCGACGATTCTGCCCAGTTAGAATCAGATCTGTTGAAGCGAATGTGAATGACTATTTGTTTCCTGCTTTGTTCGTGGAAATGAATATCCATTAGGGGTGTGAATCAAGCACAGCAAATGTTATTTTATTTTTTTTCATTTACACACACAACCCCACCCCCCCTTCATTTTTCGGGGTGGGTGTGTGTAAAGGAAAACATTTTAGTTTTTAAAAAATTTATTTTTATTAAAAATAAAAAAATCACTCTGCCTGTGCAAAATAGCCACTGAATCATTCCGCGCATGCGCAGGCCTTTCCCAAAATGGCGCTGGCATCGGCGCCATCTTGGAAAAGGGAAGCCGTCTGCACGTGCGCAAATAAAAAATAAAAATTTAGCAGACTTGCACGAATGCAGAAATGGCTGCCGCGCATGTGCAGAACGGCTGCCCTTTTCCAAAATGGCTCTGACACCGCCAGTGCCATTTTGGGAAAGGGTATGCATGCGCAGAACAGCCCTAGCATTCATTTTGCACGTGCACATTTTATTTTTTAAAAAATTTGTAACAAAAACATGCTTTTTCCCTTCATTTTTGTCCATTTTCAGTAACCTGGTCTGTTGTTTTAATACTTTAATTACTAAAATGAACAGGCCACCATTTGGTTTAGTAATTAAACAAAACAAAAAGGAATTGTATGCCCCTAATATCCATTTTGGCTAATATCCTTTAGCCAATGGCTAAATATCCATTTTGGCTAGACAACCATGCTACATAGCACCGAACAACAAAGCAAACCCAAGCGTGCCAAAATAACCAACATGAAATGGCCAAAACAAAGCACCGAATCTGCCTTTAATGGAGTTCAGTAGGCTTGGTTCTTTGGCTCGGGGAAGCGCAGGTTAGGCTCATAAGATGCAAGAGTAACATGTATCGCAAAATATCAGACACTTGGGCAAAGATTCTTCAGCTGCTCAGTAGACTACCCAAATATGAGAATCATCTTCACGAGAACAAAATGATCTCATTCTCTTCCTTTGAGCTCTCAATGACAGTCCCCTACTTTGCAGGCATGTTGCAAGGATTAAAGTTTGCCTCTAAGTATCGATGATAATCCTTCTGAGCCCGAGGGATTGAGTCTTTGACAGGGGGCCTCTAAGGGACAGCAAGAAAGTGGGACAGGAAGGAAAGACGTACGTACGTCCTCCTCCCCTTCTGAAAGGAGGCGCTAAGAGCCTGGACGACGGGATGATTTCCCCGCTAAGACACACATGTTCGTCCGCTGCCATCTGGGTTTTTTTTTTTTTTGCTTTAGGACGGCTCTCCCGTTGTCATACCAATTAGCCAATTAATCATTTTCTAATCAAGTAATTGACTAATCAGTTAAACACAGCTCTGGACAAGCCCCTCCCTGGAGATCTCTGTGGGACGGCCAAGGGCTGGAAGGCAGAAGCGTGTGCTGAACGGTGCGGGTAGAGGGTGAAAGAAGGGGAATGCGCAGGCGGCCTATGAAGGAGAAGAGGGGCGATAGGAACACACAAAAGCTGGAATCGGGGCCAGAAGGCCACGCGCACAGCTTTAGAATTAAGAACGGGGTTGGGAGGGGTGTGTCTCTCTGCTTTGGTACTGGGGGGTGGGGCATGCAAGCCAGTTTTTGTATCTTTGTTAAATGAATCGAGGTTGATTGGACTGTATCTCCTGTTAAATGTACCCAGGTTGATGGGGCTCATACTTCGAAGATGTTGGCCGTATTTGATACTAATATTCTTTGGCTGGACTGTAAATTTCTGACCCTGCTGGGCTTATCAGTGGACCTGGTCTTTAACTGCTTTTCTGTCTTGTTTTATGATGTTACTGTGTTATTGATATATGGACATTGATATAGCCATGTGGCTTCAATAAAGTTTATATTGATTCATTCAATAAATAAAAAACGGTGCATTCACAAGATGGCTTCCGGGACCATTCGGTGCATGAGCAGAACAGTCCGCTGGCCGTCTTACGCATGCACGGTGATTTTAAAAGTTTTTTTTTAATTAGATAGATAGATAGATATTAAAAAATTTAATTATAATATAATACTATTTTTAACAAAAAAAGCCAACGGAAAAAATGAAGACAAACGTTTTTGTTTACAGCTCCCTCCCCCCCCCCAAAAACCCCAAAGGTTTTTTTGTAAACAAAAAGAAATGACGTGCCTGCTGCGCACCCGTTTGGCATCTACCCAGATTTCTGTCTGTTCTCGGCATAGATGAAACCAGCTCATCCTGGCCTCCCCTCCCCTCTGTCCCTGCAGCCGCAAGCACTGGGGAGGAGGTGGGGGATCTGCCAGGCAGTGCCGGTCTCCCCGCCCCCCATCGTGCTCCACTGACTCGTGGCCCAAAAGAAGGAATTAACAGCTCAGTAATCAGGAGGAGGAACCTGGCGTGTCAGCTGCTTGGGGGGGGGGAGGCAAGGGGGGCTAATCTCTTTCCCTCCCCCCCCCCCAAGAGGACTGTGGCTGAACAGCTCCAAGGCCTCCCCAACCAGGAGCTGTATTTATAGAAAGTGACAGCCTTGCTCTGCTCCCCCAGGAGCCTAGTATTGTGGTAAGGCATGTTGGCGGCGGCGCAAAGATAGAAAGCCTGGGCTACCGCATTCCTGTGACCATCTCTCTCTTTCCACTGCTGCCTGCTGGCTGGGAGAGCTGGGAATTAATTTTTATTTAATTAATTAATTTATTCTATTTAATACCCCACCCCCCTCGCCTCTGGTGACTCGGGACAGCTAAGAACAAAAATATAGACTATATAAATATACCATATTAAAAACACACCATCAATAGAAGCGACAAAAGGCTGGGATTCCAGCCTCACGGCCCTCTTTCCCGGTTGCTTCCAAGGACAAGTTCTTGAAAGGCCAATGGAGAGATGGTGGAAGGACTGCAAACTAAGGGGAGTGAGAGGCGGGAGAGCGGACTGTTGGGAAGGGAGCGCATATATGAAAGGGCAGGGCTGATTTGCTGAAGGGCGGAGCTTATTGGCCAAGGGGGCAGGGCTTGTCCCTCATTGGCTGCTCAAAATGTTGGGCAGTATGACTCTGGGGTAGAACTGAAACAGGTACTAAATAAATTTAGTACCCGTGGGTAACGGTAGCTTTTTCAAGGTACCGCATCGGGTACTCAAATCCCAGAAAAAAAATCAGGTACTTTAGTACCGAATTTTCAGATCCCATTCAGTATACTGGTATGCCAATCGGTATGCCAAGTTTGTAAACTGAAAAACTGTCATGGAATTTTATATATATTAAAAAGTGACCGGAAGTAGTTTCCTCCTGGGACTGGAAGTTATGTCTTTTATTTATTTATTTTGATTTATATCCCTGAAGGCTCAGGGTGGAGCACAAACATATCAAATACAAATATAAAATAAATAATTAAACCCCCACAAAACTAAGAACACCCCCATTGCCCTGTCCACCCCCCAATCTATCCCAGCCCATTGAATGTGTGGCTGAATAAAAAGGTCTTTTCGCTGCCTCCGGAAGACACTCAAATTAGGGCTGAGGCGAGGCTCCAGGGGAAGGGAGTTCAAAAGCCGTGGGGCAGACACTCAGAAGGCCTCTCTGCGGGTCCGAGTCGTATGAAACTGGGCCAGCGATGGAACCCGCAAGAGGGCCCCCGCGGCAGACCTTAAAGGCCACAGAGGAGCAGAAGGAAAATGGCAGTCCTTCAGATACGTAGGGCCCACGCTGTTTAGGGCTTTAAAGGACAGGAAAGTTCATTTTCTGGGATGGAAAATCCATAAATCAGTGTTTTAAGAAAAAATAAAATTAAAAAAAACCAAACAAACACAAAACAAAAAAACTAAAGAAATTGGAACAGGAAGTCATTTTCCAGGACTTGAAGTTGCTGAAAAATTGTCGCAGCTTCACGGAAACCCAAGAAATCAATATTGGGAGTGGGTACATCATCAACAAAAATGTCCAAAAAATCAGGACCGGAAGTCAACATATCGGGACCAGAAGTCGACATTTCGGGACATCGGTACCTGATTGGGTCGCAATTGGGTACCGCATGGTACCCGTTCGTTACTGGGTTGAATCAGGTACCAGAAATTCGACGGGTTACCCAGTTTTGTGGGTGCTCTACTTAGGGGTGTTGCTCAGAATGGGAGAAGAAAGGGGAATGTCCAGATTTTGGCTCCATGCTAGAATGCATCTATCTCCTCTCCTTGAGGGCCTGCCTTCATCTTGTCTCCCTTCCCCCGAGCTCACTCTTTCGGTGCTCGAGGGCCGGGGCTGGAATCCAAGGAATCCCAGATCCAGGAACTAGATAGGGGCCAAACAAAAACTTTCCATGGGTCAAATTTGACTCCCGGGCTGGAGGAGATTTCCCCGTCCCTTCCCTAGACCTTGCGGCCTGCCTCTCTAGGAAGAGGAATCAGTTGTTGGTGGATTAGCCGGTGCTTTCGGTTCAGATCACAGCTGACTCCCAGCTAGGCCTATGGCTCCAATGCAGGCCCTGCAACATGCATGTTTCATAAGTGGCCTGGAAAAATATACATCAGTGGTAACCCTACGTCTCAGCCCCCTGGGGCCCATCTCTGTGCTCTCCCCGGCCTGCTCTCCTGCAGTCCAGAACTTACCGTCTTCACCCTCGGGCTCCCGCACCACCAGCTTCTCATTTTCCGAGTCTTGATCTTCCTCCTGGAAGAGGAAAGTGCAGAAGTTTTAAGGCTTCAGGTGAGAAGCAAACACCCCAAAGGACTGACCGACACCCCGCCTTCCCCAAACCCCACCCATCTTGCTGTAGTGAGCACATCACCAGGGAGAAGGCAAAGTAGGCTGCTTCCCAAAGTAGCGCGCCACCACAACCCACAATGCAGGACCCAACTGCCAAGTATTGCCTAGAAGAGGAAAAAATCCAAAGTAGAAATATAAAATGAGAGAGGGTTGGCTGTTGGTGGCAGACTTAGCATGAGTTAATGACGCGACGCAGCAGCTAAAAAGGCAAGCGCTATTTTGGGGTTCTATCCACAGAAGCGTTGTGCTCGAACACAAGGGAAGGGGGTTGTTCCTCTCTGCACGGCCCTAATCAGGCCTCCATCAAAATGGTGGTGGCGTCATGCAGCATCACTGCCATTTTGGAAAATGGCCGCTGGGCATGCACCGACTGCCTTCCCTTTCCCCAAATGGCAGTGATGCCGCCATTTTGGAAAAGGCCGCACACGCCTAGGGGAGTCCCTTTGTCGTTCCTGGACCTGGCTGGCTGCTCGTGGAACTACTTCTTGCCCTCCAGGCCCTGAAAAAGTGAGTTCAGGGGAAGGGAGCAGAGGAGGGCCTGCCCTCCAGGAGAGACGATGGCGTCATGATCTTCTGGATCTCCCTCTCCCGCCCCTCCTGAGCCCACGCCCCCCCACCCCCGACGGCTACATGGCTCTTGGAGAGCGTCCTCATTTTCAAAGTGGCCCCTGGGAGGGTAAAGTTTCCTCACCCCTGCCCTACGGGAATGAGAAGCCAAGTTAAAGTGGAAATGTGGTGCTACAGGGCCACCGTCTGCTGCTCGAAGAGGAGCGAGGGTGGCCAGAGAGGCAAATTCTAGAGGGCACTTATGCAAAATACAGGTTGCAGGGCTGCAGCCCTGCATTACTCACCGGCTGTAGCCCTGCAACCTGTATTTTGCATAAGTGTCCTCTAGAATTTGCCTCTCTGGCCACCCTCAGCAGAGCGCGCTGCCTCCATGTCAATTCCAGCCGGCGTGTGGTCCCCTGACTCCCGTCTCCACCCCAGCTCATCTCCTTTTCCCCACACTTGATGCGACGTGACAGGTTCTTTACAGCTGCTGCTACCACTCGCCGGAGGTGCTGAGGGGCAGGAAGGCGGGGGAAGAGGCAAAGGCAGAGAGGTGCCTGCCAAGCTGGCTCAGGGGGATGGAGGGGTGAGGAGGCAGCCAGGGTGGGAGGAGAGACGAGGGAAGAGGAAAGCAAAGAATCGTGGGAGGCAGCTGAAGTCTCCCTGACTGAGAATGGGAGCGTGGCAAGGAGAGAGGAAGAAGAGGAGCTTCTCTGCTGATGGGGGAGGGCTCCAGAGGGGGTGCAAGGCTATGGTGGACTCGGGCTCATGTCCCAATTACGGACCCCCAGGGACAAAGAGGTGGGGGGTCTCCAGGTACCCAGGAAGGCGGCAGTGCCCCCAACATCCAGCAGCACCCCCCACCCCCCCGAGCAGCAGCAATCCACCAGGAAGGAAGGGCAAACCCCCCACACACACACTCTGAAAACTTCCTTCTTGGCGGGGTCCTTTGCAAGCAACCTGAGCGCCGCCAGGAAATTTTCAGAGTGGGCAGGGGCAGAGTGAGTCCCTCCCCCACCCACTCTGAACATTTCCTAGCAGCACTCCAGTGAGTTTCAAAGGGTCCAAGGCCTTCAGAGTCTAAAGGCCCAGGCTCGCTCCACGCTAGCTCTGCCCCTCCTTCAGTCATCTGTTCTGAAACCCAGAGCCGGGTTAGCCACGTCATGCACGGGGAATGTGCATTATTCAAAGGCTCGTGTTTTCTGGTCCCTGGCTCAGTAGCAGGGAATGTGCATTACTCACCGGCAAATCAGGCTGGCTCCTCTCCCTTGCAGGCCTCGTGCCTGGCATTTTCACCCCCGCGCCCCTCTATTTTAATCCACGCTTCCAAAAATGGAAACTTCCTTGGACTCTCCATTCATCTTGTTTCCCCCCCGAGCCTATATTTGGGGAGGAGGGGGGAGGCACTGGGAGGCCGAGTAAGCTTGGGCTGTCTGTGAACACAGCGTGGAAAAAAAAAAAAAAATGCCAGAGGAATTTCTGGGAGGGAAACTCAGCTCCGTCCTGAGGAATGGCAAAGCAGATCCCGCCGAGGGGGTTGTTCCCCCGCCCTGAGGAATGTAGAGAGGTCAGCCCACCGCCCCACCTGCAAGGTGGTGCCATGCTGCCAGGGCAGGGCAAAAGGGCTGCCACGCCCCTTTCTGACATAGCTCCGCCCCGTACGGAGCATCGTTACGCCACGCTAGCCCATGGGGGCAAGCAGGGTCACTGCTCCGGGGCCCAGGCATTGAGAGAGCCCAGCCCTGTCGAGAGACATCAGCATGCTCTGCTTCCCCCCCCCCCCGTTACCCAGCTGGCGCTGTCGATGCCTTCCCCAGCGAGCTGCTTGCGCAGGATCCAGTTTCAGGCATCCGGGGGGGGGGGGGGCAGGCTGGGCTCTCCTGTGCTGCGCATTGCTGCCCCAGCCTCCCCCTTAACCTCGTGCCCTCTGTGCCTTTCCTCCCGCATACCAGTCAAGATGGGGCCCAGGGTCCTATTAAACCGAGCTGGGCCGCTGGAGAAGCCCCGATTATTCTGGATTGCTGGGGGCACTCTTGGGTGACCTAGAGAAACCCAAACAGGCGCTAACCCTAGTAGCAAGGATCCCGGTGGGGTTTGGAAGCTACTTCACCTCCGAGCCGGCCCCACTGCGCAGACCTCATTAGCCGCCTCCTTTGCCGACCCATTGTTCCCTGCACGACCTGCCAGCGGCCACCTCCTAACTCAGAGCCTGCTTTCCCTTTGACAAAAGGACCTTGGCACATTGGTGCCAAATCCCACCCAGCTCCCGATCACCCAACCTTCGCCCCTCCACCGCCGGGAACAATGTGCAACTCAGATAGAAACGCTCTGCTTTGTTCTCGGTGAGTTGACCATTGTCTCTAAGCCCGTGGCGGCAGAACAGCTCCTGGCCCACCCAGGCCTTTGTTCTATTGTGTTCTAATTGGCTTCCAAAAATAATCCGTAATTGGCGGGCGGGGGAGCCCACCAGACAGGCCTGGAGTCACCCTGGCCACACCTCTGCTGGAAGGAGGGGCCGGTTTCAGGGTGGGTGGTGGAGTAGCCGACACCCAGATACTCGCACGGGGTTGCTGCAAGGGGGCTGGACGGCGCTACCACCTGGGGATGCCCCACGTTTCTGCCGCTTTGGCAGGTGGCTACTTGCAGCAGATGCCAAAGGCTGCAGAGTGATTGTGACTAAAGGGCTGTTGTCATTTCTATTTGTAATGTTTTATAGGGGGGGGGGGGGATATAAGAGGGCAGGGACATAGTGACCATGCGCAGCAAGAGAACTCAGCTGAGCCTGGGCTCCAGGGGGGGGCCCCTTTGGAATCAACCTGGGCACCGTTAGGAAATTTTCAGAGTGGGAGAGAGTGGGCCAGCGCACCGCCCTTACCCACGCCTGAAAGTTTCCTAGTAGCACTCAGGGCCCTGCCAGGTTTCAGAGTGGGTGGGGGCGAAGTGCTGGCCCCCAACTCCGCCCACTCTTAACACTTCCTTCCTGGCGGGGTTCCTACTACTCCAAAGGGGGTGCCAAGAGCTGGGACAGCCACTGCCTTCCTGGGGAAGCAATGCCCCCCCTCCAGCCTGGAAAGCCTGCCCACTTGGGACGGGCCGTGATTACGACATACGCTCGGAACCACCACAGCCTTGGTACCCCAGTGGGGTTGGGGGTTAGAGGGAAGAGGGTGAGGTTTGGGACCAGGTTGGTGGAACTTCCAGGACTCCCCGTGAGGAGGGTCAGGTAGGAGAGAGCTCCTTGGGGGGTGTGTGTGTGTGAGCATTTAGAGAGAGGCACAAAGACATTCCTGTGACCTTATTAACACTACTACGGGCCTGAGTCACCAGGCCAGACTCTTTCAGACAGCTGGTCATTCCAGCCACCTGCCAGGTCTCCAATCCAAGCCCAGAACAGGAGCTCTTGGGGGGAGGGAGCAAGGGGCATTCGGACTAAGAAAGCTTCCTAACAACCCAGCTTTTGTGGCAAGGACGGGAGCAGGGAGTGGGGGTGGCCGGCTAGGTAAATGGTAGAGGAGACATTTAGAGGACAATGAGGAATACAGGTTGTGGGGCTGCATTGGCTCCAGTGCAGCCCTGCAACCTGTATTTCTCATACGTGTCCTGTGCAATTTGCATATCTGGCCACCCTAGCAGGGAGTAGGGTTGGCATTTGTCTGGGTTCCCCTTGGCCAAAGAGCTTCTTTCCAGGCTCAGTTTCTCCAGGTTATCCAGTAGGTGCTTGCTGCTAACTTAGAGCACCAGAGCGTCAAGGGGGCAGGCCAGAAGGACTGGCCAGCCCCGCCCCTAGGGAGCATCGGGATGTCTCGATGCTCCACAAGGGCGGGGTTTGTGTCAGAAAGGGGGTGTGGCAGCTCCTTTGCGCCACCTCTTTTCTGATATGGCCAATGGCCATGCCCCCTGGAGCATCGTGATGTCATGTGATTCCATAAGGGGCGGGGTTACACTGGAAAGGGGCGTGGCAGACTTTTTGCCTTACCCCTTCCCAGAGGGACATGCGAGCCCTTAGGAGAGGGAGTGGGGGGGCTCAGACCATAGAGACCCCAGATCCCAAACCCCAATACTGCAAGCTCAGGGTTACGCCAAGCAGAACCAGACAGCAGTGACGGCAGCCATGGGGGGTGGGGAGGAGCTCAAGGAACGGAACAGCTCCTGGAGGAAGCCTGTTAGGAAGGAGAAAGCAGGATGCGGACCCTCCTTCAGGGGGTGATGGCTCCCCACCCGTTGCTCAGCAAAATCCTTCTTGCCGCCCCTCTTGGAGCCAGCAATCCCAGCTTCCATTTATTTATTTATTTAAAAAAAGAGAAACTCTCTTGCCTTTTTGGTTGTTGAGAGGCTTGGAAACAGGACCACGGCCTCAAAACACCAGAAAGGTGACGATTTCAAAATGCACCATTAAAAAAAGCCAAACACCCCCCCCCCCCCCTAATTTCAAAGCCAAGCGTGTGACTTTGAGAGGCCTACGGCCACATCGAACACGGGTGATCTAATTAGGGGTTTCATTTGCATAATGAGCTAGGCCTCCTTGGCATCCTTTCCAACCAGCTGTTCTGTGGGGAGCAGGAGAAATCCTGCCCTCTCCTTACGCTGACAGACCAAGGCCTAGGCATTGAAGGACAGGGGCGCCTCTCATGTTGCAAGGTCCTGATAGAGACAGTCTGGCTGTTCCAGGCGTTTGGTAAATCTGAGCTTGGGCACCTTTCCCAGCAAAAGAAGAAAGGAGACATCTCAGAGCCCTCGGATCGAGTCACCCCTGTACAAGGAGAAGCAGCTGCTGTTGCAAGACGGGAAAGCAAAAGGGCTTCTCCGTGGCAAGGGAAAAAACCCACCACATCTCCATTCCCCACCTTGCTGTGGCTTCCTCACGCCTGCATGCAAGGCTCAGCGCAAGGCAGTCAAAAGGCCTGCCCTTCCTGTAGGAAGGAGAACGGGCACATCATTATCTGGGAGCAGCTGGAGGACAGTTACCCAGGCAGTTTAGACAGCTGCTGTTTTCAGACAAAGATCACTTCACCACAGGCTTAATAAGGGAGCCTCCGTACACAGCAGCTGCCCCCCCCCCCCGCGAGATGCTAGGCAGTCCGGCGGATGCTTGCCTCAGCAAATTTTGCTCTCTCCGACCCATTTCTCTCCCCTCAACCGCCAGACGCACACCGCGCTGAAAGCTGCTTGAGTATCTGGGAGCTCTTTGCAGACGGAAACGCCTTAAACCGAGGGTGGCTGCTTGGCAAGGGTTTCGCCCTAGAGTTTCTGGGTCCTGGTGGAAACCGAAATATCTCTGGGTCGGTCAGGGTGCCCGTGGTTAACCCAAAGAATTGGGGTTTCTGTCAGAAAGGTGTGGTGGGCCACAGGGAAACCCCCCCTCCCTTTCTGATGTGGCTCTGTCCTCCCCCCCCCCGACTGCCCCAATGTCACGACTCTCTGTAAGGGGGTGACAAGCCTTTGTCTTCACCTCCTCTGGGTTTCCTTCTGGAGAAAGGTGGAAATTCTGCTTACGCCACTGCCCTTGCTAGAAATAGGCCTCATTCACACAATAGCCTCTCCCATTGCAAACTAACCACTTGTTCTTTAATCTAGGGTTGCCTTGCCCTGTAGCAAGGCATTCACACAGCTCCTGATCTCCCCGCATTCATGGCCCAGATGGCAGAGAGTCTGGGATCATCCAGGAGCACAGGAAGGGGTAAGGGTTCCATGCAACACTCAGGGCACGTTGTGATGAACAGGGTTAAACTGAAGTAACTACCTCACTTTGGTAACCATTCTCTCTGCAGCTGTGAACAGAAGTAGCTTCTTTGCGATTTCCCATCATGGCGGACAGTGGCGGTTTTTAGATGGCATTCACCCACCCAGTGGGCCCACCCGTTCCCCCAAGGACCTGGTCACCCGTCTGAAGGCGGCACAGGTGGAGGTTTGGTCCCGCAACCCACCCACGCCCCTGAACGGAGCAGAGCTCCACCCAGTACACAGAGACGCAGCCAGGAGGTGGGTCTGTCTAGAAAAGGCCACTGTTAACTCTTTTCTTTGGACTTGGAAGTAAAGCGTTTGTTCACACTACAGTTACTTCAAAGTAAAAAGCGAAGGGGAGTCGTATAACTCCAAATTTTTCAGGAGTACGGACTTGCCTTCCTGCTCTTGAATAACTTTGGTTTTGAGCTCTTGACATGTGAATAATTCAGGAGTAAAATTGGTTTAAGGCTTAGCTAGCTACCGTAGAGTAGCTTGAGAAGTGTGGATTGGCGTTACCACCCATTGGGAAAGAGGGTTGTATGAATGAATCTTTTCACTCAGTGAGGGAGGCACAGAGATTGTAAATGACCTGCCAAATGAAGAGACTCCTCTGCCAATCATGAGATTTCAGAAGTAATAAAAAATCGAGATTTTTGCCTTCTGGTTAGGGGTGAGCTGAAGACACGTCATTCATTTTTGTTTTCATTTACAAAAACTCCTTTGCTTTGGGGGTTTTTCGTAAGAGACTACCATTTTCGTTTGAAAAAAATAAATTAAAAAAATAAATTAAATTAAAAAATAAAATAAATCACTGCACACGTGTAAATGGGACGCCGGGGTCATTATGTGCACGCAGAGCTCTTTTCCAAAATGGCGCCGGCAGCGTCGGCACCATTTTGAAAAAGGGCTGCGCATGCACGGAACGGCCTTGGCCATTTTATGCATGCGCAGTGATTTTTTAAAAGAATGATTATTATTTTGAATAAATTAAAAAATAAAAACAAACATTAAAGAAACGAAGCAAACGTTGTTTGCTTATACGTTCATTTTCATTACCTTAGTTATGAAAACGAATGGGGCTCCGTTCGTTTTCATCACTAGTTAAAACGATACAAATTGCACGCCCCGATTTCTGGTTTCCTCTGCCTCTAGAGTCCCTAGCGTTCGTGGTTTCCTGTGCATCCGCAAAGACTAGAAAGGATCCTCCTCTGCTAATGCTTCACGCTCCCTAAACGGTCTTCACCTCTTCTCCCTTGCTGCCCGCTATGTTTGGAACTCCCTCCCTGAGGCCTCTCTCCCACCGTGTTTAAATCCTTCCTAATAAACCTACCCCTTCTGTCAGGTTTCCCCCAGCTCCTCGTCCCTGCAGGCTGCTCACTGATGTTCCCTCTACTGTCCTCTCATTCAGGGTCCCCTTCTCGCTCTGTAACTAAACTAAGCAGGTGGACTGCAACTTCTCAATTCCAGGTTTTTAGAAGCCCCCCAATAGAAATCCACCACACTCACGATTAAATCACAGCAGTTAGCGACTCTGATGTGGGCGACAGAGGGTAATGGCTAAGTGCACAGTACTTGGACTGGGAAGGGGTGGGGGGGGAGTCTCGCCTTAGCCAGAAACTCACTGGGTGACCTTGGGTCAGTCACAATACTCTCTCAGCCTAACCTAACTCACAGGGTTGTTGTGAGGATTAAAAGTTGTGTTATATGTAAAGCGCTTCACCGAGTGCCATGGCAGGGGGGCACTTTATAAAGATTGCTATTATTAAAGATTATTATCTTACGAGGCTCACAGCATTCCTGTTCAGAAGCTCCTCAAATGGCCACCAGGCTGAATACAGCCAGGTTGTGCTTTACTTAGCAAATATGAGCGGGGGGGAAAGAGAAGAAATTTTAAAAACCAGCTGGCTTCCTGCTCCCCCTGTTTCCAAATCTGGCCCTTAATTTGTTTTGAAGTTTGTTGCTCGCTAAAGAGAGCCGTGACTTCACCTCGTTCCATTTCCTGTGTGCCGCCCAGACCTCCCTTTCAGCAATTGGGGGAAGGGGGTGGGGGAGAAACAGGAGGCCGTTCTGACCACATTGGCGTGGGGGTTGCATCTATCAGTCAGCTCTTCGTGGTTTTAAGACAGCACTCTGGTTTTCCCCAGAGATCCTGATAAGGAACAGCACATCTTTAACTGGGGGGGGGAGCAAGGGGACACTGGAATCTCTGAGTGCCCGGCTTGCAAGGGAGGGTAGGGAAGGCATGCCTTGGAAGAGAAATCTCTTGAGCAGAGCAATAAGAATGAGTAATGCACTGCCATTTATGGCTGCGTCTTGCATGCCAAGCAAGTCTGATGCAAGAGTTTGCAAGAGCCAGAAAAAGAAAGGGAGAGAAAGAGAGAGGAAAGATCTCTTTCCGTTAGGATTAGGGGGCTGTGTCTTTGGGCTCTGCTAAATTGTGGCTTCCGTGTTCAATAATCCAGAAATATTGGGGCTGTGTATTTGGGTTCTGAGTGATCCCCAATTCCCCCCCCCCCAAAAAATGTGGTATCTGAGGTCTCGAACTGGACCACAGAAACCCACGGCGCATCTAGCCAGCTCAGAGCCGGGCTGGTCTTCGACTCTCACCTTAGTTGCCTGCTTGGGGAGCCTACAGTGAGCCCTCCTCCCGGAACAGCACAGCCGCCAGGCCCAGAGACAAGGCACACATTTAATTAATTAATTTAATCAACTTCTATCCTGCCCCTCCTCCTAAAGCAGCTCGGGGTGGCTAACACATTTAAAAAACAAACAATAAAATATCAAAAAATAAACAGTAAATACAATATAGGATAAATAATAAAACATCATTAAAGGAAGGCATCAAATCCCAGACCCCTTCCCACCCTAACCCAGTCCCCCCCCACCACCACCAAAAGTCTGGCCAAACAGCCAGGTCTTGCACGGGCGTTGACAAGAGGAGAGGACCGTCCGGGGCCATCCAGGCCTCTGCCGGGAGAGAATTCCACAGTCTTGGGGCGGCCATCGAGAACGCCCTCACCATTGTCGTCCACCGGGATACCTGGGGGACTTTGAGAAGGGCGCTCGCTTTCTAGGGAAGCACTAACACCTTGAATCGGGCTCAGAAGATTATAGGCAACCAGTGCAGAGAATGGAGCACTGCCGTTTGGTAAAGACAAATAAAACAAAATAAAATAAAAAATACAAATACTTGACAGCTTGCACAGCCCTAAGGAGTGAGGCTGATTAATCACCCTTTTTCCTTCCAGCCCCCTGGATATTGACAGACGCTGCTGCTAAAGCAAACAACGTCCTGCCCCAAAATCACCACCAATCCCAGGGGGACCTGAATGAGCAGCAAGGGACATGTCTTTAATAAAGATGAAGCCCCTGTTTGCAGAGCAGCAGGTTGGGCTGTCGGAGAGAAGCTAATAACAGGTGCAAATGAGAGCGGCTCTGATCCCATCCCCGAGCATAGACAGCCAAGGTGTGCCTGGAGCCCAAGAGAACAGGAAACAGCTACAGGGGTGTAGCTCCCATGGAGCGAGGGGACTTAGTTGAGCCTGGGCTCTGGACTCGGGGGCGGGGGGGGAGACGGACTCTGAGCACCACTACTACTAGGAAGATTTCAGAGTGGGTGGAGGAATAAGCAGGGCTAACATTCTGACCTCACCCACTCTAAAACATTTCTAGTGTTTGCAAAGCCCCCCTCCCCCCCAGGAAGTTTTCACAGTGGGTGGAGGTGAAAGCCTGAGCTGTAATAATAAAAATTGATTTGGGTGGAGGAATGAGCGGAGCCAACACTCTGCCCCCACCCACTCTGAACACTTTCTACCAGCACTCAAGCTAGTTTGCAAACTGAAGGGAGCCCCATCCGTGTTTGTAACCAATGTTACAAAAACAGATGATTAAGCAAGCAATTACCGTTTGCGTTCATCCATTTTTGTTTAAGAACAATCATAATCATTTAAAAAAAAAATAAAAAAAATCACCGCCCATGCGCAAAATGGTCAGCGGGGCCAGTCTGCGCACGCACGCCCTTTTCCAAAATGGCATCAATGCTGCCGGTGCCATTTTGGAAAACGTTGCCCAGGCTCCGACCGGCCCTGTCAGCTATTTTGCACATGCAAAGTGATTTGTTTTTTTAAAAAAAATAATTTTTAATAATAATAATTTTTTAAAAAGCACAACGACTGCCCCCCTCCCCCAAATGGCAGGGTCGTTTACAAAACCCCTGAAAACAAAGGGGGGTTAACAGAAACGGCTGGGGTGCCTTCCGCACATCCCTACTTTCCATTTGGTTCCCAGAGCCTGTGAGGCCGCCAAACGGAAAGTCTTGACCCAAAAGGCAACCATGCTCCTCTAGCATCCAACGTCTCTTATCTGGAGAATGTTCTTTGCCTAGAAGCAAATGGCTATTTTGGTCCTCAACCCAGCCCCATGAGAAAACACGTCCCATGCCGCTCCTACCCTTTCCTGTTCTTCGTCTGGTTCCCCGAGCAACAGGCTGCTCCTCTGTTCCAGCAGCTCGGTCTCCTGGAGGAACAAGCCATTCAAGATTGGGATGGGTTGCAGGGCCTGCTGGTCACCTGGGATCTAGTGGAGCAGGTGACTAGGAGTCTGGGGGCCACTGCCCTGCCCTAATCTCGATGGAGATGCCCAAGGAATCCACTCTCCATCATAGGAGCCCTTAGATACGAGAGGGCTGAGGTAGGGCTGAAACTTGATTTCTCCCGTCTCGAAAATCTCGTCAAGAATCAGCTTCTCGGCGGTTGAGAATCTCATGAGAACCGTGGTTCTTGCTGCCGTTCTCACGTGATTTTAAAGTGGCCGTGGCAGCCGCTTTGCACATCCACAGAGCATTTTGGGGGTTGAGAATCTCGTGAGTTTTTCAAGAAGCCTAACCACCCCCCCCCCCGAAAAAACCACCCCACTCTGCGTAAGTACAAAATGGCCGCCGGGGGCCACACGTGCAGAATGGCTGTGGCGGCCATTTTGTGAATGCTCAGAGCAGTTTTTTGAGAATCTTGCAAAACTCTCGAGAACCTGGGCGAGAACGTGCGAGATCTCTCCGGGGCTGTGAGAATCTCGCTTGTTCAACTGCCTCCTTTGCCCTCAAAAATGCCTCTGTTCCTGAAAGCAGATAACACAGGCCACATTCAGACACTTAATTTAGTGTAGCTGGGCCTTATTTTGGTTACACTCCTGAAGGGTTCACACAAACAGCACTACATCGAGGTTACTCGGGAGTAGGAAGAGAAATAGGTACTCCTGGAAAACTAGGAGTTCATACTCCCCTTCCATTTGTACTTTGAGGTAAATATTCACACAAACACTTAGCGCGAGAATGGTAATGGCTCGGTGAGTTATGTCTCAGCTAAGGAGAAATTGACGAGCACTACGGTTTACACTGTTCATTTGAATGCTACTGAGGCAGAGGGGTTACGTTGCAGTTTAATTAAACTGAAGTAGGTGCTTCAGTTTACACTGCCTGAACGGCGCGCTACCAAAGTGAAATAGTTACTTCCATTTACCTCTGTTTGTCGGAATGTGGCCTCAGCTAGGAAGGAAATTACTTATGTGCTACTCCACATTACATCTGAACAATACTACTGAAGCAGAGAATTTACCTCAGTTTAATTAATTAGAAGTAGTTACTCCAGTTTACTGTGTTTGCCTGAACACTGCAGAAGTGGAGTAGTTACTTCAGTTTACCTCTGTTCTTCGGCACGTGGCCTCAGCTAGGGTGGGTGGATGGAAGATTGTCACAATACTATTTTGGTTTACACGGTTTGTGTGAACGCTACCAAAGTGGAGGAGTTACTTCCATTTCATTAAATAGCCGGTTCTTCCGTTTACACTGTTTATGTGAATCCTACCAATGTGGAACAGTTACTTCGTTCTTAACCTCTGTTCACCAGGACGTGACCCCAACGGGCCGCTGGACGGCACAGCTCACCCAACTAGGTTGAGAGGCCTTGGGACAACTGGCAGAGGAGAACTCCGACCCCGTGCGGTGACTGGCTCAGACCCGCCCAATCCCCCGGTGACCACAGCCCAAGTTACAACATCCCCCTGCCAAGGGCCCAGGCAACGACATTCTCAACGTCCTGGAGGGGCAGACTCGCCCAACCGAGGGCTGCCAAGTTCAGCAGAGAACGTGCTTTTATTGACTTGATTTTATTAGCATGCCCCCTATTTTAGCACAACCAGCTGGGCACGTGCCAGTCCCTCAGCGCCAGCAGGTAACCCCGGGGAATGTAGCCTTCCGGAGCTAGTTGCATACACCTGCACCTGGGCCCCACAGCCCAGCCCAGCCCCCCGAGCTCAGGCAGCTGCTCTGTTCTTGTCCGACACTTGCTACACACATCCATGGTTTCTCCCTCTCCCTCCCTTAGCTTTGTCCCTTCTCTCTTCCAGGGACACCTGGTTTGAATCAGAGGGGGGTTGGGTTGGAGAGCTTAGCTTGCTTCCCCCCACCCCCTCCATATCATTTTCATGGCATCATCTGTCTCCACCAATACCCTGGTCTAACAAGAGCGGTAGGGAGCTGGGGGGGAACAATTGTTCTTGGGCCCCCAAGCTCAAAGTCCTCCCCCCACCCCCTGCAAAATAAGAATTTTCTTTCTTACCATGCATTAAAATAGGAATTTTTAAAAAAGTACGAGAATGACCACTAGAAACTGGCTCAACTAAAGACATTGGAGCTTTTCCTAGACCTGGAGAATCGGAGTCAAAACCCGGAGTTTCCAGAATGTAACTTTACGGTTGCCGCCTCTCTGGGTAACTCTGCCTTCCTGTCAAGAACAATACACCCCCTGGGAACCAGGAGTAGAGCTACTTGAATATTGCTCCCCACACATTCACTCACAGATAAAAAAATATGCATGTGTGAACACTTGCTGCCTGCTTAGGGCGTTTATACACGATACAAAAAATGTGGCTGGTACCTTTAACTGCCGGCTCAGTTGCCCGTTTAAATATTCATGCCGGTGTGAGGCCGCATATCCGTCCCACTGACTCTCCCTCCCCATTGCAGCCCCATGGTATCCCTTTCCCTGGCACTGAATCCCCCTCCCCATTGCAGCCCCATGGTATCCCTTTCCCTGGCACTGAATCCCCCTCCCCATTGCAGCCCCATGGTATCCCTTTCCCTGGCACTGAATCCCCCTCCCCATTGCAGCCCCATGGTATCCCTTTCCCTGGCACTGAATCCCCCTCCCCATTGCAGCCCCATGGTATCCCTTTCCCTGGCACTGAATCCCCCTCCCCATTGCAGCCCCATGGTATCCCTTTCCCTCGCACTGAATCCCCCTCCCCATTGCAGCCCCATGAGATCCGTTTCTCTCGCACTGACTCCCCCTCCCCATTGCAGCGCCGATATCCCTTTCCCTCCCACTGACTCTGCCTCCCCATTGCAGCACCACCATGGTATCCCTTTCCCTCCCACTGACTCTCCCCCCAACTTCTGAACCCCATTACAGCTCCCCAGCCCCCATGAGCACCTTTGCTTTCAGCCGTTTCTAGTAGAAAATGGAGAACAAGCCGGCGTGCTCGTCACTTCCGGTGACGTCTGCAACGCAACGCAGCTGCTCCGATGCACGCAAAGAGAAGCGCGGGGAGAGAGACACTCTGCGACGCGTCTGAGGCTCGTTTAAAAATCAGACACGTCGCAGAGAGTAACGCGGCAAGGACATTGGCCCGCCGTTTAAATGCGACATGCGCAGTTGAAATCAACACGGCATCAAGAGCCTATACCGCTTCAGAGCACACTCGTCTATAAACGCCCTTAGTCTGTGTGAATAGGACCTAGCTGGCCATATTGAGTGTTTTTATAGGAGCGCTGCAGGCAGGCAAGGTGTGTGTCCGTGCTTGGTGCTTGGGATGGGTGCGGGGTGTCGTGTATGGTGGGGGGTCAGCTCTTCAAACGAGTGTCTCCCCACATGGCCGTCCCATCCATGCACCATCAATTGGGGCAATTCCAATTTTTCCGGAATGCCTCATGCGGGGACTGAGTGGCCGGTGCGTTGATCACGAGAGCACAAGAAATTGCAGATCCGACTCGGTAATGGATCTGAATCTGCAATTTCCTCTGGACCCCTAGACAGCAATAGCAGACAGAGAGGGGAGAAACAAATGTGACTTGGGGGGGCACTGGCCTTGAAGGGGTGGGGGCATTCAAGGCCTTTGTGCCAAAGTTTGCCAGCAATTGCAAAGATGCTGAAAATGACTTGCCATCACCCGCATTGGGAGGGAAGGCTTCGAGTGTTGTCATCTCTCGCCTCGTGATGCCTGGCATTGACTTCTTAAAGCTCTAGCTCCCGGAGCCAGGTGACAATATGAGCTGCCTTTTAAAAATAAATAAATAAATAAAAGGTTCTCTCTCTTTGGGTTTGGGAGAAAATCCTGGGGGGGAAAAACTGACTTGAACCATAGAGGCTCAGAAACTTAAACAAATAATTTTTTTAGAAATTATGTGATTTTACTCATTTTTTTTTTTTTTTTAATTGAAACTTTAGCATTGGCGGCCTTGCCAAAACCTTACTCCACAGAGCAGGGATGGCCAAAAGGTAGCTCCTGATCTACTGGTAGATTACAAGCTAGTCTCCAGTAGATCACAGTGTGTGGAGGGGGACCAGCCCTCCAAGAGTTCACATCTTTCGAGGAGATTGGGACCAGTGTCCCAGGGAAGGTCTCCAGGATGGAGAGAGGCCAGGAGAGCAGAGAAGTGTCTCCCCGAGAGGAGTGCTCCTCTCCACTCCCGAGATCAGTTGCGAAGGTTGTCCTAGAGCTGGGAGTCAGTGAGAGCAGTCCTGGCCTGGAGTTTCAGATCCACCACGAGGAGTCCTGGTAGACCACCTGAAGTGGACACCTGCCTCAAATGGATTGTGCACACCTTTCCCTGGCTACAGGGGAAGGGTTTGTTGAAACTGAAAGGCAGGTTAAGAATGCAATAAATCTATGCCGCTGTATCAATGTGTGGTGCGACCGCACCTTGAATACCGTGTGCAGTTCTGGTCGCCCCATCTCAAAAAAGGACCTAGCAGAACTGGGAAAAGTACAGAGAAGGGCAACAAAGACGATAAAGGATCTGGAACAGCTTCCATAGGAGGAGACGCTGGATAGGTTGGGGCTCTTCCGCTTGGAGAAGAGATGATTAAGAGGGGATATGACAGACGTTTATACAATTACGAGGGGAGTGGAACGAGTAAATAGGGAGCGGTTATTTACCCTCTCAAATGGTACCATGAAACTAAACCGGCAGTACATTTGAAACAAATGAAAGAAAAGTATTTTTGTCACTCAACGCACCATTAACTTGTGGAATTTGTTGGCGGAGGAAGCGGTCCAGGCCGGTAGCGTAGCTGCGTTTAAATAAGGATTGGGAAAGTTCTTGAAGGTTAGGTCCATTAACGGCGATTAGCCGAGTAGGTCGGGGGATGTAAACTCTAACCGTTGGGAGCCGGGAAAGAACAACAGTGAAAGGATCACTCCATGATGGCCTGTTGGGGACTTTGCCAAAATGACCGAGATTGGCCACTGTTGGAGACCGGATGCTGGGCTGCATGGACCGTTGGTCTGACCCAGTGCACGCAGTCTTCTGTCCTTAAGTACCGCCATTCTGAGCGCGGCCGCATGTCGATGTCCAAGTCGACGTTAAAGGATTGGCTTTCAGATGAAGTTACAGATTCGGATCCGTAATTTCTAGGTTTAGTTATGAATTCGGATTACGCATTTGTACGTCAGTCCACACACCATTAAAAAAAAAAAAATAAATCATTGCACGTGTGCAAAATGGCCACTGGGCTGTTCTACACGTGTGCAGCCCTTCTCCAAAATGGCAGGGGCAGCGTCGCCCACCGACACCGGCCGTCTCGGTGCTCACCCGGTGTTTGGCAGCTGTCGGGGGACTGGATGAGGACGAGCCGACGGAGGCTGAATCCCGACAAGACGGGGGTGATGCTGGTGGGCAAGGCGGAGGGGTTGATCATTGATGGGGTCCGCCCGCCACTGGTCCCCCCAGGTTCGTAGCCTGAGAGTGCTCCTCGATTCTTGCCTCTGCCTGGATGCCCAGGTGGGGGCTGCGGCAAGGAGTGCATTCCGCCGGCGGCATCTGGTGCGGCGGCTTCGGCCGTTTGTCTCAGACTCCGGCCTCGCCACCATCATCCATGCCTCCATCACCTCAAGACTGGCCTTAAATTCCGCTCCCTGCCTCTCTCACTTAACGGTTTTCATCCTTCGCTCCCCCTCAGTTCCCCTGGCCCTGCTCAAATCCACACCCTCTTCCCCACCGAAGCGGCCCCATTCACAGTAAATGCCAGGCAATAAGGACTGGTCTCCCCTCTGCCTCCATGCCTTGGCCCACCCACCCAGAAACTCCATCAGGCGCAGCTGTGCTAACGTCCACCTCCCCCCCCGCCCGGTCATCAATCAGGGTCTTGTCTGCCTGCAAAGCGATCCCCGAGTCAGGAAGCCAGCTGACTCTGCGGGGGAAATTGTCAGTTTAAACAGGAGAATAAAAGCTGGCTTTGTAGGAGGACAATCCCCTTTCCACATGACAGAGGCGGTCGTGCTGTGGGCTGGGAGCTCAGTGCACTCAGAGAGCCCAGACGCCGTCTCTCAGAAGTTCTTTGATTAAATCTCCGGCAAGGTAAAGAAAGAGGTTATAAAAATAATTTTTAAAAAGGCAAGCAATTTTCCCCAACCTGAAAAACGGAAAAGCGGATAATAAGCGCCCCCTATTTCTGTTCTGACAGGGCCCTGATCCTGAGACCCACAGACGGAAGGGCCCCAAGAAAGCCCTTGGTGGGGAAGCGGGTCCCTGGATGCCGGTTGGAGACCGGCGTGTACAGTTACCAGACCTTCCCCTTAAAAGAGAATGCTTATGAAAAATCCATGAGACAGGGCTGCGCTGGAACCAATCCAGCCCTGCACCATGTATTTTTTCATAAGCATCCTCTTTTAAAGGGGCCACCTTACCAGTGTGGTTCCCCCCCCACCCCCACAAGTGGCTGTGTCAGCACCGGGAGCGGTCCCCTGTCAGAGCCACGGAGGCAGCATGGCAGGACTCGGTGCGTGAGGGAAGTGGCACTGGTCCTGCCACAGTAGCAAGGAAGAACTCTACAGGGTTTCACGGGGTCCTGTCATGACGTGGTGCCCCATGGGGCAGGACTTCTGGGAGAAGGGAGGGTCCCACTCTGACCCCCACCCATCCAGGGACTGGCCCTCCATAGGATTGGCCCTCACTTGGAGCAACCATTTTAGTTATTTGGGGTTGGGATTTTCGGTTCAGTTTTTCTGCCATTTTAGTATTTCGGCGAGGTCCTTTTGGCATTATTGGCACATGCGCAATTAATTGCCAATTGAAATATCGGAACCAAAAACATAACCAAAAATGAACCACCGTAATGACTGAAACCCCTGAAATACACAACAGGGAATATTTCAAAGAATATTCGTTTTGGCTGGGAAATAAGGGATGTGGATAAAGTGGCTTTTCCCTAGAGCTGAAACAAGTACCCGAAAACCAGGCATACCAGTCGAAACGGCGGTACTCAACCCAGTAACATAGAGGGCTAATCAGTTCATGCCGGACGTGCTACCCAATTTACCAAAATTCCATTTCTGGTTCTGGTTTTCTGACTTCCGGTATCAATTTTCTGACTTCCCATCCCAATTCCTGTACCAATTGGTACCAATCGGTAAACGGGTACTGGAGATACCTGGTATTTTCAAGGCGGTCGGGTGCCCGACTTGGTGTTCAGGTTCTGACCTGGCACCAGATGCAAAGATGGGAGTACTGCCCGCAGGTAGGAAATGTGCTCCCCACTTGTATCCCCTTCGACTTGTATCCCCTTCGTCAGCCTCAAAATTAACGGCCTGAATTCAACACACTTGGTATTTAATTGATTTATTTAAAATATTTTATATCCCCACCCCTTCTGCCTAGGCAGCTCGGGGTGGCTTTACAATATGGACAAATGTAAAATATATAATCAATATAAACATAAAACAAGATAAAAGGGGGGAAAGAGGGAAAACAGGAGAAAACATCCCCCCCCCAAGAAAGGAGGGGGGAGAAAGGGATGTCAACTCTCGATAACCGCTGATATAACAGTGGAGCGTGAAATCGTCCCTGTTCGAGAGCGTGTATCCGCTGGTCAAGGGCACCGACCCCAAGCATCGCGCTGTACACAATCCCCTTGTCACCGCCGATGTACTTGCGCAATTAACAAACCTTTGGCCTGCCTGGCAAACGTCTTCACGTTGTCATGGAGCGGGCAGCTGAGCTCACTGAGTCTGGGAATCTTGGACGCTGAGTCACTGCCGTTTCCCAACGACGAGGCTAGGACTGTTTGGAGAAATTGTCTCCGCCAGGTACCAGAAATGTATCAACAAGATGGGGGCGTAGCACGGCTGTGAGGAACCTGGACTAGTGTCTCAATTACGGGGCCCCTAAGGGCGAGGGGGAGGAGCCTCCAGGGTGGGGTCTCCGGGGTCAGGGCTTACCCATGAAGGCAGCACCACCCCAGCAACCAGTGCCCACCCACCCCAACTGAGTGGCAACAAACCCCTCCAGGAAGGAAGTTTTACAAGTGGGTGGGCGTTGAGACTAGCACCCCAACTCTGCCCACTCTGAAAACTTCCTTCTTGGTGGGGCCTTTTGCCAGAGGCCAGAATGGCAAGAGGACATTTTTCAGAGTGGGTGGGTGGGGGCAGAGGGTTGGCTCCACCCTCTCCCCCACCCACTCTGAAAATTTCCTAGCAGTGCTCAGGCCACTTGCAAAGGCCACCTTCCCGGGGCCCAGGCTCAGCTGATTCCCCTTGCTACACACCCCTAGGACATGGCGATGCTGCCGTTAGGGTCAGGAGGCTGTCTCCCAGAAAAATCACCAGACCCTTCTTCAGGTTTGGAGAGGGATTTGCAGTTGACGTCCTTGCTTTGCTGCCATTTGGCTCAGTCCCGACCCCATTCCTGGTCTTGTTCCCTTCCAAAAAAAGAAATAAAAAAGAGCCTACAGCAGTTTTGCAAATATCTCCTGCTTGCCACACCTAGCCCTAGCGCTTCAGCTGGGCGGGGGAGGATGAAAGATTTTGGTTCCCCCCCAGCTGCAGAAGCCCAAGCCCAAGGTTTGCAGTTGTACACAAGAGAAAAGTGTGTTTTGGTTCCCCAATTATTTATTAAGTATTTTAATATACCTGGCATTGTACAATCATTACAGACAGGTCCCTGTCCCAAGGTGCTTACAATCTTCATCTGGCAGGATGAAGTGTCCTCCAAAGGGCTTTCCTGGGAGGCAACCAGGAGAGAGGTCCCAGAGGCTTGAATACCAGCCTTTTTGCCCCTCTTCCCTACAAGCAAGACTTTGACACCAGTCCCTCACCCCCGCAGGAGAGAAAAAGGGATTCACCACCCAAAGAGGGACTCTTCCCTCCTGAAGAGCGATGGTTGAGAGGTGGAGTCTGGAACTTGGCAGCAGCGGCGCTAGCTGTAAAAACAGCTCGCAGAGACGAGTGCCCAGCCCATGCCCAACCTCACACGTGCGTGCAGAACGCAAACGCTCAGTGCAGAAAAATCTCCCTCGCCCTCTTCCTCCGGACACCAGTTGCCAACTCCCTCTGGAGCCAGCCAAGATAAGCAGCCTCAATAATGTCATTCTTCCCACAAACAATGTGCCTTGGCGGGCAGAGAAAGAACCTGCTGAGTGCCTTGGGGACACTTGTGGGGAGAGCCAAAGGCATGGAGGGTTCTGGCCAGGATGGGCGAGGGGAAAGGGGCAAATCAGGAGGAGCACAAGTGGACTCTCCCCCCCCCCCCCTTGGGAGTTTGTTGGCAAATAGACACAGCGTTGCTGTCCAGGCTACTGTAGCAAAGGGTTTCTGCACAGTCTCCCTTGCCCTGCTAGTCTGCTGCAAAAACCTCCTGCCATGACTCCAGATCCAGTGCGCAAGCTGAAAAGAATCCCCCGCCAAAACAGGTAGACCCCCCCCCCTCCCCCTCAAATTTCCACTACCTGAATCAAACCAACTATCCCAGGTACTTTTTGATTGGGTGCCCAAAATACCAGCCACCAGGATACTGAAATGCCAATTTTTGTCCTGGATTTCAGGAATTTTTTTGTGGGGGTACTTTTGGATACTCGAAGAAACAATAACCAAGATGTTTCAGGGTTTTTGGGTGTGCGAATGATGGTATTCGGGTGTGAATTTGGATACCCAAAACCATACCTGAAATGGTGGGTATCGCCCTCCTCCGGTACCAAATGGAGGTACTCCTTTCAGCTCTATCCAAGGGACCTTGATGTCTGGGAGGAGACCTTCCAGGTAGGCCTGTCTGGGCCAAGTCACCACACACCAAGGGCATCGTTCATCATGCGGCATCTCTCCCCAGCCTTCCTCTCTATGACGTGTCTGATGTTCAGAAGAGCATCAGACACGGCATAGAGAGTATCTGCGCATGCACATCCTTCTGCGCATGCACTTTCTGCTAGGGAACCCAGAAGTGCAGGTTAAAGCCGGCACATCGGCGATCCGCCTTGAAGGGGGGCAGGATCGCTGGGCCGGCTTGACGCAGAGGAGACTCGGCTGCTCTCTGCGTCGGGCATTTAAACGGACGGTCTCAATGGCGGCTGTTAAAGGGCTCGGCCGCCATTTCTGTCTCGTTTAAAAGCACCTCAAGATACAACACGCAGAGTCCCCCACAGATGACCTGGACAAGGGGCACTGCCGTCAGCAGTCATCATTATCCAGGCGAGTAAAACTAGCACACACACATCTCCCTTTCCCCTCTGAAATCCAGCTAGGATTTCCCCCTGATTTGGGGCAAGGGAGGGGGAATGAAGCTAACTAAGAGGCATAGGAATGCGGACCAGCATCCTGGAGGAGCTGCGTTTGCATAAAAACGGCAGAAAAGCTTTGCCTGGCAAGATTTCAAGAGAGAGAGTGTGCGAGAAGAGAATGTGGCCTCTCCACAGCCATATAGCAGCAGGGGAAAAGAGATTCCCCCTCCCCAAAGCAAGAGACTCCTCACGCTCCAGCAGCAGAGAGGCTGGAAGGAAGCCAGGCGTGCCGCCGGGAACGCGGCAGAAGGTCATCGGCGTCCATGGGATGCTGCGTGCTTCCAGCCAGAGAAGCAAGAGCCGCTGTTGTAGCCTGCAGCTGGTTTAAGCAGGGAAGGGAAAGGTAGCTTCTAAGACCCAGCGAGCGGGGCTGCTAGGATCAGGGCCCGTTACGGTGCCCCGTCTTCTCCACCAAGAAATTAAAAACCCAGGGGCGCAAAGGCCAGCAACGTGGGTAATCGGCATCGCTGTTATGGTATCGTACGGGTGGAAAGGGCCTCGATGAGTCTAGTCCAAGCCTCTACTCCCAAGGCAGGATAATGTAGCCTAGTGGAAAAGATGCTGAACTTGGACCCGAGAGACCCGAGTTCAAATCCCATCTTAGCCACGAATTCTTGAGCAAGTCACATGGACAGCACACACACACACACGTTTCTGCTCTGCCTCCCCCTCCCAGGCGGCCTGTCTGTGTAAAGGCAGCCTGCCAGATGTGGAGGTGGAGCAGCCACTCCGGACCATCCAGGAGTAGCGCCTGAGGAGCGGGCAGCGCAAACCTGAGGCGCCGGCCGGAGGCGGGGCTGCCGTCCATCTGTTCCGCAGGCAGCTGCTGCAGCTCTGCTCTCAGCCGGGGGTTGCCGCAGGCAACACCACGGTGATGCAGGCAGGCAATCCGCCTGCAGCTCTATGGTTCGGGGGAGGGGAGATGCCGTGCGGGCAGAGCATGGGCTGTGGCAGCTGTCGGGTCTGTTTAAAATGGCCCCAGGGGGGGCTGCAAGTGAGTAGATGCAGGGGTGCATTGCCAGACCTGCTTGTGTGGGGGGGAGCACCCCCGTATCCATGTGAAACCCCCCCCCTCAGCCTCTGTTCTCCATTGACCAAATACGACCTCCAACAGCCTCCATCTCTCCCAAATGGGAAAAACAGCCACCCACCACATAGGGATTGTTGCAAAGACAAACTTGGATCGGTTGGTTATTGCACTTTAAACATTTATTTATTTATATATATGGCGCCCGATCCTGCCTTGGACATCTCGGGGTGGCTCACATCATCTTAAAAACATTAAATTAAACAGACACGATTACAATCAATGCTGCGATGTGCTAGCCACCGGTCTACTATAGGATGGGAAACCCAAGCAGGCCCTACTGTATAGCCTCAGTGCTTCTACGTACTCACCGGGTGTCTGTACACATTACACTTGCCACCGTTCCAGACACCTAACATGAAGGGAAGCATTGTTGTTCACTCCAACCCGGGAGCTAGCCATGGGGCAAACACGGGTTTGTAGGAGTTTCCTGCCCAGAATATATCTAGGGAATTCTCCAAAGACTCCCAGATCGGCCCGATAAGACAGAAATGGAATCGACACCTGGTAGCCGCCACCCTGCCACTGGGTGCAAGGGCATCAGGGATTGACAATTTCCCTAGGAGGCTTGCTTGTCAGTTTCACTGGCGTGTCAATTTCACTCAGGGCTTGCTGCCTATTGACCTCTATTTCTGCAGCAGCCCCATAGGCTCCCCCTAGGGGCAGCATAAGCACAGAGCAGCTTTACCACTTGGTCGTACTGCTCCACCTTCTCCACAGGCATTCCTACGGATGGAGCACATTTGCCCCCCATGGTTACCATAGCATGTAGAGCCCCCTCCACCTTGTGCATGACACCGTGGACCCCCGTTTCCCCATCTGAACAATGAAGCTAACGTTCGGAAAGTGCCATGAGCTCTGTGAACAGAGACGAGGCTAGGCTATATTCTACGCTGCATTGCAGAGAGAGGCTGAAGCAAACAGGATGAAACACTTTTGTGTTTATTTGCCGAAGTTGGTTTATTTTTTGCTACGTAAACTCTGCCCTGGATCCCACGCAGCAGCCTGGATCAGCTTCACATTCTGCAGCTGATTTGTAGTCAGTGGACGATCGGAGGGTTGATCCTGTCTCTTATACACATCTAGATGTGTATAAGAGACAGGTACACAGGAGAGGATCTGGATCCTCCTCTTCCTCAACCACACCCCAAACAAAAAACCTCTCTGTGGCTCTTGGAGCTTGCAGTCATGGGAAAAGGTTCCCCATCCCTGATTTATCGCTACACAGGGGAAGGGAGTTAAGAGACACTTGCTGTGATTTACAAACCACGTACTCCGGTGTGTAACCTCGATGAGGCCCGGGGGGGTTACTGCGGAGTAAGCGGTCTGTGTAGGTCACAGCACAACAGCATCTGCTGTAGCTGGATTTGGTGGCTGTTCCCTGCCCTCCTTGGTCTGTCTGGCCAAGCTAGCAGCATGCTGCAGTGGGAACCGTTTCAGGGAGATAATGGGAACCATGACGCGTGCTCTGGGGAATGAATGCCGTTTGTGCTCTGCTGTCCGGGCCCATCTCCCGGTGTCTTACAAGCATTCCAGCTGCGTGACCTCGGCGTGGGGAGAGCCAGACAGAGCTGGCTTCTCGGAGCTTCCTGTGCTGGGGTGGAGAGGAATACGGATTGCAAACCTTGGAAAAATCCCCTGTTCTATGGAGCCAGGCAGGGCTGGATTGAAAGCTGGTGTCAGGGAGGGGGCACATCAAACCAGATCTCCCCACCCCCCCAAGGGTGACCATACCTCCCCTTTAAAAGAGGACGCTTATGAAAAATACATGGTACAGGGCTGCAATGGNATAATAATAATAAATAATCATCCTGCATCCAAGCAGGGGCTTGAACTAGATGGCCCCTTGAGGTCCCTTCTAATGCTATGTTTCCAGGAACTGTAGGGCCTGCTGAGCGACGGAATAGGTTGCTGAGGGTGGAACACTCCTCTGGAGGTTTTCAAAGACCAGCTTGACAAGCATCTGTCTGCAGTGCCATACGTGCCGTTGGAAAGGACCTCTGGGATCATTTTATCCAGCCCCCTGCTTGGATGCAGGGTGACTACAGACGTGGTCATGACGGGCCAACCAGGGGCCCCAAATTTTTATCTTTACCTCAGGTCCCACAGATTTATCACATCACTTGATGTGGTCATAGGGGGCCACCGGGGCCCCCAAATTTTTATCTTCACCCCAGGCCAGCCCTGCCCTCACCTCTGCTCTCTTCCCCTGAGCTCAGTCTTTAGGGGGAGGAAATGGATCCAGGGACTGGAAAGGGGCCAGATTAAAAACTAGACGCAAGGTGAATTTGGCCCCCCGGGCCCAAGGTTCCCCACCCAGGCTGGCATCATGTTGCGCTGGCAGGGGAACGGGCCCTCTCCCTGGTTTGTCTGGAGGCAGACGAGAGCCAGAGCGGCAGGAGGATTTTACTTTTGCCCGGTGCCAGCTGGGCCTTCATGGTGCTGGCTGCCTCGTGCCCTGCTAGCACCCAAGGGGAGCTTTCTGGGCTGGGAGACGTAGGCAGAAAAAGAACTGGCAAACCCGGCCCATGGGAAGCAGGAGACAGGCTCAGAGCAGGGCAGGCTAGCTAAGGGAACCGGGCCCTTCGTAAGCCTGACGCAGCCCAGGAGTGGAGCTGGACACGAGGGGGGGCAGGCGGCGCTCTGCCTGGAGAGGGATGACTATCTAGCTGCAGGAGTAGGGGGCCCACCCAGGCACGTTTTAAAGGAACACGTATGAAAAAAACACAAGTTGCAGGCCCTGAAACATGTATTTTTCATAAGGGTTCCTTAAAAAGTTGCCTAGGTGGCCCCCCTACTCCTGAGTTACGGGAGGGTCCCTGGGGCAGGGGGAGATGTTGCATGGGGCTGCAGGGACCTGGGTAGCCAGAGGGGTTTGACTGGCTGTATGAAGGCGGATGGCCGGAGAGAGGACTGCCTGGCCCCAGAGACTATGTCGGTTGGAGAACTGTAAACGTGTGGTGGAGGAGAGCGAATTCCCACGTGGACTGGCCTTAGTGGAGCAGGGATCCTGCAAGGACTTACCCCGGGCCAGGTCCACGCTAGTACAAGGATCACTCCGATCGCCCATTTCTCAGGGCAGAAGAGAAGGGTTGATTTCCATTATCCGCGGTGCAGGATTGCAATGGCCGACTGACAGCGGGCAGCGACCCCTCTAGGGACCGACCCCTCAGCCCTCTTACTCTAGAACAGGCGTGGCCAGACTGCTGCAGTAGATCTACTTGATCCAGGCAACTACCTCAGTCAATGAGCCTCTCCCGCTGGCTCTGGAGCTCCAGGCCGGAGACTGCTGCTCCCACTGGCTGCCAGCTCTAGAGCACCTTGGTAACCGGTCTCAGGAGTGGAGAGGAGCGCTCCCCTTTAGAGAGAGCCTTCCCTGCTGCATTGGAGGAGTCCTCCTAGCTCCCCTCCTCACCAGAGACATTGACAGGGTGCCAGTTCTGGTCTCCACCCCAGCTGCGATCTCCAAAGCCTCTCTTCTCTCCCCCCCCCTCGTGATCTACTGGAGATGAGCTTGTGATCTACCGGTCGATCACAATTGACCTCTCGAGTGCCCTTGCTCTAGAACCATCCCTCTTGGCTTCTACGGGGCCTTTCTAAAGCCAGGAGTTTGGAAATTGCAGCTGCAGAGGAACAGAACTTGGGAACTCCCCAACCAGATTTGCAAACTCAACGTCGGCAAATAAGAATCTGTCTCCTACGCAGAGCTCTCTGATTCTTTCCGGGGGTGGAGGGGGATGAGAAAAGAGGTGGCGGGTTGGGATTTTAAGTTCCTAAATCAAAATTCCATTTTTAGCACCAGAAGAAGAAGAAAAAGGGCAGACTTTTCTGCCCTCCCTCCAGAGCAACAGGCGTGTCCCCTGTCAGACCCTATCGGATCAGAAGAGGCGCAGGCAGGGAAGAGAACAGAGAGATTACGGCGGTCTCCCCAACTATAGGAGGGGGCAAAATTTGGGTCCACAAGGAGAAATCAAAAGTAGTTTGCTCTGGGCCTATCGACACACTTAGCGCTGCAGATTTTAAAGTCAATAAACAATCCTTAATTTATCATGGACTACTCTGACCCTCCACCCACATAAAGCAGCCAGTCCACAATGTTTACAGGCAGTGACCAACCCCCTCCAAACCTCTGACCCCAATCCTTGAAAATGTGCCTATTCAATCATGCAGATCCAGTCTCACCAGTGACCCCCCCATTTATGGAGTGATCTCACTTGGGGGGAAGGGGGGCCATGACCCCTAGTTTGGGAACCACACTGGCAGGGGTGCCCAATCTAGCTGGGTTTCTCTGCTCCCTCAGGGGAGACAGCAGGGTTACAGACCCCTCAGGGTTTGCCAAGATGGAGGGTGCACCCCCCAAACCAGAAGCCAAGATCCTCAAACCCCCCCCCCCAGGAGGCTCATGCCAAACCCAGGGGTACAAATCCAGCCTGGGGCGCAGAGCGACCAGGGGGCACTTGGGATGGATGCCTGGAAACGCATTTGGCGACAGGAACCAAATCCGGCATCCAAGTTGCAGCCAGGACAGCCATGATCCCGCAACCACTTGCTCTGAAGGGGGGGAGGGGGGGGGGAGAGACAGTGTCAGGCCCAAATATGGCCCTTGGCTAGTTTTTATTTGGCCCCTTTCCAGCTCCTGGCTCTGGCCCCTGGATCCAGCCCCAACTCCCAAGCACTGAAGGGCTGAGCTCAGGGGAAGGGAGCNGGGGGGGGGGGATCTGGATCCTCCCCTTCTTGCACCCCTGGGAGCTTGCACCGATGAGTTTCAAAGTGGAAAGGATCCCCCCCACCCCCCGCTATGGGATTACTCCAGAGTAAGCGATGTGGGGATCGTGGCCACCAGGGTCTCCGCCCCGGCGGGCTTACCTTGCTCTCCTCCTCCTCTTCCTCCTCGTCTTCCTCCACCTCGGCAGCAGCCAGGCTGGGGCTCTTCCCCTCCTGGGGGGGACCCTGCTTTTCTGCTGTCTCAGTCCTTCCAGGCTCCCCCCCGACCTTCTCCTCTTTGGTCTGCTGCTGCTTCCGATCCTCTTCGGCTCTCGGCTCTTTCCCCTCTAAACCAGCCCCGATTTCCTCCACCGGGATCCTTCTCCCTTTTCCTTCCTCCTCCTTCTCCTCCTCCTCCTTCACCTCCTTTTCTCCCTGCCGCGCTCCCTCATTCTCCCTTTTCTCCTCCTCCTCCTCTACCGCATTGTCCCCTGCCAGGACAGCAGGGCTGGCTTCTTCTTCTGCCTCCTCCTTTGCTGCTGCTGCTGCTGCTGCTGCTTTGTCCCCTTCAGAGGATCTCAGCTTGACAAAGACAGAAGCCAGGATCACAGCCAGGACGGTGAAAAGCAAGGGGACCGCAAGGTACCAATCCATCGCCACCTCCATCCCTCCTCCAGCTGCCTGGCTGAGCCAAGGATGGGCCCCCAAAGAGCCAAGCGGAGGAGCTGAAATGAATTTCCCCTTGACCCCCCTCTCCGCCTTGTTCAGCTGCTGCTGGACCTGACCAGCCCTGGTTAATTTCAACGGGCTACAACAAGCTGCCAGCAGCTGTTCACAAAATCCCTTTCTCTGCTCAAGCTGGATAGGATTTCACAACACATCGTCATTTCCCTGAGCCCTGCCCACAGCTGCTCTCTCTCGCTCTGCCCTGCAGGAAACACGGGTTATGAAGGGCCTCCTCCTCCTCCTCCATCCATTTATTTCTCAGCGCGGTTCAAATATAAATGACCAACAAAAAAAGGAGGGGGAGGAATGAAAAAATGGGTTGGGGAATAGAAGTCCCTCCCCCCCCCCTCAGGGAAAGTTTGGGGGAGCAAGGAGTTTGGGACAAAGCAAATTGGTCTGATGAGCAGATCCCAGAGAACCAGCTGCTGCTTCCCTTCCAGAGGGTTCTGGAGAGGTAGGTAGATCAGGGGAACCAACCCTGGTTTGGGCGTGGGACGTCAGTGGGCAGGAAACTTGTCTTCTGGTTGGTCTGGAAAGCAGCTAATAGCAGGGCCGTGCAAGCTAGGCTGCTTGGTGAACCCCCTGGATGGGCTTGGGGGGCCTCCGCACATCTGGATCTGTAGGATGTGGGGGGAGGGGGTAGATCATCTAATCTGTCTAGTAGGTCGCACAAGAAGGGGGTAGTAGGAGTGGGGACAGATAGGGAAGTTGTGGGAATTTGTGACAAGGGGAGAGGGGTCTGAGTCATAATGGGACATCACAATCATTTCTTCTTACTCGTGTTTCATTTCCTTCTCCATGTAGGAAAAACTAAAAAGAGATTCCACATAGAGAATAAATGGGGTTCTGCATTATTATTAATTAACATTTTGATAGTGTTTTCAAAGTGCTTTACAATTTGTAACTCGTTCACCCCCCACAACAACCCTGGGAGCAAGGTCATTATTGTTCCCATTTTGCAGATGGGGAGAACTGAGGGTGAAAAAAAAGTGACGTGCCCGAGGCCACACAGCGGGTTCAACTTCACGGCTAAGATGGGATTTGAACTAGTGCAAAACAAGGAACTGGCCCTTTACACCACTCCGGGACTCTGATCCTCAAGGCACTGCACAAGTCCCACTGGATCATATACCTCCTACCATTTCGAGCAGCTGGCACCGTTGGGAGTGCGGGATCAGACCTCGGCCACCAATTGTTTCCACGCCGTGATCCAGTTGAGGAGGAACCGTTTCCCCTCCCTAGGGTGTCTGGTATAAAGCTCTGAGGGTTGCCTAGAGGATGCAGGGGAGGGGGTGCTTAAGGGATGCGCTCAGGAAGAGGAGGGTGTAAGATCATGGATCGGTCCCCTCTCCTTGTGTGCAGGCCCCTCCTCTCTTCCCCCTGCCCCTGAGCTCAGTTTTTCAGTGCGGGGGGGGGAAGGAACTGAATCCGGCAACTGGAAACGGGGCCAAATAAAAACTAGCCACAGGTTCCCCGTCCCTGGTATTAAATTGGTAACGCTGTGGCGCGTAGCAGGCCGGGGTGGGGTTGTTATTGCAAGGCCGATGGCCGGTCAAGCGATGTTTGTTTTGGTAGCCTGGGAAGATGGAGGCACTACAGGACGTTGGAAAGGAGGATCCGAAAGTGGGTAATACGCCCCCAAGTGTCAGAGGCTCCCTTCCTCCTTTTTCTGGGAGAGAGACTGAGTGGTCGTAGGTGAGGTGGACCTGATGCAATACGATACCTCACGGGGGGGGGGGAATAAAGAGGAGTAGGGAAGACCGGGCCCATGTTCTGACAAAGCCGGGTCTTCTGTTTTACTCCGGAAGCGTTCACACAACGCGAGTGTTCAACCAGTTATTTGGGCCCTGCTTGGTAGCATTGCGTCCCCCCCTGCTAATGGAGGAAATGAAATCCGAAGGGAGAAGGGGCTGCCTAGGCGGGGAGCAGGCCCCAACAAAACCCCTCTCGGAACGCCTCATCCCTCAAGCCAGCCTTCCTGTTGACTCGCTCAGGGAGCCGAGGAAAACAGCCCAGAAACCCCCAACCAAGATGCCAAGAACGTGGCTCCGAGGCTCTAGCCGTGCGGTTCTGCTGGCGGCTAATCCTATCAAGGGGTGATCATTAGCGTATGGATAATTGTATTCTTAGTAACAAACAACCCCAGCGCTTAATCTCCCGAGTCTCTGCACGGCTTTGCATTCCACAGGATCATCCAAGCCAGCCTGCTGCCGCCAGACCGTCCACGAGGAAGGATGTAGCGCAGGGCCCGGCGACCAAATGGAGCCCTTGGCAAGCTTTTGCTTGGCCCCTTTTTAGTTCCTAGAGCTGGCCCCTGGATCCACTTCCTACCCCGCCTAGCACTGAATGACTGAGCTCAGGGGAAGGGAGCAGAGATGAAGGCAGGCACAGAAGGATTAGGGGGACAGATCTATGATTTGGACCCTCTTCCTGAGCATACCCCTTATGCACCCCCTGTCCTCTCTGTGGCTCTTGGAGCTTGCAGTCATGGGAAAAGGTTCCCCATCCCTGATTTATCGCTAAACAGCATCTGCTGTAGCTGGATTTGGTGGCTGTTCCCTGCCCTCCTTGGTCTGTCTGGCCAAGCTAGCAGCACGCTGCAGTGGGAACCGTTTCAGGGAGATAATGGGAACCATGACGCGTGCTCTGGGGAATGAATGCCGTTTGTGCTCTGCTGTCCGGGCCCATCTCCCGGTGTCTTACAAGCATTCCAGCTGCGTGACCTCGGCGTGGGGAGAGCCAGACAGAGCTGGCTTCTCGGAGCTTCCTGTGCTGGGGTGGAGAGGAATACGGATTGCAAACCTTGGAAAAATCCCCTGTTCTATGGAGCCAGGCAGGGCTGGATTGAAAGCTGGTGTCAGGGAGGGGGCACATCAAACCAGATCTCCCCACCCCCCCAAGGGTGACCATACCTCCCCTTTAAAAGAGGACGCTTATGAAAAATACATGGTACAGGGCTGCAATGGTTCCAGTGCGGCCGTGCACCATGTATTTTCATAGGTGTCCTCTTTTAAAGGGGCGGTACGGGCACCCTACCCCCCTTCACACACATGGGTACTTTCAGACATGCACCTTAACATTTCTTACACATGTTGCAGGGTTGGACTGGTGCCCTGCAACATGCATAAGAAATGTTAAAGCAGTGTTAAGGTGCACGTCTGAAAGTACCCTTATTGTGCAGCAGCCATTGACCTACACCAGCCCCTCTTAGAGGACAATAGGGCAGGGCACTATCAGCAAATCTGTCCTTTGGAAGAGCTGTCAGAACAGACTTTCCCCACCCCTGCAGCATCTACGCAAGGAACAGGGGCATTGCTGCTGCTGCTGCCTGAGAACTTCCAGGGAGAGGAATCCAAGCTCGCTCTGAGCAGCTGCGAGCAAGCAACAGCACCGAAACCTGCCTCCAGGGAGCTGCGAGCAGGCACAAACTGAATCTCGGTTGCAGCTGCCTGCGGCTAGCTTGGATCCAGGCCCAGCGGTGGAAGTGACAGCAGCAGCATCGGCTGCTAGGGTGGAAAGATCCGGTTTCCCTTTTAAGAGGGTGGAATGTCAGAAGTTGTTCTTAGACAAGCACCTCCCCGCCCATTACCCACCCACCCACCCATCATGCATGTTGCAGGGCAAGGCATGATGCGTGTGGGATGGGTGGGGAGAGGCACTGGTCTGAAAACACCCAGAGGCAAAATGGAGTGTGTGTGTGAGCGAGAGAATGAATAGGAGTATGTGTATGTGAGTGTGTATGCAAGGAGGAGCCCATGCGTGGGTGTGTAAGAGGGTTCCATGTGTGTGCAAGGAGGGGATTTGGTGTGTGTGCACGAGATTCTGTAGGTGTATCTAAGGAGGGGGCTTGGTGAAACGGGGCTGTGTTGGGAGTGTGGGCGTTAATCTGAGATAGGTTGTCTCCACCCACACCTTGGGCTCCTGCTCCACAACCCCGCCAGAATTTTAAAGCACCAGTCATCGCTCACTGCACTTCAATCTCCCTGTTGATTCTTCTCAACCCACCCTGGACTAGGCTAGGTATGTCCGATGGACCTGGGGAGGTAAGCTGGTCTCACTCACAGTATCTACCTACCTACCCACCCACCCCCAATCCTCTCCAGTCTGGGGCGCTTGTAATAATTTCCAAAGTGACCCCCCCCAGGAAAGAAAAGGCTCCCCACCACTCCACTAAACTAGGTTCCCTTAGCACCCTGCTCTGCTCTGGATTGCTGACTGTGATTAGGTCAAGAACCCTGTGAATCCTGAACTTTTGCCCCAATCCCAACATCCTCTGCCGGCAGCACAGCAATTTATCAAAAAGCAAAGAGCACTATCTCGGAGGAGCATGCTGCTCTCTGCTGGGACAGAGACCCTCTCTACAGTCAACCCACCAGAAAGCAGGGGACGCTGGCCTAGCGAGCAGCAAGGGAGAGGGGGCAGACAGTTTAGGGGGCAGGAAACTTGGGGGGAGGCGATGATGGTGGCAGAGGAAGAGTGATTGTTTATTCTTCCCCAGCATATATATATATTTGTCTCCTTTTTTCCTGCAGCATCGAAAAGGCCCATAACTGGAGGCAAGTCTGATGGGCTCAGGGCTTGCTCTTTTTAGGGAGCTCTTCCCTTTTCACCAGGGCAGGATGTCATAACCCTGTAATCATTCTTCGCTCTCTCCCAGAGGGGGCCCCCCAACCATGCCCTCTCTAGGGCTCGGAGGAGGATGGCCCCAAGGGGGTGGGGATGGGGCAAGGAACACTGTAACGACGTTGGGTACCGGCTGGTGGGACCTGCAGGCGTACCGTTGCTCAGGGGCCAGGGCTGTTTGCTCGCATTACAGGGTAGAAGTGAGAAAAGAAGTTCTACAACAGCAATTGCAGCTGTAGTCTCATGGGAATTCGTGCGCCTAGAGATGCACTCTTCCACTTTTCTCCCACAAGAATGCCCCTGATTGTAAAAGCTACAGCGGGGGGGCCTGGTCACAGGCACGTGTTCTCACGGAAAGCAGAATAGCACATTCCTAAGTTCGTAAACCCGCATGAGAATACAACCGTGCTTGCCCGGCTGGAAGTCCCCCCCCCCCGGTAATGTGAGAAAGTGGCCTAATTCAGGGCTGGGGAGCCAACAGGGTCTGTGGTGGGCATGCGTGCGTGTCCCTTTCCAGTTCCTGGATACAGCCCCGGGCTGCAGTTCCTGCTCCCAAACACGGAAAGAACTAGTTCAGGGGAAAGTGGCAGAGATGAGGGCAGGCACTCAAGGATAAGGGACAGATCCACAACCCAGACCCTCGGCTTCCTGAACGCCCCCTTGGCTCCAACGTCTCTGCAGGCCTTGGAGCTTGTAGCCTTTGAAAAGGTTCCTCCTCCCCTGGACTAACCAATTGCCCTGTTAAGGATCAGAAAGGAATTTCCCCCCAGCTCAGATTGACAGTGGATGCTGAAGGTGCGTCTCCTCCCCCATCTCCTCTGCAGCCTAGGACACAGCTCAGTTAGAAACATCTAGATTTATTTTTTTTAAAAGCATAATTGGAGACATGCACCATTTATAAAAATCAAATAAAATATAGCTACTATGATTTGCCCTAGATTTTTTTTGTTTTAAAAAAACCTCTCCTGCCTTTGCTGGTCTCCAAGGGGAGTGCAGGATCAGCCAACCCTTCTCTCTTCTGACCACGTTGTCATCTAACCCTGTTCTGATTGGTGTTGCATCTACTAGGGTGCGTGGGATTGGGGGTGTCTGGCCCTATTGCACTAGGAGGCCGTAGTAGCGTACCAAGACCCTGGGGGGCTGGGCACATGTTCTACTTATAGCCCTGTTCCCCCCCACTCCTGCCTGAAAGAGGGGGGGCGGGATCTCCCTAAGAAGCAGCCCTCTCACAGGGGCTCCCAACCAGCCTCTCTCCTCCCCCCCCCCCCCCAGTATTTTATAATTAAGAACTTATATAAGGTGGCTATTAAAACTAAAAGAACCCAGTATTGGGACCACTATTCCCCCCCCCCCCCCCCCCCCCCCCCCCCCCCCCCCCCCCCCCCCCCCCCCTGCCCTCCCCCCCCCCCCCCCCCCCCACACAGGTAGTGGCATTGCCCTGGCTCCCAACAAGCACCCTAGATTGGCAGCAACCTCGCCAGGAAGAACATTTTAAGGGTGGGTAGGGACGGGGCCAGCACGCCACTCTCACCCACTCTGAAAACGTCCTTCGCCGTGGCACCCTTTGCAAGCAGCCTGAGCGCCGCTAGGAAAATTTCAGAGTAGGCAAGGGCAGAGCAGTGGCTTCATTTCCTTCCCCCACCCACTCTGAAAAATTTCTTAGCGGCGCTCAAGCTGCTTGCAAAGGGGCCGCCCTAGAGTCCAGGGTGCTGGCTCAACTGAGCCCTCTCACGCCACGGTAGCCAGGCCCCTCGGAGTCCTGTAACCCCCCACCCAAATTACATTGCAAGCTTCTTCGGTTGCTAGATGCCTGACCATGTGATCCTTGCAGAGCTCACAGAGAAATTCCAGGGTGAAGATAAAATGCACGGCCCCTGTTAGTCCTGATGGCCCCACCCCCTTGGGGATACCCTCTGTGGTTGGGCTTTGGGGTGCTGCTGGGAGAGTGCAGCCCCCACACCCTGCCCTCCTCACCCCAGATTGCCCTGGGGTAAGGTCAGCCCTAGCTCCTTGCACAGAGCAGCAGCCATTAATGCTAGAATAATTTAGGATTCTCCTTTTATACTCCCTCATCCTCCCCCTCCTCCCTAGTAACTAAGCTAAGCACATGCCCCTGCAACCTCTCCCCTTCATGGCTGTACCCCTCTCGACAATTTTCTGTTCTAGACTGTCAGCCCCTTGGGGGCAGGGATCTCTCTCTAATCGTGACGGTTCAGTCCCAGGCATATTGCAGGTGCTATATAATCACCTCCACCCCAATCTCTATGCAGCCCTCAGGGCTTGTATTGATTTTCAAAGTGACCCCAAGGAGGGAAAAGGCTCCCTGCACCCCGATTTACCTCTATAAAGGGGGCACGGGGATAGCGCCTCCATCGCGGATGTTACCCCACTACTCTGATCGTTTGTAGGAACGGTTGCACCTCACGCCTGCGACTGTATTCAGGAGAAAAAGAAAAATCAAGTAACAAACCAGGCCTAATGGAAAATAATTTGACTTTTATTTAAAATAAAAATAACACGTTCATCCAAATAAAACAATTCACAGCATCCCAACTCCACCGTACGGATGGATTCTATTATGGGGCAGTTAGTGGCAGTGGCGGGATCTGGCAGTGCAAGGCTGCCACTTAAATCCATACGCTTTGTCCTCCCCTTTAATCACGTCGTTATCTTTGTTCTGTAAAGCACCAGGTACACGGCTGGTGCTATACAAATATTATTATTATTAATAATAATAAAAAAGATAGTAAGATNTCAGCCCCGAGGCCTCTGTAGCGCCATCTGCATGAGGAGGTTGGTAGGAGCTAAGGAAGGAGGCGGAATCCCTCCAGTAGGCAATTGGTGACTCTCTCTCTCGCTCTAGAAAGCTGGCCTTAGTCTGGTCAACATGCATCTAGGAGGCCAAGGAGGGAATGCAGCCCTCCTGCCACAGGCTCACAGCACATAGTGATCAGATGCACACAGAACAAAACACTCTTAAAAGCATAAGAAGGGTCTGCTTTGGGGTTGGCTACAGCTCCAACCGGCTTTGCACCCATCGGGCTGCTCTCTTTTACCCTGCTAACACGCAGATACTCTCAATGTAGTCATGAGACAAGGATGCGGGAAAAGCTGCCCGATGATCGGATTTAGCCAAGGGGTTGCACCAAAAGCATCGTGTGGCATCAGAGAAAGACGTCAAGCTTTCCACAGCAGTATTCCCAGGTCTTGAAGAAAGCGAACCTGGTAAATACACTGTGCTCTGGGGCTGAAGCGGGCGTCAACACATTTGTGACCGGAGCGGTTGTTGGAAGGAGCCTGTGCCGTCTTCGAAGCCAGTTTTTACCCCATTTTAGGAGGGTTTAACGATCAGTTGCAAATCCTTCTCCAAAAGCGTGGAGTGCTTTACAAACAGAAATTAATACAGCCGCATTGCACCTCGGCGAGGGACGTTCTCCCCACTCGATAGAAGCGCACAGGCTACTTGGTTTCAATCACAAAGTTTTACACAAGCAGAACTACTCATAATAGTCCTTTGCCCAAAGTTGCCTGCCTGATCAGCCACATTAGTCAGGCAATGCCGTTTACAGAAGCCATTTTATCCCTTTAAGGCCATTCAGTACAGGGAAACTGTGTCAACTGGGACAGCAGCAGCATCAATCACAAATGGGTTGTAGGTACAAGGAAGCAAGGTATCGCCATCTTATTAAGCACAAGGGTAGTGCTTGGCATGGAATCTAGGTGTCGTACTGGGTCAGACCAATGGCCCATCGAGTCCAGCATCCTGTCTTTGGGCAGTAGCCAATCTCAGTCCGTTTGGAGAAGTACCCAATGGGATGATCACCTTATTCCCTGTCCTTCACTCTCAGCTCCCAACAATCCGATTTTTTTTAAACCCAGCTCCCCTCTGGAACAAATTCCATAAGTTAAATTGTGCATTGAGTGAAAAAAACCAAGACATTTGTTTTAAATCTGCTCCCAGTTTCATGAAGTGTCCCCTAGTGCTAGTACTATTTGAGAGGGTGAATAGCTGCTCTCTCCCACTCATGATTTGCCAAGCTCACATCATATATCCTCTCTATTGTCTCTTCTCCAAGCGGAAGAGCCCCAGTCTAATCAAGCCTCTTTGTATGAAAGCCGTTCCATACCATTTATCGTTTGGTTTCCCTTCTCTGTATCTTTTCAGCTTTGAGATGGGGTGACCAGAATTGCACAGCATAGTCAGGGTGCGGTTACACCATAGATTTATGTAGAGGCATTACGATATTTTTGGTATAGTCTATCCCTTTCTGAATAATTCTTAACATTCGCTGGTTTTTCACACACACTGATGCTGTACCTTGAGCTAAGGATTTCAATGTGTTGTCCACAATGACTCAGATCCTTTTCTTGAGTGGGTAAACCACAATTTAGAACCCAGCACTGTGAACATATAATTCGGATTGGTTTCCCCCTATGTGCATCGCTTTGCACTTAACGTTAAATTTCATCGGCCATCACCATTTCACAAGATCCTACTGCAATTCTTCACAGTCCACTCAGTTTTAACTACCTTGAATAACTTTGTGTCATCTGCAAATTTAATCACCTCTCTTTACTCCCTTTTCCAGATAATTAATGAATATATTAAACACCAGTCCCAGTACTCCCCTCCACGGTAAAAAGCTGACCATTCGTTCTACTCTAACTAGTTATGATCCATGAAAGGACACTGCCTTCTATTCCATGACTAATTTCTTCACAAGTCTCTCATGGGGGACCTTGTCAAACCCTTTCCGAAAATCTAGACACTGATCAACTGGCTCACCCGTATCCACATGCTGACTTATACCCTCAAAAAATTAAATTAGCGAGGCATAACTTCCCTTTGCTAAATCCTTGTTGTCTTTCCCCATTACGCTGCATTTATCAATATGCCCAGTAATTCTGTTCTTAACTGTTTTCACCAGTTTGCCCAGCCAGTTGGTTTGCCCATAGCCAAGCAGCATTAGAATTAATTCCCCAAAATACTCTGACCCTGGAGAAAGCACGCAGAGTCCATGTTTCCCCCCCTCGTGGGCTGTGTAGAAGAGTTTGTCATACAAAGCCCGACAGGGTTCCTAGTACAGTAAATCCCTTCCCACAACACTTGCGCGCTTCTCCCCTGAGCTTTGCTGTGTTGTGTGAACGAGCAATTAGGCACATGGTAAAGTATTAGAAATCACAGCACTGAAACTATACTGCTGAGATGAACAGCCAGCCACCACGTAGTTCACCTCTGCAAACACAAGCTCTCGGTCCTACGGCAGTGCCGGCTGGCCAAACGCGGTGCACGCTCGGTAGCTTAGTCTGCCTAACCGTTTCTAGAGACTGTATTCTTAGCTGGTAGTTGCCGCAGGGCCTGATCCTGTTCCAAACAGGCAGCAGTCGCAACCTGACCTGTTTAGGCACCGTTAGAGACAGCACATCAGTGCCAGGCAAGCTGGTCCTGTAGCAGAGGGTACCGTGCGTTTTGAAATGAAGTTGGCCTTGTATTTTAGCAGCCTTTAAGGAGGTGCCTTCAAAGACTTAGAGAGGAGACATGGGACTGGATGTGCTCACTGATATTCCATTGCCACCGGCTTTCCTAGGAGAGGATGCTTTGGAAAAAAGGAGACCGTATTCTCCTCTTGCCCAAGAGTGACTGAGTAGCAAGCCTCCTCTGTACAAGAAGCTGTACCAAATGGGTAAAATTTCTTATTTAAAAAACAGACACGACCCGGTCTCCAAGAAGGGAGAGAAACGCTTACAGTAAGGGGCATAGTAAAACACACAGGGTTTCTTTACGTATTGGATTCAGGCTGCCAGGCAGTGTTGGAATTAAGACACTAATGGTACCCAGGCTTCCTGGTAGATCAGGGCCAACACCTAGCCAGAAATCGCCTCTCAAAGGGCAGGGTCGAGACAAAGCCATGTCTGTGTTAGAGCTCAGAGATGCAGACAGGACTAGACAATTACACAGCTGCCTCCTGGTATCCGAGGAAAGCCTTCATCTGCTTCCAAGGTGACTGGCACCAACGCAGAGTTCTGTATTTGTGCCTGAAACCGTGCTAAGAGAAGAGACCTGCTCACCTAGATGCTTTGGGAGAGGGGCAGGACATAAGTGTGCAGGTGAGCAGTCTCCCGCTGCATCCCCTCAGTCCTCCTCTGGAGTAGAGGGGCCAGGATGGTTGTAGGAAGTTCAGAGAGAAACAGTAGGCCTGGTCTCCCTGCCCTGCTCCCCGTCAGAGTCACCTCAAAGCATCCAGACACTTCATCCATCCAGGGGGGAAGCCTGGTATCCCAGGTCTGGGATACCTAGGTCTTTAGTGTCATCGCAAGTTTGACCGATCTTTTGGGAGGAGGAAGAGTTTTTTCCCCTGGACAGCACAGGTGCACGTGGGCAAACCTAGGACAAAACACCCTCAAAAATAGATTCGAGAGCTACTGGTGGGTATCTGTGCTCAGGAACCACCCGCTGCTTGGGGATTCCATCCATTGCATCTGAAGTAAGCGGGCCACCTTAGTGTGGAACTCGCTCCTCCCGGATGTTAGTCTCCATTTCTCCCTCCTCACCTTTAAAAAACACCTGAAAACGTATTTATTCTCTAGGCGCTTTGAGGATCCACCAATGGCTCCCTCAATGGGCTTTGCCCTTCCTTTTTTCCTACCCTATTAAAAAACTTTAATAACCGTTTTAAACTGCTCTGTATCATTTCTATTTTTAGCTTTTTAATGTGTTTTCGTAAAGCGCTCCGAGTGCCATGCAAGGCAGGGGACACTATATAAATAAAATCACCACCACCACCGCAGGCGGCAGAGCGGACAGAGTTTCTGACCCAATGACCACAGCAGCAGCAGCTCTTGATAACTGAATGTTACAGATTTATTCAAATGCCACCCCTTGCTGCTTTAAAACCCACCGGCGGAACATTAGCATTCACCAACAGCTACCACAAACCGGCTACAGTTTCCCACTGTACTGGCTGTCTCTTATACACATCTAGATGTGTATAAGAGACAGAGCTAGCAGCACGCTGCAGTGGGAACCGTTTCAGGGAGATAATGGGAACCATGACGCGTGCTCTGGGGAATGAATGCCGTTTGTGCTCTGCTGTCCGGGCCCATCTCCNAAACCGGCTACAGTTTCCCACTGTACTGGGGTCCAATGGTAACGGCTGGCAGATGCTGGCCTTCCCCTCCCTCCCACCCCCATGGCTTCTGCTGTGCAGAAACCACCACAGAAGTTCCTTTACTTCCTCGAGTCCCCCTCCATGAACTGCAAAGTGCCAGCACATTTCTTTGTATAGTCTAATATACAGATCACATTCATTTATACTTGCTATCGCTGCTGGTTGAGGGATCCCCACTGCAGGGACCGTTCAGTCTGTGGTTTGGCTGGCATGTTTGTAGATTAAGAATTATGAGAAGGTGCTTCTTCCAGGAGGCCATTTGCAGACCAACAGTCACCTCCGTGTTTAAATAGATTCAAGCTAGTCTCTTCCGTTTCTCTTCCCCAATTCTCCAGGAAAGCATCCCCTGGCTGCAGTGCTCTGTCCTTCTGCTGCAGTGCATGCAGTACAACAGGTCAACATAGGATGACACCACAGCAGGACAGAGGCTTCTGAATTGACCTTCTGGTTTAAAAACATTTCTGACAGTCAACAGCGTCTGTTTTCTTTGCCCACTGCAGAGACTGGCGCGGTCCTTCTCTTCTGATTAGTCAGTGCTTTTGTTGGGCGGGAGGGGTGCAGAGAAGAAAGCTTAAAGCCCAGGAATTAGTATTTCCATAGGGGTCCCCCCCCCCCGCTCCTGTTAACAACGAGTCAGCCTTATTACAGCAGGCGATGGAAGACAGACGATCAGATTGAGTGAAGGCTTGAAGAGGCTTCAAGCAGGTAGGAGCTGGGAAGAACAGAACAGAGCTAGGTGGCTGTTCGTGGAGTTGCAACGGCCTTTAGATGGGCGTTACCACTTAGGGGTGAGCGCGGCTTCCGCACGATTCTCTAATCCTGCCAAGAGAAGTAGAACTGCCTGTCAGAGCTAGAGCATTTAGATGCACGACTGCAGCCCTCTGGCTACGTACAGACAAAACCCTGGACAGAGAAACAGACACGACTTAGAAACAGTTCTGGGGAGGTTTACCGTATTCTTCTGCATAAGCAGAAGAGATAAAGAGAGGAGAGGGTGATGCTGAGGGAGAGCACAAGTAGCAAGGACCTTGTAGCAGGTACTACTGTCAGTACTGACAGGGAGGCTTCTAAAAGCTAGCAGCCTGAAAAGAGTTTTCTTTTAGAGGAGCGGGAAATAAACTCCTCAAGGCCTACGGGTTCCCCATCCTGCTAAGGTTTAGAGCTCACAGAGGGAAAACCCTGGCTCAATAAGTTCACATTCAATAGACTCCATTCCTATTCAGTTTTTTTTTTAAAAATCAGTCCTTTGGAGTTTAGCCAAGAGTAGTAAGTCTTCAAAAGTAAAATTTTATCTCCAGCCAACGTTTAAAGCAGAAATTGTCAAACGGGACCCCAAGTAGGGTCACAATATCAACCGACAGACTTTGTATGAATGTTGCTGTTTTGAGGTCACACAGGCAAAAGGTTTGGGAATTATCAGCTTTAAAAGTCAGGCAGACAGGAATTCAGACACCAATAAATAAGCCAACTCGTCCGTTACTTGAAACATCGCCTAGCATTTAAGAGATCCAAAAATACAACGCATCCAGTTATCAATGCTTTAAAAAGGGATGGAGAACCTCAGGTTTGGGGGCCAGATGTGGCCTGCTGCTAGTTTTTCTTTGGTCCCTTTCCCATTCCAGGATCTGGCCCCTGGATCCAGTTCCTACCCCCAATCACTGAAAGACTGAGCTCAGGGGAAGAAAGCAGAAAGGAGGGCGTGCGCACAAGGCTGACAGATCCACGATCTAGACCCTCCTCTTTCTGACTGCACCCCCACCCCCACCTTCTAACTTTCAAAGTGTCCCCCAAGATGGAAAAGGCTCCCCCACTCCTGGCTTTACATCCAATCAAGAATACAATACTCTGTTCTTTACCCTCACCCCTCAAAACCACCTGCAATTTCCATGAGGATGGAACATTTCTCCTAACAGTTGTAGGTAAAACTTATTTTATTAAATAAAATTCACATAGCACTTTTTTTTTTTTTTTTTAAAAGAGAGGCGCTTCCCTTTGGGAGCATATAAAAACATTTAGAGTTGAGGAAGGAAGGGCAGGGAAGACCCCCAGTGCCACATGCAAGGGAGTGACCTTTGCCAAACCCCAACAATTCGGCTTGTCTAGAGCTAAGCAAAGCAGCAGCTGTCTCGTCGGGTCACCTGGAGGAGCTGCGTTCTTTGCTCACGCAGTCATCGTGGGAGGCAGCGTCGCCGTTACCCATCATGCTGCAGATCCTTCGTTTTTTCCTCCGATGCATCATGCCTTCTGTTTCGGAGCCCGAGTCGCACTGCAAGCGGAGAAAGTGGGGAAAAAAACCATTAAAAGATTTCTAATTTAGTCACTGAATGAGCCTTGCATGCAGTCTCAGCAATACGGCTGCTCACTGCCAGAGGACTAGGACGTTCCTTGGAAAGGTATTTAGAACCTCTCTACACAACACCTTTAACCTTTAGCTACGCCATCTTCTGCTGGTGAGTTTGTAAGCTTAAAGAAACCCCAAAACCTGTACATCAGGGTAAGGAACCTCGGAGGCCTGGGGGCCAAGTGTGTGCCATGGCTATTTTTTGGGTGGCTGCCTTTCCAGTTCCTGGACCTAGTTCCAAACCTCAAAACACTGGAAAAAACAGCCTCAGTGTAAGGGAAACACCGGCAAGGGCATGCAGACAAGATCCATGAGCTGGACCCTTCTCTTCATCAGCATACCCCGCCCTCAACGGCTATGTGGCCCTCCGAGCTTGGACTCAGTTTCCACTTCCCAGTTTACACCCAGTAGCTGACAGAATTCGGTCGAGTTAAAAATATATTATCTTAAGTATTCTCATTTCTTGGGGAGAAGCATGCTCAGTGCTGTCTGCCAGTTGAGTGAATTACACACTCAGCTAGAAAACGGGGCCTCAACAGAGCGTTATACCATACAACTGACAGTGTTACCACCAAGTAGTTTTTTTAAAAATAAGTTTCAAACACTGAGGAAAATGTAAAAGTACAGAAATATTTGCTTACCTCTTATCTACAATCAATGCATTAAAATCAAATGTTTTCAGCTTTAGTTATAATGGAACTATGCAGGCACGCTGCATAAGGCCTAGCAGCTTCTAGTCTCAGCCCTGCCACTTAGACTTTGTGTGACGGCCGACAACGGGGTGACAAGCCTGCGGTGCTGGAAAGCGTGGCGTGTCGCGTCTGGGGTAGCGGAGCCTTACCTCTGAATCCGAGTTGGAGGAGCTGGAACTAGAGGAACTGGAGGAATCGCTGGAGCTGTCCGAAGCAATCCCCGTAGATTCTTGGAGGTCCACGGCATCGGCCAGCACCGCCAGCTCAGGATGTTCCTGCTTCAGGATCCTAAACACAGTGAAGAGGTCTTAGTCGGCATTCCACAGTCAACTGCCTTTCCTTGTAGGTAGGTAGAAGTCAGCTCGTTGCCGTGGTTAGGCAGAGACATTTCATTGGTCGTGTTTCCCATCATTGTGCAACCTGCATGATGTAGGGTCTAAGCTACACCATTAATGGCTTTTTAGTCTCCCCCGCTATTTTGCTTTCAATCGGAGACCCACATCGAGAAGCATTTGAAGTGTTTGGATAGCAGTAAGGAGGTCCTGAAGATAGCACAGTATCTTTTTTTAAAAAAACAAAACAAACTATTTACAGGTGGCTGCTCAGAGAGCTACTATGCTGGCAATTTAGAAAGTGCTTCTTTAAAATACCAAGGAGGACCCCAGGATCTCTCTCTGTGATCAGCAACACGATACTTGCAATGTGCCCCAGGTTCACCGGATGACTGTTGCGCAGTCTATGCAAAATGGGCTCAGTGCTGGATACACATCAGAAGGACTAGAACAATGCCAGACACACAAACCACCCCCACAAGTGGTCTCCTTTCAAAGACTACCACAAAGAGGCTAAACATGAGTGAATGGCAAGTGATGAGCTATTCTCATTTCATTCCTACAGGTCACGGTTGAGGAATGCCACCAGGATAGTTTGGACAAAGTTTGGACTTATTGGGAGGGGGGAGAAAAGAAGGGAAGGAGAGGACACTTCATTCTTACGGTCAAACAGTCATTACATTCATACAAAGTCCTCTAGTTACATTCACACAAAGTCCTTTAGAAGTTAAAGCACTTAAGTTACTGAATCAACACTTTCATTTTACATTAGGTTATTTTGTCTTTGCCAACAAATTGCTCCACTGCAGTCTCTGAATTTACACACACATGGGATCTGAAATCCAGGTTTCTAATCTTCTGCCAAGACTAAGGCTGCTTTCCCACGAGATGCTAATTGCAGGACTGTAATTTGCCCTGCAAGTTCAACTACGTGTGTTGAACGGTGTTCGTTCTGTGAGTTGTGCAAGCACTCAAGGCACATTACTGGGCTCCAAAATCCTACTCTTGTGCAAGCCATAACACCCATCATTGTAAAGCTGAGAAAGTGGGAGAGTCAGTATTACAATTGCAGGATAGCAGGCACGGAAACCAGCCGGACCGAACCTTTGTTCTCGGTTACTTAATTTCAGCTGGCTTTGCTAGTGTCACCTTGCTCTGCTGAAGGTGTTAAATTCAATCTGCTGCTGGCTTGTGGATTTCAGCCTGGCTTCGAGATTAGTTGGGAAGCAGGTGCAGGGCAAGAAGGGGGAACAACAGAAAGAGAACAAACTTTGTGCTCTTGAAAACGGTAGATCCCACAACTAGCAAGGCCAGTGTAAAAATGCAGTAAGAAAACATTGCGGGAGATTACCTCGTGAGAAGCGTGCCCAGAGACCAACGGGAAACGCTGTCGTGTGTGAAAGCAGCCTGGGCCCCAGTTTTCCTTTGCGAGTTTGCTTTATGAGCCGGACACATCAGTCCATTAAAAGCTACACGATATGTTTTCACCAAGTTTTTCTTAAGCCATCTGTGTGTTCTGCTTTGAGAAGCAGCGTCTGGATTAGCCCTTCATCTCTTTGGAAGGTACAAATAGGAGCTCACAAGAAATCATTGCACTTCTCACCTGTACCACTTTCTTGATAATTTGGGCCTCCCTCTCACTGTCTTGTGCCATACCACAGGGAAATTGGTACAGCTGGCAAAATTCTGTGTAATGGCAATGGTTGTGTCAAGATTGAGAACTACATGCCACCAGCCACCTACAAATACCAACACAGCAAAGAATTTTTTTTTAGAGAACCAAAAAGGTAAGAGCAAGTGAATCTACAACACTTCTGTGAAATACAGATTCTGCAATCGATGGGAGCTTGCGCGATGACGAAGCTATCGTATTTGGGAGACACACCTGTCACATAGGTACCACATGCTTCACACACGAGACAGATGGATTCTAGAATGGACACGCACAGCTCTGTCAGTAATGCAGAGGAACACCACACAAAATACAGATTGCTTACCTTTTGTGGATTCAGCCCGTTATTAAACATTAATAGTTGCTGGGACAAAAATCAGAACGAGTTATCGAGTCCAGCCATAATCCTAAGCCACTTATCCTTGAATAGCTCCAACGCAACTGGGCTTCTATAGGGCAACGCTAGAAGCGGCTTGTGGATCACGGTCTTTGCGGCAAGTCCAAACTACTATTCTTCCAGTAACCCAACGCGGCATTTCTTAGCGCCAAGTACTCCAAGTAGTATTCCAGACCAACTGTTCACACAGCCAGTACCCCAGTTGGAGAGTCTGCACACGAGGGGTGCAGGACCTCACGGCCAGGGCTCAAGGCCACAACTCATTTTTACTTGGCTCCTTTCCAGTTCTTGGAGCCGAGTCTAACCCCCAAGCACTGACAGACTGAGCTCAGGGATAAGGGAGCAGAGATAAGGGTGTGCATACGTACAGCGGGGGACGATCTGGCTTCTTTTCTTACATAACCCTGCCACGCCTTCTATGCAGCCCTTCGAGCTTGAACTCATTTTTAAGGAGGCCCTTGGGAAGGGAAGGTTCCACATCCCTGCTGTACATCTTCCCCAATCCCCAGAGAGCGTTTTCTTTACCTACTTGATCCTACAAAGATGCTTCCATTATTAACTTTGTGATCACAAAACTATTTTCCATGACATCAATAACTTTGTCGCAGCGTTGGGCGCAGGGGTGAAAGACCTCAAACAGATCTCAGCTACTGAAGGGAATGAAAATCAAGTAAGTTGCTTTTCAGTGGGATCTTTCTTCTTCCTGTGCCTATTCTCCTAACAAACCTGCTCTCCCGGCTCAGAACAGCATTCATAAAGTTTGCTGACAGACGCTTCTAATCAAACTACAACCAACAACAAGAGAGATTCATACTCAATGGCATGTCTGAGATGCTTCCTACTGGCAACTAGATTAACGGTAAATGCCACTGGAATCCAAGTTGCATAGAGACTCTCTGTTACCGAGACCACAGATATAACCTTGCCCCAGAATTAATGAGGTTTTTATGGCAACGAGAACTTTACTGCTCTCTTTTTGTAAAAAGGGTGTTCTGAAATGGTTTTAAATGAAAAGGGGAAATTAAACCAGAGCATAAATTTGTTAGGATCATGTTATTAGCCCATAAAAGAGAGCGCCATTTTTAACAGAAGGCACCGAGACGCACTGCGGGACAGAGGTCCCAAAATACTTTTCAGAACTTTGCTACGTACAGAGGTGTGGGTCTGTACTCGCTCTGCATAAGCACTCTGCTGTTTTAAGAGCGATGCTTTGGGGAGCTGATTTTTAAATGCAGAAATACAAGAGCCAGATTCTCTGCCTGCCTGTTCCATAGCAACCTGGGTATTGTTCTTACAAGATCGTTAAACCAACTACGACCCCCAGGACAATATTTATGCTTGAACAAGTGTTCAAAAGCTTCCATTCCTCAGTTCCCTCCTAAAATATCCAAGCTAGTTCAAGGTCATATTCTGAGTGTCCTGCTGTTTCAGATGATGGTTCTTGTTATAGTATTTGTCTTCTTTGAAACCAAAGAGTAGTTTCAAGCATTCAAATGATGAGAGTACTGAAGAACACAGGCTACACAAAGAATATGAAATCTTCCCAACAAGGGGACTGCTAGAGTCTAAGTCATAGAAACAAGCGGGGGCACCTACCTGGCACAAAGACAGTCTCGCCTGGCTTCTGTACGATTTCCAGGGGTTTGAATTCAGAAGGCCATGTGGGGAGCTGGGTTCTGGGATAGATGACACTGAACCATGTGATGGCCTCATCCTGCTGGTTCCCTCCTTCATCCCGAGTCACTTTGATCAGTTCTCTGGGAGTGTTGGTAGGGAAGAGGCACCAGCGTTTGTGTCCCTGGACCAAGGCGTTCCAGGCACTGGTTCCCAGGGGATCGATATGAATGCCTGTTCCTGAGCGAGGAGGGCCCATCACAAACCATCTGCATAAAGAAAGGGGGAGAAAAATCCAGTCACGTTACAAGAGATTAAATTATTTTCCTTGCCATTACACATTGTGTTTTTCTAGGCTATTTTGCTGTTTATGAAGGTAAACCTTACCACGCTGCAATTCTTAACCTACTGGAGAGTAAACTTAGGAAAAAAAGGGGCCCTTCGCACTGAGGTTAAGAGGAAGATTCTAAGTCCCATTCTACCGATTCTTGCAACAGGCAAGCCACGATGCTCTTCCATCTGGTTGGGAATCTTAACTAGAAGAGGATTAAAAAGCTTCCACGGGAAAAAGCAACTTCTCCCAAAACGGCACCTGTTCATGAGTCATGTGATCCTACAGCTCTTTGGCACTGGTACTAGCCTTGTGCGCGGAGGCAAGTCTCAACATGAATGGGATCGTACCCCAGGCATCCCGAATTCCCGACGGCTCTCAGTTTCTCCAGGACAGCACAGGTTGCCCTGGGTACTAGAGGTTTCCACTGTGTTCATTGGTATTGGATATTCTCAAGAGAAAAACAAAACTGTTTGGGCTTTTCAGAGCAGCAGAGCAACTATGCTCTTAGGACCCGGAGGAAAGGTGGGTCTTCTCCCCAGCAAGATGCGGAGTGCGCCTATTATGCTCAGGGAATACAAAAGGCATTCAAACAAAAGCTCCTTTTCAAGGTCTTGCTCCTTGCTATTTTTCTGCACTTGTTTCCCGCTAGATACCCACCCAGGAGCTTTACTCATCCTCCTCCGCCACCACCCTCACCTGCCCCCGAATCCCTCGCTCCTCAAGATGCGTTGACCCCCCTTCTCCCTTGCTGCCCCCTAGGCCTGGAACTTCCAACCTGAACCTATTTGTTCTGCTTCCTCCCTTCCAGCCTTCAAACCCCTTCTGAAAGCCTAGCTCCTCTCATCCCCTCAGATGGCTAGCCGATTCAGTCAGGGTCCTCTTCTCCCATATAACTAAGTCAACCACCTGCACCTGGGACTTCTCAACTTTGTGAATGTCTCCCTGTCTCTTCCCATGTTCTTCTCTCCTTTGTAAGCCTGTTGGTGCAGGGACTTGTCTGCAATTAATGACTCAACAGTGCCTGGTACACTGTTGGCACCGCGGGACCTGCCCTCCTTCAGGCAGCAATGTAAAACCTGGTTGTTCCGACAAGCGTTTGAAGAGAGAGAGGGAGGGGTGGGACTGTTGGATTTATTATTATTGTTTTAAGCCTTGTTGTATATTTATTTTATGCTTTTATATTGTACACCGCCCTGAGCGGCCTTTGGCAGGAGAGGGCGGTTATAAGTAATAAATATAATATATAAATACTTAATACATATGAATATAAGTGGCGAGAACTTATCTGAAACTTTGAATCCAGCTTTAACTGACACTGAATAAGCCACACATTTGTAGAGAAACAATTTAAACGACTTAACAGGCTGCTTTGGGATTATGGCTATCTACCTAGGGAACAGCAATGCACTGTTACCCAGTTGGGCAGAGACAACTGCACTACTTGTCAAAGGGGGAACTGAAGTTATTGTGTTAGGATTTCCAACTTGAGCCCTCTGCAAATGGGACTGGTTTGCAGCACAGGACTTTGAGGATTGGGCCACCTATTGCGTTATTATGGTCAGCAGTCAATGGTTAGTTTTTGCTAGTTATATATATTTAAAAGTCACAGTATTCCATCAAGAATACCCGTTTGCAAAAAGCTACATTTGTTGACAAGAGTCTTCTGTTTTTAAACAGAGAGCCCTTTTGTTTTCAGTCTCTAAACAAGAAGTTAGACAAGCACATGGGCAGCCTGATCCTCAACCCACGTGCTGCACAATGCTTTGTATGCACTTTGTGCACCTCCACAGAGCGCGGAGCACATATGGAGCAGACCGTTCAGACTCTACTTTCTAAGACATGAAATACCCCCACCCCTCTTTTTACTCCTTCCGGACAGATAACTGCCAAGATGTGGAAGGAGGGGAATATCCTAAGCAGTAAGAGAGTGGCTCTAGCAAAGGCCTGTACTTGTCCAGAACCAGACGACAGATTATTTTTCTCAAGGGCAGAATTGTTAACACACAGCGATTTCTGGATGCTGTAAAGTTAAACTCAACTGCACGTTAGACCTGTACAAGGTTCAGGCTTTCTGCATTACTCACTCAATTCAGGTGCCAGGAAAGTAAGATTTGAGTACCGGCGCTAACTGGTAGCAAGGGCTAGCCTTGAAACGGCTCTATGAAATGAGGTGCACAAAAAAAAGAGAAGCTTGGGGTTCAGATTTGAATCTGGCCTGGACCACAAACAGCTCTCGTTTTACTGTACATCACATTTCATAGAACCCTTTCCCGGTTAGGTTGCCTGGTCTTAAGAGCTTGATGAAACACAGCTGGTGTATGGCTAATCATTTTACGGTATCAGCATCCAACGAAGTATTGCCTCTGCCCAGAGGGACCGTGGCTAATCTGGTCAGGAAAGGGCTAAGCTGGTGAGAAATCTACCCAGCAAGTTTGTGTCAGGACTAGTAATGAATTCAGGATCCCAATTATCTCCTTTCGCCTAATGGAACGTACAATAACATCGCAGTGTTAGCAGGCAGTTCAGGCTACTGAAATATGGAGAAAACCAACCATTTAATTTGGTGCATGAGTCGCTGGAGGAAAACCTTGTTCTTACCAGCTCCAGGCACCGTACCTGTAAGGCGGTCTCCGCTTCTCTCCTGCGTACTGGAAGAGGTCGTCGGTGAAGAACTTGGGCACTTTGTAATCTTCCAGGAGTTTCCTGCGTTTGGGATGCTCCCCGTAGCTGCTGTCGAATATATAGAGGGGGCTGTCGTCACGCGTTGTCTCCATGTACTCGATGTAGTACTTCATCTTCATCTTCACGGAGTAACCGTCATTGTCCTCGCCGCACTTGAACTTCTGATTCCGGTACTTGCGCTTCAAGCGATCCAGAGTCCATTTCTCTTGCGCCGGCCAGTCCACCTGGGCGTTCAGCAAGACGACGGGTTTGTAAGGCTTTTCGTAGCGCTCAATAAATTCCTCCATCGATAAATGGAGAGCATCTGCCCTTTCAACATTGTCCTGCAGGAGGAAAAGATCATTTCTTTTACAGAAGGAAAAAACACAAACTCCTGCAACTGAATTCAAGAAAACCTTATTATGGGCCAGGATTTCCAATGACCGCTGTCTAAACAGTGCCTGCTAAACATGTACAGGTACGACTTGCATCTGGGCGTAACTCACGAGGATCCAGATTTTTTAAAATATAAATATATTTTTAAAGTTGGACAACTGAAAAAAAATGTGTTTAGCAGTATTGCACTTCCAACGCTCCGATGCGTCTATTACTTGTCAGAGCCTCTGTCTCTGCTCCCGCACACATCATAATGGGAGAGGTATCCGCAAACTGGAATTTTCCTTGGCTACAATCGACCGCCTGACACTCCATAACAGGTAAGGAAAACTCACTGCCAAGCACTGGGAAACAGTTTCCCCTCAGCATTTTAGTCAGCAATTTGAAATGGAGTAGGTATTATTTCTCTTTTACCTTTCCCTCCGAGACCCTTGGAAATGGATTTTAAAGTCTCCTTATAAGAAAACAGACGCTCCCAGAGTGCTAGAGAGAGAGATCGAGAGGTTTCCCAGATCTCATGGTTCTTGCAGATCTTTAAAGCCCGCCACCCCATCTTCCCCACAGCTCTCGCTTGCAAGAGGCAGAGAAAGACACACCCCATGTGCTTTATTACAAGACAGCAATGGGGAGGTCTACCCTTTACATGATTCAAGTGACAAAGAGTAGGGAGGGCAAGATCGGAGGGCAATTCTTAACTGATTGGAGATAAAGATTCTAATGAGAAGTCCCATTCTACCGACTCTTGCAACAGGCAAACCACGATGCTAGTTACCTGGTTGGGGAATCTTAACTAGAAGAGGATTAAGAAGCTTCCATGGGAAAGAGCAACTTCTCCCAAAATGGCATCTGTTTAACGGACTTAAACGAACCATGTGATCGTACAGCTCTTTGGCACTGGTCCTAGCCTTGTGCGTGCAGGCAAGTCTCAAAGGGTTCTTTGGGGGGAGAGAGACCCAGGGCAGAGGGAAGGAGCGGATTGGGATCATGGATCCATCCCTTTTATCTCTGCTCCCGTCCCTTCCGAGCTCTCATAGCCACAATGCTGGAGGGACAGGGGCTGGATTTACAGGCTAGATCCAAGAATTGGAAAGGAGACGGGATCTGTACCAGTTCCCCACTCCTTTTTCCCAGCAAGAAGCCTTTGAGAAGGAAGAGAGTTGAGCAGCAGGGTCACCCACGTGCCGCACCAGACGCGCCCGCTCTCCATGTTAGACAGACAAGAGAAAAATGAAACATGCGGCCCCGGGGGGCGCTTTCCCCAGACAGGCCCAGGGCCGGCTCCTCGCCAATGGGGGCGGGATGGTGAGGAGGGGGAGCGTGGCCAGGGGGGTGACCCTGAAAGGGGGGGGCAGGGGGGGTTCTCAAGAAGCGTGGCCCCCCACCTGAAAGGGGAGAGACTGGGAAAAGGGGGGGCACCCTAAACGGGGATGGGGGGATATTCTGAAGGGAGGGGGATGGCAGGGAGAGAGCCCCTGAAATTGGGGGGGGGGGG
>QEPC01011341.1:7811231-7835256 GCA_003113815.1 Sphenodon punctatus | reverse complement strand
CCCCCCCCCCATGTGTGTACACACAAACACACTCCATATGAGCCCTGAAAATTCCCCCCTTCCTCCCCGGCTGCATGTGTGTACACACACTCCATGCCCTCTGCTTGTGTGCGCACACCCTCCTTGGGAGCCCTGAAAGCGTCTCCCACGTGTGCACGCCGACACCCCCCCCCCTCCATGGGAGCTCTGCCTCCTCCTCTCATGTACTCGCCCCTCCTCACAAACATAAACCATGAGAGTCCTGCCTCCTCCCCACACACGTACACACTCGTCTGCCCATACACAGCTCATGTGACCCCTGCCTCACATGTGTACGCACAAACGTGTGCACGTACACACACACACCCACACCATTGCAACTCTGCCCCTTCATAGAGGTGCACACAAAAACACACACTTGTGTACCCATAGACACCCCATGAAAGCCCTGCCCCCTATCGATGTACGTACACACACCATAAAACCATATGTGTGCACGGAGACTGAGACAAGCTTGGCTATGACCGGTACGCTGCCCTGCCCCTCACATTATCGCTTACCCCAGCCCGGCGGCGGGTTTCCTTTACATCATTGTGCCCTGCACAAAAATACAGTGAATGCCATGCGCCTCAATCCAGAGAACGTAAGTATCCTTTCAGCGAGTTACAGCCATTCAAAACGCCGCCGCGCCCCAAGCGTGTATTGTGTAAGCCCCCTGTCTGGTGACAGGCTCCACAAGAGCCCTGGCCTCTCCAGTGCCTGGGGAGAGATACTTTTCCTCCATTCAGCTCCATATATTTACAGCTACACTAGGGGAGCCCTGCCTGCTCCTCACGTACGGACCCCTAAGCAGAGGCTAGACTCAAACAAGAGGTTTGCCCGCTGGAGTCTGCGCTCGCTCCACGCAGCCCCCAATCACATGTTTTTAGCACGTCCAGCCTGATAAACGGGCTCCTGTTTCATGTGCTCGTGGCAGCTTCCACCCGTGGAGCTAGCGACGTCCCTCCACGCGGCCGCCTCTCAGCAGAGAAGCGGGGAGGGCGATCTCCAGCGGGGCGAGGGAGATGGCTACCACGACTGCCTCTTAGCTGGCCGGGCATGGAGACGGACGTGGGCACCCGTTACCCCGTGATGCTCCCGCACGTGGACGTGAGTGTCAGCTCCTAATAGATGAAAGGTTAATGTGGGCGATTGTCTCTCTTGATTCCACCCTTATGCACACACCTTTGGAACCGTGCTCTCTCCCCATCTCCACCCACCATGGGGACCGTGCCCCTTCCCTACATGGATACACACACGTCTCGCCCACTGCTTCCATGCTGGCGGAGCCTCTCCAGGACCCCATTTACTTAGCTCCTTAGCCATCTCCCGGGGATGGGTGGCACCTTGGGTTGCTTCCCCCCTGTGCAACTGTACGCACATCTCACCAGCACCAGGCTGCCCTTTTCCCTTCACACGATGCCCAACCTCTGTAGCGGTGCTGCTTCAACACCCACCCATCCCCTGGCTATAGGTAGCAGCTCCCCACGGTTCGTGGGAAGCGTCATTCTCTTTGCTCATGGGAGCTTCATTATCTAATTGCACCCACATCATCGAGCTTTAGGCGGTGCTGTAGAGAGTCTGAGATCCTAGAGTCCCTGGGCTACAATCCAGAACCCATTGGAGTCAACGGCAAACATTTTTATTGACTTGAATGGACGAGAATGGCACCCGCTGTTTCACACCACCAGCTTTGTCAACGTCACTGCGTTTCCTTGGGAGCGTCTTATGAAAACTCCTCTGGCCTAAGTCCCGTGTAGCAGATGCCCAGTAGATCTCGTTGGGGTACGATGCTAACCTTTGCAGCGTGACTTCTGGTGGGTCCTTGGAAGTTGGTCTCAGCCGATTGATGGGAGAGGCATCTAGCATCGGACCCAGGGAAGTTGGTCTCTGCGTGAAGCAGATAGGGTTACCACCTGTGCCCATTTTTAAGGAACACTTATGAAAAATACACGTTGCAGGCCCTACGGTGCCAATGCAGGCCCTGCAACATGTATTTTTCATAAGCGTTCCTTAAAACCGTGCATCGGTGGCCGCCCCTAAAAACTGAAGGAGGTGGGGGAGGCTCCTGATATAAGGAAGTTTGATGGAATGTCCACACTGACCCACCGCTTAGAAAAAGGAAACTCTTGGCATAATTCATTTCTGATGGTCAGTTCAATGTAGCATTCCCCTTAGGGGGCCAGTGCTCCTGGCATTATGGGCCTCGCAGCCTCATGTTACACACACGTTATTTCTAGTTTATGTATGGACCCCAAGTCTCGGGAGCGCCCGCACCCTCATGAATCGCTGGGGGTCCCCAAAATGGACAGTCTCCCGGCCCATATTTTAAACCAGGTCTTCTCTCACACATGTGGCCGCTCCAGGTTTATTCATGGAGCCTGTCGGACTGGAAAGGAGAGGATGCAGATACCCATGTATTTTATTTATTTAGATTTTTATTCCATTCTATCCCTAAGGCCCAGTTCTGTCCCTTAGGCTTAAACTTCTTTAACTTATTAACTGTATCATTAACTAACTCTTCATCCTACAAAACTCTGTGCGGTAGGTTAGGCTGAGAGATCTGTGACTGGCCCAAAGTCACCCAGTGACGTTCCTGGTTAAGATGAGTCTTGAACCGAAGCCTTCCCCTACCTCCTGGTCCAGACAGGTGACAAGGAGGGGCCACAGGTGGTGCATTCTGCACTTGCCTGGATCTTGGCCCTAGGATGGGAACCTCAGATCACAAGCCAAATGTGCCCTGCAGCTAGTTGGTTTTTTTAAAATTTGCCCCTTTTCCAGTTCCTGGATTTGGTTCTTAGATCCATTTCCTTTCCCCAGGCACTGAAAAACTGAGCTCAGGGAAAGGGAGCAGCGATGTGGGCATGCTCACAAATACGAGACAGATCTATAGCACAGAGATCCATGATCTGTAGCCACATCTTCTCGAGTGCACCTCTTAAGCACCTGCATCCATCCCCAACATTGCAGCCCTGAAAGCTTGGACTACTTTTCAAAGTGGCCCCCGGAAGGGAAAAGGTTCCCCCCAATCCCTAGAAGGTAGATGTTCATAAAGGAGTAGATCCATTCTGGGGAAATGTGGTGTGGATTCCTTTAAAGGGCAGAGAAACTACCAGGAAGAGGGAGGGAAGAGAAACTAGGCGTGAGGTGCGGTAGTAGAGAATCTGAGACTTCTGTTTTTAGTTTGGCCAGAGAAGCCGGATTAAAGTTGTGAAATGACAAACTGTTGTTTGGCTGGGCCAAAAAAAGTCTAATTAAGAGGGGTCTGAGAGGAGGGCTGGCTTTGGGAAGCACTTACCACTCCTCCCTAAATTGCTGAGGACACTTTGTGGGAAGGTACAGTGTGACCGTTCCCTCAGCAGGGGTGGGGACCCTCAGGCCGGGGACGGGGTGGGGTGGGGGATAAAGGCAGCCTACAACTTGTTTTTATTTGGGCGCTTAACAGTTCCTGGATCTGGATCCAGTTCCAGCTCCCAAGCACTGAAAGAGCTCAGGGGAAGGGAACAGAGACAAAGGCATACATGCAAGGAAATGGGCTAAGTCAGATAATAATTCCATTTTTATTTTTACATAGCGCCCTCCTGCCATGGCACTTGGAGCGCTTCACATAGAACATTGAACACAACTTTTAATCCTCACAACAACCCTGTGTGAGAGGTAGGTTAGGCTGAGGGAATATTGTCACTGGCCCATGCTCACCCAGTGAGTTTCTGGCTAAGAAACAGCAAACAAACAAACAAAAAAGTCTTGTGGCACCATAAAGACTAAGGAAAATCTCTTTATTCTGGCATGAGCTTTCATCAGCAAGAGCTGACTTCCTCAGATGCATGAAGTGGTCTGGAAGTTGTAGGCAATTAAAATAGTTTACACAGAGAGAATAAAACAGGTAAGTACATCAAAAAGGTGTAACGACCCATGCATGGGAAAGTCCCATTTAGCTGGAGAAGAAAGTCAGTGGGTGGATTACCAGTACACGCCCAATAGTGTTAGGGAATGAGGGGAAAACAAAGCCTGGGAAGATTTGAACTGGTCCCCAGGTACTGTGCGCTTCTTGAACACGCGCTTTAAGCACCCCTTCCCCCAACGACTGTGTGGCCCTCGCAGCTTGTACTAATTTTCAGAACGGCCCCAGGGAGGGGAAAAGTTTCCCCACACACCTTCCCAACTCTCTCTCCTCTCTGCACCTGTATATACCTTGCCCTCAGTGCTGAGGGAATCACTAGTTTTATATTTCCCCACGGGCCTAGGAGTGCCAGGAAAGCCGTTACACATGCTCCCTTTCCCTGCGCTCCCCAGATGCTTCAGGAGTGGGAAAGCCAATTATCCCCATTCTCACGGGGTGGTGAAAGTTAACCACAGCGCCAGCCCACTTCACCCTCGGGTTAAAGGTGCCCTGCCAAACGTGGAGTTGGCGCAGGCTGTGCCTGCCCTGGCAGCCCTGCCCGTGATGTGCCGGCACATCCCAGAGCGCTGGCCAGTGGAGCTGGCCTGTCAAACCCAGAGCACCGAAGCAGAGCAGCAGTCCGTCTAACGCGCAGACCCACGCTGCTGCTCTGCTTCCAGTTGGACGTTGCCCCGGGCAATACCATAGCGTTGTGGATGCTCTAGCTCGCAGCTCTGTGATGTGTGTATGGGGTGGACCCCCGGCCCGGTCCATCTGACCTGGATCCCAGTGGAGCTGGGGGTGGGCAGACGCGGGGTGTACCCCCCAGAGCAGCTTCAGGGGTGGGCAGCCCCGCGTCCCAAAACCCCCATTGTGTAAAGATTTGTCTGCCCCAGGGCAGGGGAGATGCCATCGCACGGTAGCGTCCACGTTTCTCCTTGTACAGGGACAGCACATAAGAGCTTCAGCAGCACTTACATAGTTAGAAACGAACCATTTTCTTCATCTTTTTCATTTCTGTCATACCTGGTACTGCGGTAGAAGTGCTACCGTAGGTTGGCAATTGGCGTCAGTCTGGTTCTTTAGAAGTCGAGGTACAACACCTAGCACAAGGGGGAGGGATTCTGATTGGATCCTGTGAATGTTCCTGTAATAAAAACAAAGGGTCCATTCTCCATCATTAAAGTCAATGGGAGGTTTGCCATACAGCTATTGTAATGGAAGCTGAGCCATTGACTTCACTGGGGACAGGTTTGTAACCGAAGCGATTTTCAGATCTGACTTTCTACTTGAACGCGTTTTGCATGGCTGAAACAGAAAGCAGATGACGACAAGCATTTTCTTAGACTTTCCACGAGGCTTGGTTCCTTGGTAGAGGTATTATTCTCTAATGCTTAGAAATTCTTCCTAAACTCCAGAAAAATGCTAAATCTGTATAGCATCGCTACCTTTGCCTGTACAATGGGGAATGCTAGAACTACATTTCCCAGAGTACATAAGGTGTGTGCAGCCTTAGTCAGCTGACCTTTATTGTGAAACCTTCCTTATTTCCTGTCCAGCATGAATGGAAATGACTTGTGTGGACGAGTGTCTCTTGTTTCCTTTGTCAGGTGACTGAATGTCTCTTGACCAAAACCTGATTCAGAGACATGGCAAGGAAGTGAACAAGTGACTGCCTAGTTCCTGGGGGAAGGGATGACTTGAAGGATTGATTTATTGATATGATACCTGCTCTGTTGTCCTTCATGTGAAAGGTAGAGACTAGAGCATCTAAATAATCTATCGGACCTTTTATTTGATGTTTTATTTCTTTTACTGTTTTTATTTTAGCTGTGCACTTGATATCTTTGTCAATGAATATTTCGTAATACGTAATAATTAGTGTGAAATAAATAACCTTTGTTTATGAAGTTTCCTCCCATCTTAACAGAACTTGAAAGAGCGGCTTAAACAAAAGCTAGAACTTCTCCGTGCTGAAGCAGACGACTTCCCAAGAAAACTCAAAATGTCTCCGGAATCGAAAAATCTTTTTAACATTATTATACTAGGACTGGCTTTTATGTTTATGTTTACTGCCTTCCAGACGTGTGGGAATGTTGAGGTGAGTGCAAGTATCCATATAACCCACATCCTGCTTTCTCCCCCCAGTTGTTTAGCTTAGGGAAAGTAATATAGTATATTTTCTGTTGTTTAGTTGATTATCTGAAGAGTTACTGAAACAATCTCTGTTTTTTCCAAGTGATTATTGTCGTGGCTGAGTTTGAGACAGCAGGGTACTTGGCCACTTAAGAAATATAATTAACGCATTGCAGCGTTTGCAGTTTCAGTCTCAAAGTACAGACTGCTCTGGTGTTTATTCAATAATTCAGCTCTGCTGGACTCTTGTCATATCCATCATCTATTTATATATCCTTTAAGAGCACAAGACTAGGATGCTCTAATGCTTAAAACCCTGGGGTGAAATCCTAGCTTCATTGAAATCAGTAGTGAAACTCGCCCCAGTTTCAGTGAACAAGGATTGTACCCCAAGCTGCCTCATGAACTAATCTCCCTTTCTAAGACATTTATAAACTGAGCATTGGGAACCGGGTATGACTGTGTTTAGTGTCTGATAGACAGTAATATCGTTACAGTGGGTAGAACTGCCAAGTCGCCTTACATGTTATTAAATAATTCATTCCCAGTCTCTCTCTCTCTCCTTATCTGCAGGCAAATAGAAAGTAAGTCTGATTGTGCGCATTATTTCTATTAGTATGATCCAGTTACTACCACATTTTAGAGCTTTTTATTGCTTAAAGGGTGCTTTTAACTATATTAACTAAAGAACTGGTTATTGGTAGAGGAGGAGGATCAAAACTTAAGGGAAGCAGTTTGGAGATTCTGATTGCTCCAGGCACGTAGCCTTTCTGAGTCCCTTTTCACGTCTATAAAATGTGGTTAATAACACTTGTTTAAAGACCCGTGAGGTTCAATTCACTAGTGTTTGTGAAATGTTTAGAGATCCTATCATGGAGGACATTATAGAAGTGTAAAACATTATTATCAATGTAGAACTTCTTCCACGTTTTGTGGAATGAGCGACAATGTTTAACTTGTGTGGATGACAAATATGTCCTCCAGTAGATAATGTGTGAATTAGCATATATGTGTGTGAGTCATATTAAAGTGAATGGGACTTGCACGCAGGTTGTTAGTGTACGAATGGGGAACCTCAGGCCCGGGGAGCAAATGTAGCCCAAGGCTAGTTTTTATTTGGCCCTTTCCCAGTTCCTGGAACTGTCCCCTGGATCCAGTTCCTACCATCAAACACTGAAAGACCGAGCTCAGGGGAAAGGAGCAGAAAAAGCATGCGCACAAAGATAGGGGACAAATCCAGTGATCTGTGGACCCTTCCCTTCCTGAGCGCATCCGTTAAGCACTCCCATCTCCCAGCTTCTATGTGGCTGTTGGAGCTTCTGCTAATTTAAAAAGTGTTCCCTGGGAGGGAAAATGTTCCCCAACCCTTTGCTAGAGGGTACATCATCTGCTGGAGGATTATACTGCTCCTGTGATTCTCTGTTTGTTGTTGTTAATAATCTGGTTTAACCATGATCTCCTTTGTTCTTAGTTTACAATTTTTTCCCCCTCCCAAAGGTACTTTCTATGTTTTTAATATTCATAACTTTCTCTCCACAGCAAACCATTATCACAAATTTAAACAACACACACTTCCATGGCAGTGGCTATACTAGGTATGTTACACTGATGTTCTTATCTCTTTACTATTTCCATCTTAACGGAATCTGATTGAAACATGCTGACCTTTGATTATATTATTCTGCTGCATTTAGAATTTAAACTCTATTTAAATACACCTAGTTCATTTTTTTTACATTGCACTCTTTCACTACCCTGTTGTTGAACTACTTTTATTTTCCACTTCTTTATTTTAGAGCAGAGGCGGGGAACCCTTCCCCCCCCCCCTCAGGGACCACTTAAAAAATTAATACAAGCTCTGCATAGAAGTTAGGGTCAGGGATGCTTAATGATGAGGTGAGTTCAGGAAGAGGAGGGTCCAGATCATGATGCCTTCTATCCTTGTGTGCGTGTCCTCATCTGTGATCTCTTATCCTGAGCTCAGGCTTCTGGTGCTTGGAGGTAGGAGCTGGATCCAGGGGCCATATCTGGGAAGTGGAAAGGGACCAAATAAAAACTATCCATGGGCTGCATTTGCCTTCTGGACCGGAGGCTTCTAACCCTGTTGTAGAGAGAAACAATGGGTGAACTGAAAACAGACATGACGCTAACCACCCTTGGTGGTTATTTATTCATGTTGCAGGGCTGTATTGGTGCCCTGTGCAGCCCTGAAACATGCATAAATAACCACCAAGGGTGGTTAGCGTCATGTCTGTTTTCACCCAATGTCCTAATTTAATTGGGATAAAGATAATTTATGACTTGGCTGTTTTATGCCTGTGGTTTTCACTGAATTCCTTGTCAATCTCCATATAACTTCCATTTGTTACAGTTCCTTATGGTCAGCCACTCCTCCCCTTTCTCAATGGGGCCTTTCAGTGTGGCAGAAGCTAGGTCTGACCAGGAAATCCAGGGCAAAGGAGCGTTTCCAGTGGGACTATGTTTTCCTGACCGTCGTCTTGGCGCAGGCCTCCGCTTTTCAGTTTTTCATCCCAAGGTTCGGAAGGCTAGCAAGAGTTCCCATTCGAAAAGGAGCGGGGAACCCTTTCACTCCCAGGGGCCACTTTGAACATTTAGTATAAGCTCCAAGGGCTGCGGAGAAGTTGGAGGCAGGGGGGGCTTACGGAATAATAATAATAATAATAATTTTTATTTTTACATAGCGCCCCAGCTCAGGAAGAGGAGGGATCTGCCCCACTATTCCTTGTGTGCATGCCCTCCTCTCTGCTCCCTTACCCCAAGATCAGTCTTCTGTTGATTAGGGGTGGCGGTAGGAACTGGATCCAGGGGAAACTGGGAACGGAGCCAAATAAAAACTAGCCATAGGCTTCGGTTAGCCCCTAGGCCTGAGGTTCCCCACCAACCCCTGCTTTAGAATGTTATTTTGGATGGTTGTTGCATATAAGGCTTGGTTTCCACTCTGGGAGTTGAGCTCATTTTCTTTCAGAGAACTCTCAGTCCTAATTGGCCTTGGGAGACTGTATGAGTCTGCTGTTGGCACCCTTCATTCCAGCTTTGAGACATGACTAGAAGCGCTCTCTCACAGCTGGCTGGATAGTTTTATAAAATGCACATTCACCAGTCAGGCCACGGCCCTCAAAGTAGTAAACTTTTTGACTTCATTGTAACGACTCTGAAGGAAATGGGTTTAAAATAGAGCTTGAAACAGCTACCAAAACCCCCAAGTAAACCTATTGGATTGGCGCCACCGACCGAGCCGAGAATGCCAATTCAGTTAATTACGAACGCCCATTTGCCCTCATACAGATATCTGTTTCAGTTATTGTGCTTCAACTTTTCTGTTTGGCCGTTTCAGTTGCATCATTTTGGCAGTATTTGCACTATTGTGCCTGCACACTTATTGAGAATGATGCCGTTGAAATACCGACATGCCTGAACCAGACAAGTAGGAGCTCCCCCACCCTCAAAACAGACTCTCTGAACAGCTGGGCGTGCGAGGAGTTGTTTTCATTCACAGCTTTGGCAACCCAAAACCACAAATAATAAACCCACAAACAGTTTCAGGACTTTTCTAGGGATTGCAGCCTCAGTTTCTTCCTGTTTGCTTGAAAGTCTCATTTCTTTTTCCTGAAAATATAGCATTTTGGCAAACGTCCTTGAAGGCAAAATGTGAAGGCTGCGTACCCATAAATTTATAAAAAATAAACAATAACAGGAAACGTATCTGCAAGAGAAAATGCTTCATTGATTTATTTTGGATTTATAGAATGTAAAGGCCAAAATCTCTAGGCCCATGGATATTATATATCTCAGTCCTAAACGAGCATGGGAAAAGGTTAAACCAGTGTAGCAATTATATACCTTCTGCCTCAACCCACTTCATCCTATCTCATAAAAGGTCTAGGTAAAATAAATAAGCTTTGCATCATTCCCCTGAGGCAAACTCAGGCTTTGTCAAACAAAAGGGAGTGGTTTGTCCAAAGTCCGGAGGCCCTTCTCTGAGGGCCCCATTGAAGCTGCATGAGATCACATTATCCATTCCCACCCATTGTTTACTTCAATTGGCCACCCCGAGGTAGCAATGCCGTCACCTTTGTCTTTGCTGAAGTCTTATTTTAAATAGCTATCTCGGACTGCAATCCTAATGATAATTATAATCCTGAGCCCATCAAAGTCAATGGCAAAACTTCCCTTGCCTTTAGCATGGGGAGATTGCATCCGCAAGTTAAAAGCACAGCTTTTTTCTTAATGTTGACAAACCCAGAGACTGTTCTGCTCCCAATCCCTACCGTCACCCCTCTAGAGACCATTCCTCAACAAAAGGTGTTAACAAATGAGATGATAGCTCTCACCAGGTGGGTCTCCACCTGCCCTTTTATTAGTCCGAGGAGCGATTTGTTTCCTCTCTCGTCTCGCTCTCACTTACGCTGCTGCCCATTTATTAGGGCTGGACACACTGAATATGGGAGTGGTGGCTGCACACACTGGACATGGACTCCAGTGGACTGTCGTCTTATTTGAAAACACCCAGACGTGCAGCTGAACCAAACTGCCAGCGTGATCTAGAACGAGAGGGGCAGTCTCTGAGATGATGCAAGGCTCAAGCTACAAAGGGCTTCATGCGTCAAAGACCGATCTCCTGGTTTATTTGCACTGTAGCAGCCAAAGTTCCCTTGATCAGAGAACCATTGGGTCTAGGTGCTGGACACGCACATCATAAGGTAGGGTCATTACCTCAAGGAGCTACCGTTTAGGGTAGGATAGAGCGTCTTTAAGGTAGGATAAACTAATAAGGCCAGAGCAGTTCCTTCCTGCAGTTACTCAGCTAGCTATGTGTACACCTTGAAGGTAGAGCTGGATCATATGAAAGGTTGCTGACTTTATACATAACCATCAGCCAACACCTTACATTTCATTTAAAATGTTTTTATTCTTTTTTGTCCAGCATGGCCATTATTTATGTGGTGTTTTCTGCATCAAATCTTATTTCACCTTCCGTGGTGGCTCTTATAGGACCCCAGCTCGCCATGTTTATTAGCGGCATATTTTATAGGTAAGTAATACTATTAATAATTTCTATAGCACTTCCAGGTATTCATGAGCGTTTTACCGTCCTTATCCAGCTCACCCACACAACTGTCCTGTGAGGTAAGGTCATTATTATTCCTATTTCACAGGTGGGAGGACTGAAACCGAGAGAGAGTGAGTTGCCCACAGCCATCCAGGAAGTTCATGGCTATAACGGGATTTGAACCCCCAGCCCCTCAGATCCAAGTGTGACACCTTATCCACTAGGCTACGCCGGCGTGTAATCCTTGCAGTGCTAGTAGTGCGCTTAGATCTGTAATATCTGCTTCCTAGCTTCCTTTCTTCCACTGCCCTGTCACCTTCAGACTTCCTATTTATTATTTATTGATTTGATTTATTTAAACATATGCTGCCCTCCCCCAAATCGTCTCAGGTCAGTTTAATATTAGTAAAACCCCTTAAAATACCCCAATTCCCTCCCCAGAACCCTACCTCTAACCCCCACCGAAAACCTCCCTATCCCCTCCCCACAACCCTATTTAATCTCCCAACCAGCCCCAATTGCTAGTCCCGCCTGCCAAAAGCCTTGCCAAACAAAAATGTTTTCCCACCGCCTCCAGAAGGTGCTGAGACTCGGGGCTCGAGCAAACCTCTAAAGGAAGGGAATTCCGTGGAACTGGGGCTGCTGCCGAGAACTATGGGGCGGTTGTGTGGTACATGGAATGTTGTCGGCTGAGCAGAGCAAGGATCTGGCTTCTTGCTGACAGAGGTCATGTCAGGGCACGAGGCATGGCCTCCCTCCAAAACGGAGCAGGCTGCGTCCTGGCGTCCACCAGCCAACCTTGGAGTCAAAGGGCCAGGCTCAGATTTCTAATGTGTGTGTCAAAAAAAGAGAAAAGTGTAATGAAAACCTGCTTTGTTCCAAGTCTTGTGGGGTTGGATTCTTTTCCAAACTAGCTTAAGACTAAGTAAGTGATCTAGAGAAAGCAAAGTGGCATTGCTAATTGTTAACAGATGTGCATGACCTCCTCCACAGCCGGTTTGAATGTAATCAATGGTACCATTTCTATTTTAGCATATACATTGCGGTTTTTATCGAGCCGGTGACTTGGGCTTTCTACACGGCCTCCGTTTTCCTTGGGATCGCCGCTGCCGGTGAGCACCTTGCTGCTGCTGCTTGCCGGTGTCTCTCTAAACGATTTTTCTTCCTTGCTCAGAAACCTTCTGCTTGAATTTCAGTGGTGTGGACCGCCCAGGGGAATTGCCTGACGATCAATTCAGACGAGAACACCATTGGGAGAAACAGCGGGATATTTTGGGCACTGTTACAGTCCAGGTAAATGTTCCTCGGGTAAATCTTTTCCTTTGGCCGTGCTCACCTAGTGCTTGTCCTATTGGCCGATAGGAGTTTAAGGCTGACTTTGGTCTTTAGCCCAGAGCAGGGGTGGGGAACCTTTTCAGACCGCGTGGGCCACTTTGACAATCAGTACAAGTTCCGAGGGCTGCATATGAGAGTTGGAGGCTGGGGTGGTTAAGGGATGCACTCAAGAAAAGGAGGGCTCGGATCATGGATTTGTGCCCTGTTCGTGTGTGCACCTTCATTTTTGCACCTTAACCCTGGGCTTGGTTTTTCAGCACTTGGAATTAGGAATTTGATCCAGGAAGTGGAAAGAGACCACATAAAAACTTGCTGTGAGACATAGTTGCCCCCCCCAGCCGTGAGATTTCTCACCTCTGGCCTAAAGAAAAGAAGAATTGGGGGAATGAGAGCTGCTTTAAAAATATCTTAAAGGCTTTTGTAAAAAAGATGAAGAGCAGTGCCAGGAATATTGCTGCTTTATATATAAATCATTTATTATTATTATTATTTATTAACTGTTCTCTACTGCCACAGAAGATAGAACAAGAGGGAATGGGTAGATTTTGGTTAAACGGATGGTCAAACTTTTTAACTGTAAGAGCAGTTAGGGAATGAAACAGGTTGTGGCATCTCCTTCCTTGGATGTGTTTTTTTTTTTTTTTTTTTTAAATGGCTAGATAAACATCTGTTTGTTGTAGCTATAGAGGCATCCTGCTTTGCAGCAAGGGTTTGGACTTGGATGTCCCTTGAGTTTCTTTCCAATTCTGTCCTTCAGAAGATACTGCCAGCGCTAGTTCACAAAGTATGAAACCAAAAGGAGAAATGGGTGGCTGTGTTATTACTGGAAACGGTGCAGCTGTTAACAATAAAATAGAGCTTGATGCTGCAGGCCTCTCTTCCTGTTTTACTAAAATTCATTTCATTCCACAGTGAGGTCAGGTTTAAGAGATCAGTCCCTGTTGGGGTAGGAATTAAAATCCTTTTTCTGACCCAACATCGATATTGATAATTGGAAACAAAGTGCCTTGAGTGTAGCGTTCAGTGATTATAAGCGTAGTGGTGTGTCCGAGTTATAATTTCCAGATCCAACAGATCATATGTTTCAGAATGAGTAACCTTTTTATATGGAGGGCACTTTTCATTCCAAGAGTGCTGTAAGTCATCCATGTTTCTGTAGGACCAGGAACCATCTTCCTTGCGTCTGAGCGTAGGCGTTCAGAATTCCCCTTGGAGCTTAGCAACCACTTTGGTATTACAGGGGAAGACCTCTGGTAATGCAAGTAAGTGGTTCCAGAGTAGAGAGAGGCTGCAGAGTGACCTAAAAATATTATGTGACAAGACTTTGAATGTTTATCACCCCAGGACCGACCACTGTAGGCGGCAGCTCAGAGGCCTCCATCCTGAAAAGACTTATCATCTTACCGTTACACTTGCATGTAGTTCCCAAATGTAACGTTACGTAGGTGTGTACGTTTTCGCAGGATACATCCTAGTTGTGTTTTCATAGAATTCTTTTTTAGAGGTGGAAGGGACCTCCAGGGCCAACCCCTTTTCTTCCTCCTATGCTCTGTATTTTGGAATAAGTCTGCATACGGGGCTAATCCTTCGAAGAGGAATTTTCAGTTTTCTTAGCTTTCTATCAAGTTATCTTTCACAGCTGCATGGTTGTATTCATTTTCTTTCTCATATGAGAGAGAGAATGCAACATTTATGCAATTTATGAATGAATTTCTACTTCAGTAACTATTGTCTCTCTCTTCTGCTTGCAGCTTATTTTTTGGAAATCTCTATATCTACTTTGCCTGGAAAGGAAAAAAGATTATATCAGGTTTGTTTTGCTTGTACAGTATACTCCCTTTTTGATGTATTGCAGGTTGCAAACAAGTGTGTGAAATAATAAGAGGAAGCAGTTGTATTGGTAGCTGCCAGAAGCACAGGGACAACAGGAGATTTTCCACAGCTTATTTTAAGTCAGACCTCTATTTTTTCCCTAGGGAGCTATTTTTACTTTAACGTGTCACCCATGTAATCGAAGAGCTGTGGAAATCTCCTTCTGTTCTCTCTGTTTCTGGCTCTTGTAATCTGTAGCGTCTGCTGCTTAGTCTCGGTGTTTTGATACATATCTCCGAGCTATATTTCCCGTTGGAATAACGAAAGCTCTTATGTCTGGGACCTTCCAAATCTCCCCTTGTACTAGGTTTGGGGCAGAGCGCGCACGTAATTCAAAGGAGAGACTGGCAGGCGGGAGAGAACTGGATCTCGGCTAGAACACGAGTTTTTGTAAAACAGGAATAAGGAACCTGTTCCCTCCCACAGGCCACTTTGGGAAGTAGGGCAAGCTCCCCAGAGCAAATAGGGGTTTTCTCAGGATGCGGAATGTTGCCATAGTTCCATGATTGGGAGGATCCAGATCATGGATCCCTCCTGTCTTTGAGTTCATGCCCTCCTCTCCGCTCTCTTCCTCTGAGCTCACTCTCTTTCAGCGCTTGAGGGTTGGGACTGGATCCAGGGGCCAGATCCATGGATTGGAAAGGGGCCACATAAAAACCAGCTGGTGGACAGATTTGGCCCAGCGACCGTACGTTTCCCCATCCCTGCTGTAAGAGAGAGCGGGCGCTGGGGGATGATTCTGTCGGTTGTGGTTTGTCATGAGGAAGGCAGCAGATTACAGGTTACTGAAAGAAAACTGGTTTTTAATAAAATCAGTCAGGAGGACAACGGGATAGCCCAGAGAACCAGAACTTAGGGGTGAACGACAATCTGGCAAAGCAGGTGCAAGGGGGAAAATTTCCTTGTATTGTGGACTAAAAAGACCTGCAGCTTTCGGTGTTTTTAATCGAGCTGCACTTCTATATCCGCCAAGTGGCGTGGTATGAGGCGCCCACACATGTGATGTGCGCAGGGAGCACGTCACCTGCGGGCAGCTCCCAGCGTGGCTGCCCCGTCCACGGAGGCGGCTGCCCTGGCTCGCATGGGGCACTTTGGATTCTTTGGCGGTGCTCTGTGCGTGGCCATGGGCGGCTGCTGTGTGGGTCACGGGAGCGCATCTCCCCACGCACCGCCGTTGCACGAGCAGTTGGAAGTGTAGACGGGAGGGGGGGGGCATGCATGGATGCGTCTTGTCTAAAAACACCCAGAGAACCTTCCGAGCTGCTTGCCCCTTTATAACCGTCATCTCTGTACCTGTAGAACGTGTCTGGTCACTGTAAGAGAAATAAGAGCAAGTGAGCAGACCGTGGCTGCGATCCACGAGCTGCTTGCTCTGGAGTAGGGGCTTCATTGGAATGTCTCTGGAGTAAGTGGAGGGGGAAGGGTTGTGGATCCCGGCCTTTAGCTTCAAACTCTAGTTGCGGGGAGTCCAAGGTTTTTCCAGCCTGTCTCTCAGCCACAAGCTCTCCTTCAGCCGTTTTTCCGCCTGATTAGTAGAGATGAATAAGGAGGGCATCCGTACTAAGGGCTGCACAATCTGCGAACAAGCTAGTCGTTCAGAGGGACTGGTGCATGGGACAGCAGGGGCTTCTCTTCAAATACTGAACACCAGGCTGTTGTGTCTGCTGGTTTTCCGTGCGACCTGAGCAAGAACTTTTCGTTTTTAAGTTTTGTTTTACTGAACCTTTCCCAGGTTTTTTCATCAGCTGCTATTAGGGGGTTTATACCAATTTCCCCCCCCCCCTCCAAATATTGGCACTCTGTCTACTCTCTGCTTTGGGAAGCTAGTGCTCCACGTTCTGATGCTCCACTCCCAGCTTTGTAGCAACCCTGGCCATGCTGTGGATCTCCTGGGACAGACTGCTCATCCTCCTGTAGTTTGGGATTTTGCAAACAGTGTAGGCTCAGCCGCCATCTCTTCTTTGTCTTGATTTATATTCTGTCCTCCTGCTCCCCCAATACTAACCCTGATATTTATCCAGAAAACTGTAGTTCTCACAGGGCAATTCTCCTGGACGGTCAGCTCATAACAATGGGGTAGATCCCCATCACGACCAGTAGTGGGCAGACTAACTTTTTGGGAGCGTGCTCAAAGGGATTTCACTAGGTAGGGGTGGGACACTGAGGAGAATACCGGATACTGGATTTACCGGTATCGGTTTTACCGGTGCCGGCATACCGGATTTTTAACATTGGCCACATACCGGATTTGTTAAATTGTGGCCATTATTTCAGTGCCGTGCAATGCAAAAAAACTGGTAACGCGCCCAATGTTAAAAATCCGGTATGCTGGGACTGGTGAATATCGGATTAATCCGATACTGATATTCCCAGCCCTGGATCTCACCCATACTGCTCCAACTGAGTGTCTGCCTTCGCACCAGTAGGACACAGGATTCCAGGCATCCATCACAGAATTAGGTCTAGGGAAATTAGAGAGTGATTTGGAAGGGAACCCACGTCGGTCCAGTGTCTAGGTCTGCCCTAGGCTCGTATGGGTCAAAGAACGCAAAGATTCATACAAAATGATCTCTTCTGCCTGCCTGGATAATTCTCCTTTTAATCTGGCTTGGCAAGACCAGTTCTGCAACTTTACTTGGTATGGATGCAAACTCGTTTAGTGTGTGTGTGTGTGTGTGTGTGTGTGTATATATATATGGGGGGGGGAGAGGGAGATGGATTTTTTTTTTTTAATCCTGTGTAAAAAATAAATAATTAAAAAAAAATGCCCTGAGGAGACACATTGAGTTCCAAGTAGTTCAGATGATTTCTTTTAATAGACCAACTACTTTGTCTCCACTTGTTACGTTTGGATCCAAAATGACAACCACCCTCTCTTTCCGGATAGGACAATGGAACGTCCTCTCTCCCCTACACTCCAGAAGCTACTACCCCTGCACTGGTGCCATAGATAGCTGCTTCGATTATGGTCTCTAGGGCATACCTTCCAACAGTCCCTATTTAGGTGGGACAGTCCTTCTTTGGGTGCTAAATCCCACTGTCCATCTCCCAGGAGTTGAAATTCCTCTTTTAGGAGACAAGACCCGGGCCCTTCTTTCCTGGTTGCGTCCCAAGGAAAGCTCTTGAGAGGCCAGTGAGGCGATGATGGAATGACCAGAAACTCAGTGGAATGAGAATCAATCAATCAGCCAACTTTATTAGGCACAAGCTTCCGCCACGGCCATAAGCACACTAAACAATACAAAAGAATGAGAATCAGGAGAGCGTCCGTCCCTCTTTATGTCCTGGGAATGTTGGGAGAGGTGTGTGCGAGAGAGGGTGGAGCTTATTGGGCAATGGGTGGAGCTTATTGGTAATGAGGGTGGGGCTTGCCTCTCTGCTCCCTGGAAATGTCAAGAGGGATGCTCTGGCTGAGGCGTGGGTATGAGTCTTACGTTTGGGGCACAGGAAGGTTGGTTATTTAAGCCAGGTTAAAGTTAAGCTGCTCCAAGCTCTAGAATAGACATGTCCTTAGCCACAGCCCTTGTGCATCAGAAAGTCGGGATAATATTCTTTCAGTTGCTAGCATTTGGATGGCACGTCGCTACTGAAATAGGAAGTCCTGAGTGGTGATGTACCTTGTAGGTCAGGCAACACCAAAGTAATTAATGTGCTGCATGAGCCTTTTTATATACTGTATCTTAACAATACCACAGAAATGTCCCCGTGGTTTTGACCATTGTTTGTTGATGGCAGTCTGCTAGATTTTAACTTTTGCCACGCCCTCCCTGAATACTCACATGGGGCATTTTATTGGTTTTCCTCAGCGAGTGACCGTAGGACTGTCTTCATCGCTCTGACTGTGATCAGTCTCGTGGGCACCGTTCTGTTCTTTCTCATTAGGAAACCTGCGGCCTTGAATTCCCAGGGGGAAGAAGATTCGGCCAATAATGAGAACGTTGGAGAAAACCCGTAAGTGTCTGTGGTAATAATGTATCCATCCCCCGCTAGGTCTGTCTGTTCCTAGTTCATTATGGATAGCTCCTTCCTTTGTTCTCTGTCTGAACTAAAGGCACGTATGAAATAAAGTCCAAAGCCCTTAGATGGTTCCGTTGGAGCCTGATCTCTCTTGACAAGTGACTCTTACATCCACATGTCCCTCAAAGATGGGAGTATGTCACAGCAAATCATGTTTTTCTTTTCATACGTCAGGGTTCTTGCAGAGACACATTCTTCACTCCCCTTGTAGCCCAGGTTGAGGGATTGTTCACAGGAGGCTGTTACTCCAGGATAACTTCTCTTCACCAGAGCATTCATACAACATTTCTGCTTGCTCTGGGGTAACTTTACCAGTTACCCTGTGGTGAAGGTCGGCTGGGGGATGCCCTCTTGCAAGTTCCATCTCTGCACCAAGTCCATATGGCAGAGATGATCGGAGAGATCTTCTCAGTGGCTGCTCCACAACTTTGGAACTCTCTGCTCCTGGAGGTTTGCCGAAGCCGGAGCATTTCCCAGAGGTGATGTGCAAGACCTGTTTGTTTGGCCAAGCCTGTAGCAAGTACCGATAGGATTTGGAAAGTGGTTTTAATTGGGGACTTTTATGCAGTGTTTATATGTTTTCTTTTGTATTTTATACAGTATTTGTATGTGGCAGGGTGGGGGTCGTGTGGTATGACTCCTTGTAGGATTCAGGTCCCAGTCACACTCCTCGCTCTGGGGATTAGCTCAAAATGTCTTTATTCGCTTCCCAATGTCTCTATACAGTGCATCTAATCCTGGCTGGGTTCCCAGACCTGCCTTTCAACTAGCTCAGGCACTCGACCCTCTGAGCTTACCCAGCCTCTAGCCAGGCTTCAGTCCTCTGCTGCTTCCCCAGCACTCCCTTCTGGAGGCAGAAATCCAGTCCTGCTCCTTGCCTCTCTCGCTTGGCTCAGTGCCCTATAACTCTCAGGGCTTGCTCTAGCCATGCCCACACGCAGGTGCTGCAGCTTGGGCGCTGTCCTTCTTTCCCCAGCAACTGCAGCCCCGCTAGCGCCGCCTCACAACCCGGTCGGCCAGCGCCGCCTCGCAACCCGCTCGGCCAGCGCCGCCTCGCAAGCCGCTCGGCCAGCGCCGCCTCGCAAGCCGCTCGGCCAGCGCCGCCTCGCAAGCCGCTCGGCCAGCGCCGCCTCGCAAGCCGCTCGGCCAGCGCCGCCTCGCAAGCCGCTCGGCCAGCGCCGCCTCGCAAGCCGCTCGGCCAGCGCCGCCTCGCAAGCCGCTCGGCCAGCGCCGCCTCGCAAGCCGCTCGGCCAGCGCCGCCTCGCAAGCCGCTCGGCCAGCGCCGCCTCGCAAGCCGCTCGGCCAGCGCCGCCTCGCAAGCCGCTCGGCCAGCGCCGCCTCGCAAGCCGCTCGGCCAGCGCCGCCTCGCAAGCCGCTCGGCCAGCGCCGCCTCGCAAGCCGCTCGGCCAGCGCCGCCTCGCAAGCCGCTCGGCCAGCGCCGCCTCGCAAGCCGCTCGGCNCAATGAAACTGAGTCCCTGACCCCACAGCATAGAGCGTGTCCACTGTCCATGGTGGGGTGACTTGGGGTTTGAGTAGAGGTAAAGGTGGCTTGAGATGTGGGAACGAGATTGATGCAAGATTGTTCACCACTTCTCATTTAAGAGCGCACTTAGCCAATCTGTGCTGCTGCAGTAATTACCCTGCAAGGGAGGGCTGGGCTGGCGGGACCGTCTCCTAATGCAGCACCACAAAAAAGAGCCTCGCAGAGAATTACAAAGCGGAATCCTGCTCCTCTCTAATCGGAAACAGTATCTGGCAGCCAAGCATCTTTGTAGTTATAAGAGCCCCTTACATTTCTCAGGCACTTTGATCTGTGCTCCTCCTCTTCATTAGCGAAAGACAGTGAAAGAGCGGTTTATTTTGAGCGAGGTCACTTTGAAAATCGGTCTGTAATTTTGATTCGGAGCTGAAAGCTGAGCTCAGACTTCTTATTACTTTCCTGCCCTTTGGCAGGTGCTCTTTGCAGAGGCAAGAATTTTCCGAATGGACTTGCTTAGCCCGGCATGCATAATCCACAGGCGATAGGCTGAGTATCTGGCTAGTAGTTTAAAAAGTCATGCTCCAGCAATAGGCAGGAGTTGTTTGTAGTGCTGGAGAGGTTATCCTATCCCATGGGGACCTGTTAAGCTGCAATTGAGGCTGCAGATAAAACCTAATTCGCACCAACGTACCGCGTTGCTGTGTAGGTTGCACAATGGTGTTCACATTAATGATGCAGAGGTCAGTTCAGTTCAGTTCAGTTTATTTGCAGCTAGTCGCCATTCCATCATGCATAAATACATAACAATTACAGGTAAAAAAATTAATTACATCAGAAATCTCCTACATCGGAGAGCTAACATAAAATTGAGAGAGAAGGATTTCAACACACATACATCACTTCAGGTTGACAAAAATAACACTTTAAGATCCACGGGAAGGGATGACATTGCCTAAAAGAGGGCATAGGTAGGTAGATGGAAACATTCAAATTTTGCCCTAAACAGTAATATTTTTTTAGATACACTTATTTTGTTAGTGAAAAAATCAGAGCAAATTTGGTGGGGAAAACTAGTCCAGTAGAGCAAGGGCTGGGCAGGGCAGAGTCTCTACAGGATCCAGGCCGAAAGATGGGTCCTTGCAGGAACAGGGCCCTATGAGAGTCCCAATGGGGTCCAGACAGGCAACAGATGTACAGGGGAGTCATGTCAAGGGTCCAAACCAAGGTCAGATCCAGAGAAACTGTCAGAAGTGGGTGGGTCAGGCAGGAATGGGAACACTGAGGTTTAGAAGGTAGGGAGCAGGGATCAGGAGTGCAGAGAGAGGAGTCGGGAACCAGGGAGATGAAGACAGGAGTCCCAAGGGCAGTTGTTCAGGAGGCAGCAAATCAGATGCAGTCAAGGAGCCAGGTTGTTGCTCTGCCTGGGTCCTGCGTCCTTGTCACATGCCTTTATACAGAGCAGGCTCAGTCAAGGGTTAATCAGGGCATGGTGGGTGGGAACACCCATCAGTCTGTCCAGTGGGTCAACAACAGGACCAAATCAGGGGCGCAGGGGTGCCAGCCCCTAGCACTAGGGGCCCTCAAGGGAACCAGTTTAAGACCATGTCCTCGTACAATATCCATGAACAGTAATCGTCATATGTCCGAGAGCTACAAGAGAGACATGCATGTGTAGGGCCTGGGCTCCGTGGCCAGAGGGGGTCCTGCAGGGAGGTCAGTCCAGGTAGCCTCAGGATCAGCCCTCGTAAGGCCACAGGGTGGGCTATTTCTGGAGGACCCTCTCCCCGCCTGTGACTCTCAGTCCTTGCGGTGGGGTGCATTTCCCTGGGCCCAGCAAATTCTAAGGCCTGGCCCTGTACGTGCGTGCCCTTTTGAAGCCTCTCCCAGTCTGAGACTCCTGTCCTCCTTGACCTCCCTCTCCTGCTTCGTGATTGGCTGGGGGGCGCTGATGCTGTGCGGTCCTGGCCGCTGAGATTCTGAGGAGCAGCCGACGTTCAGCTGCTGAGACTGGCGTCCGCTATGAAATAAATCCTAGAACCGTGAAGGCATCGCTGGGACTGACCCTAGCCAGGAGCTGAGCCACAGATTGTCCACCCCTGCGTGAGTCTCTACAGGAGAAGGCTCTCTCTGTTTGTTTGTTTGTTTGTATAGCCTGCCATTTCCTGAAGGCCTAGGGCAGGTAATATCATATAAAACAGCAGCCTATAAAACTAAAACATGTTTTAAAAAAATAATAAAATCCCCATAAACTCTACAAAACTCTCTTCCTACCCAAACACCTGCCAAACGAAAAGGTCTTACTTAACCTCTGGAAAAAGCTTGGACTCTGGTGAGCCTCCAGGGGAAGGGAGTTCCACAGGTGTGGAGCAGCCGCTGAGAATCCCTCTCTGCGCGCCTTTACCATGTGGACGTGGCGCTCCGACGGAACTTGCAAGGAGAGCATTGCGGCTGGCTTCAGGAATCAGGATGGAACCGAGGGAAGGAGACCGCTTAAGTGGGGCCCAGGTGGAAATGAAAAATAATTTCCAAGTGATATTCACCAAGGACAGTAAAGCTTCTTGTGGCTGGTTCCCAAAAACGTTTTATTGGATCTATTAAGCGTGGTGAGATTGCTAATGCCTAGCAGGATAGCAAACAGGAATTAATGAAAGACAGTCTGCTTCCACTGTTGTCACGCTTTATTGTTTATTTTTAAAAAAATATTTGTTTAACCAGGTCTTCCGAGGGCAAACTGTCGAAGGCTCTGGATGCATTTAGTAAGTATACCCCCCCCCATGGAATCCCCTCAGAAAATATTACAGGCTTACAAGTTTCAGATGCCTCATCGAGGCACCATTGGGTGAAAACAGACACGATGTTAATCACCCTTGATGGTTATTTATGCCTGTTTCAGGGCTGCATAGGGCACCAATACAGCCCTGCAACATGCATAAATAACCACCAGCAAGGGTCGCTAAAGGGTGGTTAGCGTCATGTGTGTTTTCACCCATTGTTAGTGATTTTCTGTTTTATATTTTGTACTTAGAGATGCAGCCCTTCCTCTCTCCCCCCCAAAATGAGTTCCCATGCAATCCCAAGACTCATCCTTGTTCCTCAGCTAAGAAAGCTGTAGAGCTCCTTGGTCCTTTCTCCAGTCAGCTGACATATACAGCATTAATCAAACATGAATGTCCCAGGATCTTTAGTGCCTTGCAGATGTGGTCTCCGATTTGCAGTGAAATTGCAGCTGGGGCAGTGCTTAATTTGTAAAACAAAAAAGGGGGGGAAAAGATGATTGTTGGGGCTAGGGTTGCCTAAGGCACCAAGGCAGGCCCTGCAACATGTATTTTTCATAAGTGTTCCTTAAAAATGTGCCTAGGTGGCCACCCTCGCTGGGGCCCAAGTCTGCCTCGAGTCACACAGCCTGCTCCCAGAGCAGGGAATCCTAGCTGGGCTGCTGAACGGAGTCAGAGAGCATTTGGCAGGTTGAGGCTAAGCAGGTGCGAGGCACTGAAAAGCAATCCATTATATTTGTGACCTTAAGGCCGAGGCAGGGGAGCTGGGTAGAACCCAGCCATCTTGGGTGGCTACTTTATTGATCTGGCAAGGCACAGGAAACGGGAAGTAGAGCAATACGTGCAGAGCTACCAAATGTAAAGGGACAGTTCGTCACCCAAATTATATCAGTAGGAAGGGAGAATACACGGAGAGAGAGAGAGAAAAACAGCATCAGTAGAAAGGAAGACTTTTTTTTAATTATTGTTTAAAGAGAAGCCATTACATGGAAAAGAAACTTTCTCACCAAAGGATGAATAAGATAAAGTTATATTTCCATTTATGTATTCAATATTAAAAAAAACAAATTTATCAAATTTTGTTGGCTTCCTAGCAAACCTCCCACTCCTTCCAAAAATTCAGCAAGCCCCCTTTTTTAAAGCGGAACGCCTGCCCTATCCTTTCCTTGTGTCCTTATTTAAACCCTTATATCTTAGTAAATAAAATCGGTGCATGCTTCATCTGGCTGTATTTTGTACTCTAGTAAACAGCAACAGAAGGTAGAGAAATCCTTACATAACTCCTAAAGACCTGTACTCATTTCTGCTCTTGTTTATTTTTATCTTTTTTTCCAGAAAGAGCTATCAAGCTGTCCACCACTAAAGAAATCCTGCTTCTTAGCATCACAACAGCCTATACAGGTAATGGAATGGCTAGAGATACAGCCATTTGGCCCTG
>QEPC01011341.1:7745760-7796942 GCA_003113815.1 Sphenodon punctatus | reverse complement strand
TGGCTCAGCAGGATAAAGAGTCAGACAGAGCAGAGCGAAAGAGGTGAGTTTTAAGGAGAGATTTGAAGGTATGAAGGGAGGGGGCAAGGCGGATGTGGACAGGGAGGGAGTTCCAGGCATGGGGGGCAGCAAGTGAGAAGGGACTTCTCACCCCCCCTCTAAAGGGGGGGTGGGGGAGACGAGCCGAGTCGAAGGGGGCGGCTCCAGAGACGGGAGTCTGGCGGCCTGGGACCCCAGATAGAGGGGGTAGCACCCCGAAATAGGGAGCTGGCTAATGACCTGGTGTTATATCGTCCCCCCCCCGACCCGGGACAAATTGGACACTGCCTTGTGGCCACGGCAGGAGCCCGGCACTTTCCGTCAGGTACGCCTCCCAGCGCGTGCGCACCCACCCACCCACACGGATCGTGGGGAGAAGCGCCACGGGTAGCAGGGCCCTGGTTGGGTTCTTCCCCCCGCAGGTGCCTGCTTGCGGCCGTGGCAAGAGCCTGGCAGCGCCGTCAGGTACGCTGCCCAATATTCCCCCGCCCCCCCCCGATCAGTCATTCCACCACCACCACCAAAGGGAGGCCTACTCAAATCACCAAAGAAAGGTTGAAGGAACTGGGTATGTTTAGCCACGCAAAAAGAAGACCAAGGGGAGACATGGCAGCCGTCTTCCAATCTCTGAAGGGCTGCCCCCAAGAAGAGGGCAGGGAACTGTTCCGCGTCGCTACCGAGGGCAGGACAAGACAGCGGGCTCAAGTTACAAAAAAGTAGATTTTTCGATACCATGAAAAAGTTCCTAACGGTGGTTTGACAATGGCACAAGCTAAGGGCTGGACTGCCCTCTGTTGAGGCTGTTCTAACAGTAGTCATCCTGCCTCTGAGGAAGGGGTGGAGCTAGGTGACCCACCAGCTCCCGTTCGAACCGGTTCTGTGATTTGAAGAGGGGACAGGTGTCCTTTTCTTACCAAGGTAGCCTTGATAGCTCATGGTTACCATAGAGGGCGTTTTCACACGTGAAGGGCCTGTCTCTCCGGGTCGGACGGAGCTGGCCCGACGGCCAAAGAAGCGTGATGGCGGGGCAGGGAGAGGGCTGGGTGATGTGAGAACATGCATCGGCACGGCACGGCCTTTTTAATAGTAATTACTTCTGCTCGACATGTATCCGAAATTGGGGCACTGTCAGCCGACCCGGCCTTTTGCTCCTTTAGAAAGGAGTCGGTTTGCCTTCGCCTAGATCCGTAGTTCCTCCCAAAGGTGTCCTCCGTCTTCCACTTGTCCCAGGATGTGATACTGCCCTCAGGCCTCGCCACCCTTTGGAGAGACTGGCATTCTCTGGACGTACGCAGAGCTTTAAAGATATACCTCCTCCTCCCGGCCCCATTTAGACATTCCTCCAGCCTTCTTGTTAACTATCACCCCTGTCACAGGGGCGAAAAGGCATCCAAGTCTGTTATTGCTAGCTGGATTTCTACCTGTATTGCCGAAGCCTACAAGGCCTCTGGCCTCCAGCCTCGCAATCCTATTCTGGCTCATTCAACCAGGGGTGCAGCCACGGATTCAGCTTTGCATTCCCGTGCCCCAATAGGCGAAAGATGCAGGGCAGCCACCTGGAAATCCCTACACACGTTTACCAGGCACTATAAAGTAGATCTGCACCAATCCACCGAAGCCACCTTCGGTAGACGGATTCTACAGGGGGTACTGGGGTCTGATTAACTGTTTGCCCCTCCCCTTCCGAATAAACATTACTGCTTTGTTATCTCCCTGAGTCCGAATAAACGGACTGAAGGCTATAGAAAGGGCAATTGGGATTCTTACCTGTGAATTGCCCTTCTGTAGCCTTACAGGGAGTTTATTCGGCCCACCTGAGCTGTTTACTTAATTGATTACTTAATCTATTAGTCCTGGAGAACTTGAAATGAGTTAAGATAAGTTTTTTACCTAGTTAGCGTTACTCCTTGAAGTTCGGGGAAGGTTCTGTTTTTCTTATGTCTTTTAGCTATGGATACCTCGACTGTGATACTCCTGGGGAAGCGCTCCCTACACATGCTCAGTGGAAAGTCTGTGCTGCCTCCCAGTGGACGCAAGGGAGATTGCTCCCTGAGTGTGAATAAACTCCCTGTAAGGCTACAGAAGGGCAATTCACAGGAAAGAATCCCAGTTGCCCTTTTTAATCTTTTTCCGTTCGCTTGGTCTGACTTGACCAGCTGAGAGATGGAGATAAAGTAGTGTGGATCATCTCTTCGATTGGACCAACAAACGTTGGTGAGAGCGCATATTGATGCATATGCTTGCAGGCCACACAAGGCCCTTCCTCAGGATAATAGCAAGGCAGAACCAGAGCCAGATCCAGAAAAGTGCAGATTGTACTGACTGCACAGGGCCCTGTAGGGTCTGTGGAGAGCTCTGGCCCATGGGGCAATTCATCAGTCCTGTAGGGGACGCCATACACATGGAGGCCATGAGTATTCTAGAAATAACCCGTGTGTGTAGCACATACAACATCAATATGGGGAGCCCTGCCCCCTTGAAGGGGATATTCCAGTTAAAAGAACCTTGGAAATTAACTGCAACATTTCCCTTTTTCTAATAAGGGAGTCCGTGTATATCAGCTTCAGCTGAAACGGGGAGCTAATTTGCTACCTGTGGGGATAACCCAAAATTTCGTGTAGCCTGTAGGGTCTCTGGTTGGTACCCAGTTACTGAGTGGGGCATTCAATTTCCAAAAATGCCGAGTATTACCGTTGCTGATATTCTGTTTTACCGACCGGTCCGGGCTTGCCATCTCACTTTTTTCCCTATGTGTTTCTGAATTTTCCTGACCATTTTTATACCTTGGTACATGGTGGAAACTGGAAAATTGGTAATGGAAACCAGTAATGTCAATGGTATTTTGGCAAATTGGGTATCCCATTGGGTATCCCAATTGAGTACCAGTTAGTACTCCATGTTACCGGCCGAGTTGGGTACCGTACTTCTGGTGGGTTTACATGTTTTGGTGGGTACTCATTTCACTCTAGTATTCACCAATTCCTATGTTAGGAGGGGTCTTGCATGACCATTTTTGCCACAGAACCCCAATTGCCCTGGATCATGCACTGGGTAGAACTATAGACAGAGCAAATGTGAGACAGGTATGTATCTATAAAAAAGCAATACCAGGGTAGGTGTTGCCATTTCAGATGCTACTGGGCGGGAATGGAGTGGGGGGCAAAGAAGCCAATTGCAAACCAGTGTAAATGCAGACTATGATGTTTACAAAATTGCCAATATTAGGGATAATGTTACGGTGGGGTGGCCGTTAGCAATACATAGTAGGGAGCACAGCAGTTAGGTGGGAAGAGTAAAATCAATCACTAGGGTGCAGATCGGGGGGGAAATTGTCATGCATTTAAAAGTGGCGGAAGCCAAGAATAAAAATGCTGAACAATATAACAACAGAGGAGGCAGTTCCAGGAGAAGAGAAAAAAAGGGAAAGTAGTAGTTAATATTACAGTGCACCTAAAACAGTGAGCGAATTCAACAGGTGATTTGTTGACCTATTTTTGTAATATCTTACAAAGCCATTAAACCTACCAGTTGATGTAAGACACAAGGCAATTGCTCAGTAGGACAATTTATTAGGTTATTAAAGTCTCCATCTTTCTTGTTTGGAGGCAAGTTTCATTTTAAGGAACTACTATCCGACAAAATTCCTCAAACCCCTTGTATAAGACACTTCAGTGTTTAGCTGTCAACGGTATAAACATGGCTTTTATTGGAGTGTTTAGAACAGCAGAAAGCGTCCCAGTTATTGACACAATCTAATGACATCTGACTCGATGAATATTCCATGTTCGCACCCTCCTACCTGTAGAATGTCAGGGCATTAAAAATACACCCAGCTATGCTGGATGAGCATATTAAATGTGTCTGGTACGATAATCAGCAATAAAATGTTTAATGATGTTGACATTTCTCTTCAAAGCCTTTTTATGAGCATGTCTTTCAATCAGCATTTCCAAAGCTCCTGTCACTGTCTCTAAGCATTTGAAAGATCATGGCGATGAAGTGGGTAAAGACATGCCTTTCTTCCGTACCTTCGTTGTAGTCTGATTTGCAGGTTCAAAAATAAATAAAACAGCACTCTGGTAATAAAAATAGGAAGGTTGTTTTCAAAGCTGGATGAAATCCTGACTTGATTTGGGTAAGGATTTCACTGTATAGTCTTATTTATTCTTATTATTTCTATAGCTCCAGCAATGTACCTGCCACTCAACCATCATTAATTAGAGACGGGTCCTTGCCCTGAGGGGCTTGCAATTAGAGCTGAAATGAATATTGCCAAAAATGGTACCCGAATACCCGTCAACAGCCTTTACGCTGTTATAGATTTTCAGCCTGCATGATGTCTCCAAAATACCCGTTAAATTTCCAGTACTCAAATTGACCCGATTTTGACCTGATTCAAGTACCCTATATCCTGGAATGTCGGCTTCCAGCCCCGATATTTTGTCTCTCCGTCCCAATTTACCAATTGGTAATTGAAAAATCGGTACTGGAAACGACCAATTCTTGTGTGTGTGTGTGTGTGTGTGTGTGTGTGTATGCCCCATTAGTATCAAGTAACCCATCGAGTACCCGATAAAGTACTAAAAAATGTGGGTATTACCCATGGATAGCAAATGAGCTCCCTATTTCAGCTCTGCTTATAGTCTATATTCGTTTAACCTCTCTTGGTTCAGTGCAAAGCAGACCCTTCTCTCTCCATGTATGTCCTTTGCCGTTCCTTTTACGCTGTTACAAGTTTTTAGCCTCCTATGATGTCTCTCATCCCAAATCCTCCAAGCAAATGCCAAGGCTCTTGAGGAATCTGGAGCCTGATCCACTTGACATTTATCATGTAGAAAGTATAATTGTTGGTGAAATAACTGAGGCCCATGTACATTTATCACAGGAAGCAAAAAGGTGCATACAAATGCTGTGCTGATTTTCTATTTATTTTTTTATTATTGAATTTCTATGCCGCCCTTCCCACAACGTTCAGGGCGGCTCACAATCCACACAAAGAAGTTAAAAACATTAAAATACACTAAAAACACCCTCCCCTCAAACCCACATCCTCCCCCACAACCCCAATCAAAACCCCACTTGCCAAACGCTTTTCCAAATTAAATAAAGTTTGGTCCCCCGCCTCCGGAAGATAGCCAGGCCTCGCCTCAAGTGAATCTCCCGGGGAAGGGAGTTCCATGACACCGGGAATGGCAACCGAGAACACTCTCCCACGTGGCCCTGCCCTGTGGACAAGGGTGACAGATGGAACCCGCCGGAGGGCCCCCCCCCCCCGGCCGACCGCAGGGACCGCAAAGGGACGTGGTAGGATAGGCGGCCTTTCAGACACACGCAGTTTATAAAAGCTCCGATTTTGCCGAGCTCCACAAAATCAATGGGAAGATCATTTTTGGAGATCTGTCAGTCAGTTGATCTCCATGTTTAATTTGGTTGAGTTTAAGCTATGGTGGTAGATTTGGCTATAAGGGAAACTGTGCTTTTAAACAAAAAATTTTAAAAATCATGCCAGTGCACGGCTAGATGCTCTTGGTATTAACCAAAATAGCTCGATTAAAGTCATCTCGAACCAAACCAATTTACTTGGGGTGTGCAGAAGGCACATCATTCATTTTTGTTGACTAAAACCCCTTTGCTTTCAGGAGTTTTTCCAAAGGACTCTACTGTTTTTTTTGTTTTGTTTTATTTGATTAACAATAAAAAAAAAATCACTGCGCATGAGCAAAATGGCTTCCGGAGCTGCTGTTTGCGTACGCGCCCCTTTTCCAAGTTGGTGCCGGCAGCAACGGCACCATTTTGGAAAAGGGCGCACGTGCTGAATGACCCTGGCATCCATTTTGTTCATGCAGAGTTGTGTTTTTTCATTTTTAGTTTTAATAAAACAAAAACATAAAAATGAAAACTAATGAAATCAAACAAATGTTTGCTGCTTTAATACATTTTCATTCCTTTAATTCCAAAACTGAATGGGACTCCATTCGTTTTCGTAACTAATTAAAACTATGCAAATTACACACCCCTACAATTTACACCAGCCGAGGATCTGGCCCCCCAGCTGTAATGATCCGTGATGATAGCTGTGGATGAATGCCGCGAATTAATTTGACAGGTCGCCTCATGGGTTTCTCTTCACTTGAAAAGTAGTTCATCGTGTTAGAATGCAAGTGTTGAGTGACGTTAATGACAGGTTGTGCACATGAGAGGAAAAAAGGGAGAACTTAATCTGGATTAACTAGGAGTATGAATTGAATATGAATTACGTAGCACAGATTAACTCCCTGTGTGGACACTAATTATTTGAATTAAAAGCTGCTTTGGAGTTAAACCTGATTCAGTCCTCTTTAAATTTAACACTGGGTGGCAGGTGGGAAGCACTTTTCATACTAAGTGAAGTGTCTACATGAGGATTTAACTAACTTGTACTGAATCTATAGTCCTAAATCCAGTTTAGTTAGCTCCCCGGGCATAACGACGATAAGAGATAAGTGGTACGTTGAGCCACACTGGGGTCGACAAGCCTGGGGATGGGGTGTGTGTGTGTGTGTGTGTGTGTGTCATAATTCCTAGTGCAACTGTGTCCCCTACAGGTGTGAGAGAGGCTACGGGAGGCTGTGACAGTTGGCCCTAAGTGGCTACAGGATTAAGGCCTGAATAAGCCCTGGTGAGGGCTGGGAGTGACTGTCCCTTTGAGAGAGTGAGCTGTCTCCCCAGGCCACATCCCTCCTGGGGATACAAAGAGCCTTTGCTGGAGGGTCGGTGAACCTGCCTCTGCTCCGGGGCCAGAGAGGGAGCTCTAGCTGGAGGTGAGCCAAGGTCCTATTTGGGAAGAGCTTGGTGGGAGCGAAAGACTGGATACCCAGAGACTGACTTGTGGCAGTATCTCAATGAGATATTTGAACTTTATATTGGGATGTTGTGAATGTCTGGGCTTCTGCACTGTAAATAAACGTGCACGTGGTGGTGGAGGAAACTGTTGGAGGGTGTGACTGTTTGGGATCCTTACAAACCTTACAGCTCAAGGTCGCTCTGCCACAGGGACCCCGTTCCATCTTCTGCACCAGGTTCCAGCCTAGCTATGCCCCTGGTTAGCTCTGTTACTTGAAAGCCATACTGACAAGCCCTAAGGCCCTGTACGAAGTCTTGCTCCTAAAGCATGTTAGCTAATGTGTTCATCATCTAGGCATCAATCCACAAACTCCGTATTCTGGGGTAATTTTCAGCTTGAGTCAATGTATATTCAGCGCTGGTCAGACCTCACCTGGAGTATTGTGTTCAGTTTGGGGCACCTCATTTTCAGAAGGCTATCGACCAATTGGAGCCGTTGCAGCGGAGGACTACAAACATGATCAGGGGTCTGGAAAGCAAATCTTATGAGGAAAGGTGGAAGGAACTGGGTATGTTTAGCCTAGCAAAGAGAAGATTAAAGGGAAACGGGATACAGTCTTCAAATCTCTAAAGGAATGCCACCAAGAAGATAGCAAGGAAGTGTTCCTCATTACTCCAGAGGGCAGGACTAGAAATAATAATTTTATTTGTATAGCGCTTCCCTGTCTTAAATGGCACTGAGTGCTTTACAGTCATAAAAATATAAAAAACAACGTAAGGGCAAAAAGAATGACAAAATACACTAAAGGGAGTCAGAAGTGGATCCTAAAAGGACCTAAAGAATGAGTTTTCAGGCACTTTTTAAAGGTAAGGAGGGAGGAACTAAGATGGAAATCTTGAGGGAGGGAGTTCCACACTGATGGGCTCGCCACAGCAAAGGCTCGATTGACAGCTGACATAAGCCGTAATGGCGGGATCCCCAAACAGCGGGTGGTTTCTGAGCACAGAACTGTGAAGCTCCAGGAGTAGGTCTCGAATATAGCCAGGGTCTATATACCTTTCAGGGCCCTGAAAATCAGCAGCACAATCTTAAAATTTGTTCCGTTGCTCTCCAGGCAGCCAATGTAGAGAATGCAGGGCAGGCCCAAACCGGTAAGCTGCCACATTCTCAACAAGCTGCAAGTGATCCATAAGCCCCACCGGCAGCCCATAGAAGAGGGAGTTACAAAAATGGAGCCTTGTGGTCACCAGGTCACTGTGGCAAGGTCAGCCTGGGATAAATAAGGGTGTACCTTATGCAAATTCCGTAGCTAAAAGAAACCTCTCCAAACCACATCCAAGACCTGGGTTTTCATGGACAGCGCATGGTTAAAAATGTTGCCCAAGCTCTAATGGAATTACACCAAAGTAGATTTGGGTTAGATATCAGGAAAAAATTCTTAACAGTAAGAGATGTTTGGCCATGGAATAAACTGGCTGGGGTGGTTGAAGGCTCTCCATCACCAGAGGCTTTGGAAAAGAAGCTGAACAGTCATCTGTGAGGGATGTAGCTGTAGTCATCCTGCATCCAAGGATGAGGTTGGACTAGATGTTCCCTGTGGTCCCTTCCAATCCTGACATTCTAGTAGTAGGGACTCTCTGTCTTTCACAGAGATTGGCTAAATCAAATGCAAATGCCTGAACCTTACTTTGTAGGTGATGAATTGGAAGAGCTGTCACAAATCAATGTGACTCTGGAGTAGGTCCTAGAGCAAATTGCCGAACTAAATGCTAACAAATCACCAGGACCAGATAGTATTTACCCCAGAGTTCTGAAGGAACTCAAATATGAAATTGCAGATCTACTGTTAGTAATTTGTAACCTATCCCTAAAATCTTCTACTGTACCTGAGGATTGGAGGGTGCCAAATGTAACCCCGATATTTAAAAAGGGATCCAAGGTGATCCTGGAAACTACAGACCAGTAAGCTTGATGTCTGTGCCGGGCAAAATGGTAGAGATGGGTGAACAGAATGTGGTTCGGTCGTTTGATCCGAAACCCGAGTTTGGGTTCGGCTGTTCGGTCCAGCCAAACTTGGCCGAACAGCCAAAAATAGCGCTATCGATACCGAAACCGAACTCGAATATTTTTTTTGGTATCATTTGACCCTGAAACCACCCTGGGTCTCCACCCCTGGTGCCAGGAAGTCTGCTCCTTAGCTGCCTCCCACTTCCAGTCACGTTTTTCCTGCCTTCCAGTCGCGTTTTTCTCACCCCCAAACTCACCCAAACTTTTCCGAACTGTTCAGCCGTTCGAGCGTTCGGTTCGGACGTTCGGTTCGGTCATCCGAACAGGCAGAGTTCAGCCCGAACTCCAAACTTCTGAAGCACCTTCGCACATCCCTACAAAATGGTGGAAACTATCATTAAGAACAGAATCGCTAGGCATGTTGATAAACGTGGCTTAATGGAGAAGAGTCAACATGGATTTAGCAAAGGTAAGTCATGCCTCAGTTTTCACAATGGAGAGGTATAAAAAGTGGTGTGCCCCAGTGATTTGTATTGGGACAGGTGCTGTTTAATGTATTCATTAATGATCTGGAAAAGGGCGTTAAGAGTGAGGTGGTCAAATTTGCAGATGACACCAAGTTATTTAAGGTAGTTAAAACACGAGCAGACTGTGAAGAACTGCAACAGGATCTTATGAGACTGGGTGCCTGGGCATCTAAATGGCAAATGAGATTTAATGTGGACAAGTGCAAAGTGATGCACGTAGGGAAAAATAATCCAAACTATGAGTACTGGGTACTAGGCTAGGAGTTACCACTCAGGAAAAGGATCTGGGAGTGATTGTAGACAATACACTGAAATCCTCAACCCAATGTGCATCAGCAGTCAAAAAAACAAACAATGTCAGGAGTTATTCGCAAAGGGATAGAAAATAAAACTGAGGATGTCATAATGCCTCTATACAAATTGATGGTGTGACCGCATCTGGAATACTGTGTGCAGTTCTGGTCGCCCCATCTCAAAAAAGACAACGCTGACCTAGAAAAGGTACAGAGAAGGGCAACGAGAATGATAAAGTGTATGGAACGGCTTCTGTACAAAGAGAGTCTTGACAAGCTGGGTCTCTTCAGCTTAGAGAAGAGAAGACTGAGAGGGGAATTGATAGAGGTTTATAAAATCTTGAGTGGTGTGGAACAAGTAGATCGGGAATGGTTATTTACCCTTTCAAATAGTACTAGAATGAGGGGACTCTCCATGAAACTAGCTGCCGGCAGATTTAAAACAAATAAAAGGAAGTACTTTTTCACTCAACACATAATTAACTTATGGAATTTGTTGCCAGAGGACGTTGTCAAGGCCAGTAGTATAGCTTGGTTTAAAAAAGAACTAGATAAGTTCTTAAGAGAATTGGTCCGTTACTGGCTATTAACCAAGTAGCTTACGGGATGAACTTCTTACTGTCGGGAGCTGGGCGTGAACAACGGGGAATGGATTGCCCGTTGTGATTGTTAGTTCTTCTCCCATACGATCGAGATTGGCCACTGTCGGGAGACAGGATGCTGGGCTTGATGGACCATTGGTTTGACTCATTATGGCACTTCTTATGTTCTTAAGTTGTTAACCTTGCTGGGCTAGGATTTTAACCTTTAGGGCACTTGGGAAACACACAATTTCCCCTCATTTAGACAATCCCTAAAAGGCACCGTGACTTCAATACATGGTAAACTCACAAAAGCACCTAGGTAGAAGGTGTCAATCTGTGCCTGCGCTAGGGATAAGGCTTAGATTAGGTTGCATTCAGATAATAAATGTTAGCTAACTTCATCTATTTTTCCTGGTGTAGACAAACTGAGAGAACCCCGTGTTACAAGAAATGCCACGTTTCTCGACATGACTGGTTTGATCGGGAGACGGTAATAGAACTTCTCAAAATTACAGCTCTCGTTGGCACGTTCAGGAAGGATATGCTGACTAGTCTAATGACAAAAACTTTCCTAGCAGCACTGTGAAGTCTAAATAAGCCAGTCGCAGAAGAAATATTCCCAGGAACGTAGGAGAGGAGGGGAGAGGAAAGCCAACGTAGAAGCTTGGAAAATTCTTCAAAAGAGCACATGAGGCTCGAGTTGTCTGTCATTGGAAGGATGGTGAGTTTGAGCAATTAGTTGATGGAGGCGTTAATTCAATATATATTTGCCTCACCCAGGCCTCTGTCTGAAATGATTATTTCAGATATTGACACGGTGTCCTCAACTCTCCTTGCTGGTTTTGTTTACATTATTTGGGTTGTCTAGTTGTCTTATTAAAATTGGGCTAAGCCTTTTTTTTTTTTTTTTTTTTTAGCATGAAAAAAGTGTCTTTGGGCGATAACGGATGTTGCGTCGATTTTGAAAGCTGCCTGGTGTGATGACTGTTGATAATGAGGACGCTGATGGGATAGGAGTGTGTTGAGTAAAAACAGGCTAGATGGCTAGATTGTCCCCTCCCCCCTCCTGTGGTTAGAGCCACACAAATAAAAAGGGCATCCTGGATGCCAATGTGTTTGTTTGTCTGAACTACTGCTGCGGTGTTCTATTTATTAATTAATATATTTTATTTTGATTTATATCCCACTCTTCCCCCAGCAACTCAGGGTGGCTAACTCTCTCGCTCTCTCCACACACAGACACAGACACAGACACAGACACAGACACAGACACAGACACAGACACAGACACAGACACAGACACAGACACAGACACAGACACAGACACAGACACAGACACAGACACAGACACAGACACAGACACAGACACAGATAAAAAAAACAACGTATGAAATAAACATAAAACGCCCAACCCTAACCCTGCCCATTCAAATCTTGGCCAAACAAGAAAGTCTTCTATTGTGTCTGGAAGATGCCCAGGCGAGGGGTTTGGCAAACCTCCAAGGGCAGGAAGTTCCAAAGCTGTGGAGCAACCCCCGAGCGTGCCGTCCTTACCGTGACTGCGTTACCAATGCCGGCCGTACCGTGTGGATGTGTTGCAAAGATGAAACCTGCAGGAAGGCGTTCCCAGCTGACCCGAGGGGACATAAGGAGGGAGGTGGTCCTTTAGGCATGTCGGGACCAGTCCTGCTGTTCGATCTCTGAGAGGCTGGTCCCCTTCCCCGTACTGTGATTAGTTCATGACCTGCCATTACATTGTAATCTGCCCCTTGCAGGCTAGCTGGTCATGTCATAGGCCTGTGGCTCCCAATCCTTTTTGCCCGTGTAACCCCAAGATTCACTTTTTAAATTGAGTTTTTAACTATATAAAATACAGGTTGATTTAATTTTTTTTTTAAAAAAAAACATCTTGATCAATTGTCAAATCTTGATCAATTGGGAAGGATGGGTTTTTTGGTGGTGTTTTTTTTAATGCCTCCCTTTTTATGTGTTTAATATATTTTATGTATATTTTAAAATATTTTAATTTTTGTAAGCCGCCTCAAGCTGCTTAGGCAGGAGAGGCAGGATATAAATTTTGGAAATAAATAAATAAATAAAGCTCCACTCCAGGGCTTCCAATCAGAATCGTTGTTCTACGTTCCCTTTGCTTTGACCAATCTGCAACTGGAGTGCAAATTAGTAAAGGAATTTGTGTACCAGCCAATGAGTGACAGGGGAAGTACAAGGGGAAATGGGGTGCAAGGAATGTGGTATTGCCTCTCAGGATTTGAAATGGACAGCAAAGTGGTAAGCGGAAAGTCACTAAATCAAGAAATGAAATGTCAGTCAAGACACTACTGAGTACAGAAAAATTCTCAACTTGACTGACAGGGTATCGGAAACCAGGATTTTGATGAGATTTCCTGTTTTGACGAAATCTTGTTGTGGCCGTAATTTAAGGCTATGAAATTCTGAGGAAGAGGGACTGCTCCAGCCTGATGATTACCTCCACCCGTCTGGCCTTGGGAGGCAACCGCCCCTGAGCGTAGGACCCTGTTGCCCTTATCCACCTTGAGGCCAGTAAGCTATTGACTGGCCTCAAGGTGGCGGTCCAAGGTCTCTGATAAAGGTCAGCCATTTGGTGACTTTGTGGCTGGGGCACTGGAGCAGAGGTGAAAGGTTAGTTTTAAGGTTGAAGATGTATTTTGTATTTCATTGTGTCTTGAGGGGGATGTGTGGTAGGACAGGGCACTGGAGGTGGAGAGGAGTGGGAGGATGAGATCATGAGGGATGAGTGGATGGAAAGACCATGGGCGTCTTTAGACATAACAAAAATTGGGTGTCAAAACCCCAAAGCACGTGTTTGGTTGTTGTGTGTAAGCACCATAACAATCCCAACACCAGTTTGGCCACCCATTAAACACGCGATGTGAACACCATTGCATTACAAGGACAATGTACGTGTTCCTGCTGAACACGTGGCCAACGTTGTGTCTAATGATATCGCGTGGCATTTTAGCAGGTACAACATGGGGAACGAGGCAGCAGCGCTTGCGTGCTGGGATCGGGGTGGCGAGCAAAACACTGATTTGTCCCAAGATGGACTGTGTGTCTAAGCAGCACCACATGGTGAACCAAACCAGTGTTCGTATCAAGGTCAAAACACACATTCAGACACCCGTCTAAAGACACCCCATTACTGCTGTGAGGGATATGACTTGGGTGGGAAGGTTAAGGTGATGGGGGCGGGGGAAGAGACTTCCCTAAGTGAGAGGGTATTGGGGTCAACTACAGCGCCTCTAAGGCTAGACTTGGAGAGGGGACATGGGGGTTTACATTCAAGAGGAGGTGGGGGGGGGCAGTAGAACTACTTAGTCCCTCCCCACTTCTGGACATTGTGATGCCATGATTAGAGCTAAAACAAGTGCTCCGAGAAACAGGCATACCGCTTGAAATGGCGGTATTTGATTTGTAAAGGCACCTGACTGAATGGAAAAAAATCCCTGCTGTTTCGGTCAATTTTTTTGTGACGTTCAGTCCCGAATTTTGGATCACTGTCCTGCTTTTTCTGGCTTTCCATCCCGATTTTTGATCAGAAAATGGTAAAGCGGTTTCTCACACATACACACAAAATTCCCGGTATTTTCAGGCATTTGGGTACATGGACTTGATTTTGGTATGCATCTGGTATCCGAAACAGTACCTGAAAGCCTAGGGATTATTACCCACAGGTACCAACTGCATGAACCTGTTTCAGCTCTAGGAAGTTGGAAAGGGGTTGGTGTGGGGAGGGGATCTCCACCTCTTTCCGATAGGATAGCGCCGTCCCACATGCGCTAATGGCCGCGAGAACAGAGCCGCGATTGCTCTGACGGACGTTTCCCTGCCTCCCGATGTGTGAACATGGCCTAGGAGGGGATTGATCATCACAGATAAATACACACCTGTTAACCGACCGGCTACAGTGTTGATAAGTAGGAGGACAGAACAATCAGACTGTGGGGAACCAATTGCTGTTGCAGCTGAGGATAATAGCTCAAAGGCTGAAAAGCAAAAGGTTTTGAAAATTAGGCGCAACTGATAAATGCAATCAAATGGGGGGGAAATCTGAAAATTGTCTGCCGTTGCAATGATCCTGGGAGTTTTCCCAGAGAACAGGGCTAGCGTCTAAGACCTTGTGAGGATGCTTTGAGGCAACTGGTATCCAAATTGCAGCAGGTGATGATATCAATTACAATCCCCCTCCCCCCTTACAAAATCCATAATCTGGGAGAATTTTCCAAATTTTCTCCAAAGGCCGAATCCAGCCGAGTACTGTGTATCCCTTTGCAAAGGGCTGAGCTCAGCAACTGACAGCCGCAGCAGCAGGAGGGAGGGAGGTACTAAGCACGTTGCAGAATCCGTGCCTGGTGCTCCCATTGCTAGAATTGCTGTGGTTTGGCATCAGAAATGGCCCGGGGGGGGGGGGGCGGCCTGCGAGCTGAGTTTCATTCCCAGCGCAAAAATTAATCAATTGGGGTTTAAAAGATTTTGCAAGCCAGAAAATGCCGTTCAGTGTCTGCAATGAACCGATAAAACCGTCAGCTGGCGGTGCTGGGTGGAAGCGGTGCCTCCTTGAACCAGGACAATAGTTAAGCCTGAGGTTCAAAATACTCTCCCCGGCAGCTGGCGCGCCTGAGCATTGGCTGTTCACATAAAGCTGCTAGTTAGCGAGGTTGTCTGTCAAAGCTGTCGGAGAGAGGGCAATTAGTAGAGCTAGCTTTGCCATGGGCAGAGAGATCGTTCCCTCATGTTCCTTTCACATTCATTCCTGTTCTGTTACTTCCCAACTCTCCTAGATGAGCAGGCCCTAGCTCTTCCCTCCCCCCGCTTCCAACATGCCAGCGATCGGAACAGAGCAGCCGTGGATCAATCGGTTGAAGAACTGGGGGATTCGGGTCAGCGAACTTTCTATGCCTGCTGAAGCTCCCTGACACATTCTTGCTTGAAGAGGTAGCGTTTAAAAAGGCAGAGTCCAACCTCTGGCTTTACTTGATAGAATCTAGTGTGGTTCATGGGTATTAAATGAAACTTGGAGTCAGGCTGGAGAGGGCCAGGATTTGAGCTGACTGTGGGCAAGACTTGCATTTTTAGCAACTGGAATTCTGGTCCTTTCCAGTGCTAAAACGGTAATTTGGTAGGGTGGAATTTCGTTGTTTTTTTTTTTCCCCCCAGTTTCGGTTCGTCATGATTTTGGGATCTAATTTCATTCATTTTCATTTTTTTCATTTATTAGATTTCTATACCGCCCCATCCTGCATAGCAGCTCGGGGCGGTTAACAATAATAAAAAACATTTAAAAACATTTAAAATACAATCATAAAACATATCAATAAAGCTGGTGGTATAAAAATAAATATACAGGTGGGGGATTAAAAATCACCCCCCCCCTCCCTCCCAAAGGCCTGGGCAAACAGCCAGGTCTTACAGTTCCGCCGAAATGTCAAAAGGCTCGGGGCCAGGCGAGCTTCCTCCGGAAGGGAGTTCCACAGCCGCGGCCCTACCACCGAGAATGCCCGCTCCATCGTGGCCCCCCGCTTAACACGGGGGACCTCCAGGAGGGCACCCCCGGCAGACCGCAGGAGTCGTTTGGGTTTTCGTTTTTTTTTTGCATTGATTCCCCACCCACCCACACTTTTTTTTTTCTCGTGGCCTTCAGTGGATTTTCTCCCATTGAAGTCAATGAGAACAAATCGGGGGGTGGGGTGGGTGGAGGGGATCAATGTAAAAAACCCAAAATGCTGGAACCGAAAAAGAACTGCAGTTAAGTTTACGGTTTCAAACCTGAGATGAACATTTTTTGGGTCATTTGGGTTCTATCCAGAACCGAAATTCTCACCCTCTAGTATTCGGGTATCATTACAGAAATTTCACTTGCTGGTTTTCAAGTACTCAAAATTACTCAAAAAACCTGAAATAATACCCCCAAAACTTCCCAGAATCTGGGTCAAAATCAGTATTTTGGTAAACCGGTTTGTCGTTATTTTGGGTACTCAATCAAAGAACAGTTTCGGTACTGATTCATACCTGAAATTTTTGGTTTGATTCGGGTACCAGAAAGTTGACAGGTAAACCCGTTTTTGCAAGTACTTGTTTTAGCTCTGTCCAGGATCATATTAAAGAAGAGGAGGAAGCCCCAACTGGGCAGTGTGTGCAGGCTGAGGAGAAGCCAGGTTGTACTAGGGACATCAGAGGCCATACGAATATAAGAAGTGCCAGACTGGGTCAGACCAATGGTCCATCTAGCCCAGTATCCTGTCTCCGACAGCGGCCAATCACGGTGGCTTGGGAGCAGCACCCAACAGGTCACCATGGGGGATCCATTCCCTGTTGTTTTCTCCCCAACTCCTGTCATGTTCCCTGATCCTGTCTGGCTAATAGCTGCTAATGGACCTAACTTCCAGAAACTTGTCCAAACCTCTTTTAAACTCAGCTATAGTACCGGCCCATACCACAGCCTCTGGCAGTAGATTCCACAACCCAATGATACGCTGAGTGAAAAAATATTTTCTTTGTTTTAAACTTGCCATCTATGAGTTTCATGGAGTGTCCCCTAGTTCTAGTACTAGCTGAGAGGGTAAATAACTGCTCCTTGTTTAGTAGTTCCACCCCACTCATGATTTTATAGACCTCTATCCTATCTCCTCTCAGTCGTCTTGTCTCCAAGCTGAAGAGCCCCAGTCTACCAAGCCTCTCTTCACACGGGAGCCCTTCCATGCCCTTGATCATTTTTGTTGTCCTTCTCTGCACCTTTTCTAGTTCAGCGATGTCTTTTTTGAGATGGGGCGACCAGAACTGCACACAATATTCCAGGTGCGGTTGAATGCCTATGGCCAGTGGGCATTATTAGGTGCGACACTACTTGCTAGCTACCCAGTTCCTCCTTGCTGTGCAGAGCAGATCCTTGCCCATAGCCACCACGATGGCTGGGAAGTATTGGTGTTCAAAGCACTTTAAATCCTTACCTAGTTTACCTTCAACAACAGCTGTGTGAGGTAGATCATTAATTATTCCCATTTTACTGACTGGGAACTGAGGCTGATAGAGAAAGTGACTTGTGCAAGGCCAACCAGCAAGTTCACAGCTAAGATAGGATTTGAACCCTGGTCTTTAAGGTCCAAGTGCAACACTTTATCCACTAGACTATGCTGGCGCTCTCTGCTTTCTCTTGGAGAGCCGCCCTGCTATTGTATAGCAATACAACAGTCACCTTGGGTAAGTCATTCAGAACTTTGTAGTTCTGAATTTCACATTTTAAGGAAGTGCCCTTTATGACTCAAAAGTTTGCATACGCTCCACAACAGAAGTTGGTCCAATAAAAGATCTTCTGAACTATTTGATCTCTTACATTTGGGACCAACATGACTACCATACTCTCTAGGCGAAAAGGAGAATATAAAGCATAGGTGGAATATAGAAAAATCCCAGTATGGGAGGTTATACTGTGATAATAACCAAGAATCCAATGCAATGATCGGTCTCTATCTCTCTCACTCTCTTAGATTTTAATCACATTTCATAGGACAGGGTGTCCGTTTCCCCCCCTCCTCCTCATCTCGTTTTGAAAGGCATAAAGGATAATAAGGAACTAGGAAAGATTAAACCCCTTTTCCGAAGCTGACAAGGCTTTTGCAGGATTAATTCAAATGGTGTCAAATAGGAGGGAACTGGAACAGACAGATAAATTATAACCGAGAAAGTTCGGTTATAACCACTAACCACCAGGCAGCCGGAGGATAGGTGTGCGCATGGTAATGACCCCTCTCTGGAAACATGGAGAGGAAGAGGGTTATTTTGGCAGGGCAGATTTTGGGTGCTTTGCTTATAAGAAGGTACTGAAATATACTGAAGCGTGTTCCTTGGTTGGAACTAAAGAGTTAAGATGATACTCTTTAGCATTCTGATAACCTTGTATATGTGTCCAAACCGCCGTACGAGCTGTAGCTACCTAACACAGCTGAAGCAAGTATCCACAAAAACCGGTATACCCGTCCAATTGGCGGCCCTCGTTTCATCTCAAAATACCTGAATGACTGAAATACCATTGTCTGTCCTGATTTTTTTTTTTTTTTTTTAAACACATGTGGGTCCTGTCATTTTGACTTCTGGTTCCAGATTTCGGATTTTTGTGTGTGTGTGTTTGGGGGTAATTTCAGATGCCCAACTCCCTGAAATTTTGCATATTTGGGTACCTGAACGGCATTTTGGCATACCTGAAACGGCACTTGAAATTTTGGGTATTACCCACAGTTACTCAATCAGGGACCCGCTTCATTTCAACGAGCTAAGCTTCAAAACGCTCCTGGGAAATAGGGGTGAATATTATTTATTTTAAAGAAAAAGACAATGAGACAGAAGTTGGAGAGATTTGCCCAAAGTAATCCAATGGGTGTTTCCAGACACAACATTAACCACTTGCTTTCAGAGCTATAAACACGCAGTTGACCATCACATTTGTTTGTGCGCATGCCGTTTGTGCTGCCTGCGTAACACAGGTTGTAGTCCCGGAAAGCATCACAAAATGAAACAAACCGCATTCTTTCCAAGACTGAACACTCACTCGCACGCGGCTGCAGAAAAGACTAGTATGTCTAACAGCACCATCTAGTGGTTCGTGATTGCACAGAACAGCGGTTGTGTCCAGAGACGCTCGCGGCCCCAACTCCAGTCTGCAGTCAGCCGAGATTCCGTAGAGAGTTTAGGAAGGGACCCTGAAGCAAGCACGCCCCAATAATCTTTGTCCGGCTCTGCAGTATTTGCATAGTTGTGTCTTTGTTTTTTTCCGTACAGATTTTTTTTAAAATAAGAGATTTCAAAATCCCAAAAGGACAAAAAGAATAAAAACGAACGGGCAAATGCAAAACCCAGAAGTAATAAAGAATGAAAGATCAAACCCACAAATGCATAAAATTAAAAAGGCAAAAATTTGGTTACTTGAACGCCCTGGCGAGGGCCGTCATTTGGGTCAGCTTACAGCCTATCTGAAATGGCAATAAAGAAATCAAATAAAGAAATAAAAATTCAAATGTTTATTCTGTGACCGATTTCAACCCTACTTAGATCAGGGATGGGGAAGCTTTTCTTTCCCCAGGGTCCGGGCCACTTTAATGCAATCTCTGACGGCTGCATAGAAATTGAGGGGAAGGGCACTTAAGGGGAGGGGGAGGTAACCCAGGAAGGGGAGGGTCCAGCTCATGGATCTGTGCCTTAGGTGACTCGTTGGCGGGGGTACAGGGGACACGTGCCCCTGATTTTTGGAAGCCCTATAGAACTCCTGACCAACCCCACTCCTGTGCCCCCCCCCCCCCCCCNTCTGCACCTTTTCTAGTTCAGCGATGTCTTTTTTGAGATGGGGCGACCAGAACTGCACACAATATTCCAGGTGCGGTTGAATGCCTATGGCCAGTGGGCATTATTAGGTGCGACACTACTTGCTAGCTACCCAGTTCCTCCTTGCTGTGCAGAGCAGATCCTTGCCCATAGCCACCACGATGGCTGGGAAGTATTGGTGTTCAAAGCACTTTAAATCCTTACCTAGTTTACCTTCAACAACAGCTGTGTGAGGTAGATCATTAATTATTCCCATTTTACTGACTGGGAACTGAGGCTGATAGAGAAAGTGACTTGTGCAAGGCCAACCAGCAAGTTCACAGCTAAGATAGGATTTGAACCCTGGTCTTTAAGGTCCAAGTGCAACACTTTATCCACTAGACTATGCTGGCGCTCTCTGCTTTCTCTTGGAGAGCCGCCCTGCTATTGTATAGCAATACAACAGTCACCTTGGGTAAGTCATTCAGAACTTTGTAGTTCTGAATTTCACATTTTAAGGAAGTGCCCTGTATGACTCAAAAGTTTGCATACGCTCCACAACAGAAGTTGGTCCAATAAAAGATCTTCTGAACTATTTGATCTCTTACATTTGGGACCAACATGACTACCATACTCTCTAGGCGAAAAGGAGAATATAAAGCATAGGTGGAATATAGAAAAATCCCAGTATGGGAGGTTATACTGTGATAATAACCAAGAATCCAATGCAATGATCGGTCTCTATCTCTCTCACTCTCTTAGATTTTAATCACATTTCATAGGACAGGGTGTCCGTTTCCCCCCCTCCTCCTCATCTCGTTTTGAAAGGCATAAAGGATAATAAGGAACTAGGAAAGATTAAACCCCTTTTCCGAAGCTGACAAGGCTTTTGCAGGATTAATTCAAATGGTGTCAAATAGGAGGGAACTGGAACAGACAGATAAATTATAACCGAGAAAGTTCGGTTATAACCACTAACCACCAGGCAGCCGGAGGATAGGTGTGCGCATGGTAATGACCCCTCTCTGGAAACATGGAGAGGAAGAGGGTTATTTTGGCAGGGCAGATTTTGGGTGCTTTGCTTATAAGAAGGTACTGAAATATACTGAAGCGTGTTCCTTGGTTGGAACTAAAGAGTTAAGATGATACTCTTTAGCATTCTGATAACCTTGTATATGTGTCCAAACCGCCGTACGAGCTGTAGCTACCTAACACAGCTGAAGCAAGTATCCACAAAAACCGGTATACCCGTCCAATTGGCGGCCCTCGTTTCATCTCAAAATACCTGAATGACTGAAATACCATTGTCTGTCCTGATTTTTTTTTTTTTTTTTAAACACATGTGGGTCCTGTCATTTTGACTTCTGGTTCCAGATTTCGGATTTTTGTGTGTGTGTGTTTGGGGGTAATTTCAGATGCCCAACTCCCTGAAATTTTGCATATTTGGGTACCTGAACGGCATTTTGGCATACCTGAAACGGCACTTGAAATTTTGGGTATTACCCACAGTTACTCAATCAGGGACCCGCTTCATTTCAACGAGCTAAGCTTCAAAACGCTCCTGGGAAATAGGGGTGAATATTATTTATTTTAAAGAAAAAGACAATGAGACAGAAGTTGGAGAGATTTGCCCAAAGTAATCCAATGGGTGTTTCCAGACACAACATTAACCACTTGCTTTCAGAGCTATAAACACGCAGTTGACCATCACATTTGTTTGTGCGCATGCCGTTTGTGCTGCCTGCGTAACACAGGTTGTAGTCCCGGAAAGCATCACAAAATGAAACAAACCGCATTCTTTCCAAGACTGAACACTCACTCGCACGCGGCTGCAGAAAAGACTAGTATGTCTAACAGCACCATCTAGTGGTTCGTGATTGCACAGAACAGCGGTTGTGTCCAGAGACGCTCGCGGCCCCAACTCCAGTCTGCAGTCAGCCGAGATTCCGTAGAGAGTTTAGGAAGGGACCCTGAAGCAAGCACGCCCCAATAATCTTTGTCCGGCTCTGCAGTATTTGCATAGTTGTGTCTTTGTTTTTTTCCGTACAGATTTTTTTTAAAATAAGAGATTTCAAAATCCCAAAAGGACAAAAAGAATAAAAACGAACGGGCAAATGCAAAACCCAGAAGTAATAAAGAATGAAAGATCAAACCCACAAATGCATAAAATTAAAAAGGCAAAAATTTGGTTACTTGAACGCCCTGGCGAGGGCCGTCATTTGGGTCAGCTTACAGCCTATCTGAAATGGCAATAAAGAAATCAAATAAAGAAATAAAAATTCAAATGTTTATTCTGTGACCGATTTCAACCCTACTTAGATCAGGGATGGGGAAGCTTTTCTTTCCCCAGGGTCCGGGCCACTTTAATGCAATCTCTGACGGCTGCATAGAAATTGAGGGGAAGGGCACTTAAGGGGAGGGGGAGGTAACCCAGGAAGGGGAGGGTCCAGCTCATGGATCTGTGCCTTAGGTGACTCGTTGGCGGGGGTACAGGGGACACGTGCCCCTGATTTTTGGAAGCCCTATAGAACTCCTGACCAACCCCACTCCTGTGCCCCCCCCCCGCGCCCCCCCCCCCCCATCGACAATGACCTCTCTCTTATTCCCTGGATTTATCCCCTGTCCTTGTGTGCGTGTCCTGATCTCTGCTCCCTTCTCCTGAGCTCAGCCTTTCAGTGCTTGAGGGGAGGAAGTGGATCCAGGAACCAGATCCAAGAACTGGAAAGGGGTCAAGGGATCACATATCCAGAGGCCACATCTGGCCCCTGGGCTGATATCCTCCACTTGTGACTTTGAGCCTTAACTAGAGATGTCTCGGCTCCGTTCTGTACCACTTGTGCTTCCTAAACTGGAGAGAACCGAGGTTTTGCTGCATGGAATCCTGCAGGCAAGCCAGCCTTCCGGCGGTTCCTGTAGGTGACTAAATCAACAGCCGCCTCCTGCACCTGCTCTCCTCGCTGCAGCTCTGTCTCTGAGATGTAGCCGCCAGGTTTTATCTCTGGCCAGCTGAGCGCCACAAAAAATAGAGGTGCCTCAAACATACCTCTCAAGTGTTCTCGATTTTCCAGGACATAAGAACATAAGTAGCAGCGGCGGCTCCTTGCCTGTCTCTTATACACATCTAGATGTGTATAAGAGACAGCCCCAATCCCCCCTCCCCACAGCACATAAGAACATAAGAAGTGCCATACTGGGTCAGACCAATGGTCCATCTAGCCCAGCATCCTGTCTCCGACAGTGGCCAATCACGGTGGCTTGGGAGAAGCACCCAACAGGTCACAATGGGGGATCCATTCCCTGTTCTTTTTCCCCAGATCCCGTCATGTTCTGCCAGTTCCCGTCATGAATGTAGGTGGGACTGTTCTACTATGTACCTGGTGGACTCCTCTATATACCTCTCTGTCTGCCTCAGCTCCTCCAGCTTGGCCACTCTAGCCACCGTACATGTTCTCTGAGAGCTAGGAGTTTTTTGCACTGGGTGTGCACACATATCATCTCTCCCCAACAAGAAGATAATCATACATGTGGCACTCAGTGCAAAAAACTGGGTAGTCCCCATCCCTCTGCTGTCTGCATCTTCTTGTTTAGTGAGATGTTAGGGTTCACCCTCCTTACGTATTTAACTACAAGGGATGGGTTAACCCTCGTTTGTTATTCCTGAGTTAACCCCTGATTTGTTATCTGTCTCGCAGTCACGGAAAACTGCTACAGCGTCTCTGGGAAGGGAGGTATGAAAGAGAGCCATTTGCAAGCCCCCCATGGGACAAATTATGGGATTTAAAAGCAGGGATGTCCTGGAAAATCCAAGACATTTGAGAGCTCTGACCCTGAATGATGTCAATGCCACTACCTTGCAAACAAGTTGCTGGCCTCCTGTGACCACTTAGCTTGGCCGACCCAGCAGAGGGAGCTGTTGGCTTGCTGAAACTTCCAGCAGCGATCACTACGGATGACTTCTAAGTTCTCCATTTCATGTGTCACTTTTGAACTGTGCTCTCCAATCAAGGTGCCCTTTCGGATCGCCCACTCGCTCTGCCAACAGCCGACTTTCAATTAAATCCAGCTCGGGTCAGCTCCGACAAGAATCCTCCCTTGTAACTCAAGGGTTATTCTCACTATCCGTCGACGTATTCCTGAAAGACAACCAAAGCCGGGAGCCAGCAATCCGTGATGCAATTTCTTCCTTTTTGGCAACTTGCTTTGCTCGCGCGCCAGGGCTGTAGGTCTCTGTGTGTATATGTGTATTTCCTTTTCCTTTCTTGATGCGCTAAAAGCCTGGATTGATCCCTCACTTTAGCCACTGCCAGATTAAGGTTGTGTGGCCCCTGGCCAGCTGAACAGAGTGGGCCCTTAGTAGTATTCGTCTGCTTTCAAAAGCTTGGAAGCGTTGGCGCATTAGACTTTGCATGTCTTTGTGCCAGATTTTGCCTCCGCTTTAAACACTAACGTGAGGAGAGGAAGCCAATCATTGACTGGAAAGTACCAATGTTCAGCCAGTGGTGAGGAACCTTCTCCCTCCCAGAGGAAGCTACGAACATTAGTATGAGCTCTGCGGGCCGCGTAGAAGTTGGGGACAGGGTGCTTGAGGGGGGCACTGGAGGTGAAATGAGTACCCGTAAAAACGGACATACCCATCGAATTAGTAGAACCCATTTCAGCTCAAAGATTTCAGGTACTTTTTAGTACCCGAAACAGTGTCTGATAGCATCCTTGAAATACAATTTTGTCCTGATTTTTCAACTTGGAAAAGTTTGGGGGTATTTTTTTTTTCAGGGTTTGGGGCAATTTTGGGTGCTTGAAACCGGAAGTTGTCATTTTTGGTTTTCAAGTACTCAAAAGGTATTTGGGTACCGGTTCATATATACAGCTGACGATACTCAGCTGTACCTCTCTTTTTCCTGGTTCATCTTTGTCTCCTGCTGCTGGGAGAGGGGCGGCGGAGTGTGTGTGTGTAGGGTTATTCTAGCCTCTGCAGCGTGGCCCGTTGCAAACTAGCTAGGACTAGCCACCACTTTCCACCCGCTGCCCGTATTGGGGACACGGCAGGGAGGAGGAAAGGAGAGTGATTGCGAGGGGAGGAAAAGAGAAGAGCATCTCCCCTTCCCTTCCTGCAGCAGCTGCTGCCACTGCTGCTCTGTCCAGTGGAGAATGATGTCTGAAAGCAGCAAGGAGTGGGCTAGGTCCCATGCTTGGGAAGGGGAGGGCATGGTGTGAGGAGGCTTGGAAGTCAGGATTTGGGAAGTGAAGCGACATCAGTATTCTGGGTGCCCAGCAGGGGCAACGTCTGGAGGGGGAACCAGGGACCTTCGCTCCTGGGCCAGATAGAAGCTACAGCCCCTAGGAATAGAGAGTGGGAGGTCTGGGGCTACAGCTCTTCCCCCCCCCCTCCTTTCTGGCGGGTGTAGATCCTCCCCCAGTCTGGGAGCAGGAAATTGGCTGCTGCCATTGCTGGAAAGGGCCCCCATGCAGCAAGGGCTGGCCTTAGTATTTGTGGGGTCCAGGGTGAAGTTAAAATGCAGCCCCAACCATGGCTCTGCTTGCCCCCCCTTAGGGGCACCCTCTGTGGGTGTTTGAGACCCGTTTCTGAGATCCTGCCATCTAGGAGCAGACAACAGAGGTTTCTGGGACGGCAGAACCTCTGAGAATGCGACCCTGCAGTGGTGCAGCCCTTCCCTTGTTCCTCCCAGGATGGCTTCCTCCCTCCCGGCTGGGACACCCACATTTTAACAAGCCATTCATGGAAACCGGTGTGAAACGGCTGAATTTCATTTGCCCCCTCGTGCACAGGCAGCAGGAGAAGGGAGGCCGGCGTCAAGGAAGCATTGCTGCGCCGGTGGCCTCATCTATCGAAATCGATAGAAAGTGACCTGACCTCGGCGGTCGGTCGGTCGATCAGGCTACGTCGCTAAGCGCTGGGCTCTGGAAGCAGGGGCTCTGGCTGTATCGGTTCCACCAGCTGCTGCTGGAGTGGGAATGCCAGCCTGCAATGTGCTCTGTGTGCACACTCTCCTCCTTTAAGCTGTCCAGAGGCTGGCACTGAACCAAGCCCAGATTCCGCTTGGTTGTGGTTTGCCGTCTCGCCTGCCTGACTCTGGCTTGCAGCAGAGTTGGCTGGCTGAGCCCGCAGCTCTCTCAAGCAGATAAGGCCGTGCTGGGCCATTTTGGCCGGCCTGCCTGCTTATCTAGCGTGCGGAGACAAAAAATGCCAGGCAGCTTGAGTTAATGGAGGCCAAAGGGCCAGGGTGCATGGCACAGGAGGATACAGGCCATGGTGTCACCCGGCAGCATGGACACCCCACCACTCACAGCAAGACACCATCCTCCAGGCAGAAGGGTACCGGGACTCAGTTATCACAAGGCACCCAGGCATCTTCCAGCCAAGCAAGCACCAACCCGCAGTTAGCACCTGCAGACGGGGAGCCATCCTCCGGACAGAAGAGTACCAGAACGTGGTTAGTGCCAGGCGCCTGGGCATCCAGTCAAGCAAGCAGTGACCTGCAGTTAGCGCCCGAACCCAGGCAGCCATCCTCTGGACAAGACGGCACCAGGACTCTAGCAATGGCAGCGTTGTGCCATGGGCCGAAGGGAAGCCTTCCTCCACTCCAAAGGGCAGGACCACGCACACTTTGGCTTCCTGTATAAGGAGCAGACAGCCCAAGCCCTGCCTCACAGGCTTCTCAGCTTAACCTGGTTCCAGATCTTCCGAGCTTCACTACATCCACTGCTCTGCTCTTGCCTTGGAACCCTCTGCTTCCGCTTAATCAGACCCTGAAGGCGTCCACCTCATCGCTGCCACCTCCACCCATGACTGGATAGTGATTTTACTTACCTGCACCCCGGCCTTGAAATCCTCCCGGACACCGTTGCTGCGCTTCCTCCGCCCCAGCCCAGTGGACACGTTGGAGGAGTAGCCACGAGCTAATACCACTTCCCCTGCGGCCACTACGCCTGCCACGAGGTGACGCGCTCCATGACAACCCCCTGATCTAGACACTAGACTCCATGCAGCCGAGTTGTCCAGGGCCTATCTGTGACACGTGATGAGCGGTGTCTGAGCATGAGCATGGATCTCTCTCTCTCTTCTAGCTGGGACATTTAAATAAAGCAGGGTGGGTATCCTGTCTGGGCAGGGGCGTAACTACCGTAGTTGCAACTGCACCTCGCATATGGAATTTGTGTGCATCGTTGGGATGGTGGACAGGATGAGGGGGCCCATTCCAATCCAGCCAGCTACACCCCTGTGTTTGGGACAACGGCCTTCTGAGAACAGCGGCAAGCTGGGGTCGTGGAATTTGAATACTTCCCTCCAGAAGGCTGGGCTGGGCCTCTAGGGCTCCTGCTATATTACAGTGTGGGCAGGACACAGTGCTCCTAGTCTCTGCTCAACTGATGCTTTCTCTCTTTCTCTCAGCAGCTTGAATTTGCACTGGGGGAGGGTAGTTCTCTTGCTACAGCTCCCCTGAAGAATCTGCATCACAAAAAACCCCCAGAGCATCCCTTCCCAAGACTGAACACTCGCTCGCGCACGGCAGAAAAAGACCGTGTGTAGCAGTATCATCTGGTGGCTTCTCTCCCACGTCGCACGCTGCCAGTTCTGCTCAGTCCCAGCTTCCATCTGCTCTCCCAGGCTTGCAAGCATAAATGAATGATGCTTTGCAGCAGACCTGCAAGTTAGGAGCTGTTAGATGGCACTCAAGCATTGACACAACGGGCTGGGCTCCTGCAGAGTTCACCCCTCAGGCTAAGAGGCTCAGATGCTACCTCCATGCACAGGGACAGCATCACAAAAGGGGGGCAGACGTGATTGCAGTTTTCAAATATCTAACGGAGGGAATGGGCTTAAATTCAGGGGCGTCGGCCTTAGAATTTAAAGAAGATCAAACACAGGACTCTCAGCAGCTCCACCTCTCCCATCACCATGCACGCTTGGGGGCGTCCTCTGCGGCTCCCTATATTGGTCAAGTTTCAGGCCCTGCTGGGGAGGGGGAGGTGTGGGGTCCCTGCACCTTGCCGTGCTGAAAACAGGGCCCACAGTGGGGCCCCTGGCAGTAGAGAGAATAGCAGGGCCCTGGGAAGTCGCCCTGTGCTAAGGCAGGCCCCACTTAAATTGCTGCAAGGTAGATGATGATATTTATTTATTTATTTCTGTGTCTTTCAATGGTACCCGGAGCACTTTGCAATGTTAAAATTATCAAATTGATTTTAGTTATTTTGTTATTTCAATTGTGTCTATATTGCCGAAAGTGGTACAGATGAAATACACAAACGAATGTAAAACCAAAAGACCTGAGCTGAAATACCAGAAACAAACAAATATTAAACTGGACTACCACAACCTCCCCCCTTAAAAAAAATTAGACCTGTGAGTACCTGTTTTCCGTTTGGAAACCCAAAGGCTTATCGAAAAATGCCAAGGATACTCACAAATACGAAACCCTCTGCTTGTTTCAACTCTGTTCCTAAGTGTAAGAGCTGTTGAGTGATGGAATAGGTTGCCTAGGGCCAAGCGTCACTCCAGCTGTTTTTACACGATCACAGTTAATCCGAATTAAATTTTAATCCAGATCCATTAGTTTGGGGTTATTTTTCAGGAGCAACTGTTTACACGATCATTTTTAATCAGGAGTAAAAATGTTCACACTGTTTACACGATCATTTTTAATCAGGAGTAAGAATGAATCCTGATTTGCAGTGTGAACAAGTTAATCTGGATTAGGAGTCGCAAGGAAGACTGCAGAATCCTATGGTGCTGCACAATCAGATTTCAGCATCCTCTTCTCTTTGATTTCTCAGAGTACAGTGACAGCAGCAGATACAGCAGTCAATGGAGAGGTCTTCACCTTGGTGCGGCTGCAGTGGAGTTTAAATTTGGTGTGCCAAGCAGAGACTGCTGGAAAAACTGGGATACCATAGAGATATGGATGGCTAGAGGGGAGACATGTCTATCAGCAGCACTCTATGGTGCCTGGAACTCAGTCCAGACTAACTGTTCACACAATCACTAATGGCATTTTCAGATGGACGAACTAGCCCGGTCTAGTTAGAATAACCTCCGGTGCTTATTAGTCAGTGCTTACAAAGTGGTACCTGTTTAGACGGACATTCTAGTCCAGGATAAATTAAGTCCGGGATAGCCATGTGAACAGAACATTGCTGCTAGCACGGGACTTAGAGTCTCTGGACTGAATTTCAGTCCCATGGTGCCTTTCGTCTGTGCTCAGCACACTGATTTCTTGGATTGAAGAAAATCTGATTTTCTTCATTTTTCTGATTTGAAAAAAATGCAAACTCATTCCTCAGGGCGTATAAACTTGGAACTCCGCAACGCATTGTTGAAGGATGACCGAGATAATATGACTGCCCCACAGTCATGTGCCCCTAGATACCATGGAGGCAGAAAATGCCTAGAGCGTCTGTCAGGTCTTGCCGCTGGACTCTGTGGCACTAAGTACGGAATAGTCAAGTAGTCCGAGATCATCGTTCGGACTGACAGTCTCTGGACTAGTTTAACAACCAGTTGCGCCAAACCCCAGCAAATGGGGTTTTATAACACCCTGGTATTTTTGTTAGTCCGGGCTAATAAGCACTGTTGACAGTGTTCTATCCTGGGCTTAACACAATTAGTCCAGGATAAATGTCCATCTGAAAATGCCCTCAGTCTAATCTGCATTAAAATAAATCCTCAAAAATTAGGTTTCTGAGCCTGGGTTAAATTTTGAATCCAGGATCATTAATTTGGACTAAAACGTTCACACGACCAACTTAAGCTGCATTAAGAGCATCTTAATTTGAATTAATGCTCATGTAAAAACAGCCACTGCAATGCTGTAGGTAGAGGGTATCCTACCTTAGAGCAGCAGGTTGGACTAGATGACAGTTGAAGTCCCTAGTTCCAACCTATGATCTACGATTCCAGGAAGCATAGGCATCCTCTGTCCCTCATAAGGGCATCCAAGCTGCTGTGCAACCTTGCGAGACCAAAGTTTTCTATCTGAATTGCAGGCACGCCTGCAAACCAGTAATCCAGACGGCCCCGCTCTACCACCGCAGCTCCGAATGTGCATTTGTTATTTTTCTCTGGGTTTATGATGTTCATTAGTGCACATCACTAATCCAGTGTCAGAAGAGCAGCCTCCAGAGTCTCGGTGGCTGTGCACACAGAAATCCGGATACGAATCCCCTTTGGTTCCTTGCCCTCTCTCGTCGTCCCAGACTCCAGCGACGGCAGTCATCTCCCATGATAATAAGGGCCCACCCTTTCCCCAACAAGCAATCGCTGTTTGCTAATGAGAGAGGTGTGTCCGGGAAAAGACAGCTGGGCAGCTTGTTCGGCATGGAGTTCTGCCCAAGGCGGACCATGTCGCGTGTCATACGATCTCGGTTTGACAGGCATCGAGCTAGCTGCTTATCATGCCCTTTGAATTCTGCAAGCTCCCCAATACAAATCACAGCAGGCTGGATATCTCAGAAGGGGGATAAAGTGCCCTTCAGAAGCAGAGACAAATTAGTAGTTGGGGTTACCATTTCCCTCTGGCTCTTGCCAGGCACCCATGGTGGCTGAATATGGCGGCCCCGACCTGGGCTGGCAGACTGGGCCGGGAACAGCCGTGCAGCCCCATTGGGGTGACCTTGCTCCCCTACTGGGAGCTGCCTTGGCTCCAAGGCAGCCCTGCAACCTGTATTTCACATGTGTCCTCTAAATTTTGCATATCTGGCTACCCTAGACCCCTGTCCGGTTCCTGGACCTGTGTCCAGTTCCTGTCACCAACCACTAAAAAACCTGAACTCGGGGGAAGGGACAGATCCATGAACTGGGCCTTCCTTTTCTTGAGCGCACCCCTGATAAACACCCCGGCACGTGGCATCCACCTTCTCTGCAGCCCTCAGAGCTTGGACTCCTTTTCAAAAGTGGCCCCTGGGATTGAGAAGTCTCCCCACCTCTGCCTTACGTACTCCTGTCCCCAATTCCTATCCAGCCTGTACCGCTTTTGAAAGCTGACAGCGAGAAGGGAAAGGTTCCCTACCTCTCGCTTTGCGCCATAAAAGCACTAAAATAAAATACAGTGGAGAAAAGATAAAACGGTGAAAGGGGGAAAAAATAAAAGAATTCACACACGTTGATAGATATAAAAAGCACAGAGAGAAAGCACAACTGAGTAAACATAAAATTGGGGAGGAAAGTTATACGGCATCTTTAACTGAAGAGCAGATGGTCTTTGCCAAATCAGGTTTTTTTTTAAATTTTTCAACTGGGGTGGAGAACCTTTTGAAAATTAGTACATGATGCTCCAAAGGCCACATAGACGTTAGAGACCAGGTTGGATATAACGGGGCTGCTCAGGAAGAGGAGGACCCAGATCATGGATCTGCAGGGCCGGACTTTGGAATTTTGTGCTCCATGGTCCTTCTCAGGCTGCTGCCCCCAAGCCAAACCCTGCCACAAGCCAAGCCCAACCCCCATGGGTGAGGGAGCCCCATGTGAACGACGTGGCGCACGCACCCACAGTGAATGGGGTTGCGTGTGTGTGCCCGCCTAATGCATCCCCGCTCACCCCCCACTCGTCCTCATGCACGGAGCAACCAGGGGAAACGGCGGTTGCTCCATGGGTGCGGATGAGTGGGGATGCGAGTGTGGCCGTGTGCACAACCCCCTACCTGGCGGAGCCATGTAAAAAGAGCCTGTGAGGAACCACTCAAAGAAGAACCGAAGGTTGCTGCCTTGTAAAGAAGGTTCTTCGAGATGGCTTCACCCACCCTTTCAGACCCACATAGATTTTTTTCCTTATATTCCTAGAAAGGGTTGGAAGGAACTGTCATTCTGAGGGGGAGAGCGCTTTTTATACTAGAGGAGCTCGAGACCATCACATGGTTTATTTTAATAAGGTGAGCATGCAGAACCCAGTTGTGAGAATGTTGGGACCCATCTCGAAGAACCTTCTTTACAAGGCAACAACCTGATCACTCACATAAGGAGTTCTTTGTAAACAAACAGCTTTATTTCCCAGTCCCATGGGTGCCCCGTGTCCTGCTGCTGCTGTACTACTACTAGATGGCAGAGGCAGGTGAGGGATGGGGACCCAGGCAGCAGGGTTTGGCTGTGGGCAGCAACGTCCAGCCATGCAGGGAGAAAAAACAACTGAGCGGGTGGTGCTGGCAATTGCTGCCCCCCCCAGAAAATGCCACCCAAGGTCCGAGTCTAGGGGCCCTGCCCCTGAGTCTGGGCCTGCGGATCTGTGCTAGGGATCTGTTCCCCCGCCTTGTGTGCACGCCCTCATCACTGCTCTCTTGTCCTGAGCTCAGCCTTTCAGTGCTTGTGGGGTAGGAGCTGGATCCAGGCACGGTTAGTTGCAGGCTGCGTTTGGCCCCCTGTGTTTGAGTTTCCCCATCTCTGTTTTAGCCTGTCCTGCTCTTCCTCTTGCTTATAGGATCTGTTGTCTCCAGGGTTGCTGCCACCTCTCCGGTTTCCACAGAGGGAGTTTCACACGGACAGCACCCACGCCTCTGCTCTGCCTCAACCCGTGCAGCCTGGCAGAGCAGAGGCAGGGCAGGCTGTCTCTGCTCCAAGGCGGCCCTGCTGACGGTGCTCCAGAACAAACGGGAGCACCGCCGTCGGAGTCAGCAGCCCAAACCTGGGGCACCGGCTGGAGGCGGCGCTGCTGTCGGTCTGCTTGGCAGATGGTTTCTGCTGCAGCTCCGCTCTTGACCGGGCGTTGCCCTGGGCAACGTCGTAGAATTGTGGGCGGCTGTCTAGAGCGTTGGGCGATCCAGCCGCAACTCTATGGTGTGGGGAGGAGGGTGGAGCGTGGGCGGTGGAAGCCTCTGGGTCTGCTTAAGACAGCCCGAGGTGGTGCTGCAAGTGAGCTGGTGTGGGGGCGCACCCCTCGACCTGCTCTGGGGGTGAGCACCGCTGCATCCCTGTGAAAAACACCCAGTGTCTCTAGAGGGAGCCCTGGTGTCTTCAGGCCCCTGGCAACCCAGAGAAATTGGGGCTTTCGAAGTGGCCACAGACAGCGGATAGGGCATGCTTCCCTTCCGCCTTTCTAACCTAGCTCCGCCTCTGCGATGTGCCATGATGTCCTGTCAAAGGCAGGGTTGCACCAGAAAAGGGTGTGGCAGGCTTTGTCCCGCCTCCACCAATATGGCCCCGCCTACTTCAGGTGAAAGTCTAGCAGGAGGTGATAATCCCGTATATAGTTTGTCCTATCTCTCCCCCTCTCTCCCTGGCATCCCCTGCACACACACACACACACACACACACACACACACACACCATTGCTGCTGCTGCTGCTAACCTCTCCCTGAATGACAGAGACTGAGCTGGGGAGATTTCCAAAATAGCATCAGCTCGCCCAGGTCCCGAGCGTGAATTGCAACGGGCAGTTGCCACCTTTTTGGATTTGTCCGAGTTCAGAGCCAGATCAGAGCTAGGGAGAATCAGTCTGGCCTTGTGGGAACCAGTTGGCCTTGTGGGCTTGGTGGTAACCTTGGATTCAGAAGATCCAGGTTCAAATCCTGGTTCCTCCATAAATAGGGGTGGGCATAGTTCAAATGATAAGAGTGCATGCGCATGCCCAGGTTCAATCCCCGGCATCTCCACTTCAGGATTCCTGGTTAGCACGCCTTGGGGGAGGCCTCTGCTGGGGACTTGGAGAGGTAGCGCGCCGGGATGGCCTCTGCCAGAGACGCTGGAAGAGCTGGATTTGGACCTGAAGTTGAAACCCCTGCTGCCGTGTCAGGTTGTGACAATACTGGGCTAAGATGGACCATTGGTCTGACTCAGGCAGTTTAGTTTAGTTTAGCCATGCCCCCCCATCTTACATAGGATTACCTCTGGGTTTTGACCCCATGTTTCCGTGTTTCAGGGGAAGCTCGGATTTCTCCAAGTCCACCAGGAATGCCATCCTCCTGGCAACTCGAATTTGGGGATCTCGGGGGGAGGAGGCAGTGTCAGAATGGGGAGGGGCCAGAGAGACTTAACCTCCCACCGGGGCCAGCTCTACCACAGAAAGATTTGGGATGACTGCCCCAAGCTGGGGGCCCTGCAGTGCTTGCATTCCCCTCCCCTCAACTCCTTCCCAGAGGAACCCCAAACACGACCACCTCTCGGGCCTTGCAGGGAGAGCTCCTAAGGGGTCATGGCTGCAGGGATGGGCAGAGGGGCCACCGGGGGCCCCATATTTTATCTTCACCCTGGGCCCTGTAAATTCTAAGGTCACTTCTGCCTCCCACATTCCTATGCGGCCCTGTCCCTATGGAGCATCAGAGAAGTAATGGCTTCTCCCAGGATTACCAGCTCCACGTATTCCCAAATCAGGACTTGGGCTCCCTTCCAAAATCATGAGTGACTTGAAAATCATGAGGTTTTTTCCTTTTCTTTAGTAAAATTGGTGGTGGTTTTTTTTCCCCTTTGTCAAAAAGTTTCAGATTTTTTTTTTTTAATCATTTCAATAACGCTTTCAGTGTTCAAAGTGCTTTACAGTTCTGGTTTAGTTCCCCTCCGAACAACCCTATGAGACTAGGACATTATTATCCCCACTTTACAGATGCGTGAACTGAGGCAGAGAGAGAGTGACCTGTCTAAGACTACCCAGTAGAGCTGAAGGGAGGGTACCAGATTGAATATCTGTGGGTAATGTCCGCATGTTTGAGTACCGTGTCCGGTACATGATGGGCTACCCAATGACTGCTTGGGTACCTGACTATCTGAAAAATTGGTAACTTCCATTACCGAGTTACTGGTTGGTAAATTGGGATAGAAAATTGGACCAGAAGTCAATATTCCAGGACATCAGGTACCTGGATGGGCGCTGATTAGTAACTGAATTTCGTGGGTCGATTCGGGTCCCAGAAATTTGACAAGCATACCCGTTTTTCCGGGGACTCATTTCAGCTCAATCACCCAGTGAGTTTGTGGCTAAGATGGGATTTGAACCCTGGATTTCCAGATCCCTAGCCCATTCAAACCCAGGCGTATACCCAGAAGCAAGCTCATTTTGTGGAATTATCTTCCCTCACTTCCTACTGCGAGTTCTCTCTTTAATAAATCTCTTTGAAGGCCATACTGTTGAGCTCCCGCAGGAAATGGGCTAACCGGGAGAAAGCCAAAATCAGAGTTTTAAGCCGCCTGATCCATTATTGGCAAATGCAATCAGGTTCCCCATCTGCTGTCAAAGGCCTATGTAATCCCGACAAGCCAGCCGCTCCGGTAATAAGCCGTCTCCGCACCAGAGTTTAATTCTTTCCTGGCCGCCGCCTCCTCTTGGATTAGGATGGAGTGCCATTTCAGATTCTTCTTCCTGCAGACAGAGACTGTGGCTCCCTTCAGAAGCAGTCAGAGAAGTTGGAGAGAGATGAGACGCAGGGAGACAAAACTCGGATGAAAAATGAGAACCAGGTGGTTTATGTATCCGCACGCAATTTAGTGCTCTACACTCCAGCACGCAGGAGTGCGAGATGCAGCCCCCCTCTTAGCCACGACACCCCTTCAAGTGCCCATCTGTAGAAGAAGGAAGCAGATGTAGAATGCTAGCATTTCATTTTTTATTTTTTTTATGACTGGCCTACGTCTTCGGAATGAAAGAAACCAACAGGACCGCATTAGGCCAGGTGCACTGCAGAGAGCATCATTGCATTCAGAACAGGGACATAAAACCTTTTCTCCTCCGGTTCAACAATTAGTACAAGCCCCACAGTCCGGATAGGAGTTGGGGGTGCTTAAGGGGTGTGCTCAGGGTGGGGGAAAGAAAGGGAGGGTCCAGATTAGACCTACACAAATGGGAGGAATACCCAGTGAATTTCCGGTACTCAAATCGACCCTGCAACATTTGGGTACGAATAAGTACCCGGATTCATGCCTGGTTCGAGTGCCCAGTGCCCCGGAATGTTGACTCCAAGCAGGGGGTTGGACTAGTTGGCCTTTGAAGTCCCCTCCAACACTATGATTCTATGATCCTTGAGTGCATGTCCTCATCTCTGCTCTCTTCCCCCGAGCTCATTCATCAGTGCTTGAGGGTAGGGGCTAGAACGGCAGGCCCCAAGACCGTAAGAAATAGATCAGACGTAGGGCTGATGCTCGCTTTTCGGATTCTGGCTTTTCTCAATGGGAATTGGGATTCTGTGCTCATTCTTACAAACGAAAAGAGCTGAGAATTGTCCTGACTCTTGCCAAGGAAAGTGAGACTCTTGTCCTCCCCCCCCCACTTGTTTAAAAAAACAAACCATCCTTCTACTCACCTGACTACCTCTCTTTGAGTCCGGGGCTGCTCCGGGACTCCTCTCTACTTCTCCGTGGGGGCAGGCGAGGAGGGATCGAACAGGAATAACAGGGGGGACCCAAAGGAGGGTGCCCCTGGCCAACCGCAGGGGTCGTGACGGGGCATGGTAGGAAAGGCGGTCTTTCAGATACATGGGTCCAAGGCCATTTGGGGCTTTAAAGGTCAAAACCAGCAACTTGAACTGTTGTTATTTATTATTGTGCCCAGAAAACTATAGGGAGTCAGTGCAAACTATGGAGTATCGGTGTAATGTGCTCCCAGTGACCCATCCCTGAAAGGAGCCGGGCCACTGCATTCTGCACCAGCTGCAGCTTCCCAACAGTCACCAAGGGCAGCCCCTGTCAGCCGCCGCCCGGTGCGGCGGCCCCTCCCAAGCCACAGGAAACCCCTTACCTGGTCCAACGGCGTCACGCCGCCTCCAGCCCAGGCGCCCGGGGCGAAAGCGGCGGGGAAGAAGGCTCTGGAGGGGCGGGAGCCGCTGAAGAGCCCCGCCCCCCGTTGCAGCGCTCCGCGCGCCTCCAGGCACACACGGGGGACGGAGCCAACAGTACTAAAGCCAGCACTGCAAAGGTAGCAGTGCCGGTAAACAGAGCGACAGCTCTTGGAGAGACTGGCCCGCCTGAAGCTAAGTGTTGACTTGACTGTTTCCTTGCAATTTGCCTTGTGTGTGTCCTATCCTAGTTGCTTCCTGTTGCAGTACGTAGTGTGTGTGTTTTCCCCTCCTGTGTTGTCTGTGTATAGGTGATTTCCTCTGCCCATTGCCCCTGATTAATTGCAAAGTGAGTGAGAGCCTGCGGGCTCGCATGCTTGGGCCTTTCCCGCTCCCCTGGGGTCATTTCCTTCCCTGCCTCTTGAGTGTGTGAAACTCCGTGAACCTTACCTGTGGACCTTGGGACCCCCTCCCCTGTGGACCTGGCACCTCCCGCACAACCCTTCCTTACCAGTTCCCTGCCGGGTGAAAGTGATGTAGTTGGATCCCCTTCCTTGTTCCCCAGCTCTGTGCCCTATGATGATAGGGGTCAAGATTCAGAGTGCGTAAGCACACGAACAGACCCAAACACTATCCTGAAGGGCCTCCTTTCCTCGCAATACGCTAACAGAGCTTCCTTGTGTGCGAGTAGTGTGAGTGGGTGGTGCTTCCCCCATTCCTACCCCCTCCCATCTAACAGCCCCACACCAAGCACACTGCAGTAATCCAGCCTTGAGGTGATGGAAGCATTAGACTATAGTGGCCAAGTCTGAATCAGAAAGAAAAGGCCGCAGCCTCCTCATCAGATGGAGTTGGTGAAAAGCGCTCCTGGCTGCTGCCACAACCCAATAGTCCAGGCACAGCAAGGGGTCCAGACACCCCCCACGGCAGTGGACATGAGTGACCAAAGGGGGCCAGATCCCATCAATAACAGGAGTTCCACTTCCCCCTAGGTCAAAGGGCCGGCCAACCATTATCACTTTAGTCTTCTCCGCATTCATCCTCAATCAGCTCAACCTCATCCAGTTCCCGATAGCAGTCAGGCATCGGGTAAGCGCCGAGACGGCAGGATCTGGGTCAGATGAAAAAGAGAGGTAAAGCTGAGTGCCATCTGCATACTGATGGCACTTCATCCCAAACCTCTGAATGACCTCAATGACAATTCTGATTGGAGGCACTAGAATGGAAGCAATTTTATTTATTTTTATTTTTAAATTGTGTTTTGGCAGGTCGCGAGGGAGGTTAAGGGTTGGGCTCTTTACGCCGTGATTGGCTCAGAAATGCGGCAAACAACCAACAGACAGCAGCCCAGAAGTAAAACTGTATCCTCAGCAATGCGGTAAGTGGTAAATAAACTGTCAACGGAAAGTCGGTAAATCTGATCAGGATGGTATTTCATGGTAATTGTGAGAATTGAGAAATCGTATTGGTATCGGTAAATGTTTGGGAACTCAACCCCGGTTCCCAAGATGGCAAAATTACTTGCAAGCAGGATTTTAACTTCTTGTTTCAACCCTTGTATTTTGGTAAATTGAGCAGCCATTAATTGGCTACCGATTATTATCTGATGTTACTGAGTTGGGTGCCGTAATTTCACTGGGTTTTTTGTGGGTGCTTGTTTCAACTCTACTTTTTTCTTTGACAATCCCAGAAAGTTCAATGTAACCAACTTTAATACACATCCAATTCCTCTGTAACAGCAGTAACACAAAGATGTAAACTAGGAGTTAGTATAAGGGGAAGGACTTGAACCTGGGAGATCAGAGTTCAAATCCTATTTTAACCATGTACTCTCTAGGTGACCTTGGGCAAGTCTCTCTCTCTCTGTCTGTGTTCCCCATCTGTAAAACAGGAATGTATGCATCTCTGCTTCTCCCTTGGAATACTGATGTTTGATCCTGGAATATTGGTTTTCCATTCCGGAATATCAGTCTTCCACCCCGATTTACCAATTGGTAACCAGAAAATTGGTAATGGAAATGACAGATTTGGGGGTATTTGTGTCCCCAGCCAGTGCTCGGCTAGCCTGTTGGGAATGTAGGTAGTATCCCTGGGTACTACAGTTAGGTGCCCCTTTCAGCTCTGGCTTGAAGTGATACGTAGCAGAGCCAACCCTCGTTGAATGCATGGCTAGTTGCGTAGCTGGAATTTACAATCATAACAGCCAGGAACGTTGTGCTTATGGCCAAAACAAGTCGCTTGCATTACGTCTGGTTTACACGCAGCTTTTGCAAAGCCCAGATCAGCTCCTTGGTGACTCCCCCATTCCTTCCTCTCTGAACCATAGGGCTCTGTTTGGATCGCTGTGGCTCCCCCACGTGCAGTGGAGAGGGCCTAATCTCCGCTCCCCTGCTGCCTGCCGTTTTTCATTCTCTGCACAGAACACAAGTTGAATCTCCACTCTAACGAGCTCCTCTGCGTGGGAGTCCAATGTCACAGTAGTAAGAGGCCCGGAGGGGTTAAGTCAAAAAGCTCGTTGCTACGGCTGAGATGGGATTCTCAGTGCAACGGCCGGAGGGGGGCGGCGGCGGGGAATTGTGCTGATGGGCAGCCTTGATGTTATTAGAAATGGATTCATCACAAGGTAATTGCTCTCTCTCGCCACACCTCCCTCTGTGTCTCCTTGGCTCTGTCATTGGGCTCTCCTTCCCTCAATTTCGCTGCAGGGAGGATACGCCTAGTCTCTGCTAGAGGACCGGACCACACTCCTCCACCTCAGAGCTGAGCAGAATGACACAGTGACTTCCCAACTCTTGCTTACAGTGCTTCTGTTGATGCAACCTAAAATGGTGCCATTCTTCTCCTAGGGACCCAGGGCCGGCTGGGATCTTTAGCTCCCCAGGCTGTTGACCTGGCCTTGTCGGGAATTATGATTATTAGGGGTGAGAATTCCGGTTCTCCTGAGAACCGATATTGCTGGTATTTGGGTGTATCGGCGTAATCTGATAAATCCAATATTCACCGGTACCGGATACCGGATTTTTAACATTGGCCGTTTTACTGGATTTTTTTCATTGCGGCCATTGAAGTCAATAGCCGCAATGTAAAAAATCCGGTAACGCGCCCAATGTTAAAAATCCGGTCTGCCGATACCGGGTAAATCCGGTACCAGGGAGATCCGATACCGGTGTATCTGGTATTCTCCCTGGTGTCCCACCCCTAATATAGGGATGAGTGTCACAGACTTGGATTAATCTGCAACTGCTCATAACAGGCATTTTGGAAAAGGCTCTGCATGCACAGAACAGTCTGGTGGCCATTGTGCATGCGCAGTTATTTTAAAAATGTTTAAATTATTGTTTATTTGAGGCACACTACCCATCCCCCTGCCCTTCGGTTCTGGTATTTTCCTTTCAGTTCCTTAGAGTCCTTCGCTAAGATCTGTGATGAAATCGGGCCAGGATTGGCTCATTATCAGCCTGTGGCTGGATTTTAGTTCCTGAAGGCTCCTCTGTCCACAGCTGGCTTCATCAACAAACCAGTTTGTGCCCCTGTTTTCTCATCTTTCTTTAGGGCAGGATGAATGACTTTGAGGTAAACAGAGGGGCGTAAAAACAAGGAGGGAGCACCAGAGGTTGACTAGTCTGTAAAATTCAGCTCCTGCTGGTAATTGCATTTCCTGGAAGCAGGAGGCACGGACGTAACGGCTGCCATTTTGAGAGACACCTGATCCTCTTAGTTCACAGCGGTTGACATCTGTCATCCACGAATGTATCCAATCCTTTTTTCCCCCTGAACCGAGTTATAATATTCCATGGCAGAGAGTTCCGCGTGTTGTGTGAGAAAATGACTTCCTTTTGTTAAGCCTGCTGCTTGATACTTTCATTGGGTGCCCCCAGTCCTTGAATGAGAGAGAGGATATAGTTCAGGGGGTGAGCAAAGTTTCTAATCCCGAGAGCTGCATCTCCCGCGAGTTGGACCGGGGTCGTTTGACCCTGTTGATCCTGTTAGATCTCTTGGCTGCATTTGATACCGTTGACCATGAGTTGTTGGTGACTCGGCTGCGGGACCGGGATTGGCGGGACCGTTCTTGAGTGGTTGTTCTCCTTCCTGACTGGGGGAGTCCAGCGTGTGGTCCTGGGTGATTTTTCCTCTTCTCCCCAGAGCCTCATGTGTGGAGTCCCGCAGGGTTCTATCCTGTCCCCTCTCTTGTTCAATGTGTACATGCAGCCTTTGGGGGAGGTTGTAGGGAGTCTGGCGTACGGTGTCATCAATATGCTGATGACACCCAGCTTTATCTCTCTTTTTCATCTGACTCAGGCCCGGCAGTCTCGGTGCTTACCCGGTGCTTGGCAACTGTGGGGGATTGGATGAGGGCGAACCATCTGAAGTTAAATCCCGACAAGACGGAGGTGATGGTCATGGGGAAGGCCGGGGGAGTGGTGGCCCCCATCATTGATGGGGTCCGTCCTGCCCTGGTATCTCAGGTTCAGAGTCTGGGGGTGCTCCTGGACCTGCAGCTACGCCTGGATGCCCAGGTGGCGACTGTGGCAAAAGGGGCATTTCGCCAAGTACATCTGGTGCGTCGGCTTCGGCCGTATGTCTCGGACTCCGACCTAGCCACGATCGTCCATGCTTTTTTTACCTCGAGGCTGGACTACTGTAACGCGCTCTACGTGGGGTTCGGAGGCTGCAGCTGGTGCAGAATGCGGTGACTCGTCTCCTAACGGGGACGGACCGACGTGAGCACATTCCACCGGTGCTTCTCTCTCTGCACTGGCTGCCGATAGTCTTCCGGGCCCAATTCAAGGTGTTGACCTTTAAAGCCCTAACACCCGGTATTATCTCAAGCACTTATAAGAACCCATTTCCGTCATGTGTAAAAGCGGCTGAAGTCCCTTATTTCCAAACACAAACCGACATCCAACAGCCACACTGCACCTCACAGGACAGGCACCTCCCAGCTCCATTGAACAGATTCCCCCACAATCCCATAGAAGAGATTCCCCACAGCCCATTGCACTGCCACTGGGGAACTCACTGCCACTGGGATATTGTGGCCAGCAGCAAAACAGCCACCCCATGGTTCCCTAAAGCCAATCATAAAGACTATAGGAGTTGTTTATTTTATTGATTTATTTTTCACGTATTTACCATGCCCTTTCTCTGTAGACTCAGGAAGGCGTACAACATTAAAAGTATAAAATACAATAAAACACATTAAAATCTCTTAGAACCCCAACATCAACCTAGCCAACCACTCACCCCATCCTTTATCCCAACCTACCGCCCATCAATTCTCTTCCCTAACCCCCACAACCCTATCCCTGCCTGCTAAACGCGTGACCAAACAGAAAGCTCTTGCATCTCCTCTAGAAGATGAGCAGACTTGGGCTTAGGCAGATTTCCAAGGGGAGGGAGTTCCATAATTATGGGGCAGCCACCGAGAATTTCCGCCCTGCGCACCCTCGTCGTAACAACTTCACAGGCAGTTGGCACTACAAGAGGATGCCCTCGGCCGACCTCAGGGTCCGCGACAGGACGGTCATTCAGAGACCTGGGGCCCAAGCTCTTTAGGGCTTTATAGGTTAAAACCAGCACCTTGAATTGTGTCTGGAAAGCAATTGGCAGCCAGTGCGGACTCCGGAGCACCGGTGCGATGTGCTCCCGGTGACCCGTCCCCAACAGAAGGCGGTCTGCTGCGGTCTGCACCTTTGGAACTGTCTTCAAGGGCAGCCCCTCCTGGAGTGCATTGCAGTAGTCTAGCCTCGAGCTTACAAAGGCATGGATGAGGGTGGCCAGTTCCGAATCCGATAGAACACTGTTATCGCACATCACACTAAAAATGTGAAAACCCATCGCACGTTGAAATAATTGGCGATGACTGGGTGTGTAGCTGGTTTTCAAACGTTTATACTGCGGTGTGGTTTTGTCGGCCCACTGATAGTCCCCTCCCACCAGCCGTTGGCAGGAAGCAGTCCCTTGTTCCAAGGGGTCTCCAAGGTCAACCACAGGTAGGAAGTGCGGCAGTGAGCTTACCTTCACGTAACAGTGGCTATGTGCCATTTCCGACTGCTTTCTGGAGTTACAGCCCATGTTAAGCTCATGGCACAAAGTGTGTTTGTTTGCACAAAGAGGTAACGGGAAAATTTGTGCGGAATACCAAATTAGCAGCTCGCGTTAATATCTGGTAACACCCAGTGTGGAACAATGCCACCTGGTGACAGATCAGAGTGTCAGAATGTAGCTCCCGATAATGATAATGATTTCTATGAGCAAGCAACAGGTGTAGGCATGCCTTGAACTGATCGTAGGGTTCACTACCCTTTTCTGCCCCACTCAAATCCCACTCCGTTCCCTCTGCACCGAAGAAGCTTTATTTCTAATTTAAAATAACAAAGCCGGCACTGATAATTACAGGGTTTAGTTTTAGTGTGGGAGTGGGGAAAAACCTAAAATAAATAGCTGACATTTAAAGAAACAACCCCCCCAAAAAGGTTTAATTTAGTAACTCATTTCCTATCAAGTAATTATTCCTTAAAAACTGGAATTTGCTGAAAGTACCTCAGTTATTATGATTATTTTTCATTAGCAAAGCGGCATGGCAATTAGTAAACATTTGGCATGCCCGTAAATAGCTTTTTAATTACATCAAAAGGACACTGTGAAGGTGTTTTTCATCGTTTTTAATATAATGCGGGGTTGTCCTTTTTTGTTTGGTTCTCTCACTCAGATGCAGCCCTCACTTTTTGACTGGCTGCTCCAAGGCAACGCAGCAAAAACCCAACTTGCTAGAGCAGAAAGCAATCCCGTTTTGAAGTTTGGAGAGTCAACAGCCATTGTGTCAAGAACATACTGGGGGATGGGGAATGGAGATTCCTAGCAGGATCAAGGCTGGGAAGCCAGTGCAGGGATCATACGAACATAAAAAGCGTCATTACTGCGTGGGACCACGCAGGGACCACTCCCTCTAGCTCAGTATGAATTTTGTGGTTCCCTCCAGCTCTGTCATTCTATAGTTTACTTCTTCAGCCAATGCAATTCGAATAAATACCCATAGTTTTGAGTGACCGTAAACCGTTTTCTTTCTATTATACTGTTATTTACAATCGGCATTGATTGGTGTGCTCAGTTCAACGTTGGGAGAATGGAAAAGCTAGCCATGAATTCATATTGTGTCCTCGAACAACCAGTCCCCTGCGCCATGCCACGTGTTCAAATTATTAATAACTCGCACCCTCATCATGGCTAGTTGCTATAATAAATCATCTCCGGCCTTATAAATCATCGCTGTTGTCATAAACCGTTATCCCTATTTATCGACGCTTCTGACATAACCAGTCCCCAGGTAAAAAAGATTGGTGTGTCCCAGTTGAGCACACTAAGCCCAAATGATCTAGTCCATAAGCCGTCTCCCGCCGGCTAGCCCCCACAACCTGCCAACCCTACTCAGTTACCTAGCCCAGCCCTCCTTGACAGCTGTATGATACTTTTTTTCTTCCTTCCGTTCTGTAAATAGGCTGCCAGTTAGCTGCCAGGCAAAGCTCAGGACATGTGCAGCTAGTTAGTCAGTGATAGATGAGGCTAGGGGTGGTAGCGTTTGTGCACACGGAATGTGGTCTCTCCAGAGCTCGGATATTCAGGTTTGCTTCTGGGGAAAGCTCCGTAATTGAGACGTATGGAACCTGCTCGCAATTGGAGACGTTGGGCTAAATTGAATTCCCCCCCCCCCTCCCCCGGTGCTTTTAGAGAACAAACGATGGCCCGGGGGAATCGGATAGAGAACAGGATGGAGTTGGTCTCAGCAGCCTGTTGTCAAGGATTCTGCAGGGCTCCTGGGAAGAGCTGCAACCAGGCGCCAGCAAAAACGGGCAACCCAGTGAATCTAGGACGCCCAACTTGACCTCAACCGGTGCCCGAACGTGACTCGCCGGGCTACTCAACGTCCCGGAATGCCACTTCCCCAGACTTTCTGGGACTTTCGAGGATGCCAATCCCAAGTTGTTTGTTTATTTATTTATTAACATTTATATGCCGCCCCCTCCTGCTATAAGCATCTTGGGGCGGTTCCACTTGGCTCCTGCCCACACCCATGCGCTCTGGGCTCACTCACCTGCCTGGCTGCGCCTCCCGGCCACCAAGCCTTGCGCGGCTTCCAGCTGGAAAATCAATGGGCACGTGGTGCACCACAGTCCCCATAGCGGAGGGGTGACAGGTTGCAGTGCAGTCCCTTCAGTCAGGAAGACGCCCTGGGAGAGAGCTCCTTGTTCTCCCCTCGCTCGGAAAGCCAAGTGGGAAGAATCCAACTCAGCTGAGCGGCGACCAGGAGGAGCAGCAGAGGGTGGTTGAGTCAGCCCGGGGAGCGTGGCCGGCAGGAGCCGTGGAGCTTGGGATCAGCATCCCTGGAAAGTCCTGAAAATCTGAGAGAATGCACTTCTGGGCTGGATTTCCCCCCTCCCCCAGCCACCTTATGGGTGGCTGGGTAACCTGTCAGGTGCCTGATGAGGTGCCCAGAAAATGTGGATTTGACTCATGAGTCCTGATTGCAATACTCGCTGTACCCCTACTCCTGGGTCTTGAACCTGGGTGGGACCATGGGTTCCAGAGGCAAGAGCATTAAGCCTAGGGATGAATGTCCATTTCCGACCAGATTCTGTTTTCGATGGATCTGGTCGGTTTGATAGGTCTGAATGAAAATCGGAATGAACCATTGTTCCAATTTCCGTTGACCAGAATGACTCAAACATATTTGGCAGTTCTTTGAAAGCACAAAATAGCACCCGGCCGGTCTGTGCATGCGCAGTACAGTTGCTACCGCTTTTTGCCTGCCCCAAAACGATCCATCGGAATTCCAATAGAAAATTTGGATCGGTCGGAATTCCGATCAAACCTTTGGCAGCCATTCTGCTTTCACAGAACGGTTATGTGAAAATGGAAGGGCTGTTTTGTTTTAGCCATACTTTAGCCATTGCAGCAGGGAGAGCAGAGTTGGGAAAAATCCCCCAACCCAAGAGCCGCATACCGAAATCTTCTTACGTCAGAGAGCCACAACGCACTCCTGCTTTGCGACTGGCTGGTAGAGCTGCAGAACCAGGGCTCTGCAGTCTTGGCTACTGAGATTCTGAGGAACAGATGTGATTCAGCTGCTGAGACTTAAGTGCAATAAATCAAGACACAGGATCATTACGTAAGCACGGGGCACTGGACCAGTCTTGGCCAGGTCAATAAGAGCCTATGTGTTTTAGTGACTGATAGAAACTGCTCCTCAGTGCTCAGTTCTCTGGCTGCCTATAGTCTTCCGGGCCTCGAGTCAAGGTGTTGGTGCTTACCTTTAAAGCCCTATACAGCCTAGGCCAAACCTCCCTGCGGGATCGCCTCATTTTCTGGGTTCCGGCTCAGCTCCTGCGGTCGGCCGGACTGTGGAACTCCCAGCAGAGGCCCGGGTGGCCCCGGACGGTCCTCCCCTCCTTTCAGTGATACTGCAAGACCTGACTTTTCCGGCGTCAGACGGGTAGGGTGGTAGGGTGAGGGTTAGGGTGGGTATTCTTGATTTTATGTTGTTTTATTTTTAACCTTATTTCTATTTTTTCTGTCGTCCCCTTTGGTTGCATTACTATTTTATATTGTATTGTACTTTTGTTCTTTTATATCGATATTTATCTTTGTATTTATAGTATAATATTTTATCATTTTGTTTTAGATATCGTAAGTTGCCCTGAGCTGCCTTGGCAGGAGGGGCGGGGTCTAAAATCGATTCAAATAAAATAAAAAATAAAAATGAATGTAATCACTTCTGTACCTCTGCAAGGCTAGGGGGAGCTGGTAAACCAAGAGCCACATATGCTCTGTAGGCAGGAGCCTTAGCCACTGCCTCACTGAACCATGCTGCTATTTTATTGTGCGTGGGCAGGACGGGCATCACCATTTTGCGCACGGACAGCGCAGGGCGCAAGAGAGAGCGGCGTCCTGCATTCGGAACTCTGAGCGATGCTCCAAAAATGTGGGAAATACCGGCTGCGAAGACAAAAAGGCTGTTCCGATTCAGTCCTATGAGAGTGCCATCTTTCCAGAAAGACAAGGCAGTGGGCCAGCCAGATGTCTGACGCTAGCTCCTACCGAGGGAGACGCTGAAAAGCAAAGGAGGCTTGGAGCATGTCTTCAGGTGGCTTTTAAAGGAAAAATAACCATCATCCTAAAGCTCCTCGCCAGTTACCACAGCCGGGTTTCCGTTTCCAAGGAGACGGAGGTTCGTGCTCGGAGCGCACAGCAGGTGAGCATCCTTCGCAATTCTACTTTAAAGGGAGAGGAATGAAAGCGCTAAAAGCATTGAAGACTGCATATTTCAACATCAAAACAGCCAGGCTCCGAGAGACCCTTACGCACCTCTCCCCCCAGCGTCTGGAAGTTTCCACTGCCCAGCTTCTTCACCCAGATTTCCCCAGGAGACATCCAGGACTGCCATCTTCTGTGCCAATAAAACAGTCCCTCTCTCCTAGGAGGATGGGGACTGTGCCACCTTAGCTGCAACACCCAGCAGAGACCCTGCTCCATCAATGCTTTCAGTTATCGGACACTCATGTTTTGTGGGCTCTTAAGAAAGAGTCTTAAGAGAGCTTGAACAAGCTGGGTGTCTAGCCTTGCAGAGGTACAGAAGTTACGTTTACTCTAGGATCATTGTTAGAAGTTCTACCCAGAATCTGCGCCTAGAGTCGGTGCCTCTTGGTGGAGACTGCACGTCTCTAGTAAATGTAGTAACTTCTGTACCTCTGCAAGGCTAGACAAAGCTGGTAAACAAGCCAGGATATCACTCTCTCAGGACAAGTGGCATCCTGCATGAAGGAACCAAATTGTCTGGTGAGAAGGGAAAACACGGTACCGAATGAAAGGGCATGCAGTCCAGCTGTCAGAGAGAGACTAGCCTGGTCCAGTTCAGTGGGTGCCAAGGTCAGGCACTGAGTCCCCAGGGGCTGACAGGAGATGGCTGGGTGTTTTTGTTCCACAGGCTGGAATCCACTTGTGTTGTGAAGATACTTCCTATTTCCTGTGGAGGCCTTACATCAACCGGGGCAGCCAATGAGGACACGAGGATAGCCCTGGCCTCCTGGGGCAGGGATTCCCTGCTCACGGCCACAGCTGTATAATGTCTATGGCTGTCCCCGCTTCCCTCCCATCACCACCATGATAGAATAAGGGGGGATTTGCACCCTGAGGCCCTGTTGTTCATGCTCCCCTCCCCCGTCCATGCTCCATGTCCTTCCTCTCCCCTCCCCACAGCTGCCTCAGCTCTGTTCGTTTATTGGAGGCAGCGGTGTGCGTTGTGAGGGATAGAACAGGGAGTGTGCGGTGAGAATGGGTAATGGCCGTCAAACTTCAAACCCCCTGCCTCTTCGGTGGTGGCACTCCCCTCCCCTCAGGGAATCAAAGAGAACCAGGAAGGGTATGGGGAGGGAAGAGAGGGGAGTGTGCTCTTGTGGGCTGGAGGGAGAGCTTGAATGAGTACCTGCCAAAACGGGTCTGTCTTCTGAATTTCCAATACGCATTTTGATCCGAAAACTTTGGGTACTTTTTGGTACCCCAAATGGTATTAAATCGGGAAACTGAACAGTCAAAATACTGATTTAATCCCAACTTTTCAACTTCCGGTACCGGATTCCCGCCCCCCTTCCAAAAAACGAGAATTTTTCAGGTCTTCGGGCAATTTAAGGTCTTCAAAAACTGAAATATCCATTTTCTGGGTACTTGAATGGTTTTTGGGTGTTGATTCAGATACCCGAAATGGTGCTCAGAATCTCGGATATTACTGGTGGGTACCAAAATCAGGTACCTGTCTCAGCTCTACTTGGAGGGCTTGATTATGGGGGTGGGGAGCAGGATTCAGGTCCCTGTTCTGCCCCCTCCATTTTGGCATCTTCACTTAAGCAGCAGATGGGCAAAGCTCCATGTGGGAGGGAATATTTCACTGACGGTAATTCGCAGGCCGGGAGGGTTTATTTTTTAATTCTTGTTTCCCAAGCCAAAGATATTTTTAAAATGTTTTAAACAAAATTAAAGATAATTTTACTGTGTTGAAAAAAAAAAAAAAAAGAAGAATCTGGAATCCGTTTTGAACCTGGGCATAATGAATTTTTTATTTGGGTTATTCCTGTTCATAGAAACCGAAAACTCAGCAGTTCTAGGGGGCTTTCCGTTCACTGAGTTTGGGCAGCAGGGTCCTCGAGAGGACAGTGCCAGCTCTAACACTTAAGTGTCCACTAGTATGCTTTGGGGGAGCTCTTGTCCCTTGGGGCTGAAATTTGTTCTTGTATTTCTCAACGAGAATCACTGTTTTTGGCTCGTTCTAAGAAATGAGAAGGAACCGAGATCCAGCAGTGCCTCAGCTGCATTCTTGCTGAGAAACACGAGAACGGGGGAAGGGGAGGAAGTGTGCATGCACAAAATGGCCACCAGGGCTGTCCTGTGAATGCGCAGCCCTCTTCCAAAATGGTGTTGGCAGCGTCAGTACCATTTTGGAAAAGGGCAGCCATTCTGTGCATGCGTGGTGGCCGTTTGCACATGAGCAGACTGGCTGACCTTTCTCAAAATGGTGGCGATGCTGGCGCCATTTTGAAAAAGGATGGTGTGTGGCGCAGAACGGACCTCATGGCTACTTTGCACGTGCACACTTCTTTTTTTAAAAAAAAAGATATTTCACAAGATTTTGTACTGGGGCCAATATCTCGGTGAGATTTTGGTTCCTGGCATGAAATCTTGCAAGATATTTCTGTGGGAGGGAAAAAAAAAAGGGATTCTCGTTCAGCCTGGGAGGAGGCCCAGGGTATCATGGGGTTAAGACTGTGGTGGGGCACGCTAAACTAAAGGAGAGGCTTAGCCCTCAAGCCATCCCCTGGGGCAAAGCTAATTTGGAATGAGTCCTGGGGCAGAAGATGGAATGAGGCCCCTGCTCTCAGTGACAGGGAACACAGCACCATTTTGGGAAAGGGCCGCATATGTGCAGAATGGTCTGGCAGTCATTTTGTGCAGTGATTTCTTTTTTAAAAATTAAAAATTATTGTTAATAAAATGAAACAAAAAAAAATATGACAACAAATGGGTTCGTTTATGAACCTCCTCCCCCACCCCCCAAATGAAGAGGTTTTGTAAACAGAAACAAATGCTGTGCCTCCTACACCGCCCCCCCCCGAAGAAATCCGATACCGCCATTACCAAGTTACCAATTTGGTGACTCGGTAACGGGGATTGTTACAGGAAAACTGGGACAGGAATGGACATAGGAAGTCGGAAAATAAGTACCAGAAGTCAGAAAATCAGGATGAAAAAAGTAAATCGGTAGAGTCATTGGGCAGCCTGTCAGGCGCTAATCAAGTAGGGGTGGGACTCCAGGGGGAATTACTCTTTGGGCTTCCGTGGCTCTGTCCTTGACTGGTTCTCCTCCTACCTCTCTGACCGNAGGTTTTCTGCATTGATTTCGCTTTCTCTCCCCCCCCCCCCCCCCCCCCGTTTTTTTCTCAATGACTTCAGTGGATTTTCTCCCATTGGAGTTCCATGAGAGCAAACCGGAAAAAAATTAATGTAAAAAAATCCAAAACGCCGGAACTGAAATTAAACCACAATTTTGGTTTATGGTTTAAAAACTGATAAACGGCCATTTTCAGACCATTTCGGTTTTATCCAAAACCAAGACTCTCACCCCTAGTCCCCAACGTTGATGGGTTGGGTCAAGTACCACAATTGTGACAGGTATACTGGTTTTTGCGGTAATCGTTTCAGCCCTCGTCTGTACTTGCGGCTTTTGGAAGAAAATGAGATGTCGATGATGGCACGTAGCCCGCTCTTTCATCTAGTAATAATCACTGGCATGGCTGATTCTGCCCATTCATCTGCACAATTAGGAAGTGCAGATTTTGGCTACAATAAAAGCTCGGAGCCCCTGAGGCATGAAAGACGTTCTGCGCATATACAGGGGTGGGATGGTTATTAATTCAGTCTGTGGATTTAATTGGGGGATAGAGTGACCCCCTTTTTCTCTCTCCATTTGGAAGCCTGCGCCATTGGTCTTTGACGTTCGGCGTTCGGCATTCTGCAGGTTAAATATCACACTGAAGTGTGAGCGCCTTACGACGCTTGACAGGAGTCTTTAGACAGAGCCTGCTGTTGGAGCATTGACTAATAGGGGCCAGTCAGCACCAGATAGCGGTGCCCAGAGAGACAGTAACCGTATGGGTCAGCACTTGACTTTTCATGCTTTGTTTGACAACCCGAGTGAACGCCCCGGTGAGTCAAGCATTTATTCATTCTGGCCTCACAACCTGAACGGCCACGTTCTATGTGTTGTTGCTCTTCAGAGAGACAGAAAAGTCTCTCAGAGGGCCAAGGAGGGAAAAGTTTCCATTTGTCCTAGCTCTGAATCCGGCTGTCCTTTCTTGGAGGCCCTTTTCACAGTTCCCGGCTAGCGCTGAAACGCGGACCTGATTTGGGACCTCTGGGGAGTACCTGCATTTTCGGATACCGTTTTGAGTATCTGAATCGGCACACAAATACCGTTCGAGTAACCGAAATTACCCGAAAGCCTCCCAAAAATATCACCTCAAATTTTCTGAAATCTGGGACCTGAAGTCGAAAAATTAGGATGAAAATGGAATTTTGATCATTCGTCATCTCGGGTATCCAATCGGATACGTTATCACTCACCAAAAAGTAACTCAAATGTTCAGGTTGAATCAGGTACTGTGACCCGTTTTTGTGAGTACCTATCTCAGCTCTGCTCCTGGCTCTTCTGCCCAGAACCTTCTTACCTCCTCCGAGCTCCATTCACATGACACTCTTTTAGAGTGGGGAGTGGGACGAACTCAGGGGTGTAGCTGCCATGAATCAAGGGGGCTCAGCTGAGCCTGGACTC
>QEPC01011341.1:7662643-7741689 GCA_003113815.1 Sphenodon punctatus | reverse complement strand
CCCCCCCCCCCCCCAAAGTAATGCCGAGAGGAAGATGAGCTTCCTTAGTTGCTAAAGTGTCTAAGAAGCAGCGGAGAAAAGTGGACGTGCCTGGCTTTCCCCACCTTCCTTAGGGCATCGCCTCCCCCTCCCCCCCGCCATTTGTTTTGTAGGCTTAGTGCTCACAGCATGTGGGTGACTGCTGGAACACTCACAGAGTGGTTATTGTATAAGATTCAGTCTGCACAACATCCCTTTCATTATTGATTCCGTTTTACAGAGGGAGGAACTGAGGCTGAGAGAGAGATGTCGCCAACGGTAAGGCCACCCAGGGGCATAGCTAGGTTGGAACGGGCCCTGGCGCCAACTTCACAGATCCCTGCCCCCAAGGGGCTTACAGACTGGGGAAGATTAACAAAGAAATGATAAGCCACACCCAGTGAGTTTATGGCTAAGAGGGGATTTGAACACTCATCTCTTAGGTCCAAGGCCAACCCCTTAGCCACTGGACTATTATGGCGCTCTCAAGCTTACCTACTTGCCTTTCCCAGAAAGCCTCTGCTCTCCCTTCCTCTCGTGCCCATCTGCAATGCTGCTTGCTTCCCGTGAATCTGCCTATACTTGAATGTTTGCATTGATCTCCCAGTCTCCCTTTGCGTTCCCAAGTCTGGCTCTCCCCCTCGCATACCGCCGGTAAAACGCTCCCTTATTCAAAGCAGCTGAACAGATTGCATTCGGCAAGGAAAAGCTGAACATGGCCCCTGCTGAATACAAACGGACTCTAGCTTCCTCCAACTCGTCTCTTAAAGTGGCGCATTGAGAGGCTAAAACAAAGAGGGAACCATTATTCTTAACAGAGTGTCTACCCCCCCCCCCCCGCTCCTTATACTCCAGTTTGATTATTTCTTCAGAACAATGAAGTCTCTATTAATAACAACTCCAGACTCTGGCTGCCAAGCAAGGTAATGAGCTCCCCTGTACCTGCTGTTTCTCCACTGAAATGATTATGTTCGGAGGGCTAAATTCTATGTGGATTAATTAAAACGAAAAAAAAACACCACCACCACAACACACACACACACAAAATAGTTCCTTTGAATTATTTACCAGTTTCTAGGAGACAAAAACAAGAACCACAGACATCTGATTGCAGGTGTTTGGAGAAAGGGAAAAACACCCTAATTTCTCTGCATGAGAAACCTCAGGTTGGGGAAGCAAAGTTGCAGTCTCTAGATAAAATGAAGAACCCTTCAGTCTGTATGTGTCAGGGCCTAGGTCCAGATGAGAGCCAACATCAGCAAACAATGGGGTCAAGTCCAGGAGGTCGAAGTCTAATTCAAGGTCAGGACCAAGAGGCTAGACCAGGAGGTTAGGGCAGTAGGAATGGCTCAAGGCAGGGTTGGAGCAAGGAGAGGACTGGAATCCACTCTGGGGTGGAGCAGAACTGGAAGACCGGTAGGGGGAAAGGGCAGTTTTGTAGCAGAGACAAGAACACAGTCCAGGGAGCAGAGAGACGAGGTAGTGGTCAGTCAGGTTGTTCAGAGAACTTCCTCTTCCTGCTGTCCTCTTTAGTTACTCTGTGTCAGCCAACGACAACGCAGACAGGCTGGCCGATCAGGAGCCTTCAGTCACCAGGGGAACAAGCTGCTGATGTGGTGTTTCAGACATTTCCCAGTGAGGCCAAAGCTTCTGCTTGGAGTCCCGGGTTCAAAATCGGATAGTGCTACTCCTACGTTGCTAAGTCCTCCCTCCCCTAGTTGGCTGGAGAAATTTGGGCTTCCCATAGAACCCAGAGTCTCCAGGTGAAATCCGGAGAGTTGGCAATCCTACTCAGGAGTAATTCCAAGGACTCCGATGGGGCCAAATAAAAAACTAGATGTGGATCCAATCTGGCCTCCGAGGTCCCCACATCAGCCTCCCAGGAGGGGTTACCCATCCCCTCGTTCTTGAACGAGCCATAGTGAAATTATTCCTGTGTTAAATCTAAACAGACACGCAAGCACACAAAGAATTCATCCCACAGAATAATCTCTGCACCGATCAATATTCCTTTGTCTTCATATTCAAATTGGGAATCCTGCAGAGAAGAGATGAGGGGAGTATTTTCGTCAAAGATGGGAAATTAATCTTTAAAGCCAATAAAGATTTAGGGCAATGTAATTGCTTTGAGGTTCAACACATTAGGCTGTTCAAGATTTCCGTTCCTAGCCCAGCGACCTAGGATCATTTGTAGGCATAGAGAAAAATCGCGCCTGTGAGCAATACCACCATGAGGAGCTGCTTCTTGCATCTTTGAGGAGGTGCCTGGATCCAGAGAACCCCAAATCATGGGAAATTTTGAAGGCGATCATAACTTGATGCCTGGGTCCTGTTCTCTGCATTTATAGTGGTTGATTGCTGTGGGGTCGATTGTACAAGGGGGTTGGTGGGTTGCAATTTATCATGTAGGATGATTCATTTGCATGCCCATAATAGACTCCAACTGGAAATCCTGGCAGTCTGCTAACGAAAACCCACCTCTTCCGCTCCGCCCTTGCGAACTCCTGCTAATCATCTCCACCCAGGATTAGCCCCCACCTGTTATCTGCAAACTCCCAATTCTCTGTAACCAAGTCAAGAATGTGCACCTGAGTTCTCGCATCCTCATGATTGTTGCATCCCTTGTCTCTCCCTCTGTTCCCCCTTCCCTGTCTCCCCTCCCCCTGTCTTTAGATTGTAAGCTCTCGGGCAGGAACTGTGTCGATCTTACTCTTTGTAAAGCACCAGGTACATCGCTGGCACTATATAAATGCTTATAAAATAATAATAATAAGTAATAAGGCTTATTGGGTGTCTCCGGAGTCCAGGCATAACACAAGCAACTTGTTTCAGCTCTAAACATACTTTTGAGATGGAAACAAATGTGACACTGTTGGAGGTTCTCTTTAGGGGTGCCTCTGAATTGACTACAGACACTGAGTATTTTCTTTAAAGCACTCTTTTATGTAACTTTTATTAGCAAACAAGAGAAACAATCCTATTCAAGAGAAACTTAACAAATCTATTTATATTTAAGCTACATTTATGGTAGGCAAGAAAGTCTCACCCGGTCCCCAGGACGCAAGCCCCGGTTTGGAGGTGGCTAATTCCCCCAAACGGGCGAGCGAGGTTAGTTCGGGAGAGACGTTGGGTCGGCATGGTTCTTTGTTGCTGCTGGTTTTGTGTGTCTGTGCTTTGTTCCTGCACTCACTTTTTATGCACCTTTTTTGCTGAGTCCTTCTGGGCTCATTAATCTCTTGACCAGTTCCTGGCCAAGACTCCATTGGACACTTACCGTGGAAACCCATGGTAACCCATAGCAACTCATAACATCCCCTGACCCCATACCAACAGGCACCAATATAGCCTGTCAGCCCTTATCGCAGATTAATTATGTTATTGTTATATTTTCATTAGGTTGAAAAATTACCTGTTATTCCTTACTCAGGGTCATTCTGTTATGGGAACTGTTCCAGGTCAGAACAGAACTAGATCCTTCAATGTGTCTCTTGCTGGTGCCGCCTGTACCTCTCTTCCCCTCTTGGTTGGAGTTCCCCAAGGCTCTGTCCTTGGCCCTCTTCTCTTCTCTCTACACTCTGTCCCTAGGCAAACTCATCAAATCTCATGGCTTCCAGTACCATCTGTCTGCTGATGATACCCAACTCTATCTCTCCCCCTCCCTCTATCCAGTCTCGCCTCACTAACTGCCTCTCTGACATTTCTGCCTGGATGTCTCCTCATCAGCTCAATCTTAACATGGCTAAAACCGAACTCCTCATCTTCCCCCCCATAATCCTTCCTCTCTCTCTTCCTTCTCTGTCTTCGTAGATGGGGGTCAACATCCAGTCCGTCCCTCAGGCACGTAGCCTAGGGTTCCTCTTTGACTCCTCCCTCTCCTTTAAACCTCAGATCGATTCTGTTGCCAAATCCTGTTGCTTCTCTTTGCACAACATTGCTAAGATCCATCCTTTCCTCACTGTTTCCTCTGCTTAAAACCCTTGTCCACGCCCTGGTCATCTCTCGCCTCAACTATTGCAACATCCTTCTCACTGGCCTTCCTCGCTCTCACCTTGCTCCCCTCATTTCTGTTCCTAACTCTGCTGTCATGGTCATCCACCTTGCCCGCCGCTTTGACCACATACAGCCCCTCCTCTCCTCTCTCCACTGGCTCCCTCTTCCTGAATGCATTCTTCACAATCTCCTTGTTTTTACCTACAAGGCTCTCCATGGCCTTACTCCCCCCTATCTCTCAGCACTCATTTCCCGCTACACTTCTGTCCGGGAGCTCTGCTCCTCCTCTGCCACCACCCGCACCTGCTCACAACTCCCCTGCTCCTCAAAACGCATCCGCCCCTTTTCCCTGGCAGCCCTTCATGCCTGGAACTCCCTCCCTGAACACATTCACTCGGCTTCCTCCCTCCAAATCTTCAAATCCCTCCTCAAAACCCACCTCTTCCATCCAGCTTTCCCCGGCTCCTTGTTCCCCTCGTTCCCCTCGCTGACTTATCCTGAATCATCGTATCTTGTGTAACGTTAAATGAGTAACTACACCTTTGTAACTAAGCCAAGCACGTGACCTGAGACCTCACACGTTCATGTATGTATCCTTGTCTCTTCCTCTGTTCCCCCGCCCCCTTTGTCTATCTTCGATTGTAAGTCCGCTGGGGCAGGGACTGTGTCTCTTTCTTACAATTGTAAAGTGCCAGGTACATTGCTGGTGCTATATAAATATTTAATAATAATAATAATAATAATAATAATTAATAATTGCCTCTGCCCAGCTCAGCTTATCTTTGTTACATTCCTGATTACTAGGCATACCCTGTTTACATGAAGCTGCTTTTAAGCAAGATCTATTTCATTTTATTGTTCCTCTATTCCTCTCTACAAAATTAACCCTTAACCGCCTGTCTCAAGACCTCATTGTCCACACAATTAGTTCAACGCACAGACACTGGTGTCAAGTTAGCTCCCCAACCTGATTCCATTGTCCTGGCCACAAGGGGTAGAAGTGTGGATTCCTCAACAACATTAACCACTCCCCCCCCCCCGCACAAATGGTGAGTGGCTAATGTTTACACATTACAGCTTGGTGGGTGGCCAGTGGTGAGTGGTCTCCCCACCCATCCCCCATGTTGCAGCGTTGCATAGGGGATTTTCAGACAAGACACTCTCTCCACCCACTACCCACCTACCCACTATACATGTTGCAGGGCTGCAGTGTCGCCTGTTTGGGTGTCCTGTAACATGTATAGTGGGTGGAAAGTGTCTTGTCTGAAAACACCCTAAAATCACCCACAACAGCATGGGGCGTGGTCAGTGGGCACCCTCCACGCTGTTACCCAAGGGGGGATAGCTGGATTGTAAGCTGTGGTGCAGAGTAGACTCGGTCCTGAACCGGACCTAGGATGACGTCATTGAATTCAATGCGCGTTGGATTTGCATGTGGGTATCATTACATCTGGTGACACCCACCGGCAGAGCAGGCTGAGGTTGGGAGCCATCTTTGGTAGAGCAGAGGTGGGTCACCCTGACGCAAAAGACTGAGCTATTTCCCCCCAGAACAGTGACCATGGCACCAAGAAATTGGCATTAAGGCAGAATCCACTGGGGCAAGAGTTGATCTTCCACGAAGTGTTGGTCACCAAGTCTCTACTGGCAAAATGTCCCCAGTGGCCTGTTTGATGGCTCCTTGGCCCGGCCTACCAAAGAGACAACTGTTTATTCCACCGGGGCAATGAAGCATTTATAACTGCTCCATTTATAGCCGTTCTGTCCTTTAAAGCCTGAAATGTTTTATTATGACTTTCTCCTGACAAATCCAATCAGGAGAACAGAATGCTGCTGCTGCTTTCATTAAGGCTGAGGTCCAGAAGCTGCAGTGTCCCTATCGACACGCACCCACGTGCAATGAGGCCTTCGCTTTTCTGTCTGAAAGCTGCATTTGTGAAATCTGGAGCCCTGAGGCTAGGTGGAGGGGTGGATTTCTTTAAGCAAGTCCAGCAGATTCCACCGGTAACTGAATTATGGGCGAAATGGCAGGAAAGCTGTAACGGGGTGGCTTTTGGGTTGTCGGATTGGCAGATGTCAGAGCTCAAAGTGAGGTCAGTGTCCAGGGGGAAGAGTCTGGAGGTAGAGCATAGAACGGAAACAGGGAACACTGCATATGCTACCCACAGATAATACCTGCAATTATGAGTAACCTATTGGGTGCCCAGTTGGTACCTGAGTAATGAGATGGGCACCCGATTACCCCAAAATACCGGGTATTACTGTTATTGAGTTATCAATTTTATTATTTTACTGATCAGCACCGAGTGTTACCATTTTACTGACTTACTAATTTATCGTTTGATCAATTGGTAAATGGTAAATTAGTACAAAGGCTTGTAAAAATCGGGACGGGAAGTCAGAAAAACAGAAGTCGTATCGGAAGTCGAAAAATCAGGACAGAAATGGTAAGTTGGTAACTCGGATAGCCCGTTGGGCACTAATCGGTAGGGCTGAAACAAGACTACTTCCCATTCTCGTAGGAATCTTGAATCATCAGCGAGATCTCAAGAAGACCTTGCGAACAGTCTGAGAATCTGGTGAGATTCAGCGCTCCCAACGCCACCATAGCACCTCCCAAGTGAGAGGTGCGGTTTGGGGTGGGGGACCGTCCCAGCTGAGGCATGTCCCTTGAACACAAAGGCCAGTCAGTGTGTTTGGTTCTGTCCGTGCATCAATGGTGCCTGAACGGGACTAGGTTGATTCACGGACCCCAGATGTGGAGCCTTGTGGGGGAAATTCATCCCACCCTCTATTTAAGTCATCTAGATCTACTCCTGTCTTGTTCTGGCCTGCATCCCACCCACCTTCCTGCTCATGTTGGAACTGCCCGGTCACAATTAACCGTACTAGTGAAAACTGAATCAAAAGAAGCACGAAGCATTTCTACCTTCCTTGTATCATTATCTGTCATTAGCTCACCTTCCCCATTAAAGAAAGGACCTTGCTCTCTCTTGTCTTCCTCTCACAGCTAATGCACCGATAGAAGCTTTCCCCCCCTTTTTCATCTCATTTTGCCCTGTCAGGATGTATGTTGGTAAAAGCGACTCTGTTTACTAATTCTCTCGCCGCTCCCGGCCTCTGCCGCAGATGCCAAGAGGTGCCCAAGGATTCCATTATTCATCAGGCAGCATCTTTAATCGAAAACATGTCCCCCAAGCATCTCTTTAGCCAAAGGTTCACTGTGGAACTGGAGAAGCAAAGGAATGGGTCATGGGACACTGAACGTGCCACCTTTTAGGCTACCAATCTGGGCAGGGAGATAATAAAATGGCTTCCTATTTAATGGCTTCTTAGTGGCCTGTGGGAAGGCAGTTTTCTAGGGTTCCGTCAGAGGCATTATTGGGGATTGTGGGGTACTGTTCCAAAACTTCAGTGGGCCTCCTAGCATGGTGCCCATTGCAGGTTGGTGAACTCATAGAGCCCGGTAGGGCCTCTCCTAATGTGAGCAGGGCTGGCCTTACTACCACAGGGCAACCTGCTCCAGATCACCTTATTTTCTCTAATCCCGAGGGACTCACAGTAGCCCGTTTTCAAAAGGGCAGTGTGTGGGGCCCCCAGTCCCTCTCAGTGAGGCCCCAAACATGACCAACTCCACAGCCCTGCAGAGGGTGCCCCTGAGGGAGTGGGGCCATAGGGAAGAAGGTGGAACTGTAGGGGCCCCTGCCTTTTATCTTAGTCTGGGTACCTGTAAATTCTAAGGCTGGCCCTGAATATGGGCTCCGATACAGGTCAGTGGTCTTAAAGATCTACAGGCTCCCTGGATTGGTGTCTGGGCAGGCGCTGGGATGGGCACGGGCAAGGGTCTGGGGGAGGCAGGCACCGTACAGGGGTCCAAAGGAGGCAGGACGAAAGCCGAACGCTTCTTGGAGCAGTGCTGACAACGCTCCGAGGAGCTTTAGAGATCCTCGCTGTGGGATCCGATAGGGGGGGATCCAATGAGAGATCGTATCCCTTATCGATTCAGATCAATACGATATCATCCAAAATTGGATGATTTGTATTGATCCAATTCCGATCTTCCCATCCCTAACGGGGTAGCCTGCATCGCGTTTAGGAGCCTTCATGTCGCACGTGTGTTCCTGTGTGTAGAGGTGCGTCATGGGGGCCACTGTTGCACCATCTGGAGCCAACTCCACCCACCCTCTTGCCCAAACTCCCTCCGACCCCACCACAACCGGTAGAAACAGGGTGATGGTGTCGTCCCCCGCTCCGTCACTGAACCCATCCTCCTACCTCTACCCAGGGGCAGCGTAACTAGATTGGAATGGACCCTGGTGTAGAAGATTGTGTGGACCTCCTTGTCCTGCCCCCCCCTCCCCCCACATGAGATGCGCACTAATTCCACATGCATTGTGGGCTGCTCACGTTTGGAGGCCTTCTATGGAAGCCATGCCTCTGCCTCTACCAAGTTTCTGAGTGTGTATGTGAGAGTGCCATGAATGTGTAAATGAGTGTGCCCCTGTGTGAGAGTGTAGGCCTGAGTGTGTGTGTGAGTCCACTAATAGTTGTATGTGCATGTGAGTTGGGGGTGGAGGAGGATTTATTGAAATGAAGGGCTGGGGCTCATTGACCAAGGCGGTGGGGCTTGTCCCTTTTTGTTAATTGTAATTTGGGGAGGAATGCCAGACTTTTCACCCTCCCACTGCTGTCCACTCTGCCCCTTCTTCCAGGCCCCGAAAGTGATTTCTCATTGCTGCCATTTTATTCACTAGATAAATAGGACCCTTCAGGAGATGTGAGAGGCGACACTTTTCACCCTCACTAAAATTCAGGGGAAAAAAATCCACAAATTAAATAGAAGGTATTTATCTTTTTATTCGCTAGGAGGGGAAAAAAAAAAAAAAGGTATGAAAAATCCACTTTCCGAGGACATTAATTCCCACTCAAAAGCCTGAGCTGGCCTTCTTATTGAATGATGTGCCATAATGAATTGTGTGCTGTTTTTGTGTTTATCAAGACCCAAGCCCAGAGAAGAGTTCTCATATCTCTCCATCGATCCATTCCCTTTGGGAAGGGGAACGATGGGGGACGGAGCCGCTGGTGATGTGGCAATAGAATCTGCTTAGAGTTTGATTCGGAAAGCGTCTTCTTACAAATATTGATGTTATCGACCTCAGGGTACTTCATGTTGGATAAAAGCCTTTTTATTTTTCTCTCCTCTTAAAGAAGAATCACATTGATTCATTTAGCATTTGCCACGGGGATCAGACACAGCATGACTTGGATGAAGTTTTAGCATGGGGGTAGTATCGGGTTGGCTGGCAGGATGAGCTCGTGGACTGATCAGCACCCAGAGGAGAGGTGTGCAGCATCCGTAACATTTTCTATTGGTTACAAAAAACGAATGGAGCCTCATTTGTTTTCGTGACTAACGTTATGAAAACGGATGAATAAGCCAACGATTGTTCTTTGCTTTCCTCTGTTTTTGGTCCCCCCCCCCCCCATTTACTTTATTAAAAACAATAATAAACATTTTAAAAATCACTGAGCATGCACAAAATGGCCATTTAAAAACGACCCCCCCCCGAAAACGGTAGAGTCGTTTATGACCTCCCCCCCAAAACAAAGGGATTTTTGTGAACAAAACCCAAAAGGATTAGTCTGATCATTTGCGCCGATTTCGTATCGGACCGAATGAAATATTATGGCCGTTTGTAGATGCACAAAATGTTTTTGCACACGCAAACGCAAATGGCTGCTGTTGTTGTGTGTGTTTGTTTTTATTGTGACTGGGATTCCCATCGGAAAAGATTCTGATCGGAATTCCAGTCAAAATAGTGGACAGCTGTTCTGTTTTTGTGGAACTATCCATAAAACCAGAACAATTGTTCCGAACCACCCCTTATAAGGAGGCAGTAGGTCAGGGGCCACTTTGAAAATTAGTACAAGCTCTGAGGGCTGTAGAAAGTTGGGGTTTAAGGGGGGTGCTCAGGAAGAGGAGAGTCCAGATCATAGATCTGTGCCATGGATCCATCCCCTGACCTTGTGTGCATGCCCCTCATCTCTGCTCCCTTACCCAGGGCCGGTCTTAGCCCAGGGCAATTTCCCCGGGCCCCACTATTTTTTTGGCTCTTGGGACCCCCACAGTGGCCCCTGTTTTCACTAGGGCAGGGTGTGAGCCCGCAAACAAAATCACCTCTGCGGCGCTGCAGCGGGTGCCCTTGAGGGGGGGCGGGGCTATGGAAAAAGGGTGGGGCCACCAGAGTCCCCGCATTTTATCTTAACCCTTGGCCCCTGCAAATGGAATAGCCAGTCCTGCAAGGGCCCTTTCTTTCCAACTTGGGGGGGTTGGAATTGGATTCAGGGGCCAGAACCAGGAACTGGAAAAGGGCCAATAAAAAGTAGCCATAGGCTACATTTGGGCCCCCGCTGGGCCTGAGGTAGGTCCCCTACTCCTGCACTAACCCAATCAAGATTGGTAAAGAAAACTTGAGAAAAGGCGAGACTAGGGAAAGGGGGTGGGGGGAAGGCAAATGTCTCCCAGGAAGGGTGGTGAATGCCAGAGGCAGATCCTAAAGGGAGAGCAGATATTCCCTAAGGAATGAGTGTAAAGGGGTCATTAATTTATTATTATTATTATTTATTTATTTTATTTTACAAATTTGTATCCCACCCTTCCTGTCACAGGCAGCCCGGGGCGGCGAACAACAATAATAAATACAAAATAGATAATAACAGTTAAAATATATCCCCCACTGGGATAACAATAATAAACCATACAAAGAACCCCACCACTCTCCCCAATCCGTTTGATCAATGGCCTCCGTCAGCAAGGTGTTCCATAGCTTGACGAGGTCATCGATGAGACGGTCATTGAGGTCAGAGGGTCATTCCCCCCGAGCGCTTAGAAACCGCACTGGGTCCAACAGCCTCTGGGGGCGGACCATCCGAATACGTTCCACACCCTTCCGGGGGCAGACGTGTGCTAGAAGGAAGGTCCGCAGGAGGTAATGATCCGTCCATGACAAGGGCACAGTTGATATCTCCCCCATTAATGGCAGAACCGGCCGGAAGCATGTGCCACCGGCGCCCAGGCACATGGCCCCGTGGCTAGGGGGGGACGTGTGCCGCTGCCGTGGGTTGGAGTCTTGGGTGGCGTTCTGAGTGATGCTTGCTTAATTCGCACAGCCGCGGCGGCGGCAACTTTCAATTTAAAGCAATGCGCACGTCCGGGTTGGTGTGACTGCATCTAGTGCGCACAATTCAGCGTTATGAGAACTGGTGGAGTGCAGTCTGAAAAGCTGCTCAAAGCCGCTTCAAAACGTAAGGTCAGGAACTTAGGGCTGAAACCATTGGGAATGTCATTACCATTGGAAACAGGTCATTCGCCTTCATTTGACATTTCGGTGGCACTGTAAGACCTGGCTGTTTGCCCAGGCCTTTGGGAGGGAGGGAGGGGGAGGGTGACTTTAATCCCCTGCCTATTTAGTTATTTATTGTTCCTAACCCTGTTTCTGATGTTTTTATATTTATATTTATATTTTAATTGTTTTTAACTGTTTTATTATTGTTGTAAGCCGCCCCGAGCTGCGTTGCAGGAGGGGGCGGGATATAAGTTTGAAAAAATAAATAAATAAAATAAATAAATAAAATTTGCACAACACGGAAAAGTACCAGCTTTCCCACCGTTTTGACATTTGTTGTTATTTTAGGTGAGTTGAACACGGCTGCTACAGGGCCGATCCCAAGTCCCAGGTGTGCCCTGCATGCCTCCTTGCGGGCTGTAGAAATGCAATAGTGCTAGCTAAGTGCGGGATGTGTGTGTGTGTGTGTGTGTGCTGGAAATTGCTGTAAAAGTTCTGTAAAACTGTTGTAAAAGTCCCGGAAAGGGACAAAAAAAATGTCAAAAAATGATGGAAAAAATGCTGTGCTTTCTATCTCCTCTAGACTTCCTGGGCCTTGATTTTGAATCCCTGCCCCAATTCTGAATCCCAGCCCTGTGCCCCATTTCCCATCACCTTCCTATGTCCTGGATGCCTTCTCACGCCCCCTAGTACTCTCTCACCTAGGAAGGCTTGTTATCCTGTCCTGTCAGTGTGAAGGGGAGAAGAAGAGGAGATAGAATCAAGGAGGAAAAACTCTGGTGAGTTTTAATGTGTAGCTAAACTTAAGCATTAGCTTCCCTGCCATTGAGCTTCTACAATATTTATTTGTGAAGGGAACACATTAGCTATGAGGTGGATCATTATATGGCCCCATTAGTGGCATTCAAGCAAAGTTGGTTTTAATTCTTAATGTGGCCATTGTCTGGTGCATTTCACAGACTCTGCGAGTTCTCTGTTCAGTCATATATAATATTTTTTTCCCCGCTCTCCCCGGTCTTTGCTAATAGAAATCTCTTTGTTGTTGAACTTAATTTCACTCTTGACTGGCTTGAAATATGCTTATTTCTCTGCTCCCCTTGTCTAAAATAATAATAAAACTCTAAAATTATTTCCCACTCATTTTTATGCGAGAAAGCAATATTTTTTCTTCTCTCGACACCCTATCAGCTTTAAAATTATCTGATGACTTTGAAAGCTTTTGGGTGTGTGTGTGCAATAATTGTACAATCTTGGCTCACAGCTTGGAGTCTTTAATTTACCACTTTACCGATTGGAATAGGTAGGCACTTCATATTACTTTCCAGATAATTTTAGAAAAGACATTGATGTTTTTGTTGTTGTTTGTTTTGATAGGTTTGGCAACAGGGTTTCCCAGTTTTTTCCAGCTGCGAGTTTCTACGGAGTATTATTTTGTATCCCATGTCACTGCAGGATACCAAAGTAGCAATTTGGGTTTAGAAAGGCTGATTGCTATGTTGCCTCTCCCTTGCAGTATTTCCAAAATGCTGAATTCTTTCTAACCTCCCTTTCTCTGGTGCGCATCGGGAGTGACCCTGTTGATGCCTGTGGAGTTGCTCCAGTTTCACAGTGGTGTACCTGGTGAATTTGTGCGGGGAATATACCATCCTTCCTGGTTCCCTTTCAACTCCCAGTTGTCTGAAGTTTCACCTCTCAATCAACTGGGCTAATAGCCATCTATGGACATATCCTCCAAGAACTTCCTTTTTGGACTCCAAACCCGTAGGAGTACCAGTGACGGAATTTGCAGGCTAACATAATGAAAGTTCATCACTCCATTCTCATCAAGCCAATGCTCTATAGAGAGGCAGTGTAGCTTGATAGGTAAGGTGTAGGACATGGATCTTAGAGACAAGAGTTCAAATCCCTTGAATTCACTGGGTGGTAGGGATGGGAATTCAAACAGAACTAAATCAGCCCAGAAATGGCTGAATTTGGATTAATCCAAAATTTCAGATCTTTTTCAATTTTGGGCAATTCGGATCTTTTACATTGATTTTTTTGATTTGGCTCTTTAACGCGGCACTTTGTTCCCATTGACTTCAATGGGGAAAAATATATGCAAAATATCTGATTCTGAAAAAAATCTGAATCAAGAGCCAAAATTACTAAAGAACCCAAACTGAAAAATCCAAATCCGAAATTCCTCCTAGAGTCCCACCCCTAGGTGACCTTGAGTAAGCCACTCAGTCTCAGTTTCCCATCTGTGAAATGGGAATAGTAATTACCTACCTTGCAAGGTTATTGTGAGGATAACCTAGATACCCTTTGGAGCAAAGAAGATGTTATAAAAAGGATAATATTTATATAGCACAAGCAATGTGCCTAGTGTTAAACAGCCACGGTTAGAGACAGGTCCCTGCTCAAAGGAGCTTCTAATCTAGGATGGACAAAGGGAGGGGGAGACAAAGGAGAAGAGAAGGATGAAACCACCACCAAGCTTAGTTACAAGGAGATGAAGGGGCCTTGAAAGGTAGGATGATAAATGGAGCATCCGTGAAGGATCTGTGGGAGTGAGGAACTAGAGAAATCCTGATGGAATGGATTGGGTTTTTTTTAGGAGGGATTTGATGGTTGGGAGGAGAGCATTTGTGCTCCGGGAGGGAGTTGCAGGAGTAGGCAGCAGCACAGGAGAAGGAAGATGGTTTGGGGAGCAGAGGTGTACCTTACAGCCTCCCCTTTGCTCTGTCGAGGTGTTACGATTGCATCTCCCAAACCATAGCCTGCTTGAAAGTCTCCAGGCTGGAGTGCTGGGTTGCAGAAGTTCACGCCGCCGAGGCAACCCACCTGAATGCTCTGCCAGCATAGGATGAGCATGGATTAATCAGCAGAGCAGTACAGGAGTCTGCTGGGCCCAGACTGAGAATTCATGTCTCCTTGCAAGGATGTTTCTAAAACTCCCTGCTCCCCTTCTCGGAGGGAGAGATTGTCAGCAGGAGGGGGAGGAAAGATGAAGCAGGTCATTATATATTGCGGCATCTCCCCCCAGCCCCGTTTCACGGGCTGCCAGGGAAACCAAAGCCACACAGCGTGAAGTGGTGATCCATGGCTTTGTTAGCCAAGTAAAAACCGAGGGAGCAGAACTGAATAATCAGACGGGAAATGAAGATGTATCGCTCCTCTCGAATGATGATGCATGGACCTGCAGCCACCGCCACCGCTCTCTGACTACGGGCTTGATTGGGTCTGAAGCCAAACAGGAAGAGCTTGGCGTGAGAAGCAGTGGTTTATTTTTGGCATCAAAGACTGTGGAACTGGGCTGAAGCGGCAATGGCGGCTCGATGGAAGGGCATGCTCTACTGCAGCGGCTCTCGAATGCAAGTCAAGATAGTTCCATCCAGCTTGGGGAATCAGCCCGCATGGTGGGGTCACGGTACTATCCCATGGCTCACGGTGCACAAGGGAGTGGTGTGACCAGCACTACTTTTACTTCATTAGTACAAAAAAAGTCATCACAGGACTTGAGCCCACTCTGGGGTTCCTGCCCCTTGGCCCCGGAAGCGTTGGTGTGTGTGTAGAGGGGCTGGCTAGCTGAAACAATACCCGCAATTTTGAGAGGTCTGCCAGTTGTTTAATTGGTACCCAAGTACCGAATCGGGCACCCGATTACCCCAAATACCAGGAAGTACCGTTGTTGAGTTACTGCTGAGTTTTTTTGGGCCATTTTACTGACTGATTTCAGTAATGGGAAATCAGAAATTTGGTACGGGAAACCAGAAATTCGGCACCAGAAGTTGGTAAATCAGGTAATCGATCAGGCACGAATTGGATTACCAGTTAATACTCAATATTACCAGGTCAGGTTCTGTAATTCCAACAGGTCCAGCTGTTCTTGCAGATACTCCTTTCTGGTAGAACTGCCCTGCTAGACCCCATGACTTCACCAGCTTCTGTCCCGGCCCTCACTTGGCTAGCCCTTGCTCAGAGATGGATTAAGCTTGATAGGGGTCGAGGCTAGGGGCGGGCACTGCCACCAAGCACAAGCAGCTGTCTGACACAACCAATCGATCCTGACCCCGAATGGGGCAAAGGCTTGTGTTTCTGCATCCAGCCATGGGTGGTGTCTTGCTGAACAGTATCAGTGATAGGTTCTGGGAAAGGTTCTTGGGGAATCCCAAGCCCATTGTCCAAATCCTGGGCCATTGTCCAAATCCACAGCTGTATTATATTTAGCTCCTTTCCAATACCTGGGTTTGGCCCACCTGTGAATCCAGTCCCTCTGCTCAAACATTGAGAGAGTGAGCTCAGTGGATCAGAGCAGAGACAAGGGAAGACACTCTAGGATAGGGGGATGGATCCATGGTATGGATCCATGATTAGGGCTGATGTGGCAGCAGCTGTTACCGAGCCGCAATTCCATTCCACCATTTCGGAATTGCCCGCACCACACCACAGATTTTCTGCGGACATTCTGCTAATTCCGTAGGCATTCTGCAAATTGCGGAATTGCGGAAAAATTGCGGAAACTGTCGGAAAACCACTGTTCCGCTATTTTGTGGCACTGGCAGAATGGCGGAAGTAGCGAAAATGTCATGTTTCTGCTATTTTATGAAGCCTGTGGAAGTAGCGGAATGAAATTAGCAGAACTGCGGAAGTAGCGGAATGAAACTAGCGGAATGAAAGCCTCTGCTGCGCCGTACCACTAATTGCGGAAACGCTGTTTCCGGCGGAAATAGCTACCACTGCGACATTCCGCTACAGCCCTATCCATGATTTGGACCTTCCTCTTCTTTCTCCCATCCTGAGCCATTTTGCCACGATGGCCGTTACAGATTCGGATTAATCTGTAACTGCCCATAACAGGCAGTTATAGATTAAATCGTACTGAGCTGCAACACACCTGTTGCAGTTCGATTTAAAATCTATAAATATTTTTTTTAAAACAACAAACTATGCATGCGGAAAATGGCCATCGGAACATTCCACGCATGGGTGGCCTTTTCCAAAAGGGCAATGGCAGTGTCGTTGCCCTTTTGGAAAAGGGCAGCCAGTCTGCACATGCGCAGTGGCCGTTTCGTGCATGCGCAGACCCACTGTTCTTTTCCAAAATGGTGACGTTGCTGCCGCTGCCATTTTGAAAAAGAGGGTGCATGCACAGAATGGGCTGGTGGCCCCTTGGGCATACACATGGTGTTGCTTTTTTCCCCCCAAAGTAATAATTATTTTTAATCCGTAATTAAATCCAGAAATTAAAGATCCAGATCTGTAATGGATCAGAATCTATAATTTCCTCTGGTTGCCCACCCCTACTGTTTAGTCACCCCTACCCTCACATCTATGCAGCCTGTGGAGCCTGTGCTAATTTTAAAAACAGCCTGTGGCAGTGTTTAAATCCCCTCTCCTCAGGTCTAGAGGCTGCTGGAGACAAGCCCCTTCAGGGTAAATGTAATAATTTATGTACCTCTGCAAGGCTAGACAGGGCTGGTAAACAAGCAGACTCTTAAAGGCATGCCAATGCCACCCTCCCATCAGGGATGTCTTGGGTTCCTCATGTCCTTGTCCAGCCCCTCATTCCTCTTGCAGTAACCTGGGAACATTTCCAAATCTCAACATCCCCTTTCGGAGTCCATCCCCCCCGCTGTCCTTTTGGCTTCGGCATTTGAAACAAGCTTCAGCTCTGCTTATGTGACCTTTCTGGTTTCCCTGCTGCCTGCGACTCCAGACGAGCGAGAGATTTACGAGTGAACGGCCATCTTCACTGATTCTGCAGCCAGCACTTTTGCTGTTCAATTGACCGGAGTTAAGGAAATATTCTTTTTTGGCCTCAGCAGGGACAGACCCTTCTCCCCCTCCCCCCCCCAGCTCTTTATGACCCCTGTGTCGGCGTTGTGCTCCTGCAGCCGTTGTTAATTCTGCCTCGCTGCAGCAAGCACGGAGCCCTGAGGCTGTTGCTGGCATGAAGGGAGAGAGAACAGCTGGACTGGTTGCCCTGGCATTCTTAGCCTTTGTGGAGTGCGAGGGAGAGCCGCCCGTTATACAATTTCTAATGGAAAATTGACCGTGGCTTTGCAGCAGCGATGGGCACATCCATCAGGGAATAACAAACTCCAGCCTACCTTTCTTCCATCTCACCCCCAAGGCAAGATCTGGACCATAAAGCAAAGTTGCAAGGTTTACTTAAAATGGATTGCAAATTTTTATTGCCAGAGCCTTTCCCATCAAATTTTATGTAGCCAGAGTCCTCCTGGACAAAGGGTGGGGGAACTTTCCCCTCACATGGACCACTTTGAAAACCATTATTTATTTATTATACAGTTCAGTTTTATTAGGATGATAGCTTGTGCCACGATCCGGTACAATCAATCAATCAATAAATAACTTTACATAAAGTAAGAGCATATAATGCATACATCCAAAACACAAATTAAATAACTTTGTGTAAAGTAAGAGCATATAATGTATACATCCAAAACACAAATCAAAGAGTAGCATGACAATTTTGAAAGAAATCTACATCTCAAAACCTCTGCTTGCAAAGCAAAGGAAGCTAAGGGAGACGAAAAGGACTCATTTGTTTGCCGGAATATCCAAATTAGTTTCTCATAATTGGACAAGGTAACCCCAAAATTGGGTAAGGGCAAGATCAGGTGGTTCCTGATGGCATCCTATAAAGGACAAACAAAGACATAATGAGCCGTGTCTTCAAGAACTTTCTTACAGCAGGGACATGTTCTTTCATTTTTGGGGGATCCCTAACCTACGCCCCTCAGTGATTGCTGACTGCATTTGTTCTAATCTGAGTCTGGTTAAGGCCATACACACTGGATTTTTAAAGCCTAACCTCGAAGGATTTTCCTAGCCCCTGTTCTCCGACCCATAGAATATACAAGGGAGTTATCTGGGACGAACGCACAGTTGCCAGATCAGTTTGGCGAGCAATATCCCGTATTCTCTGACACATCTGAAATTTATCAGTTTGCGAGAGTAATTTCACATCGTCTGTGGCACAGTATCCTAGCCCCATGTGATCAAGGGCGTACATGACAAAACGCAACCAGGGTGATTTACTGGAGGGAGTTAGTGCATAATCTTCTAAGAGGCACATTTTAGGGAATCTAAGGGGAAATAGGACAATATTTTAATCCAGAACAATAGTCGTCTAAAGCAGATTTTGATAAAAATGGCCTCTTGTCCTCTTTCTAGTCTCAGAAAAGCTGAGGGCATAGATGATGAGAGAAAATGTTTTTTATTTAATTACTTGAATTTATATCCCACCCTTTCCCGCAGGCTCAGGGAGGCTTACAAGCCTGAACCAATAAAAATAAGCCGTATAAAATTCCAATTAAACTTACTTGTTTCTTCCCACTCCCCTCAAACCTATCCCTGTCTGCCAAAAGCCCAGCCAACAGAGCTGAAAACAAGCACCCACCAAAACGGATAATTTCTGGTACTTCTCAGTACCCCAAATGGTTTTTGATCGGCTACCTTAAATACTGAAAGGTTGAAATACAGACAAATAGGTATACTGTAATACTGGTTTCATCCTGATTTTTTTTTTTTGTCCTGAGTTTTGTGAATTTTGCGGGAGTATTATTTTGGCTTTTGGGGTGATTTCGAGGATTCAAAAAACTGGCATTTTGGATAATTTCAAGGACATGAAGAACCAGCAACCAAAATTTTTGTTTTTCCATGTACCTGATCGGTATTTGGGTACCGATTTGGATATTCCAAACCCTGCAGATATTACCCATGGGTAGGGCTACGAATTTGTCATGGAAATTTTCTTTAAAAGTCATGAGTTGGTCATGGCAGGAATGAGAAAAAGTCACGGAAAACTCATGGGTAAATCAACAGTGGAAAATCTAAATAAAAGCAATGAGGCGAAAAAACCCTCTAAAACGTAACTTCTCCCATCAAAAAGGTCCATAATAACACCCCCCCTCAAAGGTTATACTGAACAATGGCACCCAGACACCTACCGTAGAGAGTTAATATAAAGTAGTTAGCATGTAGTTCCTCTGCTTTTAATGCCAATAAAGTTGATCAAAAAATCTTCATTAATCTGTTGTAAGATCCAAATAACCTTCTCCTCTTTCATGGAAGCGATTAATGGAGGGAGAAAGGAAAGAATAAGTGGGTCTCTAATTGCGTTGTATAAGGCCGTGTTCTCACCTGCAATGGTGGCAGCGGGAGGGGTGAGGGAAGACTCGGCAGCGCGGTGGAGCCGGCCGACGGGAGATCTGTCGTGGCTTTTTTCGTGCATGTCAGGGCGCAAAATCCTGCCCTGACATGTGTGAGAGAAGCCGCGGCAGATCCCTGTTCGCACCGGCTCTTTCCATCGGCCGGCTCCTCCACACTGCCGGGTCTTCCCTAGCCCCTCCCGCTGCTGCCGCCGCAGGTGAGAACACAGCCTTAGGGGCAATCCAGGCTATAGTGGACTTGGTCTTCAATAATCTCTCGACGCCTACGGCAGCATCGTTCTGATCAGGGTATTCCATTCCGCCGACTATACAGGACCTTGGGACGGCATCTGTGCAAATCTTAGTCAGGCCAAAGCTTGACACAGATTCCATTTCAGGTCCATGCGCAGATATTTCCCCCTGCCCCATGTGAATTTTGCTAAGGTATACAAAGGGGCCAATGGTGACTCTGTCACCACAGCAAATTCATTCTGCCTGGCCATGTCTAGCACACGTTGGATCAATAGAAACTGATCTTGTGGTGTAAAAAGACATTGGCCATTAGAAATAAGAATTAAATAATCACCCAAACCTAAGTTATCAAGGGTATATCCAAGAAAAGTCATCCAAGGGGATTGCCTATGAGATTCAAGGGCCGTATCCTCAAGGAGGCAATGTTTTGACAAACGAGAGCGGGGGTAAGATAAAACCTTGTACCAATATTTTAGAAGGCAAACGTGAGCTTTGGAAAAGATAAGAGTACAATCCCGTTTCTAATCTGAGGGAGGAGGCTGGAAAGGATGGCGAAAAACCCAACAAAGAGGGGGAAGGGGACCACATAAAACCTAGCCGCAGAGAGCATTTGGTCCCTAGGCCTGAGTTTCTGCCCCCATGATCGAGTGGCACCTCGTGGATAACCCTGGCAAATAGGGGTTTGGCTTGGGGATGATAGCTCAAAACCCAGAGACTTCAGGTCCAGTCCAGAGGAGCAGTAACCTTGGCCCCATAGGTTTGTTGCTAGGTGTTCCCCATAAAACAGGGGGAGAGAAGAGCTCCTCTTGTTCCCCATCTATAAAATAGGAGTGTGAGTGTGTGCCTGTGTTCCCCTCACTCGTGTCCATCTTAGATTGTAAGCCCACTGGGGCAGAGACCTGCCTCTGAAAACCTGTGAGTAAAGCGCTGCACCCGCCTAGTAGCGCGACAGAAATGAGTAGTAGAATTGTTGTTCTTTGTTGTCCCCTTTGCTCTGACCAATCTGCAATTGGATTTCAGATTACTAAAGGAATCTGTGTACCAGCCAATGAGTGACAAGGAAGTATAAGGGTGCAAGGAATGCTGTATTGTATCTGTATTACCTCTTGGGATTTGAAATGGATGGAAAAGCAGTAAACAGAATCCCAGAAAGTGGAAAGTCGGTAAATTGAGAAACGAAATGTCGGTTGAGACATTAGTTGGTCTTGATTTGACTGAGATGGTATCAGGAACTGGGATTTTGATAAGATTTCCTGTTTTGGCCAAATTTTGTTGCAGCCCTAATAAATCTCTTTGGAGCTGGTGAGAATATTTGCGAGCATGTTATGAGAAATACACTGGCTATAACTCCCTTTGGACTTGCATTGATTTTCTCTGCAGAGCTTTGTGGCTAATAAATAATGAAGCACTTGCTGGTGGGTTTTTTTTTTTTTTTAAAGAAACCCAGATGAAGAAGAGGCATTGGGTGCCTCTTGGGAGTTGGTGGTTGGTATGCTGCACCCGTCTTTTACCTGCTGCAGGTAAAAGAACCTTTGAGCAGACCACTTGCTAAAATGAATAGGACGGCTTCATTCCAAGCCTTTCCCCCTCTGCATCAAATATCTGCCGCACAGTGCAGCTCAGTTCAGCGTGATCGGTGGGTTTTGACTTGAGAGAAGCTTTAGAACCGCAGCGCCCGGGGCTGCCGCAGGTCAGGGTGAAATGTAGAGAAAGGACGCAGGAGCGGCGGAGCAGTGTGAGTTGCGCAGGTCAGCACTGACAGGGCTGTCCCACGATCCAAGATGGAAATAGAAAGGGTTAGCGGAGTTAGGAAGAGCTGCGAAAGGGAAATGTTCATAATGCGTGCCCCAGCTCGGTCCCTTCATTGGGAGCGGGGTGCCACTCCACCCAGGGCTCCGGCCTAGTCGTGGACTTCAGTTCATGAATCAAATAAACACACACACAGAACTCTTAACAAGCACTTTATCGTATGGGGTGTCCTCCTTGCAGGGATCATCTATGAGGCCTAGCAGCCTAGAGGAAGCTCTTTCAGGTTCTCCACCCCCCCAGCCCCCATAAGCCTCTCCAAAGCTAAGCTTGCTACCCAGTCTTAAACTCTCAGAGTCTCTGGTCACCTGACCAGCCCCACCCAATCTCATGTCCTGTTAGCCCCAGCCATCCCATTTGGGCCCAGAGGACCTCTGGAGTCCTCTGAAGTCGAGGCCTTCAGTTTTAAGGGTGGAGGGCGGCCAGGGAAGCAACTCAAACTGGAGAGAGGCCAGGAATGGCCATAAGTCTTGGGAGGGCCACCGCTTACAAAGACCACATCCCTTTGCTCTTAGGAGGGCCCATAATTAGGACTTAAAGCCAGGTCAATCACAGACTTGCTTGCTATACCAGTCTGTAGAGTAGCAGCGAGGATGACCATGATTAGGGGGGCCTTCTCCAGGTTATGCCCAAAGAAAGAGCCTTCATTTTGGCGGGATTAACCAGGGGTGCCTTTGGCTAATCTGAGCAATCCAGGTGTCCAGGAGAGGTAGAGATTGGCTGCATCAGAAAAGGGGGTGACTATAGGGACTTTCCTACCCTCTTTCTGACTTGGCCACCTATAGAGTATCATGACGCTCTGTCAAAGGCGGGTTTACATCAGAAAGAGGGAGGTAGGGCTGAGATGAGAGCAAGTGTTCCCATTCCAAAGGGAAATACAGACCATTCGGGAGGGCTTGCGAGTGTCCATCGTACATTATCAGTTTCCAGTGATTCCACGCTTTCACCATTTTTGGGGGTAATTTTCGTCATTTTCTGGGATTTTTTCCGTCATTTTCCAGGACTTTTACGACAGTTTTGCAGCAGTTTTACAGCACTTTTATGGCAATTTCCAGCACTTCTCTGCTGCTTAGCAGGCACGTTTTCATCTCCGCAGCCTCAGCGCATCGCGCGGGACTCATGGGGCTTGGGACCAGCCCACGGTAACCCCGTTCAACTTGCAGAAAGTAACCGAAAATGGCGGAAACAGCGGGAAAGCAAGTTCCCGCATTGTGCAAATCTCAACAAATGCCCGGCTTCTGATGGAAGCAGCACTCACTGAGATTTTTTGTTTCAGGTGTAGGGGCGTGGCAATCCCTTTGCCCAGCCCCTACCAATGTGACCCCGCCCCCTCTGGCTGAAAGTAGTTCCGATGATCTCTTTGATTGGACTAACTTCTGTTGGAGAAGACATGCAAGCTTTTGAGACCCACAGAACTCTTCATCAGGTAATAGGCAAGTCAGAAGGTGGTGATAACCCTAAACATGCCTGAATATTTCTTTGGAATAGGGGGTTGTGTTTGCTCTCTCTCCCCCCTCAAAACATGGTGTAGTTGTCTCCCCAGGAGTGGTAGAGACAAGGAGATGCCGTTCTGAGGAGGTTATTTCCTCAGCTCAGGTTTTCCATTTGAGGAAACGGCCTCCACCCCATGCATTAAATTAAGCTAATCGTCGTGCAGAGATCCCGAGGCCTAGTTTATTTTTCACTCCCCTGTGCAATGCTCTCTCTTCTCAATGCTAATACGATGACTGGAACCATGCCGTGTTGTAGGATGCTGTCTATCAGGGTGTGACAAGAAGGAAACTGGAATCTAGAAATGTGAGACTGCTAGTTGGGGGTGGGGTGGGTCTAATTGCACTGGAACACACCTGAATTAGAGCTAGTCAGTCTCCAGCCAGATCCATGGTATCTGAGGACCAGATACAGAGTGGTATCTTTTTATTGTTTGACGGATTCACTGGTTAACCATTTACCAGTTTACCGTATGGAAGTTTGGAGTATTACTCATAATTCATTTCCTCTTTCTTCTCCGTATCTCCACTCAGACCAGTAACGGTAAAATTTGATTACATGGTAACGTGGAAAACAGGTTAACTATTGTGGTATTATTCCAGTGTTTGAGAAACACTGGAATACGTCTCTCTCATGTGGTGGCACCGCTGAGTCCTTGCAGAGTTAGACCCAGAGTGCGGCTGGATGAGTCCTTGAAGGGCTAGGCCCAAGGGTGGGCTGGGGTGTGGCACCATGGAGCAGTAGCCCTTTAAGAGTGGGACGTCCTTTCCTGCAGGCCCGCCCCCTGTGAGGATTATAAGGACAGTATGCTCTGGAACCTAGTCAGTTTCATGCTGGTTGCTGATGGGGGCAGAGTTCAGGTTCAGCAGATGTACTAGGATCTCTTCAGGTCCTGCCAGAAGGTCCAAAGCTGGGAGCCCATAGGAGGCTTGTCTGCAAGACAGGACGCGGAGTCAGGAAGTGGCATTCTCGAGGGATGAAGAGACCCAGAAATTCAGTGAAGGGAGAGAGACTGAATTCATGTAACTTTGGGTTTGGAGTTTGTGCATCTTTTTTGTTCAATCAATTAGCTCTTAAGTTGGGCAACAGTATCCAAAACATAGATCCAGCTCCACCCAATAGTTATTGGGTGGAGTAGATGATTTAAGGCTGGATCTTGAAAATACTTATTCCGTCTGGGGTTCCTGTTACACGCATGCTAAAGGGAAGCTCCAGCGGTTTATAGATGGAGCTTTCAGCTGTTGTTACTTGGGTTGATCCCAAATAATGTGTCCTCCTTTCCTGATTATTTCCTTCCTTTGTGTGTGCCGTGACTGACCTAGTGGTCAGAACTACCCTGCTGTTATAGTCGCTAATGACCTTCCAGTCTCCTTCTCTGCCTGTCTGAGCCTCTAGCCGAAAAGTGATTCAGTCCCCACAGGGGACAGTGGCTGTGTAAGCACCAGGGAGGAACACACAATTTTGCAGTAACTCTGGGCCCAGCATACGAGCTCTTCCTCCTCTCATTAATTCTCTGCACATCTTTGTTAATTACCGCTTCTGTTTTCCCGGCACTACTTACCTTCGCAAGAAGAAAATGTCTAAACCTTTTAAAGGTAAAGCACATTCTGTGTTTTCCAAGATGCATTACATTTTCTTTTTTAAACAAAAAAAACTAGAGCTGATTTGCCTGTAATAATTTGTACTGTATGCACAGTAGCAGCGCCCTACCAAGGTACAATTCCGTTCCCATTCCGCGCGCTGAGTAATCGTACTGCATAGCGATTAGGAAGTTTCTTCTCTGTTTGAACCGCAAGTGGATTTGATGTTCAGGATGAATAGCACTGAAGGCAGGGGGTTTACCAGGTATCCCTGCCGATGCTTCTGGTCTGACAATGGAAGCTAGGGGTTGGGGAGGGAGGAGCAGAACTCTAGACACAGATTCAAGCCCAAATTTCCTAATAAACACGTCTCTCTAAGATGCTTTCTAAAGAAACCACCAAACTTCACACACGTTAGATCAGTGTCTTCAAGAGAGGATTGTGCATGCACGGAGCACCCGGGGCTGGGGGGCGGGGTAGGGGTAGGACACAAATGGCACATTTTCACCCATAGGTGGTAGCTACTTTTCTAGTTGCCCCCTCTCCTTGGGACTTTGTGTGGCCTTGCCCTGCTCCAATCCATCACCAGACTAGAGCTGGAATGGGTATCAGATTTGGGTACCAGGTCGGGTATTCAACGGACTACCCAATCGCTGATCAAGTACCCGAATACCTAAACAATCGGTATTCACCCTTGCCGATTTACTGGGTATAAATTGGTAAAACAGGACAAAAACTCAAGAGCAGCACCAGAATTCGGCATTTCGGTACTAGAGGTTGGTATTTTGGGACATCAGGTACCTGAATTGGGCCGACACTTGGAACCTTGGAAACACTCACAATTTTGTATATATTGCGAGTGGTTCCAAGTGCCAGTCGCGAGTGTTCGGGCCAGCACTCAGAACCTTGGCAAATGCTCGCAAATTTGGAGGGGCAGGAGGTGGGCAGCTGGGAACAAGCTGGCCTACGTTTCCCAGAATGCTCCCAGGCAGCATTTGATAGGTTATACCCTTTCTTGCAGGTTTTGTTTCAGCTCTAGTCCTGATCCAAAGGCTCGGGTAACAGTATCCAAAACATAAGCCCTTTTCAAACGGGCCCAGGAGGAGCCGTGGTGTGGGGGGGAAGGGGGGTGGTGCGAGTGCACACCCATCTCTACCGATCTCTACACACAAAGGCATTCCCGTTTTGTCCAGTGCCTCCGTGTGTGGGGGAATCGGTGGAGATGGGTGGGGCACGGGAGCGCACACGCACACCCACCCATGCGCACCGGCGCTCATACAGACGCCCCCCCCGCCCACCCAGTCGCCCATGTGGGTGAGGGAAGGGGGGCGTCTTGTGTGAAAAGGGCCTTAGAAAGCTCATACAAATCCCTTTAAAACCAACCCACCCCTTTTTAGGGGATTTGTATGAGTTTTCTATGTTTTGGATACTGTTGCCCAACCCAAACCTTTGGATCAGGACTAGAGTTGAAACAAAGACTTTCAAGATGTCAGCCGCCATTGCTGTGCCTAAGGGATTGGCGGCCCCGCGTAAGCGACTTCTGGCCGCCGGCAATGGGGTGAGCCCCGCCAAGCCGGGGCACTCCACAGCTCCTCCCCTTGCCCCGCCTACCCCGACGGCCCCGCTGGCTCAGCCCCAGCCGGGCGGGGCGACCTTCCAGGTCCCAGAAACGGCGCCACACACAGCAAGCTGCTCCGCGCGGCTCGCAGCACGCCAGGGGGCGGAGCCTGCTCAGTAAGAAGCCGACGCTGAGAGAGCTCAGTGCTGGTGGTGACTGAACGCAGACCGGTCGACCGAAAGTTAAGTACTTGTGTTTAACCCTTGTGGAATACTCCATACGACCCGTATTGTGTGTCGTGACCCTCCCTCCCTCGCTTCCCGAACAGAGTGTTTCCTAGCTTCAGCGTGTGTGTGTGTGTGTGTGTGTGTGTGTGGAGAGTGCTTGTGATACGGTGTGTGGTTCCCCCCCATCCCCCTCCGTGGGTCTTTTCCTTTCCCCCCCTCCCTCTGTGAGCAAGCCCCGTCCCCTTCTCCTCTGGCCTGTTCCCTGTTCCCGGTTTCCTCGCACCATGGGCCACTGTTTCCCCTCCCGGTCCCAGGTGTGAGTGCAGCTGTGGGCGAGGCAAATGGTTGGGGCCTTGTTCTGTCCTTGACCTTGGCGCCCAATGATGATAGGGGCCTTGTCTCAGTGAGACACTATCCTGATGGGCATTTATCCCAGAGTGTACCAGCTGAGGGTAGGACTAGGACCCGAGGCGTGTGTGTTCCTTCCCCCTTCCCCCCTGACACAAGAGAGGGTATACCTGTCAAAATTATGGTGCCCAACCTGACCCAGTAACACCAGGTACTAATTGGTATCCAATTAGTGCCGCACAGGCTACCCGATTTTAATGGTTTCCGGTACTGATTCACTGAGTTCTGGCACCAAATTTCTGTTTTTCCATTACCGCAGTAGGTTGGTAAAATGGAAAACTGGTAACTCAGTAATGGTAATATCTGGTATTTCAAGCAACTGGGTGCCTGACTTGGTACTCAGGTACTGATCAAATACCCAACAGACTGCCTGAAATTGCCGGTATTACCCACAGGTGTCAGGGACTGACGCGGACTAGGAGCTCTACAGAGAAAGGGGGGTTGTGGATGAGAAGACACGGACAACCCCAAACATCTCACAGAGCACAGAAACCAGATTAACAGCCCAATGGTGGGGTAAATGCCCCCTCAGGGTGGTATGGCAGCTATGTTATGAGGCTATGGCCAGACTTCATCACAGGGAGCTACCTCCTTGTAGAACAACCCCCAAGAAAGACTACCAGGGAGGGCCATTTAGGAGAGAGGACAAAGGAAGTGCAGGGGAGGAGAGGTATTGCGTGCAGAGTTACCCAAATACTAGAAGGAACTTAGATAGACCCAAAACTATAAAGGAATTAGGGATGGGCAAATGCGGTTTGGATGTTTGGAGTTTGGACCGAACTCCGTCTGTTCAGATGTCCGAACCGAACGTCCGAACCAAACCAGCAGCCCTTTCCCAAAATGGTGCTGGCAGCATCGGCGCCATTTTGGAAAAGGACAGCCAGTCTGCGCATGCACAAAATCACTGCCTCAGTCCGTCTGCCCTTTTCCAATATGGCGGCGATGCTGCCAGCCCCATTTGGGGGAAAGAGCGCACCTGAGCGCCGGTGGCCATTTTGCGCATACACAGTTTAAATTTTTTAAAATTTGTTATTGTTTTAATGAAAACAGACGCTTTCCCCCGTCGTTTTTGTTACCCTGGGCTGTCGTCGTAGTATTTTAATTACTAAAACGAACGGGCCATTGTTCGCTTTAGTAATTAAAAACAAAACGAAAACAAATTGCACACCCTTAATACTCAGGGGGAGAAGAGGAGCCATAACAACAAGGAGCCAGACCTACAGTAACCAAAACACGAGCTAAGGGAGGATTAAGGGCTTAGCCGATAAAGAAATCACAGTATATAAAGCCCAGTAGGGGAACAAGTGCTAGAAAATACAACTTGATCCAGTGAGCAAGGACAAACTCCACGCAGACAAGAACATACCCAGATTCTCCACCGTTTTCCTGCTGCCCCCAGCATGCCTTAAGTACAGGCTGGGATCAATCGTATCCAGAGAGACCAAGCAAGCCGAGTCAAGATCCCTAAACCCCGCACTTCAGCGTAGGGGAGCGTGTGCGGCCACAGTGCCTGCCACCATGGGCAAAGGAAGCCACCACGGGGCAAAAACCAAGCCAAGGGCTGGGGGTTTGAGGCCTGGCCCTGACAACTGGGGGTAAATGTGTTACTAGTGTTAGCTCTAAGAGTGTACTGTTAACAGACATCGCGTTGGCCTGCTTCGGCCTAACTGGGCCGGCGTGATGCCTGAACATTTGCTGTTTATTCTTTTATTTTATCACATTCCTATTCCATCCCCTCCGGTTCACGCATCTCGGGGTGGCTCGCAACATCTTAAACACTTTAATAAAACAGTTAAAACCATGAAACATTAAAACCCCAAGCAAAACAAAAACACAAACCCTCTATCCCTCCAACCCTTACTCCTCTCCCTCGCTAAAAGCCTGACGGAACAGCCGGGTCTTACAACGCCGACGGAAGGAGGCTAAGGAAGATGACACTCAGATCCCCATCGGGAGGGCATTCCACAGCCTAGGGACGACCACTGAAAAAGCTCGATCATTGGTGCCCACACAGTGTGTCCGGGGTACTTCCAAAACCACCCCCCCCGGATGACCGTAGAGATCGATTGAAGACCCGGGGTGTGTTCTGGACCTGCCAGATGTGGGCCTGAAACAAACCCCGCCAGAGTGATGGCTGGGCCAGAAATGTGGGCCTAGAACGAAGCAGGCTCACGGTCTGGCCTTGCGAGCCGCCCAGGTAGGTCTGAGCTGGGTGAACAGGGGGGCACGTCTGTTCGTGTCCCTGCCTGGCCCAGTGTTTGGGGGTCGCCATGGCTTCCTGTCACGGCGGTGGGGGTGGCAGAGCTGGCCTGCTATGCGGCGCTTCCTGTCCGCTCCCCCGCTGGGTCAGGCTGCGAGAACGGTCCTGAACCTGCTGGGGTAGGGTGGGGGGAGGGAGTTTGATCTCTTCCCCCACCCCCGGGCAGGGTGCAAGCCGCTCGTCACGTCTGTGAGCACCTTACGTCAGGCCAACATACAAATCTCAATAAATGAATACGTTAAATGTGCAAGTACGAGAGTAGGCCTTTAAATACTCGTGCTGCTCAGCCAACGTGTGGAGACCAGCAAGCCCTCATTTATAACTTGTTGCCTTTTCCATTAGAAACTCCACATCATTTTTTTCTCGCCAGCTGAGAGAGAGAGAGAGCTCAGTCTTCTGCTGTTTGAAGCTGCTTATCTGTGGAGGCCAAATGTGAATGCCGTGCAGCGGGCAATGTGCTATCCGCTACGCTCAGAGAGAGCTGATCAGACAGACCTAGATTTCCCTTAATGAGGACTTATGTAGCAGTAATTCAATCCAGCACCTCACCTGTGGACGTAAACGAGGCCTTATGATGATGTTGGGAGGAGAGAATTGCTTTTGATGTTGGAGAATTGGTAATTAAGTGGAGAATTGTGCCTGAATAGAAGGGGATGGGGGATGAGAGGGAGGTTAGGAATTGGCTCTGAAATGGACGACAGGACCAAAGGCTGGAGAAATGGGGGATTTCAATGGGAAATGAACAATAGGGGTGTGCAGCAGAATAGCACATCATTTGGTTTTGTGTTTTGTTTACAAAACTCCCTCCGTTTTCGGGGGTTTTCGCAAACAAAATGCTCATTTTCATTTCTTTCATTGCTGTATTTAGTTTATTTTTGGTTGTCCATATCCTTGCTGCATCTCTGATGCTCTGGTTCTGACCTGATATTATTTCCTAGCAATGACCTTGGCTTGCCCTTTGACCAGTCTTGAACTCTGAATTCCCAACCCTGACCATACTGCAGTACCCAAAGTACTTTTTTTTTAAAAAAAAAAAAGTATTGATTCGGACCTGAGCCAGATATTTGCCTGAATCTGTAGCATTAAAGGGATCTCAAGGATGATCTAGTCCGACTCCCTGCTCCAATGTGGGATGTCCTATAACCAGGGACCCGTATATACTTTTAAAAAAAAAACTTCCTCCAAATTCCATAACAAGGAAACCCAAATTCTGCAAGTGGGAAATCCAGATTCCGCAAGCAGAATAAATGATACAAACTAACCAAATCCTCAAAACGACACACAGTTTTAATGTAAATGAGTTTCCCAGCATACCATTGAATCAATTTCAGACACCTTTGTCTTCCAAACACAAGATACCGCACAGACCTCTCAACCGGTATCTTTTCTCTCCAGTAAAGACCCGTGGACAACTCCTTTTTGGCAGCTGTGACACTGGGCCCTATGTTCCTAAGGATCTATGCCAGCATCTCCCAGTGTTGACATCTTATGGGATGCTGTAGCTGTGGGGTGGGATACAGGATGCTGTAGCTATGGGGTGGGATACAGGATGCTGTAGCTGTAGATTTCCTGCATTGAGCAAGGGGTTGAACTAGATGACCTCTGAGGTCATCAGTTAGTTCATGGTGCTGGCATCCCATTGGCTAGCTCACAGCGCTCCCTTCTCAAGCTGTGTTTCTGAGATGCCAGAGGTGAATTTTGCAACAGTTTGGCCAAGTTACAAATTCTGCAGAAATACCTGCGATCGCAGCAGTGCAGAATTCATAAGGCCCTGACTATAACTACTGCATCCTAGACAGGCGCTTCTCCAGCTGGTTTTTGAAAACATCCAAGGAAGGAGATTCTGTGGCGTCTTTAGGCAACCAATTCCATTGTCCAACTGCTCTTACAGTTAGGAAATGTTTCCTAATAACTACCTTGTACTTTATCTTTTTGAGCTGAAGCAGGTAGGGATGGGCGAATGCGGTTCGGAGTTCGGACCGAACTTGGTCTGTTCGGATGTCCGAATCGAACTCTCGAATAACCAAACAGTTCAGTCGTGTTCGGATGAGTTCAGATGAGTTCAGGGGCAGGAAAAACATCTTTTCAGGGCCGTAAATTAGGTTTTAGTTTCGTTTCAATTTTGATAGCGCTATTTTTGACTATTCGGACAAGTTCGGCCAACCCGAACTCGGCTGAACCGAACCATCGAACCCGAACTTGGGTTTCGAACCGAACGACCAAACATCCGAACTGCATTCTGTTCGCCCATCCCTAGAAACAGGTACCTGATTTGGTACTCGCAGTGTGCAGTACCTGGACTAGGAGGTAGTGGGGCCTCCCTAGTTTAAGTCTTACCTTAGCCAGAAACTCACTGGGTGACCTTGGACCAGTCTCAATATTCGCTCAGTCTAACCTACCTCACAGGGTTGTTGTGAGGATTAAAAAGTTGTATTAAATTGTTTTATGTGAAGCACTCTGAGTGCCATGACAGGGGTGCGCTATATAAAAATGAAAATTTATGATTATTAATAATTATTATTTATGATTATATTGTGGGAACTGTTTCAGGTATCAGAATTGGTACCTGAATATCGTTCCAGTACCCCCAACCCCCAAAGTTTTGGTTTTCTGTTTTTCAAGTACCCGAAATTACCTGAAAAAAAGACCTCAAAAGTTTTCCAAAATCCAGGACTGGAAGTTGAAAATCTGGGAGTGGAAGTTGAAAAATCAGGATGAAAATGGTATTTCGGTATTCCAGGTACCTGATCAGACACTGTTTTGGGTATCAAAAAGTAGCCAAAATTGTTTAATCAAATCATGTACCACAAATTCAACAGGTATAACTATTTTGCAGGTACCCATTTCAGCTGGAGGCTTAATCTTTTTCCACATGAGTCAGCTGTTTACTCAGTGCGTGCTTTGTTGCCTGACATTGCATAATTTGTGTATATATATATTTCCAAAGTATTGATTTTCGGGGTCATTGCTTCATGGGCCGACTGACTAGGGGATGATTGATCACTTTATTACCGTGCTTGGATTTTTATATTTATCAAATTAAACAGGCAGCAAAGTGGTAGTTAATTAAGATTACATTTCTTTGAGTAGTGCAGCAAGAAGGGAGAGGACCCATAACCCTTTTGTTCAGAGAAAATTTCCTGCCTGCTCTAAAAATAGTCTTTTTGTTATCCACCTCTATCCTGCAGAACAGCTGCGGGACGTGGGCAGAATTGTCAAGTAGGGAGCTGGAGGGAGCTTTCACCCAGAATTCTTAGGGAAAATTCACCAGGGGCAGCTGGTTGGAGGTAGTTTTCTTCTGCCAAAAGAGTGTCTTCCATGATGAACAGTAGAGTGGGTCAATTTATTTTCTAAGACGTAAATTCACAGCTTATCATCTGAGTAGACAGGATTCCAGATGATGGGTTGACTTTTTAATTTTAAAAATTTTAAACAATACCCGATTTAGTGCTTGACAGGCTGCCTTATGGTACTGATTTGCCATTGTTTCATCGCAATTTTCTGATGTCCAGTTCTGATTTACTGACATCTAGGGATGTGTGAACAGAACCGAGTTAGAAAATTTGATTCAGTTTGGTTCGGTTCGAAAGTTCGGTCGACCGAACTGTTCGAAAGTTCGGTCGAATTCCGAACTTCCGAACCAAGTTCATACATTCAAAACCGGGTTTTTTGGCCTTCCGAACTGGTTCGGATTCGACCGAACAGTTCGGTCGAATTCGAGTTCGGTTCGAAAGTTCGGTTCGGTCGATCGAACTATTCGAGTTCAGTCTGAACTCTGAACTTCCGAACCGCGCTCACACATCCCTACTGACACCCACTACTGTTTTTTCAACTTCCAGTCCTGATTTATTGTTTTACTAATTGGTAAAACAGTAGATCGGTAACTCGGTGTGGCAGGCTGCCAGGTGCAATCCTCCCTCTAGCTCTCTCATGCCTTTACTCATGGGCGTTAGCTAGCCTGGCCACAGAAGCACGAGCCTCCAGGCAGCTCCTTTGAATTGGGTCAGGTGCATCTAGCTTGAGTCTCTTTCAAACCTGCCCTCCTCACTCCCCTACAGGCAGTCCCAATCGTCCTGGGAAAAAGGAGGTTCTCTCAGCCTCGCTGAATCCCCAGAGCAGCCCAGTTCAACCAAAAGTGCCTCTCCAGCTCTACAACCCAGTTTTCTCACACCTGGGTTCTGGGCTCTGTCTCCAGGCCGTGATGGTGGTGCTGGCTTCTCCAATGGCCTGGGATTTCCTTCTGTCTAAAGCAAGAGTGTTTCCTCCTCATCACAGCCTCCCCTTTGCCATTGCGAGCTCTTGGTCCCCAGTCTGATCTCCAGCCTACATTTCCCACTCTCCACTCCTTCTGCATTCTGGCTTCTCCACCTGTCTCTCCTGCTGGCCTCCCGCAGGTGGACATCGGGTGCCTCACTTAGACTTCCTTGGCCGGAGTTCCTTAAAGGGCGCACACTGACACAGCTCCACTATAGCCTGCTCCCAGAGTGCTGTTTTTTGCAAATCTCTGTTACTCTGGGTATTTTTAGATAGACAGCTGCCCTACCTCTGCTCTGCCTCACCCCCTGGTGGACCATCTGTTTAAAGGCGGAGGCAGGGCAGGCTGTCCATGCTCCGGGGCTGCTCCACTGGCGGTATTCCGACCGGAACATCCTGGAGCACCAGAAGTGGAGCCGGCTTCCCAAACTTCCTGCCACCTCCCCCCCCCCCAAAAAGTTTCAATTTCTCCAGGTTACCAGGGGGACCCTCAGCTGACTTGGGAGAACCCGGAGCTTCCCTTGTGGAACATCGTGGAATTTCAGCAGCCCTTTTGGGGGCAGACAGAATGACCTCGGAAAGACGCATGATAATCCCTTTGCCCAGCCCCTGCTGACGTGGCCATGCCTCCTTTGGGTGAGAGCGCAGAGGAAGGGACTAAACCCAGTGGAAGGATCAGCCTGGGTTTCTGGATGATCAGTTGATTGATATATTTTCCCTTTTCGCAGTGTGCCCCATACTATTTAAGGCTGGCTACCTATGTCAAGAAAGCCCACGCAATCATCAAACCTGGCAGAGGGACGGAAGACCCAAAGGTAAGTAGAGGTTCCAAATTTCTAACAATAGATGCACCCAGAGGGGAGAGAGGGCCACTTTTGTAGACTAAAAAAACCCTCCATGGACTGAGGATTAATTCACACACTATTGCCCATGCAAGGTGGTTGTGGCAGCTTCTAACAGCCACACCAGCAGTCTGGGAAATGCGTGGGACTTCACTGGTCATTACCTGAAGAACCTAGGGATGCTGGTTGGAAGTTGGTGGTTCCTGAAAAGTGAGAAATACAGAAGGTCGCTGGGACAGCAGAGGACTGCATGGAGAAATGTAAGTCAGGGAAAATCCCCCTAAACCGTACACACAAGCACGAGTTCCACAATAAGAGCTTACCTTTCTTGTTTAATTCCTCTTGTACACAAAGGTAACTATCATGCCCCCCCCCGCCCTTTATCTTTAACTCTGTGTTTGTGTGTACCCAGGGGAGGTTACAGTGAGTGAGGAGGTAGTTGCCTATAAGGAACTTCCTGGAACTGGTTCCCTTGGGACCCTGGAGGTGGTGGTTGGCGCCACTCTACCATCACTTTGCTGTGGCTGGGCCTATGTGGCATGGACTAACCCATGTAGGACTGTTGTGGCCACTCTCCCGTAGCTTCTTGATCGCCCCTTGTCCCTGTTTATCCCTTGCTCTGCTCCGCTTCCTGATTGGCTGGCTGGCAGTAGCAGGAAGGTGGGTGGCTTATATGATCATCCTGCCCTTCCTGTATTTGGCATCTGTCCCTTTGACTCTGACCCCACTCCAAAGAGGCCCCAATCCTGCACCTACTTCTGGCCCTGATCCTCTTATTCCTGACGCTCCTTCTCCACAAACCTTGTATGAACTAGCCCGCAGTGAGGCAGGCTGGATGCTGCTCTCTTCAAGAACTTGTCAGCATGACCCCTCCGTTTCCAAGGGGAGGGAGATCTTCCACATCCTGAAGGATAATGGAAGGATGAGGCCTATGCTGCGGGAATGAAGCCTAACTTTGAGTTCATGAATGTCAACAACTCAAATTCCATTGACTTCAATGGTGTCCAGATGGCACCCTGAGACGACTTCTTTATGGGGAGGGGTGAGGGGGAAGGAATTCCAATAGATTTCCTACCCACAGCCCTTCTACAGGCCTGCAGAGGTCTGGGGGAAATGACCCTGTTTTGAAGCGATAGTCCTATCTTGAGAATCACCAGGGCATCTCCACGCTCGGGTGCATTCAGAGTGGGTCCGAGCGCTGTCCTTATTTGCTGGCTGGACTCCTGTTATAGAAAGAACTTCCTTTAAAAGTCTTCATTAAAAAATTCCTTGTTGTCCCGCCTCAGGTTTGTTGTGAGCAGAAATGAGAGGCCTGGTGTCTCAGGAGGAGTCCTCTCCCTGTCTCTGCAGCTCCCCCACTCTATTCCTGGCCACGAAGGAGTATTGATAGATATGTATGTAATGTATATATGTACAACTGCAGCTCTCCTCCCTGCCAGATGGCTGCTTCTCCTCGGGCAACAAGGAACCCAAGCCGCCCACTCCCTTGCCATCCCAGAGAGCATCACAGAACAGGAGACCAGAGAGAGAGCATGCAGAGGCAGGTCACACCACCTCAAATGTTGCTCGTTGCCACATGTTTGAAATAGGAAAGCACCGGACTAGCAGAATCCCCATGAGCATTAGAACAGACTGTCGTCGGGGAAAGGTGTCATGAGGGCGCAATATCTCATCTCCTCTGGAAACCTCAATTGAAATCTGACTCTGGTGCATGCAACTCATGTTCCTTCTGAATAATGAGGCTAAGACGAGTCTGTGATAGATTGGCTCCCAACTGGGCCAGTCTCGCAGGATCTCTGCCTCAGTTTACTTCCAAATAGCAGGCCTCAGACTCGCACGTCTCCACAGTCAATGGCTTGATCCTGATTATTATTGATGCAGTAAGTAACAGGGTAACGGTTGCCGATCATTTCAGCATAGGATGGATGGATATTGCTCTCTGCAACTGTCTCGGTTCTAAAGAAAGTTAAGCAATCTATCAAGGTGTACAGCAAGTTACCAAGTTGGGTAGCTTGAACCCAACGCCCTCGGGACCTTGGAGACAGCGGCTGACTTCACAGCACCACCATCTCACTCTGGCCAGCGTGACGCATTGGCTATGAAGGCCTATCCTAGCGCTGGTCAGGCCACACCCCTCCTTAACCCTGCTCCACCCCCCAACTTCCTGGTTGGCTTCCTGGTGTATAAAAGGTCACTGGCGTAGGCTAGGAATCCCCTAAAGTGAAAGGAAATGTCCATATTACAAAGATGTTCAGGAGGACATAGTCCATTATGTCCTAGTGTGTCCTTTATTCAGTGATACTAGGAATTGCTTGATCCTGAGCTTATGTGATGATGTAGGATTTTTCTCTAACTCTGAGAAATTAATCTGGCGGCTTCAACAGACCAATGAGTCTTCTGTGAAGTGGCTGGCTTCTTTTGCTTCCCAGGCTGAGGCACTACGATGTGAATTTGTATTTCACTCATGAGGATATATCTATGTAAAATGTAGTGCATACCAGACTCCATACTTGTTTTTGTCTTGTGATTCTCTTTTTGGATTTATTTGTTGTTTATGGATCGTGGTGTTAGCTGGTATCCGAATAAATTGAATTACAATAAAAGGCCACGGACGCTGGGCAGATCATTGGTCACCATCCTGTTTTCCCTTCCTGGTTTGTGTCTGCTCTGTGTAGCCTTTGGATGGGCTCTGGAGTCTGTCAGCCCCATGCTCAGAAACCTACCTTCCTGCCCTTGTCTGTATGTCTTTGTCTGTCTGTCATGTTGTTGGGTGGAGCCTTTGTGTGTTTACTATCGGTATTGGATTAATCCAATACTACCAGTAACGGCCAGTATCGGATTAATCCGACAATACTGATAAATACTGGTATTGGAATACTGGACTTTTAACATTGCCGGCTTTACCAGATTTTTTTACATCGCCACCATTTAACAACGGCTGCAAATTAAAAAAAACTAAAATCGGCAATGTTAAAAATTCAGTATTCTGATACTAGGGTTGTGCGAACAGAACGCGGTTTGAATGTTCGGTCGTTTGGTTCGAAACCTGAGTTCAGGTTCGGTTGCTTGGTTCGGCGGAGTTTGGTTCGGCCGAACTTGGCCGAACATTCAAATTCGGTATCGGTATTTGGTATCGATAGCGCTATTTTTGAAGATTTTTTTCGGTATCAGTATCACTTGGCCCTGAAACCACCCCTGGTCTCCACCCCTGGTGCCAGGAAGTCCGCTCCTCAGCTGCCTTCCCCTTCCAGTCACGTTTTCCCCACCTGAAGTCACATTTTTCCCGCATCCGAACATGACCGAACTGTTCGGCCATTTTCGAGTTTGGTTCGGACGTTCAGTTCGGACATCTGAACAGACCGAGTTCGGTCCGAACTCCGAATCGTGTTCGCACATCCGTATCTGATACCGGTAAATCCAGTGTCGGGAGATCTGATACCGGTAAATCTGGTATCCGGTAATCCCACTGAAGTCCCACCTCTGGTGTTTACTTGGGATCAAGCTCCATGCCTGCTAGGATGCCTGCTCCACATCTGTGATGGGATGACCATGAGCCTACCTTGTGTGAACATCTCCATATGCCTGCGTCACCTGTTCTGTTCTCTAGTCTGGATGTTCATTCTTGACACCTCCCCACCCCTGATCCTGCTCTGTTCTTCCTGATTTTGATCCTGCACTGACTCACCTGGACCTAATTCTGCATCTGGTCTCCATGCCCCAGCCTTGGTTCTTGACAGAAGGTGTGGTGCGAAGGAATGTTTGGTGGAAGAGAGAGGTTTTAAGGCAGGATTTGAAGGTTGAAAGGGAGAGTGTATGTGCTCTGGGAGGAGCAGAGTGTATGTGCTCGGGGAGGAGCAGAGTGTATGTGCTCGGGGAGGAGCAGAGTGTATGTGCTCGGGGAGGAGCAGAGTGTATGTGCTCGGGGAGGGCATTCCGGGCACAGAGGGCAGCATCAGAGAAGGAGCAAAGACCATTTGGAGAGCAGGACTCTGGTGTAGGGGAGAGTGGGGCAGAAGAGGAGAGAAGTTCCTGGGTGGATTATGGGGACAAGCTTGCAGAATGCTAGATCTCACTATGACTGCCTGAAGCCAGAGCTTCCATAACCTCACTTCCCAAAATCTCTTATTAGTCAACAACCTCAAGCAAAACACCCCATCGGGTTTTCTCCATGACGGCCAAGTAGAAGGATTTAAAAACCAGTAAACTGTTGGAAAAGCCAGCAGAGTTGGCAAGTCTGACGTCAGCATCACCCAGAACGAGAAATGAAACAGGGACCCCGCCCACAGCCCAAGTGTGGAAACCCTTTGCAATCTACACTAACTGAACTCAAAATCTCACTTCAAGTCGATACCCATCTTTACTCTGCTGGGGATCCATTTTGATTATTCTGTTTCTGTTTTGGGGGGGCGAGGGTCCTTTAAGAAGGATTGCTCATGACCTTTGCTCTGTCCCCTCCTGAGGCTACAAGAGGAGTGAGCCCTGGCGAGGAATGAGGAAGGAGATGTCCCAGTTGCTGAGCGGATCCTCAGTTGAAGACTGGAGCAGAGAGGCCTTGGATCAGGAGGGAAGTCCAAAGACTGTGAGTTAAGAACTATTTTATGGTTTGTCATTGCAGACACTGTGAATAAACCTAAAGGGGTGATGGGAACCGTACGTTTGTGGATGGTTTGGGCTGACCCTCCAAGGACTTAGAGGCTGGTGGCCATCTGCCTTGTCACTGGTTGTTTTGGTTATGCCATTTTTGGCAATATTTGCACTGTTGCTGTGCGGAAATACCAAAATGGCTAAATATCAAACGGGAAAACCTCCAAAGGCTTGGTTCACCAAAGCCCAAGCATTTAGCAAAGGCAATGTAAGACCTACTTACTTAGTCAGGCTTTTTAGTGGGTGGGAATAAGGTTTGAAGGCCGGGGGTGACAGTGGTTTTAAGTGGGATGCTATATAGTTTTGTAATATTACTGGTTTTATTTTTTTAATCTGTCAGCTGCCCTGAGACTTTGGGAAAGGGCAGGGTATATATTGAAACAAGCAAACAAATAAATAAATACTAGAGCTGAAACTCGCCCTCGTCATTCTTGAAAATCTCGGCAAGAATCGACTTCTCGCCAAAAATTGCGAGAATGTAGACAGGCCGAGAATTGGCCGATTCTCGACCTGTTCGCCTGCAAAATGAGCCTGGCCAAAAACGGAGACTGCACGTGCACAAAATGGCCACACCGCACTGCACATACACGCCCCCCCCCCCCCAGTGGGCATTTTGCACATGCCTAGAGCGTCTTTCGGGTTTCAAGAACCCACAAAAACTGATCTGTGCGTGTGCAAAACGGCCGCCGGTGGGCCGTGTGTGCACAGAGTGGCCGTGGTTGCCATTTTGCTCACGTGCAGATTGCATCTGAGATTTTCGAGAATCTTGAGAAATTCTAAAAAAATCTCGGTGAGATCCCGCGAGATCTCGCCGAGGGCTGCAAGAATGTGTGGGATTCTTGTTTCAGCCCCCATAAATACCACCCCCTTGCCAAAATAAGATATCTTTCAGTCGCGGATAGTGTTCAAAGTGCTACCTGAAAGTTAATTAATTTATTTAATTTGACTTTTTAAAGCCACCCTTCCCTGAAGGCTCAGGGCAGCTAACATCATTGTAAAAACAAACACATAAAATACAAAAGATAAAACCAAGAAACCTACATATAATAGACTACCTATAGTATAATAGACTACTATTATAATACTTATAATAATAAACCCCCAAATCCTAGCCCCTTCTGCTAAATGCCTGGCCAAATAAATAGGCCTTTAATTGCCAAATAGGCCTCTGGAAGATGCCCAGACTTAGGGGTTTGACGAACTTCCAAGGAAGTTCCAATGCTGTGGAGCAGCCACCAAGAATACTTCTCTGCATGCCCGCCTGGGTGGTAGGGACCTGGGTAAAGTAGAGACAGATAGCTCTTTTGCTATCTGTGGGTAATATCCACATTTTCAAATACTATGTCAGTTAATCGATGGGCTACCCTATTACCACCTATCAGGTATCCAGATGCTCCCCAAATAGATAATTTCTGATACCAATATTTCCAGTTACCAATCTGTAAATTGGGACGGAAAAAATAAATAAATCAGGACCTGAAGTCAATATTCCAGGACATTAGGAACTCGAATCGGGCCAAAACTGGTCATTACCTGATATTTTCAAGTCAATTTAAGTACCAAACATTCAATGGCTATACCCGTTTCTGCAGGTACTCGGTTAAGCTCTAGACCTGGGCCAATGGAAGAATCTTGCAAAACAGATCTTAGAAACTCTCAACTGATCTTAGAAGTCTTGGTGGGACATTGGAATAACACCTGCAGATAATAAGCCTTCTATTCACTTCAGCACGGCCCAGAGACATAATTCAGTAGCAATAATCTCTCTTCCACTTGGGCAGTCAGAGAAAACGGCTCTGTTTGCCGCACGGTTAAAAGCGCAACTAATTCCCAACAAGCCAATCTTTCTCCGGCGCTTTGAGAAAAAAAACTCCCATAAAAAACGTCTTTCTGCTCATAAATGAAATTCAACTCTAGATATTCCCCCTCGGTCCTCGGATTAGCTTAAATGTTTGGGAACAACAAGGCATGAAATATGCATTGGGGAGGAAAGAACTGTGCCTGTTTTGTTTCTTCCCCCACCTCCTTTCCATCACTGAGGAGATGCGTCTCTGCAAATCTCCACTTCCCAGCTCCCGTCAGCATTTATGGCTTTTGCACATCATCAATGAATGTGGTTATGACATTATTAATGCTTCGATACTTCTGCATAAGATAATGGACAATTGCCTTTAAATACCTCGTCTAGATGCACGGTAAGAAACGCACATTCAGTGGGGATGTCAAAGGATGCTGGGTTTTACCACCTGCAGCATTCTGGCATCGCTCCCTCTAGAAAGAACCTGATCAAGTTCAGGATTAGGGCTGAAACGAATACCTGTAAAAACGGGTAAGTGGTAACACCCATCAAATTTCTGGTACTTGAATCTACTCAAAAATATCGACTACTGACTGGGACCTGATTTTGTCCTAATTTGAGTACCTGATGTCACAGAAGTAGGATGGGCAAACAAAACCAAGTTTGGAAATTAGGTTCGGTTCAGTTCAGAAATTCGGTTTGGTTTGGAAGTTCGGTTCGGTCGACCGAACTATTAGAGTTCGGTCCGAACTTCCGAAGAAATTTCGGAAATTCAAACCCCATTGAACTAAATGGAACATTATCTTTTAGGGATGGGAGAACAGAACCGAGTTCGGAAATTCGGTTCGGTTCGAAAATCGAGTTCGGTTCGGACGTTCGGTTCGGTCGACCGAACTGGTCGAGTTCGGTCCGAACTCTGAACTTCCGAATCGCGTTCGCCCATCCCTACGCAGAAGTGCCATATTGGGTCAGGCCGACGGTCCCATTGAGCCCAGCATCCTGTCTCTGACAGTTGCCAATCTCAGTCACTTGGGAGAAATACCCAACAGGTCAAAATGGGGCGATCCAATCCCCCTTGTTCACTCCCAGCTCCCAACTGTCAGAGGTTACATCCCACAAGCTACTTGGCTAATAGTCATTAATGGACCTATCACCCAAGAACTTATCCAATCCCTTTTAAAGCTTATGTATGCTACAGACTTTGACCACCTTCTCTGGCAACAAGTTCCACAAGTTAATTGTACATTGAGTGGGAAAAATACTTTAAAAATCGTTTTAAAACCTGCTGCCAGTTAGTTTAATGGAGTGTCCCCTAGTTCCAGTGCAATTTGAGAAGATAAACAACTACTCCCTATTTTTGTGTTCCACCCCACTCATGGTTTTATAAACTTCCGTCCTATCTCCTCTCAATCATCTCTTCTCCAAGATGAAGACCCCAACTTATCAAGCCTATCCTCCTTTTCTGGTTATTTCCTATACCTGTTGTGGGATTTTTTTCTCTGCATACTCTGCTGATCTATAACGCACGCTCACGTACCCCCCAGATTTGCTCCAAGGCTACACAAAGTGCACAATACAGAGTAAAAGGGGCAATCACTCAAAAGACTGTATGGACAGCTACTCTAGCCTGATCTCCTATTCTCTAGGTATAGGAGTTCCGAAAGTTCGGGGGATGTAAGAGACATGAGGCTTCAGATACAGATCAGAGAGGACTGCGGGAAATGAAAAGGTTGACTAATAACCGACGGGATGTTTTGGAAAGGAATAAACCGAGTTCTATGTTACTGGTAGGGGTGGGAATTTTGCTTTCAGATAGAACCAAAACGGTCTGAAAATGGCTGTTTCGGTTTTTAAACGGTTAACCGAAATTACGGTTCTTTTTCAGTTCTGGCATTTTTGGGGTTTTTTCATTGATTTTTTCCCCCCCCCGGTTTGTTCTCATTGACTTCAATGGGAGAAAATCCATTGAAGTCAATGAAAAAAACAACAACAAAAAACCTGGGGAGAAAAAAATCAGTGGGAAAAACCTGAAAAAAACAAAACCGAAATTAGATCAGAAAATCAAGAACCGAAACTGAAATTCCTCCCAGAGTCCCGTCCCTAGTTTTGTTTTATTTATTATTTATTTAGTATCCTGCAATCCATTCCGCCTCAGGTGGCTTGGGGCAGCTAACAAAAATAATAAAAACACATTAATGTAAATACAAACCAATATAAAATCTATAAAAACCAGTGCATTATTAAACTGCTGGAGTGTAACACAACCCCCCAACCCAACCTCCCCACCACTACCCGTCTCCCCCGCCAAAACCCTGGCAGGACAGGTTGGTATCTCCAATTTCCGGTACTGAGCTTCTGACTTATCGTCCCAATTATTCCAACTTTTTGTCCCAATTTCTGATTGGAAAACAGTAAATTGGTAACTTTGGAAATACCCATATTTTTGAGTACCCTATCGTCGGGTACTGACACGGTGCTCAAATTCGGGTATTATTATCTATGATTAGCAAAAGCACTACTCATCTGAGCTCTAGTTGTAATCTACCCCGAGGCCTTGGTTGACTTGAAGTACAAATAAATAAACAAATGTACAAATTGGGAATGACGTAAGATGTTGGATTTTTTGGGGGGATCCAAGAAAGCTTTTACTGTGGCTTTGATCAAGGTGGCATTGGCAGCCCTGGGGCATCCAAACGGTCCCTTTTGACCCTAAGAGCTATTACCACCCACAAACGTAGAGCTCATCCTAATGTCCCTGCTTGTGGAGCAAAGGGAGGCTTTGCGTACTGTCTTCTCAGTGCAGGAGGTTGTCAAACGTCTCTTCTTATATACCACCCCCGTCCCTCCTGAGGTCTTACAATCACCACTCTAGGAAGCTCATTCGCAAGGCTGGTGTTTTTGTAATTTTCCAATGAAAGAAAATGGCATCTGCACATGGCCTGGCCTGTGTGATTGGGAGGGATCGCACAGGGGTTCCTAAGCAAGGTAGCCTAGGGGACCTCTCTTCCCTTGGCAAACCCACTGCCCGCTGCTGTAATCCTAAGCAGCCCTTTAGCCCTTCCTCTGAGGACGCCTGTGATAAGTAGAAGGACCGGAAACCTGGTGCTCCTTTCAAAGCCTCTCCGAAAGGGGCAGCTTAGCAGCTCCCCGCAGACAGGAAAAGCAGCACTGATGCGAGTATATGGAATGTTTTTGTGGCCGGCACTTATTGTCCATTAGATAGATTTTTGTCCCCTGCCAGTCTTGGCTTGCCCGTAAAAGGCCTGTATGCCATTATTACTCATCAAAGGGCGCTTGAGCAGGGAGCATGAAATGGTGGCTTGAAAGCCACTTTAAAGCTTGTTCCTTGCAAATAACAAAAGGGGAGGGGTGTTGGGAGCTAAGAGGGGCTGGAAACACAAAGCATTTGCGATCTGAGCCACCGTGTTTGGGGCTGCCTTTGCGTTTGGTTCTTTTTTACCTGGAAACCCTTGTATTATTTTCCCTCCACAGACACACCCCTGGGCCGATCACAAATAGCTAACTTGGTTGAAATCACATTCTTACACGCCGGTGTAAATGTAGAGTAATTCCATTGAAATCCATGGGCCTGACTCTGCTCATGGTCTTTATACTTTGGTGTAAATCTACAGCAATTCAAATGAAATCGCCAGTGGTCCTGGTGCTAGTTCTATTCATACGTCATGGCGTAAATAATGAGTAACTCTAGGTAAAAACAGTTGTGCGGGTAGAGCAGCGACTCCCCGGCCTTGCCCAGGGCGGAAACAGTGGACACCCCTTCAAGTCAGGGAGGGGAACCAAACAAATGTGCCCGATGCCAGAGAGCCATCGCAGCATCTGTATACCCCAGGTAGGGTACCCCTCTCCGCACTCTCTGCTTCTCTGCGGGGGCAGGCAAGGAGGGGAGTTCGCTGAGGAGGCAGCTGCCTCACAAAGAACAACAACAACAAAAAACCCCACTGAGCATGAGCAAAATGGCCACCGGGGCTGCTCTGTGCATGCACCGCCCTTGTCCAAAATGGGGCCGGCAGTGTCGGTGCCATTTTGGAAAAGGGCAGTTGTTCTGCGCAGGTACGGAACGACACCGCACGTGTGCAGAAGGGCTGCGGCGGCCATTTTTAGATGGGTGTTTGGGGTGTGTGTCGGTGTACATGGCCGGTTGGGGGATGGGTGTGCGCCACACCATGGGCGGTGGGTGTTTGTGGGTGCGCGCTTCTGATTCACACCCACCATCACCCGCCCATCTACACCCACAGGGCCCTCCGTAAAACTGGAGGAAGATCGGTGGGTGGAGGTAGGTGTGTGTCCGTGGAAACGGCCACCCACCCCCGCCACCTACCGCGGCCAAAGACCCATCCCCCCACCCACCTCCGTCCATCTGAAACCAGCCATAGAGTGTCGCCTTGTTCTAGTGCTCTTAGTGAGGGTAAATAACCACTCCCTATTAACGTGTTCCACGCCACTCATGATTTTATAAACGTCTATCATGTCCCCTCTCAGTCGCCTCTTCTCCAAACCGAAAAGCCCCAACCTATCCAACCTCTCCTCGTACGGGAGCCGTTCCATGCCCGTGATCATTTCTGTTGCCTTTCTCTGTGCCTTTTCTAGTTCTTCTACGTCTTTTTTGAGATGGGGGCGACCAGAACTGCACACAATATTCCAGGTGTGGCCACACTATAGATTTATATAGAGGCATTACCATATTTTCAGTTTTATTCTCTATCCCTTTCCAAATAATTCCTAACATTCCATTTGCCTTTTTGACGTCTGCCGCACACTGAGCTGAGGATTTCGATGTATTGTCCACACCGACTTCAAGATCCTTTTCCTGAGTGGTAACCCCTAATTTGGAACCCAGCATTGTGTAACATAGAGTTTGGGTTATTTTCCCCGATGTGCGTCACTTTATGTACCTGATGTTACAAGGTCAAGGCAAATGGTGCAATTTTCCTGGGTATACCTGCATGTCCTTTTTTTCAGTTGTAGGTAGAAGGTAGGAGTGGGATCCTAAGGGATGAGCCTGTATAAGGAGGTGTATAAAGGAGGAATTCCTGGGGGTGCGGAGGTAGAGAGAAGGCCTGAGAGAAGTGGTACGGCTTTAGGAGGGATCTGAAGGTCGTGAGGGAGGGATAATTTTTGAAGTGTGTTGTTATTGTCTTTATTTCACCAGAGCTTTTCTTCCCCCTCTTGTTCCTGGGAAGGTGGGTGCCTGAAACTTTGGTCTGGGGCGGGACCCCAGGAAACCATTGGCCACAGGGATCCTACCCTTGCAGACGTGGGTTCACTAGGGGTGAAAATCACAACACCAAGCTGGAAACGCGCAAACTCTCTGAATGTGGGGTTAGCTACCCCACTTTCCCAGTATGCAGGGCTACTATCCCTCAAGGAAACCCATGATTGGTACACCCATTTCAGTGACATACACTGGCTTAATGTGGGAGCAGAATCGATGCCTTCTGCATCTTTGAAAACGGGAGTTATGGTGTCACAACAATCATCCTATGGCATTTTTAATGGAGAAAATGTCAGACTGTTATATAATGCAGGGAAGTCTGCAATTAGTTTATAAAGGAGGGGGCGTCTGCCACCTCATTACTGCAGCTGTGTCATATTAATAAAGCGGCGTCAGGGAAAGCACATAAGAAGAGCCGTCCTGTGGAATTTTGGGGGGAAAGAAACAGTTTCCGCATCCAAGCTGTCTAGGGAAGGGGTTGGGGAATGAATGGGAGAGGAAGGGGTGTGGGAGGAGAAGGTAGGTTTATCTTTATTATGCAGTGTGCCTGGTGCTGGACAGATAGGTCTCAGCTCCAAAGAGTTTACAATCTCGGATGGACAACGGAGCTAAGATAAGGGGAAGGGAGACAGAGATTAGGGACGTGCAATTTCTATCATTTTTATTAGTTACTAAAACGAATGGACCCCCATTCGTTTTAGTAACTAAAGCTCTGAAAATGAATGAATAAGCAAATGATGTGTTTGCTTTCATTTGTTTTTGTTTAAAAAATGAAACAAATTTTTAGCTGATAAGCTGATAAATTTTATGAGTTTAAATAAAAACTAAAATTAAAATAAAAAAAAAAAATCCTGTGCACGCGCAAAATGGCCAGTAGGCTGTTGTGCGCATGCGCGGCCCTTTTCCAAAATGGCACTGGCATCATCACCGTCGTTTTGGAAGGGGGAACCAGTCTGTGCGTGTGGAAAATGGCCACCGGGAATGCGCAGACCGGCTGCCCTTTCCCCCAATGACGCCCATGCTGCCGCTGCCATTTTAGAAAAGGGTGCGCACGAGTGGAACGGCTTGGTGGCCATTTCAATTACATTTTTAAAAAACCACCCTCCCCCCCCCCCCCCCCCCAATCTCTGTGCAGGTTCAAAATGGCCACCAGACCATTCTGTGCGTGGGCATGCTTTTCCAAAATGGCGCCAGCCAGCAACCGTGTCAATGCCATTTTGAAAAAGGGCAGCCAGTCTGCGTACTCGCAGTGGCTGTTTTTCGTATGCGCAGACTGGTGGTCCTTTTCCAAAATGGCAGTGATGCTGCTGCTGCCAATTTGGAAAAGGGTGTGCATGCACAGAATAGTCCGGCAGCCATTTGCTCAAAAAACAAGGGCGGGGGGGAAATGAATGGGTTTTCAACGAAACCCCTAAAATGTATAGTTTTCATCAAACAAAAATGAATGGGGTTCCTTCTGTACACCGCTAACAGGGATGCATCACTGACGTTCATAAGTTGCAGATGCCTGTACTTAGCTAACACCACTTTTAAACAAGGCGCTGAAAATGCGCCTCCCGAGCCCCGCGTTGAGAGAAAAGCCACGCGGGAAGTGTTTACACGCTCCGCGCGCTACCGGGAGTGACGTGGTCCCCGTTGGTGGCGCCTGGAGATGCAGCGCTTTGAAGAGGCGAGTTCTGAAAGCCTGAAAAGTGAGGCTTTCAGAACGTGCCTCTTCAAACCACCGTATCTCCCGCCGCCGCCGTTGCCGGCAACAGGGAGCACGTCACTTCCGGCAGCACGGAGAGCGTGTAAACACGCCCCGCGTGCGGCTTTTCTCTCAACGCGGGGTTCGGGAGACGCTTTTCAGCGCCTCGTTTAAAAGCGGTGTTGTGTTAGTTACTGTCAGAGCCTAGCCGGAGCTGGGTCCCCACAGGCTGGAAAGTTTGGGAGGCCAAGGATCTGGGAATGCGGGGAAGCTTGAGGACCGGAGGGCTCGGACACCCGAAAGCAAAGGAGCTGGCAGTCCAGGATGTCCAGAATCTCTGTACACAAGCTGCGCTAATCTGTGCTTGCGTTGTGGAAATACTTCCTGCTTCCTGTGCGCGTCTTATCCAGACTGGGCAGCCCATAGGGAGACAGGTGGGTCTCTTAGCCTGTCAGGGGGGGCAGTGGAGATGGAGGCGCGTCCGATCACAGGTGCAGGAGACCAGCTGGTAGCCAAGGTGGCAGAGTGGAGAGAGCCTTCCTCTATAAGCCCTGTGGGGACCTGGATTCAAGGCCCGCTCTCGCCAGGAGCTGACAGTTACAGAGGAAGGGTGGGCGCGTGTGTGCGTGAAGGTTAACCCGGTTGAAGGAGCATGAGTAAAACAGCCTGTAGGAGTGAGGAGCTAGGGGAAGGCCTGGCAGAAGAGAGAGGTTTTTCAGGAGGGATTTGAAGACTGGAAGGGAGAGAGAAGAGCATATGCCCTTGTCACTCCTTGTCTCTCCCTCTGTTCCCCTTCCTTCGTCTCCCACCCCACCCGTCTCTCAGATTGTAAACCCTAGGGCAGGGACCGTGTCTATTCAATTACTTTGTAAAGTGCCAGGTACATTGCTGGTGCTATAGAAATGCTTGCTGCTAATAATAATAATAATAATAATTAATAATTAATAATGTCCTCAGGGAGGGAGTTCCATAGTACACCAGTGTGGTGTAGTGGATAAGGTGCTGGACCTCAGCCTGGGAAACCAGAGTTCAAATCCCACCCTAGCCATGAACTCACTGGGTGGCCTTGGGACACGTTTCAGTCTCAGTTTCCCCATCTGTAAAATGGGAATATGTGTGTGCCTCCGTTCCCCTCATGTTTGTCCATTTTAGATTGTAAGCTCACCGGGGCAGGGACCTGTCTCCAAACTCTGTGACTGTAAAGGGCTGCGTACGCCTAGTAGTGCTGTAGAAATGATAAGCAGGAGTAGGCGCAAGGGTGTCGTGCTAATAGGGACAGGGTGGTAGGAGTTACACAGGGGGTGGAGCTGAAACAGCCACCCACAAAGATGGGTATCCCCGCTGAAATGGCAGCACTTGAATTGTTCTGGGTGGACGGGTACTAGACTATACCAGTTTAGTGCCTGACGATTTGTCTGAATTACCTGTTTTCCATTAGCAAGTTATTGTTGTTTACTCTTATTCCGTTTTGCCCCATTGGGGGTAATGGGTAAAACGCAGTGAGCACATCCTGTCAGTGATGCACATAGTTGTTCCTTTGACTTTTTAAGCTGACCTTGGATTCATCATCCACCGGCCCCTGCTCCCCGGCCTCCCACTTGAAGACTGGGGGATTTTACAATGTATCTAGCTGCAGTGGGTTGGGTGTGGGACCTTTCGGGAGCGTCCGCCTGTGCCTTGGCTCTGCCCCTCCAAGGCCTATTCAAGCCCAAAAACGTGGAGGCTCCAGCAACTGGTACCCGACCCTTGCAGAACTCCGGCAGAACTGACCGTTCACTGGGAACTCTCCAGGGTACTGACCAAGACCAGGACCGAGGGCCTCTGGGGCCAAGGACTGAAGGAAGTGTATATAGCTGTGTGTTAATGACTGGGGAATAAAGATGCAGGAACGGATGATTGTGGGTTTTTAAGCATGGACCCCTTCGGTGTGACTCAGTCTGGTGACTCTTATGCCCTTATGAGAAGCGATCAATGATCTGGGCGAGGGATGCTGTTGGCGAGGACGTAGCTGTAATGCAGACAGGCAGTGGAGCTCCTCCAAGGCCCCTAGGCTCTCCTGATGGGAGGGGAGGCAAAGAGGGCTGGGGGAGTCCATCTTTCTTTCCCTGCATTTTATGAATTTTTAACTGTTTTAAATGGCTTTATTGTTTATATATTGTTGTTCGCCGCCCCGGGCTGCCCTATGGGCAGGAGGGGTGCGATAAAAATTTTATACAAATAAACAAACAAATAAATAAATCAATAAATCTTTCTTCTGCACTGGGGCCCATTCCAGCCTTGCAACACTGCTGCCAAAAGTAGAAGCCCAACGGTCTGGCATGACGATTTCTCACGACTTGGCTTGGCAGCTGCATCGTAATCACTTACTTGGAAGCACCTCCCCACAGCGACCACTGGAGGGCACCCAATCCCCAATTTCCCACGGAGGTCTCCTCCAATCCCAGCTTGGAGCGGTGCAGCAGCCTTCTCCGATGGAAACAATGCGGTCTCCGCTCAGATTGAACCCGAAGGCTGGATGCCTAGCAGCTCTCAGCATGGGATGGAGCGGTCGTCTTTAACCTCGGCTGCCCCGGACGCGACGGCGTGAATCCAGGAGGGGTTGCAGGGGACGGCACCTTGGCTGGAAAGTGTTGGATGCTCAAGGAGCGTGGAAAGCATCTGAGGACTTGACTTCTACTGAGGTGCAATCGAGGAGAGGGGAATTAAAGTGGCTGTGATGAAGGACCCAGCAAGCAGCCGAGTGTTTGGGTCAAGGTGTCTCTCACCTGCTGTCTGGTGGATTTAGCTTCTGGAGGAGGGATGGGTGGACAGAAGCCTCATGGTCGCTAGTCTCTGCTCCCAAAATGTGAATAATAATAATAAAATTCAATTATCCTATGAGACGACCCTGTCCGAACCTCCTTTATTAATATCCAGCGCAGACGACTGTCCCCTCTGGAAGAGAGGGAAGCCCCCAGGAAGAAGAAGACCGAGATTCCTTCTTCCCAACTTGGATTTGTTTGGGTTATTCCCCCCTTTCTCTCCAGATACATCAGCTGAAAGCCTCGAGCCATGATCTTTCTATAAAGCCAGCGCATGGCCCTGTAAAGCATCTGGTGTCGATCTTTTTCGGAGCTAAGTTTGAACAATGATCACAGTCAATTCGGATGGAAAAATAATGGTCAGAAGATGTCTCGTCCCCTTGAGACCCTTTAGGTAAAAGTTCTTTTCCTTGTCTTTCCTGCCCCTGCCAGTGGGGGAGGGTGGGGGGAAGGGGCCAGAATTTTATAACAAATTGCATGTCAGTCACTTTCCCTCCTGGGAGTTGGGAGTGGCGAGGGGTCCATTTTCAAGCTGGAAATGTCAAGAATCAAAGCAAGTTTGCCTTTCACTCGCTATAATGAGATCTGGTCAGAATGTGGCTCTTGGCTGTTAATCCATCCGTTATTGCCATGTTTGTCGGAGGTTAGTGCCAGGTTTGTAAATCTCTTTCTGGGTGGCCTTTATTTAGGCCGGGGGGGGGGGGGGGGGAGCGATACGTCAAATGAAAGACGTGCCAACTTTGGGGTAAGTCTCCTGCCTGTGATGGAATTGCGCCAGATGTGTAAAAGCAGAATCGGATCCTGGGTGTGATCTTGAAAGCTTCCCTCTCTGCATTAATTTATGCATGCCTGCTCCCGGCTTCCAACCACAGCCACTGTAAAGTTTGATCAATTCTGTTACTAGTAATCTAGCTCAAACCCCCTTTACCGCAACCCTCTTCTGCATCCAAGCCTCTTATTAACATGCAGCCTTTTTTCGTCCAATACCGTCTTCATTTATTTTAATTTTTTCACCCTCTGGTTTTCCCTTTCTCTTTCATTGATTTAAGAGGATTCAAACAGCTTCTTTGGTGTGTTTGTGCCCAGAGCCAGGAGGATTTTTTTTTATTTATTTTTTTAGAGGAAGGAAAACAACTGAGTCTTGGGACTGAAGCAAAGCATTAGCACGATAAAGCGATCACGTCAGTTCCTGACGGTCCAGGGATCCTACAGGAGTCTAAGGCACACGTTCTCTGAATGCTGGTGTCTAACTTAGTCTGAGGAAATCTGCTTCTCTGAGGTCAAGAGGAATGGTGGTCTTAAGAATGATTGCTCTTTGGAGCTTATCATCCCATCCAATCAGTCAGCTGTGGGGCAGATGAGAAGGGTAGGAAGTGGGTCAACAAGGGTTGGGTTTGGGTGGCTCTGCAAAGGGGTTGTCAGAAAGGCTAAGATAGGTCGGATAATGGGGTAAGAAGTCGATGAAAGAAGCAGCTGACCCTTGGCAGATGAGGTGGCAGCATGAAAAGTAGGAGATACTTAATCAAGGTTGGCCTGGAGAAGACAGCGATTCTCTTGTTAACGGAAACCCACCACCACCATGGGCTAGATGACTTATCCAACCCTGCAATTCTGTGATTTTCAACAGTCTTTGCCTATTGAGGTGGTTGGTGAATTTGTGGGGCAAACCCTCTCCTGGAGCAATGGCGGATCAGGGTGCATGCTACTCTAGGAAGTGGATCTTGTCCAGCTGTGCCGTGCACGGTACACAGCCATTCTCTCCAGCTGCCACTTTCTGTCCTGTTGAATGACGTTCAGCCTAATAGAGGAGTGAGGTGGGAGCTGTTGTGCTTGGTGCAGAGAGAGATGCCGACGGCACACGGCTTGTTTGTTCACCTTTCTGTATGTGTATTTATTAAGTGCTGACATGATGTTGACTGGAAGGGCTCCTCTTTTGGGGAGAGATTACACTCGGCATGGAGGAATCTGATTTTCCGAGCCACGTCCCGGGAATTAGATTTGAAGTAGGAGTCACAGCAGTGAGTGACGGTGCAGTCTGATTAAAGTCAGACCCATGATGGCTATAGCAGTGGGTGAGAGCATGTGGGAATTTGGAGATGGGCCGGTGAAAATGAAGCAGGAAACCGCATCCCATCTGATCGGGACTCCTTGGCTTCTTTATTGCTGAACAGAATCAGCATCTTGGAGAGTTTTCCAGAGGAGATGCCACAGGCCCCGGTGGCTAATTTCCTTTCCTTGCTCTGGTAAAGGCTGGGTCAAATCTACCTGGGTCTCATGTAATGGATGGCCCTTTTTAGTCTAAGTGTCTGCAGGATCAAGGCCATCATGCTGCTCATCCAGGGTCCAAATTGACAGCACAACTCAAAAGTCCTTCAAGCCCGTGACTCTATTTACAGTGCAAAGCAAAGGGAAGAAACACTTGCCCAGGATCGTCAAATCTCTCCTTGCAAACAGCTGTTCTGTTCAGCTCTGCCCATTGCACACAGGGGGTTTCCTCCTCCCATCCAACCCCTGGGACTTCACCCTGGTCTCTCTCAGGGGTTCTGTTCCCTTCCTGCTGTCTCTGCACTTTCTCTGGTCGAGCCCCTCTTCACCGAGAAACTTCCTTTCTTTATCGGGTAAAAACAGACATGACAATAGCATGTTGTGGCCTACTTTGTCCTCACCTGCACGTTTGTGCAGATGTTGGCCTGGGACTGCCCCGGGCCATCTTGGGGACCTAGCCTGAGCTGTGACCTTGGAAAATCTCTGAGGTCACGGCCCTGGCTAAGGTCCGCCCGACCGGCCTGGCTCGGCGCCACCATGGCTGGCAGTCATTGGCTGTCCATCATGGCAGGGGGTGAGGTGCTGGGTGCAGTGAGGTGGCAGGGCCAGTCAGCTGCACGTTGGTGGTTTCCCTGCCCTTTCCGGAAGGGAGGGCAGGGCACCCCGGCCACAAGCATATTTTTTCGGTGCCCCAACCCGACATGGGCTGTGGACGTGGACTTGGGAGACCAGGGTCCAATCCCATCTTAGCCATGAATTCACTGGGCGGCCTCAGGCAAGTCACTCTCTATCTCAGCCCCCCATCCGTAAAATGAGAATAATAATGACTTTCATCACAGGGTGGTTGTGAGGGTGAACTAGATAAGGATTTTGAAGTGCTCTGAACACTGAAAGAGCTATAGAAATGATTCATAATTTGTGGCTAGCATGTTGGCAGGTTATGGGACAACTCATCAACAGCATCTGTTGCATCTACTTGTAAAATGGGGACGACAGAACTCCTGGGTTCACAGATGGTGTGGGGAGGGCACCCTGGGTTTGGGATGCGGTTTCCTGCTTCATTTTGGCCTTCCATGGGCATCTGATATTAAGGAGGGAACGGCCCATTGGGACCATCCTACGTACTCATAGCATTTGAATTTCTTGCCAGTGGAAGGATTTTTTGGGCTGTGGACTGGGAGTTTTAGGGGCAATGGGAAGACTTGGCCATCTCACTTTGGCCTGTTGGCTACCCACTGTGATAGCACCACCCAACCTCACCAGGGAATTGTGGGACTAAATGTGTTAAAGTTTGACCACTGCTTAAACGGGACCCCATAGATAGGAGACCCCTGTGTGGAGTAAATCTGGATTTAACTCTACTGAAAAATCAATAGGTTTATGGTGCTACCAAGCTAGTGGAGCGGAATCAGGCCTTTCCTTACGCATAAGAGATGACGGGTATCTCAGGGTTGTGAACAGGTGGTGAATGAAGCCACTTCATGGGACATTTTTCTCTGAAGCCATCTCTAGGGGATGAAGAAGGTTTCCTAGTAATTAAACCCATTGTTGGTGACTTTCTAGGGGAATGACTGGAAGATTCCCCAAACTTCACCCACAGTCCCCACTACTCTCCCAGTCCTGTCCCCTGCTTAGAGCCAAAAATAGTATCTTGTAGGGCTGAAATGGCAAGTCACTGCGGTAGTCGTTTCCAATGGAAAGAGCTCTTCCGTAGTGAGCGGCACAGTGCGATAGAGACGTTCATTCCGCTACTTCCACCGGAGCTTTCTGACAAGCGGTCACGATGTGAAGTAGCTGAACAATGTTTGTTTGTTTGTTTATTTATTTATTTCACTGATCTTCTACCCCACACCCTCCCGCTCACAGAGAAGCTCGCGGCGGCTCACAACACAGATAGACAATAACAATAAAACACAGTCATATAATACATCTCAAAGACGATATAAAATTCATTAAAATACTAAAAATATACTAAAAGGGCAAGAAAACACCCCCTCCCCTAACCCACCCCACCCTACCCGTCTCCCTCTCCAAAGGCCCGGTGGAACAGCCAGGTCTTACACTGTCTTTGGAAAGAGGGGAGGTCTGGAGCCAGGCGGGCCTCCATTGGGAGGGAGTTCCATAGCCTAGGAACGGCCACCAAGAACGCCCTCCCCATCGTCACCACCCGGGAAACCCGGGGGACATTGAGTTGGGCATCCCTGGCTGACCGCAGGGGCCATGATACGATCCGGGGCCTGAGGCGGTCCCGCAGGTAAGCAGGGCCCAGGCCGTTTAGAGCTCTATAGTTCATTACCAACACCTTGAATTGGGCCCGGAAGATAATAGGCAGCCAGTGCAAAGAACGGAACACCGGTGTAATGTGCTCACAGCGACCCGTCCCCGTTAAGAGACGGGCCACCGCATTCTGCACCAGCTGCAACCTCTGGACCATCCCCAAGGGCAGCCCCATGTAGAGTGCGTGACAGAAGTCTAGTCTAGAGGTAATAAAGGCATGGATGATGGTGGCTAGGTCAGAGTCCGAGAAATACGGCCGCAGCGATTGTACCGATGTAACTGGCGAAATGCTCCCCTCACCACAGCCTCCACCTGGAGATTCAGGCAGAGCTGAGGGTCGAGGAGCACCGCCAGACTACGGACTTGTGTGGCCAAAGGGGAGCAAACCCCGTCAATGACGGGAGCCACCACCACCCCAGTCCTACCCACCAACATCACCTCCATCTTGTCAGGATTCAGCTTCAAACGGCTCATCCTCATCCAGCCCCCGGCCCCCCAACAGCTGCCAGGCACCGGGTAAGCACCAAGACTGCCGGGTCTGGGTCTGCAGAAAAAGAGAGGTAGAGTTCAAAACATTGGGATGAGAAATGGTATATCGCGTAGCCCGTTGGGGATTAATTGGGTACTGATTAGTACTCGATGGTACTAGGCTGGGTTGAGTGCTGCCCCTTTTATTGTGCCAATGCTCTCCCTTCTCAGCTTCCAGCCCCCTCTGCTGTTCTAAATTCTGTTCTTCCTTCTCTTACACTTAACCTATTTATTTATTTATTTGTACAATTTATATCCTGCCCCTCCTGCTAAAGCAGCCTGGGGCAGGTACCAATTTATAAAAAATAAAATATAAGATTATAAATACAATAAATATATGCAATAAGTACAGCATAAAACCATTTCTCTCCATCAAGAATGTCAAAGAAAAAAGTACAAACCCCCTATCACCCTAACCCTCAACCCCCCCCTCCCGCTCTTTACTGGTCTCCCTCGCCAAACGCCTGGTGGAACGGTCAGGTCTTGTGTTGTCATCGGAAGGAGGAGAGGTCCGGGGCCACAGGCGTCTGCCGGAAGGGAATTCCACAGCCTAGGTGCAGCCACCGAGAACACCTTCTCCAGAGTCACCCCCCAATATACCCGGGGGCTTCAAGAAGGGCACTCCCGACTGACCGCAGGGGTCCATCCAGAGCCTGGTGATTGAGGCGGTCCCGCAGATAGGTAGGGCCTAGACTGTATAGGGCTTTATAGGTCAGCACCAACACCTTGAATTGGGCTCGGAAGACTATAGGTAGCCAGTGCAGAGAACGGAGCACTGGTGTAATGTGCTCACGGCAGCCTGTCCCCGTAAGAGGGACACATAGAACCCATGTTGCTATCTTCTTTGCCAAGAGACAACATCTCTACAGCCCTTTACCCCTTCTGTCCGAATCTAGGCTCTCACAAAGAACGTTACTGAGATTCCCCCTTGATTGCAGGCGAGGTCGTCACTCCAGACTAGGGATGAAACTTGGTACTCAGTTTTCCTCAGTTTTTACTGAGGATCACAGTACTCAACTTGGTTTTACCGCGGAATTGGTACGGTACTTGGTAACTCCTCATTCGAGCACAGTTTTACCTGATCCTGCGCTGCGGGTCACCATCTTTGCTCTGGGAGCATGCTGGGAAATGTAGTTCAGCATGTTCCTGGAGAGCTAACGGTGGCCGCTGTTCTAATGCTTTCTGGAAGCATGCTGGGAAATGTAGTCTAGCATGTTCCTAGAGAGCATGTGTGGTGAATCCACTCCACAGCAGCGCACCAGCTCCCTGTGCTTGAACTCCATGGGCCGGATTCATGCTGAGTTTGCTGCCTTCTGTCCCCTTCCAGTCCATTGTGCCCCCTAGAAATTTTCCTGCTGACCCCCTTCCTGCCTACTTTTGCCCCCTAGAAATTTTTCTGTTGTCCCCTTCTTGCCAACTGCATCCCCCTAGAATTATTTTAGCTGCCCCCCTTCCTGCCTGCTGCACCTCCCTAGAAATTTTCCTGCTCTCCCCACTTCCTGACTGCCATATCCCCCCCCCCCCCCAATAGCGGAGTTCGTAAAATACTTGATAAAATACGTGGTATTTTACCGGGTACTGAATATTTTACTGAGTACCAAGTAATACTGAGTACTGAGCATTACCAAGTAGCTGCCAGAAACTCGAGCATATTCCTCGAGTACTCAGAAATACTCATGGATACTTCATGCCATACTTGCTTCATCCCTACTCTCGACCTCACTTGCAGCATCTGCTGTTGTACCAAGTCTGCGTATCCATGTCTGCCATAAGCTAACCAAAGCATTATTATTGATATAGCACCAGCAATGTGCTTGGCACTAAGCAGTCATAATTAGATTCTGATCCCTGCCCTGAGGGGCTTCCAATCTAGGATGGACAAAGGAAAGATAGGGATTATTCCCGAAGTTGCAGGTGTATGTGATTAATTTGCAGCGCACTGCAATGATTGCGTGTGTGTGTGTCAATCACAGAACTGGGTAGGGCTGAAACTCACGGTTGCATTTCTCGAGATCTTTCGAGAACGGGCTGAGAATTGGCCAATTCTTGACCCGTTCTCGTGAGATTATCGTGCAGCCTTAAACCGGCTCTGTGCATGCTCAAAATGTCCGCCATGGCCATTCTGTGTACGTGCGCCCTCTGGTGGCCATGTGCAGAGTGGTTTTAGGATTTCGAGAATCTTGTGAAATTCTCGCGAAACCTCAAAACAACCACTCTGCTCATGCGCAAAATGGCCTCTGGGGGCGTGTGCATGCGCCGAATGGCTGCAGTGGCCATTTTACACATGTACAGAGTGTTTTTTCAGGTCTTTCAACCCTTGCGAGAACGTGCGAGAACTTGTCGGGGTTGTGAGCGTGTGCTTGTGAGAATGGGAAACCATTCTTGTTTCAGCCCTAGAACTGGGGTATGGTAACGCAAACATTGCCTCATAGGTACTCTCTCTTCTTCTGCCTCCCCTGCTTTGTGTTGACTGGAGGGATGCTACATTGGCCGGGGTGCCTGTATAGCCTTGACTGAGGTGCTTTAATCTCTTTGACCTCGGTTTTCCATCTGAAAAGCGGGGATAGTAAAAACATCTTAGCTCACAGGGGTCTTGTGAGGACAAGGGCTGTCGACTTGGGAATTTGCAAATTTCTGACAGTTCTCTCTCTGTTGCTAGCAACGCAAACATGACAGTTTTACTAACCGTCGGTAAAAATATACTGATGGTTGGCGACAAGGCTTTGAGCGATTAAAGGTTGCAATGTGCTTCTATGTCATGCAGGGAAACTCCAGCCAAATCCAGCTTGCGAATGGTTTTTTTTTTAATTTTTTAAAAATAAATATATTTGGCCCTTTTCCGATTTATGGATCTAGTAGTCCCTGTCCTCGAACACTGAAAGAGTGATCCTGGAGGAAGGGAGCAGAGATGAGGGTATGCATTCATTAGAGGATGGCTCCATGGCATAGATCCAAGAGCTTACCTATAATACAGACAGGTAGAGAGTCCGGCTGCGGGTGGGAAAGGGTGTGTGCTTTCTCTCCGGTGCAGTTGTGTTCACTACCACCGTGTGAGGGCCATTCCATCTTCTGCATGAGAGCCCATTCCAATTTCCAACCTAGCTACGCCCCAGAGTTGTAACTAGCCTATGGCCAACGTGCTGGTGGCCACTGGTGCATTTACATGAAGGGCACCAACCGACCACGCCCTAGGGCAGCAGAATCACCAGCTGTGTGTGTGTTGCGCTTCAGTTGCCTGTCCCAGACTCCCGTCTCTGCTGCTTCTGCCAGCCAGTGCTAAGCAGTAGTGTTTAGCCAGTACTAATGGACCCCCCTGCCTTCTTTTTACTGGTTTACTAATGGGTCCCCCCGCCATTAATACCAGCTAAGCATGTCGAGTCCTGCCACTGGCTGGTAGAAGCAGCAGCGAAGGGAGTTTGTGGAAGGCAGCCGTAGCGCGGCAGAAACACAGCTGGTGATTCTGCTGCCTTGGGGCGTGGTTCGTTGGCGCCCCTCATGCAAATGCACCCAGATAGGCTACGCCCCTGCATAGATCCATGATCTGAATCCTCCCCTTCCTTCCCCCATCCCGGGCACCCCCCTAAAGCGCCCCCAACCCCACTTTCTCTCTGGACTCTTGAGATTCCACTAATGTTCTGGTCTGATTCAGTACAGCAGGTGTTTCTTAGTGGTCTTATGTTTATTGTCAGTGCACTCGGAGGCCCGGCTGGGGGGCCAAGGGCCAGCATTAGAATTTATGGAGCCCTGGGTGAAAATAAAATGAAAGGCCCATATGGCCCAACCTTCCATAGTCCCACCCCTTTAACAATTGACCTTCTGGTGTTTGCTTACAAGGATCTCTCTGTCTCTCTCTCCCCTTAGGGAGATTCAGGGATTGGTGATTTACTGATAGTGAGGGGGGCCAGGTTCCCATAGCAAGTAGCCACCACAGGGGCTGAGAATTGTAGGCTGGGAGAGGACCCTACAAAAATATCCTGGGCCGGGGGCTTCAGGGGTGCTGGACCTGAGGCTACCGGAAGTGGTCTCCCCATGGGCCCCCCTCTGATTGTGGGGCCAAGATCATGGCCCTGCTTTAAGCCAGCCCTGTGGGGCCCCTCCTAGCTTGGCATTCTTTGTGGCAGTACAAGAGTCCTATGATTAAGGATGATTGCAAATGGAGTGCTATATTAGCTTGCGAGCAGAACATCAGGGCCTGTTCCGAGACACTTATTTCCTAAAATGCTCAATAAGAGACCGAGAAATCTTTCTGTCTCCTCGTTCTTTGTTTCCTTTGGAGGATTAATGGAACTGCTTAACATTTTGCTACCATTCTCCGCCTGTTTGCCTAGTCTGCTAACCTAATCGGCCAGCCCTACCGCTTTACAGGACTGCAGACAGCTCCTGGCTTCAAAGGGTCCGGAAACGCCTTTTCCTACGTCCCTTGAGCTGACAGGAACAGTCACCCAGAACAATGCATTTTTTCAGATTTGGGGGGGAAGTGTGAATTTGAGTTTCTGGCTACATTTCCACAGTTTGCATGTAGGATTCGATTGGACTGATTCAGTCCAGTACGGGGACAATTTGACAGCCGCGAATTAGTTATTTAATATTGCCGTTTGCGTGAATAGGGCGAGTCTGCATGGTGCACCTTGGATTGGACCCTCCGTTAAGAGGTTTAGAAAAGCTTCTAGCACCTTGCCTTGCAGAGCTGGGTAGGGATCAGAAAGCTGAAATGAGTTCCTGGGGGGCAGGGCGGGAATAGTTGTTTAGTCCCATTTTAATCCCACCCTCCCCAATAGCCCCTATTTGGGACAGACCGTCCCTCTTTGGGTGCTGAAGCCTACTGTCCCCTCTTTCAGGAGAAACAAAAAGACGGGGAGTCACGCCTCAGGCACAGCTTTCCTGGTTGTCTTCCAGGAAAAAGAGTCGAGAGGTCAATTGGGGGGGGGGGAGGAGGATGGAATTAGAAGAAACTAAGTGAGATGAGAAGCAGCCGAGCTTCTGTTCCTCTTCACGTACGTGGAATGGCAGGAGGGGTGTGCGTGGCATGCAAGCGTGTGAGAAGGCGGAGCTTATTTGCAGAGGGGTGGAGCTTATAGGCTGAGAGGTGGGGCTTGTCTTTTTTTTTTTTTGGCTTCTTGAAATGCTGGGAGGTATGGTTCTTGGTTCATTTGGTTATTTTAGTCACAGATATTCAGTGCTGAGTGTCTGATCCCAAATGACCAAAAATGACCCAAGTCCCAAACCTGAAATACCCAAAGAAATGAATATACAAATTCCATTTAGGGTATGAATATTTACTCCAAGGGTTGGGAACCCTCTAGGCCGTGAGCCGCTTCTGGGCCACAGACCCCTTTCATCTGACCGTCAGAGGCTTCTCCTCTCTTACCTTCTGTGTGGCCCTTACCACCTTTATTTGCCTGACCTGCTGAGCCAGTGAGCTGCTGTGTAGGAGAGAAAGGAGAAGCTACCGTGGGCTGAGATCTGCTCAGGGCATCACCCACGCCACCCCGCAAGATGCTTCAGGCTGGGGTCAAGCTCCCACCATGCTACAGAACACCATGGGCTTGGATCACCTGGTGGCCCAAGCCCATGGTGCTCTGTAGCATGGCGCCACCTCCCATCCACCTTACCGATCTCCCGCCTTACAGATTGCTCTGGTTCATGGAGCTCTGGGAAAAACTGGATCTGATCCGGGATGGGGAGAAGGCTTCTCCCCACCCTTGATTTATTTGGATATTCAGAGGGTCATCTCAACGTGCAAACCATCTTCTCGGATGGGATAATACATTTATAGTGCATGCCTATCTTTACAAGGCATTTGAAGTGCTTTACAGTCATAAAATACAATATAAAACAATATAAAATCAAGTTTAAAAGGGAGAGGGAAAGGGGGAGGGGCGGACTACATAGTGGCAGTGGATCCTAAAGGCAGAGGAAGAAGAAATGAGTCTTCAGGTGCTGTTTTACGGTGAGGAGGAAGGAGGAACTGAGATGGGCATCCAGCGGGAGCCAGTTCCACTCTGAGGGGCCCGCCGCAGCAAAGGCGTGATGGCCCGCCGGCTCAAGGTGTGATGGTGGGATCCCCAAACAGCGGGTGGTTTCTGACTGCAGATAACCACCAAATTTTGGATTTCTTTCACCTCGGCTGAGACTTTTTAACCCCTAAGAGAAAAAAAGAGACCAGAACCGACATACGAAGGAAGTAAGTCTCTTATCTTCCTCCCCACATGAGCGAGTGTGTTAAGCCGAGTGTATTGCCCTCCTGAGCAACTTAATTAGGATCCGGCCCTGCCGCCTTTTCCTTGAAGTACCTCAGCCCCTTGTGCTTCCCTTGAATCCTCTGAAATCAATTTGCAATCTTGACGTTTTCTCCTTCTAATGAGATTCTCGAGCATGCGGCCTCTTTGAATCTCCCTCCCCCGTTCCCTCCCTCCCCCGTCGGCGATTGCGAGGGTTGGCTTCTCCTGGTCTCTCTGATGGGCTAAATTGTTAATTAAATGCAGTGTTTAACCATCGCTCCTCGCCAGACGATAATTATGAAGATTTAGATGCATAAACAGGGACTTGCATAATGATGAAGATGTTATCAATAGGAAAGATCTGCAAGAGGAAGGGAATCGGCTCTTGATTATTTAAACACTAATCCTCCAGGTACCGCTTCATTAAATCATGCCTTGAGGAAGAGGGGGTGTAGCTTCAGTGGGGGAAAAGTGAACCATCAGACATGATGGATGCTGCATCATTAATCATCACCCTCTATCTATAACACTCAGCTTTTTGCTGGTGGATAACTGGATTTATTATTAATTATTATTATTTTCTTTATTATGTGGAGGAGGCAGAGCGGTAGCCTCTAAGTCCGCATTCCCTTCACTCCCTTGGCTTTTGTGGCTCTGTCCATAACTGGTTCTCCTCCTACCTCTCTGACCGCTCCTTTAATGTGTCTCTCTCCAACTCCGCCTCCTCCTCCTTCCCCCTCTCAGTTGGTGTTCCTCAAGGCTCTGTTCTTGGCCCTCTCCTCTTCTCGATCTATACCTCATCCTTAGGCAAACTCATTGCCTCCCATGGCTTCCAATACCACCTCTATGCTGATGACACTCAACTCTATCTCTCTACTCCCTCTCTCTCTCCCTCTGTTCAAGCTCGTCTCATCAACTGTCTCTCTGACATCTCTACCTGGATGTCTCAACGTCAACTCAAACTCAACATGGCTAAAACTGAACTCCTTATCTTCCCCCCTCATCCTTCCTCTCCTTCCTCACTGTCAATAACTATTGATGGAGTCACCATCCTGCCTGTCCCCCAAGCCCGTAGCCTAGGCTTCATCTTTGACTCACCCCTTTCTTTTAAACCCTACATTGACTCTGTTGCTAAATCCTGTCGCTTCTCCCTCCATAACATTGCTAAGATTCGCCCTTTTCTCTCTGTCTCGTCTGCCAAAACTCTTGTTCATGCTCTGGTCATCTCTCGCCTCGATTACTGTAACCTCCTTCTCACTGGCCTTCCCCGGTCTCACCTTTCTCCCCTCATCTCTGTCCAAAACTCTGCTGCCAGGGTCATCTACCTCGCCAGTCGCTTCGACCATGTGCAGCCCCTCCTCTCTTCGCTTCACTGGCTTCCCCTTCCTGAACGAATCCTGCACAAGCTCCTAGTCTTCACCTATAAAGCTCTTCACAACCTTGCTCCCCCCTACCTCTCTGCACTTATCGCCCTCCATACTCCAGCCCGTGCACTTCGCTCCTCCTCTGTCCCTTCTCTCACCCTTCCACGCCTTCCCTGCTCCCCTAAGCGCCTTCGTCCCTTCTCACTTGCTGCCCCCCATGCCTGGAACTCCCTCCCTGTCCACATCCGCCTTGCCCCCTCCCTTCATACCTTCAAATCTCTCCTTAAAACTCACCTCTTTCGCTCTGCTCTGTCTGACTCTTTATCCTGCTGAGCCACTATTCCTATACCTACGATCGGTTTACCCTTATCCTTGCAACATGGACCTGCCTGCTGTCATTCTCATCGTAACCAAGCCAAGTACGTGCACTTGAGACCTCGCATCTTCATGAATGTTAGACCCCTTGTCTCTCCCTCTGTTCCCCTTCCTAAGTCTCTCCCCCAGCTCCTGTCTCTCAGATTGTAAGCCCTAGGGGCAGGGACCGTGTCTATTTTATTACTTTGTAAAGTGCCAGGTACACTGCTGGCGCTATATAAATGTTTGTTAATAATAATAATAATAATAATTCTTATGAACAAAGACATATTGAAGAAACTACTTTGACTTAATGAAATGGAAAGTAATACCCCCCCCTCCTTGATAGCATTCAGACGAACAGTGCAAACTGAAGTCGTACTGAGTCGATTCGGCACCCCCCAGCAGAGACATAGGGTGTCAATAAACGTGACGCTGCCCATAATAATGGCCCCATTATCCGCGCTTCTGTTAGCAGGCTGCCACGTGTGGACCCGCTGTAGCCCCTGACTGGATAGGCGGCTGCCCAGGAATTGTGGGCCCGGAAGGAACTCGGTCCACAGTCCAGGCCCAAGGACCATTCAGGTGGGCCATAGTGGGTGACCACGGGTGTCTGTGCCGCCGACCCGGCCCCGGCGTGGGACTTGCCATGGCCAGCCGCTATGGGAGTGGGTTCAGAGGAGGACACCACACGTGGCAGGAGGACCCTTCGGCAAAGGGCCAGCTGGACTCAGGTCTCTTCCACCCTCACCCCAGCCGGGTTGATCGGCAGGAACATTTAGTCTGTTTCCTGACCTGACCCGGCTGGGGGTTTTCCCCCCACTTCCCCGGTACACGTAGCCGGCGCACCGACTGCACATATATCAACACCCATAATGATCACTGAACCAAGATCACTATAACTACCCGCACGTTAATAGTGTTCACACAAACATTTACTTCAATGTTCCAACTGAAGGGGAGTACACGCTCCTGATTTTTCAGGTGTACCTACTTCTCTTCCTGCTCCTGAACAACTTTGGTTTAACACTCTGTTTGTGTGACTGCTTCAGGAGTAAATTCATTCAGTTTATCAGAATGTGACCTAAGGCAACCCCTTTCTGCCTTGGAAATTAATTGTTTGTTCCTTAATCTGTGTTGACCTTGCCCCGTAACAATTCGTTCACACAACTTCTGATACCCCTGCGTTATCATGCTCCTTTCCATGCTCTTTGCATTCTGTGCAGAGAGCCAAGGGTGATCAAGGAATATAGGCAGCAGTTAAGGTTCCACACACGTAAAATGTGGGTTTGAGGCACTACCCGCTCTACATGTGTGAATGAGCCCTGAAATCCCCGAACCAAGATGAAGGATCCAGTGTGTTTGAAACAAGTTCTGGAATGGTTAGCCACTGCTATTTAGTTAGTGCCTGGCTGGATCTGTGGTATCTGACCCATTCTGGCAAGGACCGGATACTGTATGGTATCTATTTATTTTTTGGTGAATTAACAGGTTAAATGTTACTGCTTTACTGTATTGCCAGATAGTGCTGCCGTCTATCGTATCACAGTTTATCAAGGAAGATCTAGGGGTTGGAGCTGATCATAAACTGAACACGAGACAGTAATGGGATCCAGCTGCAAAAAGGGCTAACACAATTTTAATTTAGGCTGCGTTAAGAGAAGCATGGTCTCCAAGTCAGCAGGCGTAAGAATTCCACTCTATTAAGCACTGGTCAGACCTTGCCTAGAATATTTTGTCTACTTTGGGTCCCTCATTTTAAGAAGGACATTAACAAACAGGAGTGGGTTCAGAGGAGGGCAGCACACATGAGAAAGGGTTTCGAATAGGGGTGAAACGGGAGCAGCTAAATTGCAGCTTGTGAGCAATTTCAACATATCGGAAACCAAGACCGATATCCTGACCATTTCCCGATACTGATGCAGTTTCTCGATTCTCCCAATACCGTGATGACATATTGTCCCAATTTACTCACTTTCTGCTCACTGTTCACCGCATATTGTTCATTTACCACACCGCTCAGGGGACCGTTTTACTGTCGGGTTTGTTTCCCCCACATTTCTGAGCCAATCAGTCTGCGAATAACTCCCCTCAGTGCCCTTTAACCTCCACTCCAGTGCCTCCAACCAGAATTGTTGTTCTATGCTGTTCCCTTTTGCCTTGACCAATTTGCAAATGGATTGCCAATTAGTAAAGGAATCGGTGTACCCGCCAATGAGTGACAGGGAAGTACAGTGGTAGTGGCTAAGTGCACAGTGGTGGCTAAGTGGTGTAGTGGCTAAGTGCACAGTACTTGGACCGGGAGGCAGGGGGAGACCCTGGTTCAAGTCTCGCCTTAGCCAGAAACTCACTGGGTGACCTTAGTCCAGTCACAATATTCTCTCAGCCTAACCTACCTCACAGGGTTGTTGTGAAGATTAAAAAGCTGTTAATTAGTTCTTTGTGAAGCGCTTTGAGTGCCATGGCAGAGGGGTGCTATATAAAAACGCTGATGATTATTAAAAGTTGAGTTCAAGAAGTGTGGTACTACCTCAGTATTACCTCTCAGAATTTGAAGTGGATAGCAAAGCAGTAAATGGGATCTCGGTAAGCAGAAAGTCAGTAAATTGAGAAATGAAATGTCCGTTGAGGATAGGGCTGAAATGAGATTTTTCCCTTCTTGAAAATCTCATCAAGAATAGACTTCTCGGTGAGATTTTCTCATCTCGAGAATCTCGTGAAAATCAGGCGTTCTTGTGAGATTCTCAGGAACCTAAAAATAGCCCAAAATGCGCAAAAAATGGCTGCCAGGTCCGTTCTGTGCATGCGCCGGCCATCTCGAGAGATTCTTGACATCTGGCCAAGGTTGTGAGATCCTCACGAGAATGAATTTCATTCTTGTTTCAGCCCTAGCTGAGACATTACCAAGTACAGAGAGGCTCTTGATTTGACCGAGATGGTATTGGGAACTCGGATCTCTATGCGCATTCCCGTTTCGGTGAAATCTCGTTTCAACCCTAGTCTGGAAAGCAAGTCTTATGAGGAAAGGTTGAAAGAACTTGGTAGTGAAGAGATGACTAAAGGGAGCCATGCTAACAGTCTCCAAATATTTAAACGGCTGCTACAAACAAAACGGGAAGGAACTGTTCTTCATTGCTACAGAAGGCAGGCCCCAATCTACAGGAAGTTAGGAAACGTTTTCTGATATCTGACCTAAATCTAACGGTAAGAGCTGTTCAGCAATGGGGCAAGTTGCCCAGGGAGGTCACTGGCTCTCTGTCACTGGAGCTTTTCAAAAGAAGGCAGGACACCCGTCTGTCAGGGATGGTGTAGCTGCAGCCAAGCAGGGGGTTGGACTAGTTAACTCTTGACTTTTGCATAATACCTGTCCTGTTACTCCCCTTCCCCCCCGCCCCACACCCCCTGGACCTCGTTTCCGATTGGTGACGATAATATTTGGTATCATGGTAAAGTGGTAATATGGTAAAACGGTAACACTAAAATGGTAAAACGGTCACCATTCGTTTTCATAACCAGTGTTATGAAAACAGATAAATAAGCAAATGTTTGCTTTCATCCGTTTTCATTTAAAAATAACAAATTTTAAAAAACCCTGTGCATGCACAAAATGCCCACCGGGGCCGTTCTTCGTATCCACACCCTTCTCCGAAACGGTGTCAGCGCTGGCCGCTGTGCCGTTCCGCGCATGCGCACCCTTTTCCAAAATGGTGCCAGCGCTGGCTGCTGGGCCGTTCTGCGCATGCGCACCCTTTTTCAAAATGGTGCCAGTGCTGGCCACCGGGACCATTCTTTGCATGCACCCCCTTTTCCAAAATGGTGCCAGTGCTGGCTGCTGGGCCGTTCTGCGCATGCGCACTCTTTTCCAAAATGGTGTCAGCACTGGCTTCTGGGTCATTCTTCGCATGCACACCCTTTTCCAAAATGGTGCCAGCGCTGGCCTCCGAGGCCATTCTTTGTATGCGCACCCTTTTCCAAAATGGCACTGGCAACATCGGCGCCATTTTGGAAAAGGGCACGCATGCACAGAATGGCCTGGTGGTCATTTTGCACATGCATAGTGACAACAGCCTCTGTTCCCCGAAAACAGTAGGGTTCTTTATGAAAACCCCGAAAACGAAGGGGGTTTTGTAATCGAAAACGAATGGAGGGAGGGTCCCTTCTGCACCCCCCTGCTATCCAGACGCTGGCTATTAACCATGGACAATGTACTTTTCAGTTCAGCTCTGTTTGGAACCCTATGAAGCCATGGAGGTAGACTGTTCTTGTGAATTTATAATCTCAAGGAGAAAAATCAGATAAAAGATGTGCTGTTTTCTGCACTTTGCAGACAGAGACATGAGGCAGAAAAAAGTGACTGAATTACGATTAAGAATAGTAATTCAGTACATTGGGTAGCCCATCAGGCATTAACTGGGTACTAATTAGTACTCAAGAGTACTGATTACTACCCAACATTTCCAGGGCAGGTCGAATACTGCAGTTTCAATAGGGATAACCATTTTTGGTGGATCCTCATTTCAGCCCTATAGTGTTGGCCAAACCTCATGGAGAAACGGATATTTATTTCTGCAGGGTCCCACTGAATATGTCCCAATTGCCAATTTACAGGGACCGATTTCCTCACTATTAGTGTAGCATCCAACCTCGTTCAATGGTTATTCCAGGGAGCAAAACTGGATTGGGGGGAGGGAACAAAGGAAGCCGGGGGTGCCTGTGTGCTCATTTCCAATCAAGTTCAACTGTCAGATCATTATGAATGGGGCTGCACGAGTTTACAGATGTGCGCGCCGCTTCGAGGTAATTGGCAATCAGCTCGCTTGAGGTTAAAAAGAAGAAAAAAGTACTTGAGTAACTAAAGCCCCAAATAGGGAAGCAGAAGGAAATAGAAAGAGAGAAATCGGCCTGATGTCAAGAGCAGCAAGAGAGCTGAGGTCTCCACTGTCCCAGCCAGAAGACCCCCGCCTTCTCCCCCAGCCTCTCATCTCTCTAGGATGGACTGGACCTCAGCAGGTAGCACATTTATTAGACCTAGGCAATACCTGCTGTCTTGGATAACCTGGTGGGTGCCCTTTTGTTACCAGAGCACTAAGTCAAGCACCCGATTATGTGAAATATGGGGCAATACCGTTTCCAAGTTACCGATTTTTCTGTCTTATGGACCGATTTCAGTAATGGGAAACTGGTAAATTGGTATGGGCGTCGCTAAATTAGTACAAGCTCTGAGGGCTGTGTAGACGTTGGGGGGGGGGGGGGGGGGAGGTGCTTAAGAAGAGAGAGTTTATTGACTGCCCAGTGAGAATAAACTTCTCACTGTGAAGAGAGATCATGGATCTGTCCCCTCTCCTTGTGGGCAGGCCCCTCCTCTCTGCTCCCTTCCCCTGAGCTCAGTCTTTCAGTGCTTGGGGGTAAGAGACGGATCGAGAAGCCCCAGGTACTGGGAAAGGGGCCAAATGAAAACTAGCCCTGGGGTGTGTATTTGGCGCCCGGATCTGAGGTTCCCCACCCCGCCCTGATTAAATAACATCAGATCTTCTCTATTTTGATGACGTTGAAAACAAGCGATTTGTGTCAATTTTGTATAGTTCAAAACTCAACAACAAAGTGAATCCTAGAATTGTATGGCTGAGAGGAGTCTTAAGGGGTCATCTAGTCCACCCCCTGCTCCAGCTAGGATAGCCTCACCTTCCAACATCCCAGATAGATGCTCGTCTAGCCGGGTTTTGAAAATCTCCAAGGAGGGAGATTCTGCAACCTCCCCCGGGTAACTTATTCCATTGCCAAACTGTTCCTAAAAATCCGGTACAAAAATCGATGCGAAAGATCCGATAGTACTGAAACCGAAAAAGAACCGAAACTGAAATTTTGCCCAGAGTCCCATCCCTAATTAGGACGTTTCCCCAAAATACTTCACCGAAATCTCGTTCGCTTCAATTTAAGCCCTTCTGTTCTATCCTTTTCTGACAGTGCAGAGAACAAAATGTTCACCGTCTTCTTTTCATGGCATGTTTTAAAATATTTAGATAATCTTTAAATAACAAACAAATGCATTGCATCTGTCGCAGTATTATGTTTTTGGCGCTCAGAAAATGTGACGCATTGAGGTGGTGTATAGTGTCCGGATGACGCGCAGGTTCTAGGCCACTTGGGTCAAAGGAATTTCCTGCTGTTGGACCCGCTTGTTTAACCGTTACTGACTAAGCCTCTCTTGTCTCTTTGCTTTAGGATATTTATTCTGGGCATTGGATTTTTCACCCTGTGCTTCTTAATGACATCCTTGGGAGGCCAGTTTTCCACCAAAAGACTGGGTGACTCTCCATTCACCATCCGAACAGAAGGTAATGACTCTCTCTAACTGCTTGCAAAAGAGCTAGTTCTGCCCCTGGTAACTATGGCTAGGCTACAGTATGTTCCTCTGCTTTGAGAACGGTTTGGAGGAGAGAGAAGTTTGTAATTGGAGAAGGGGGGCTGTGACTTGACCCCTTCCCCCAAATTTTAGAGAGCGGTCAGTGGGAAAGATAGAATTTTGCTGTGGGAGCGGTGATGTTGTGGTTTGACCCCCCCCCCCCCAAACTTTAAGACATTGTTTATTTTGTTTAAAATTAATTTTTTGAAAACTAAATCACTGCGCATCCACAAAATGGCCACCAGGCCATTCTGCAGACGCACACCCCTTTTCCAAAATGGCGCCAGCAGCATAGGTGCCATGTTGGAAAACGGCATGTATGCACAGGAAAACAATACGAAATTGCACACCCCTAAGAGAAAGGATGTCTGGCCAGACGCCATTCAGATGGCATAGAGATGTGTACTTTATACCTCCCTGTTGGCACCCAACTCAAGGAACAGCAAATTCTAGAACGGTCTGTGCCTCCCCCAGGGCACAGTGGCCGATTTCGTGAACAGTCTGGCACAGAGGAGTAACTATAGAACAAAGGGAGGGGTGGGAGCCTATGAGAAAAGTGTCCGCCTTCACACCTCGCAGTGGGACTCCATCCACACTTTATTGCCGGTTTCACTATCCTTCAGGGGAATTTAGGTTTGCTTCCTATCAGCACCACAGAAAATTCCTACCGCAAGCCTCTCCTGCTAGAGGTCTTCTCCCTCTCGCACCCAGGTACAGACTGACTAGCCTAGCAAGAAGGCGCAAGATCTCACCAGGGTTTGTGAGAATCTCGTCGATTCTCGCGAGAACATGATGCATTCTCATTTCAGCGCTAATTCCGCCATCCTGCACTAGCTGATTAAAACAGGAGCTCTGCTGCTCTCTGGTCCGCTGAGAGAGGAGGAGAAGGCCATGTACACATCTTGGCACTCGGAAAACAAGAGTCCCAACAAGTGCGGGTGGGGCAAGCCTCTGTCAAACTCTTCTTCAGAGATCTCTGGAACCCCCTTCTGCATTAAATCCTGCCCTGGTTTCGATGGCTATGCCAGTCCTGTTAGATGGATTTGAATGGCAGGCGGATGGAGCTGTGGTTTCCAAAACTCTGATGGCGCTCGTAAAACGCTTAGTTGACTTCAAAAGAGATTAACATGTAATGCTGTCTCTGACAGTTGTCTCCATTTTCTCCCTGGCGGGTAGAGTACAAAGGCGGTTTTTATTTCCCCCCACCAGCCCTGTAATTGTTCCCATCATGAACTCCATTAAGTCTGCTCTCAGAGGGATTAGTGTTGATTTGGCATGCTGGGAGATCAATGCCTTCCCTTAAATTTCATGTGCATCTTTACCCAAGTCTGCCTGTCTCCCTTTAAGGGCAAGCGCACCTTTTTATAAGGGCAGAGAACCAGTCATACGGTCCCTTGCCGCTGTCACGGTAACCACTAGGGTCAAAGGTCCTATTGAACGCTGTCATGTGACAGCAGCTGGAGTGCCATTAACTCCCCTGGCTGGTTTGTCAATTAAGGATCCTGCATTCACATTCACGAGGCAAAAACTCTACCCCAATCTCTAATTTTGCACATGGAATTTAGCAGGTGCTAATTATTCTGGATGCATTAGCTTCCTAGGAAACAGAAAAAAGTGGAGAGCTTGCAGGAATTTGCAGCCAGGGCCCTCTAGTAAAGTGTTACCTCTCAGAATCCCTCCCTTCCGCCTCTTGAAACTGGATGAGCCCTTAATGTCACGATTAGGTGGCTGGCTATATGATTATTGGTCCCAGCAAACCTGTGATTGAATCAGGGTTTGATTCTTCTCAACACTGCTTTCACACGCACGCTGTGTCATTGGGTTTATTGGGTCACTACTTGGGATGAGACTGGAGCAAGTGTTCCCGTTCTGAAGGGAAATACTGACCTTTCAGGAATGCTTGGGAGTGTCCGTCGATACTTTGTTGGTTTCTGGTGATTCTGCACTTCTGCCGTGTTGTTGTTGTCATTTCCCAGGCATTTTTGTTACTTCCTAGGGAATTTTATGACCGTTTTAGGGCAGTTTTACAGCACTTCTGTGGCAATATCTAGCACGTCTTCAGTGCTTAGGAAGCATGTTTTCATCTCCACAGCCCCTGGGGGTATATCTGGGGCGCACATGGGGCTTGGGACTGGCACTTTGCAGCCCCAGGCAACTTGCCAAAAATAACAGAAAACGGCACAAACCGCAGGAAAACGGATATGTTTCCGCATCATGTGAATCTCAGCGAATTCCCTGCTTCTGACGGAAATAGCACTCGCCAAGATTTCTCATTTCAGGCCTGCGCTGCACCTGATTTGGTACCTGTGGGAAATACCTGCATTTTTTAGTACTGTTTTGGTATCCGAATACTGACTTGTGTACTTGAAAAAATGAAATTTTGTTTACTGTTTTTTCCCCAAGTATTCCAAACCCCCAAATAATCCTGAAATCCAAGATGAAAATCAATATTTTGGGTACGTGGCTGAAAACTGATTTGGGTAACAGAAAGTAGTGGAAATATTTGGTTTCGTTTGGGTACCATAAATTTCACGGAAATTAGTTTTTACGGGTACTAACTTCAGCTCTAGTCACTCCTGATCCAACCCGAATTCACTGAATGACATGTCCCATCTTGACGAGTTGAGGGAGAGTGTTTGAGAGCTTGATCAAAAGCGATGGATTATTAAAGAGCATATGTAAAGCGGGCTGGCAATAATAGGAATGGATACATATTTCATTACACCGTCAACCAGCCTCAAAAGGTATGTTTGAAAAATTAATTGATGTTCATCGTGTCCGGGGACCCAAAGATGTATGTCTAGCTGCTTGCGGTTATTGTTTGTTAATTGAATACAAGCGGATTGTCGGGCAAAGAAGGAGGTTGCTTTTTACTGGCCTGGCTGGCTTTTAAAATAGTGGTTTCTAAACTTTTCATGAATGAATTATTAGTTTATATAGTGCCAACAATGTGTCTGGCGCTGAACAGTTGCAGTTAGAAAGCTAAGGGCATACGTCATTGCAGCCTTCAAATATTTCAAGGGCTGCCACCGAGAAAGCGGCAAGGAACTATTCTGCATGGCTACAGAGGGCAGGACTAGAATTAAGAACATAAGTAATGCCATACTAGGTCAGACCAATGGTCCGTTGAGCCCAGAATCCTGTCTCTGACGGTGGCCAACCGGTCCCAGTGGGTAATGCATCCCCTGTTGTTCATTCCCAGCTCCGGACGGTAAGAGAATACGTTCCCATGACCTCTTTGGCTAATAGTCACTAGTTATACCAATGGGTGCAAATTACAAGAAGGGATATTTTGGTTAGATATCAGGAAAAACAAAACATTCCTAACAGTAAGAGCTACTTGGCAATGTAGTAGTAGTGGTAGTTTTATTGCAAGGCACTTGGCCATAGCATCAAATAATACATAAAGAAAGAACTTGGCAATGAAACAAACTGCCGGAGCAGGTTGTAGCCTCTCTGCCACTGGAGGTTTTTTTTTAAAAAAAGGCTGGCCAGCCATCTGCCGAGGAGGTTGTAGCTGTTGTCATCCTGTATGCAAGCTGGGAGTTGGGCTAGATGATTGATCCTCGAGGTACCTTCCAGCTCTGACATTATGATTAGACATTGGTCCCTGCCTTAAAGGACTTACAATCTAGGAAGGACAAGGGAGGTAAGACAAGAGGGAGGGGAACATGGGGAGAGACAGGGCTACATTCATGAAGCTGAGACGTTGGCAGTGTACGTGGTTAACTTAGGGTGAAAACAGACATGACGCTAACCACCCTTGGTGGTTATTTATGCATGTTGCAGGGCTGTATTGGTGCCCTATGCAGCCCTGCAACATGCATAAATGACCCCCAAGGGTGGTTAGCGTCATGTCTGTTTTCACCCAAAGTCACAAGGAGTTGAGGAGTGTAGCAAATGATGACTCTAAACAAAGCGCCGCAGTTGCCTATGGTGCCAATGTGTGCCTGCATGACCTCAGTTGGAAATGTCACTCTAATCTCACAACCCCAGAAGGCAACAAAAACATGGACAGCGTAGCCAAGATTACAGCTGAAACAAGTACCCGCAAAGACGGATATACTCGATGAATTTTCAGTACACAAATCGACCCAACAACATTGGGTACTGATCGGTGCCGGATTATGATTACGACTTGATTTGGGTATCTGATGTCCTGGAATGGCGACTTCTGGTACCGTTTTTTTTACTTCCAATGCCTTTTTTAATTATTATTTTCTATCTCAGAAAGTCAACTTCCAGTCCTGGAAAAAAATAAATCGATTTCTGGTCCCGTTTTTAAAAAAAATTCTGTCCCAGGTTTTCAGTTTTCCAACCTGATATACCGATTGGTAATTTGAAAATTGAAAAAACAGTAGTGGAAGTTACCAACTTTCCAAGTTTCTGGGTACCGGATGTGATACCCGAAAATGTGGATGTTACCCATGGGAACTAAATTTAGTAGCCGTTTCACCTCTAGCTGAGATCAGTTAAGATTGTAAAACCATCCACAGATGTCCTGGACCAACTTGGGTTTCTGAGGCTCAGTTTTAGAAATTGCAATGCTTGCAAAGATGAGAGATGGGCGTATAGACAAGAGGTCTCCATCTTGTACCTCCTCCTGGGAGCTGGTGGCTCTCCAAAAGCATGTGGAGCAATTGAGTATCAATCAAATATGCTCTTACTGTTAGGAATGTTCTGTTTTTCCTGATATCTAACCAAAATATACCTTCTTGTAATTTGCACCCATTGGTATAACTAGTGACTATTAGCCAAAGAGGTCATGGGGACGTATTATCTTACCGTCCGGAGCTGGGAATGAACCAACAGGGGATGGATTACCCACTGGGACCTGTTGGCCACTGTCAGAAACAGGATTCTGGACTCAACGGACCATTGGTCTGACCTAGTATGGTACTGCTTATGTTCTTAATTCTAGTCCTGCTCTCTGTAGCCATGCAGAATAGTTCCTTGCCTTCTTCTCAGTGGCAGCCCTTGAAATATTTGAAGGTTGCGATGACGTATGCCCTTAGCTTTCTAACTGCAACTGTCAAGTGTGTGTGTGTGTAAACAGACATAACAACCCGCTCCATGTTTGCTGTCCGAATGGCTGGGTAGTTTTGATAATACCTAATAACTGAATGTGTGCTTAATCCCCCTTTCCAAAATGAGCGGCTAGCATTACGTCCTGGAACACCCAGTGCTAGTGTGTTTGAGAGTTACAGGAGACAAAAGATACGGCTGGAATAAGGATGTGTCTGTAAAGGGATTGAAATAAGCAGGTCTCTAGTCCGGGCGGGCAAAGTTCTCAACCCCAAAAGCCACCCCCCAAAATCATCATATGGCTAAGAGTCAGAAGACATATGCATGGACTCCTTTGAAAGCAACTCCCAGGCTGAGCCTCTCCTGCTTTGTGATCATCTGGTGGAGCTGATACTCCACAGTCCTGTCTGCTGAGTATCTGAAAATCAGCTGAACTTCGGCTGCTAAGATTCTAGTGCAGTGAACTAAGGGGTGGAACCAAGGCCAGCCTTACCACAAGGTGACTCAGTGGAACCACTCTGGGTACCTCTATTTTCTCTACTTCATTAGGGCAGGGTACAGGACCCCCAGCCCTTCTCAATGATGCCCCAAATATGACCACCTCAAGAGCCGCATGTAAGAAGCTCCTAAGGGGGAGGGACCATGGAGGAAGTGGTGGGTCTACCAGGGCCCTACATTTTATCTCCACCTGAGCCCCGACCATTTTAAGGCTGGCCTTGCACAGGACCCAAAAGGCAGTAGTGCAGAGCTAGGACTGGCCATCACCCAGAACCGAACTTGAGTTGTCCAAGAGCCACGTGTGACTCCCGAGTCCCAAACTATTCTTTGCCCACAGTGTAGAGAAGGCCAATTTCCCGAAAGATTTTGGCTTCCATTTCCCCAGTGCACCAAGCTCCTCTGAAAACCTGCCCCTGTAGGGGCCACAGCATGTGCTACTTTGTAAGGTCTGTCCTGGATTGCGGTGGGTTTGGGATTATATTGAAAACCTGACTGGCAGTCAAAAGAAAAGGAAGCAGAAAGAAAGAATGGTGAGTCCACCATTGCCAAGTTCAGTTCTATAGACGCAGAGCGTGTCCTCCTAGGAACTTATATATTTTGGGGGGGTAAATTTGTAATGTGGTTTATTTATGTTTATATTGTGATTGTTTTTATGCTTTTATAAAATTTTGTAAGCTGCTCTGAGTCGCTTAGGTGAGAGTAAAAATGCAATCAATCAATCAATCAATCAATCAATCAATCAATCAATCAATGTCTCCCTGAGAGGCCTAAGTTTTTTTTTGCCACATGTCCGTAATCTCTCTTCAAATGAACTCCTTCTCTGACAGTTCTCGGGAATAGGGAGGCTTTGTTTTTTTATTTAAAGCCAAACCGAAAAACTCCTGAAATGCGAGAGCATTTTTCTACTTCTGATTCTCGGCAGCAGAATAAACACACACACACAGGAGCCTTTGTTTTGAAACGGTCACCAAGAGAATTGCTTTTGCAAACAAAGATCAGGAGAGCAAAAAAACAAAACAGAATGAAAAACCCCAAGCAGGCAAGCGTGTGGATTTTTAATATACAAGGCAGTTTGGGGATGAGGCTATGTTGGAGAGATTAGCTTTAGTGTGCTGCTGTTCTGTGTTTTTTGTTTTCTTTCTGATAATTTTAAATTTGTTCTCCCCTCACCCCTCCGCTAAGCTGTCTTAATTGGTTTGGGTTTTTTTGTTTGTTTGTTTTTTGCTACCTAGCCAGTGAGAAAAAGCAATTGCAAGGCCAGTTTGGAGCTAAAATAAAAAAGGATGGTATCACTTAATGATCTGAAATCTCTCTGGAAGACCACTGGAATTCTAGCTGTTTGCATTCGGCCTCAGCTGATTTCTCTAGGCCAAGCAAGTGAGGGCTGTTTTAAGGAAGAGAAGGAAGGCAGTTGCCCAGGTTTTTCATATATAGAAGGCTGCATTGTGGTGACCCTAAAGTCGGCCATTTTGGTTGCGTGGAAATTTTTGGCCAAATTGGAATGGCAATCAAAATTTGGATTGTTTGTAATCCTGATCGAATGATTTGTGCCTGTGCAAAGTGGCGTATGGCGCCTCCATTGGCGCATGTGCAGGATGGCTGAATTTTTTTCGATGGACTCTGGCAAAACGGAATCAGAATGTATGTTTGTTCTGCATTTCACCAGAAGGGATAGAATTGACTGGATTCTCTCGGAAATGGAAACTGGTCGAAAACAAAACTTCACCCCTGCCCTTAAGGGCTCATTCACAAAACGTTCTTTTAGAGTGGGTGATGGCACTGTAGTGGGATATTCTAAGTGCTTGCAGGGTTAGGACCGTGGGACGTTCTTGTTAGGGGTACAGCCTTAGGTAGGAAGTGAGCTCGGCTCAGACACAAGTCTGGCCCTTTAAAAGGAGATGAATATGCACCACTCATTTAAAAGAACAGTCACTCCAGCTGTTCAAGAGGTCTGTATACCCACCAGGACTTACCGAGGCCCTAATCCTGAAGCTACGTAGGGCCAACCATCACATCCATCACCCATTGTGTTTATGCCTGCATTAATTTGATTGTGGGGGCCTTTTTGTGGGAGGTCAAGGTAAATTGTCCCCTTCTCTCAGGTCATTCCTGAAGATTGCCATGTGGTGTAGCATTGCGTTTGCAGAGATCTTTTGAAAGCTTGGTCTGTAATACTGACCTGTCTTGATTCCTGAGCCCATTGCCTTGGGCAAAGGGGAGCTGAGCTCTGTTGACAACGTGTCTACAAGGGGGAAAACGGTGCGATCCAGCGTCTGCCCTATGTGTCATGTAAACTTGCCATGGTTGTCATTGAATGTGGAGCAGGGTTGACACGCTGCCGGGATCAGAAGCACAACAGAAGTGTGCGTCCTTGGGGGAACCATCCCTTTCCTTGTCTCTAGATGGTTGTCTAAAATTCAGAGCATGGGGCTGGCTTGGTGACATCATCAACCAATGTCCCTGACCAGAAATCCCCACCCCCCTCCGGTGAAGAGCTCAAGTACTTTCTATGCTTGTCTTGGTTGTTGAAGATTAGGGGGGTATTAACTAGGATGTTTAAGTTTAATCATAATTTATAGCCCATCCCCTCCTGCCCAATGGCAGCTCGGGGCGGTCTACAATAAAAAATAAAAACACAATATAAAATTCCAAAATATAATAAAAACTATTAAAATATGCACAGAAATGGGCTTGAATAACCCGATATCCCCCCCAATGATGTGGTGTCTCTGTAAGGCGAGCCTTCCTCTGGCTTCAGCTTCATGGACCTCTCTGGGCCCTTGTCAGCCTGTACCAATACACTCCCTGGGATGCCCCTTGAACAGTGCCCAGCAAGTCTCGGCCTTAGACCCTCCTAACAAAAAGGAAAGTGGGTGATGTCTGGGCTGAGGTCTGTTTGAAGAAATTTCCGTCCGCCTCACTAGAATACCGCATGCACTTTAGGTATCAAATTTTATACCCACAGGTAATACCTGCAATTTCAGGTTATGTATCAGTATACCCAATCTGTACCCATGTACCAAGACAGCTAACCGCATACCTGAGATATTGAGTATTACCATTAGCAACTTTCCATTTTACTGACCCATTCTGACTTACCATGTTACCGTTTTAGCTAGTGCTGAAACCTGGTGTTCAATTTTTTTCAGAATATACCGAGGATCACGGTCCATGGTCCTCGGTCCTAAGGTTAAGAAGATCGGGTTTGGTACCAGGAAAGTTCAGTTCCCTTGATCGAGAGATGGATCCACATCCTTTTTCTCTGAGCTGCATGCCGCTTTGCCATTAGACAGGCATCGAGAGGTCTAGAATCCCTGACACGACCAGAGTGACCCACCTCTGACCTTCTCTTCTCAGAGTTAGGACACAAATAGGGCCATATTTGGTAGGCATGGGGGTAATGGGAGGGAACAGGTGAGGGGCGGACAAGCCTAGAGCATTTTTTGATTGACTGGCAGGGGAAAAGTGATGATTTGGGCATTTTTCAGTCTCTTTGGTGACGACTGTGTGTGCTACACTAGTGTATCTGTAAGTATTTTGGCTTGGAGTTGAAGGGGTGCCTGGCCGTAGGGGCAATTAAGTGTGTGCTGGGGCATAGGGCAATGCTGTAGGTTTGGCACTTTTGGTGTGGGCTTGCCAAGATGTGCCCACCTGGGACAATGGGGAATGACTTCTGGTTAATTATGGTGTGTTTTGGGGAGGGGGTTCGCTTTTCATAGGCGCATGGAGCAAGGGAGGCATATGTATTTTTTTGCAG
>QEPC01011341.1:7635659-7660707 GCA_003113815.1 Sphenodon punctatus | reverse complement strand
AGGCTGCCACCCCAAAGATGGCAAGGAACTATTCTGCATGGCTACAGAGGCCAGGACTACAAACTCTGGGCTCAAATTATAGGAAGGTAGATTTTGGCTACACATCAGGTAAAACTTCCTAACAGTTGCTAGGAAGTGGAACAAGCTGCCCACTGTATGGCCTGTCTCTTATACACATCTAGATGTGTATAAGAGACAGGCCTCTCTCAGAGGTTTCCGAAGTTTTTTCCCCGAATAGTTGCCTTGGTCTTCAAAACTTCGGAATTCGATGTTTTCGAACCGAATACAGTGATGTTCGGCAAGTTCTGAAGTTTTCTGAATACTTTGTTTCAGCCCTAGTCTAAGGCTGAACTCTGCTGAGCACTGTCCAAGGTGCAGCCCAGGGGAGTGTATGGGGCTAGAGAGGCCCATGAAGTTGAAGTCAGAGGAGGGCTCTCCTTACAGAGTACTGACTAGTAGGACACTCCCTACTAGTTCAGCAAACCAGGAGCTTGAACTATCAAATGCTCATGCCTTAAGAGGACTGAGTGCAGAGAGAGAGAGAGGCTGGAGAGGAGAAGGGCATAGAGAGGCAGAACACCCAGATAGAGACGAGGGAATCTGGGCCAGGTGAACTGGGTTCTATAAAGTGAGTCGGGGTATATATTATTTATTTGATTTATTTATTTTCATTATTTATATCCTGCCTCGACTTACAAAAATTAAAATATTTTAAAATATACATAAAATACATACAACGGAAGCATAAGAGTAAGAAAAATAAAAACCCCACCCTCCTCACCCACCTCCCTCGCCAAAGGTCTTGCACCGTCACCGAAATGAGGCAAGGTCCAGGGCCTCCGCTGGAAGGGAGCGCCACAGCCTGGGTGCTGCCACCGAGAATGCCCTCTCCATTGTAGCTCTCCGCACCATCCAGGGGACATCAAGAAGGGCGCTCCCCGAGGACCGCAGGGGTCAATCCAGGGCATGGAGAGTGAGACGGTCTCGCGGATAGGAGGAACCCAGACCACGTAGGACTTTGTAGGTAAGCACCAACACTTTGAATCGGACCCGGATGACTATTGGCAGGCAGTGCAGAACTTGGAGAACTGGTGTAATGTGCTCACCTGTCTCTTATACACATCTAGATGTGTATAAGAGACAGCCCTAGGGGTGTGCATAAGGAGCACATGGGGCTTGGGATCGGTCCTGTAGCAGCTCTGTTCAACGCGTGAAAAATAACAAGTAGGGAAAACCGCAGAAGAGCGGTTAAGTTTTAACATAGCACAAATGAAGGAGCATGACCGGTTCCCGACGGAAACAACAGTTTCAGTTATTTATCCTTTCAGAACTAACTGCCCGCCTGCTGTTGGCCATGCCCCTCTCAGGGATTATAAAGCTGGGGAGCCCTGAGATCTGGAGGACAGGGCAACACTTCTGGCTTCCAAGCCAGGAGGGTCTAGGGTAGAGCTGTACCGAATAGTGCTTCCGAATATTTGGGTCGAATATCGAAGTTCTCTTATACACATCTAGATGTGTATAAGAGACAGCACCAAGGGAGGAAGCTCTTTTTTTGTGGGGGGGCTTGCATCTGGTTTCATAGGGGCATGCATGGGGGAGGGGAGGAAGGGGTGGATGCACTGTTCTGCACTGTGATTGGAGCTAGGATAGTAAACATTAAATGGTCACATGTGGCACCATGTGCCGGCTCAGGTGCCAAGCATTTCTCTGTTTCTGCGATTCCAAGTTCCAAGGATTTCCAAATCCTCAGAACCAGATCCAAGTGGCGGCTAAAAACCTGGCCTCGGAACTTGGAGCCTCAGAAATATTTGCGAGTGTTCTTTAAAAATAAATAAATATATATAGAAAAATGGTAAATTGTTAACTTGGTAGAATGGTGCAAAGCAGTAACTCTGTAAGCAGAACCGTCGGTCCCTACAGGGTGCAACCTCTCAGGAGTGGGCTGGGGTTTGCCAGGTGCCTGTCCCTTTAAAGGGACCGGCCATAGGGCTGAGAGAAGAGCAAGCATTCCCTTTCTGCTGGGAAATACCAACCTTTTGGGCGCACTTGCAAGTATTTGTCAGTACATCATCTGTCTCCGGTGATTCTGTGTTTCTGCCATTTTCAATATTGGTGCCTGTGATTTTTTCATCATTTCCCTTCAATTTAATCACGTTCTGTCATTTTTTTGTCACTTTCTGTCATTTCTGTCACTTTTTGGAACATTAATGGCAGTTTTACAGCACTTTTGTGGCAATTTCCAGCACTTCCCTGGCACTTAGCCAGCACTTTTTTCATCTCCGCAGCCCCTGGAGGTGGGCACGGGGTGCCCACGGGGCTTTGGATCAGCCCCCTTGCAGCTCTGTTCAACGCGTGAAAAATAACAAGTAGGGAAAACCGCAGAAGAGCGGTTAAGTTTTCACATAGCACAAATGAAGGAGCATGACCGGTTCCCGACGGAAACAACAGTTTCAGTTATTTATCCTTTCAGAACTAACTGCCCGCCTGCTGTTGGCCATGCCCCTCTCAGGGATTATAAATCCGGGGAGCCCTGAGATCTGGAGGACAGGGCAACACTTCTGGCTTCCAAGCCAGGAGGGTCTAGGGTAGAGCTGTACCGAATAGTGCTTCCGAATATTTGGGTCGAATATCGAAGTTTTGAATAGTTGACCCGAATAGTTGGTAGCCCTTTGGTGAAGTTCTCGCAGCTTCTGAATTCTGAACTTTGGAAACTTCAGGGACGTTTTTCCCCTCCAAAGAGGCTTACCACCACTCAGCTGTCTCCTCCCACACCCCCTCTACCAAATATGGCACTAAGTTTCATTTCCAGAAAAAGCTCAACTGTCCGCTGGCCTCTCTCAGAGGTTTCCGAAGTTTTTTCCCCGAATAGTTGCCTTGGTCTTCAAAACTTCGGAATTCGATGTTTTCGAACCGAATACAGTGATGTTCGGCAAGTTCTGAAGTTTTCTGAATACTTTGTTTCAGCCCTAGTCTAAGGCTGAACTCTGCTGAGCACTGTCCAAGGTGCAGCCCAGGGGAGTGTATGGGGCTAGAGAGGCCCATGAAGTTGAAGTCAGAGGAGGGCTCTCCTTACAGAGTACTGACTAGTAGGACACTCCCTACTAGTTATCAAACCAGGAGCTTGTACTATCAAATGCTCATGCCTTAAGAGGACTGAGTGCAGAGAGAGAGAGAGGCTGGAGAGGAGAAGGGCATAGAGAGGCAGAACACCCAGATAGAGACGAGGGAATCTGGGCCAGGTGAACTGGGTTCTATAAAGTGAGTCGGGGTATATATTATTTATTTGATTTATTTATTTTCATTATTTATATCCTGCCTCGACTTACAAAAATTAAAATATTTTAAAATATACATAAAATACATACAACGGAAGCATAAGAGTAAGAAAAATAAAAACCCCACCCTCCTCACCCACCTCCCTCGCCAAAGGTCTTGCACCGTCACCGAAATGAGGCAAGGTCCAGGGCCTCCGCTGGAAGGGAGCGCCACAGCCTGGGTGCTGCCACCGAGAATGCCCTCTCCATTGTAGCTCTCCGCACCATCCAGGGGACATCAAGAAGGGCGCTCCCCGAGGACCGCAGGGGTCAATCCAGGGCATGGAGAGTGAGACGGTCTCGCGGATAGGAGGAACCCAGACCACGTAGGACTTTGTAGGTAAGCACCAACACTTTGAATCGGACCCGGACGACTATTGGCAGGCAGTGCAGAACTTGGAGAACTGGTGTAATGTGCTCATGGCGACCCGTCCCCGTAAGGAGACAGGCCAGCGTGTTCTGCACCAGCTGCAGTCTCTGGACTGTCACCAAGGGTAGCCCCACGTAGAGCGCATTACAATAGTCTAATCTTGAGGCGATGAAGGCATGGATGAGTGTGGCCAGGTCGGAGTCCAAGACATACGGTCAAAGCCGTCGTCGGGCCTGAGAGAGCAGTGGGGTATGAACCACATCAATGATGGGGGACGTCACACCCGCCGCCCTTCCCACCAACGCCATCTCTGTCTTGTCAGGATTTAGTTTCAGATGGCTCACCCTCATTCAATCCCCCACAGCCGCCAGACATCGGGTAAGCACAGAGACTGGCGGGTCTGGGTCAGATGAAAAAGAGAGGTAGAGCTGGGTGTCAACGGTGTACGTGCAGCTGCTCGGTGAAGTCGTGAGATGGTCTGGGGTGCGGTGTCGTCATGACACTGCACCCCATACCATCTCATGACTTCGCCGAACGGCTGCATGTACGCATTAAACAAGAGAGGGGACAGAATAGAGCCTTGCGGAACTCCACACATGAGGTCCCGGGGAGATGGTGAACAATCCCTGATCACCACCTGCTGAGTTAGCCAAGAAGGAGCGGTTCCACCCACCCCGGCATAGTCCCGCAGGTGATTCAGCAGCATCTCATGATCAATGGTATCAAACGCAGCTGACAGATCTAATAGGATTAGCAGGGTCAAGCGACCCTGGTCCAGTTCCCGGTGAAGGTTGTCGACCAAAGCCACTCATGCAATCTCAGTGCCATAACCCGAACAAAAGCTGGACTGCGAGGGATGAAGAAAACTGTCCCGGTCCAGATGCCCCTGCAGCTGCTGAGCCACCACCCATTAATTAACCTTTCCTAAAAAGGGATGGTTAGAGACTGGCTGATAACTGGCCGGGAAGTCAATGTCAAGTGATGTTTTTTGAGCAGGGGCCGCACCACTGCCTCTTTGAGGCAGTCCAGCACTAGGGATGGGTGAACAGAACTGAGTTCGGAAATTTGGTTCGGTTCGGAAGTTCGGTTCGGTCGACCGAACTATTCGAGTTTGGTCCGAACTTCCGAACAAAGTTCGGAAATTCAAACCCCATTGAACTAAGTGGAATATTATCTTTTAGGGATGGGTGAACAGAACCAAATGCGGTTTGGTTCGGTTTGAAAATTGAGTTTGGTTCGGAAGTTCGGTTCGGTCGATTGAACTGGTCGAGTTCGGTCTGAACTCCAAACTTCCAAACCGCGTTCGCCCATCCTTATCCGGCACCCTGCCTTCCTGCAGAGAGGCATTGACAACACCTGCCAGCAACGGCCCCAGCGTCTCCCAGCTGGCCTTGACCAGCCAGGACGGGCGTGGGTCTAGTTCACAAAATGTGACTCTTACAGCCCCACAGAACATCCGCCCCAGCGGTGAGCATCACCCACTGAAACAGATCCCACAAAACCGGACAAGATGGAGCCTCCATAACCTCTGGTTCGCCTATTGTCATAAACGCGGAGTTGAAGTCATGGTGAATCGAAGTGATTTTATTTGCAAAGTACTCAACAAACATGTCACAGCAGGCAATCCCTCCTCAAAACCCACCTCTTCCTCGCTCCTTTCCGGACGCTTGCTAGAACTTTCCTCTCAACATTTACTGTCTGCCCTCCCCCTGACTGCAACCAAGCCAAGCACGTGCACCTGAGACTTCGCATCCGCTTGAATGTTTCGTCCCTTGTTTCTTCCTATGTCCCCTCTCCTTGTCCTCCCCCTCCGAGTCTTTTCGATTGTAAGCCGTAGGCAGGGACTGCGTCCATCTCATTGTTTTGTAAAGTGACAGGTATACAGCTGTCGCTATACAAGTGCTAATAATAATAATAATAATAATACTTGAGGAATAATTAGACAGAATACCTAAGGCAGAACATGGTGTAAAGGGAAACCTGAATGCAGTGGGCTATTTTGGGAGGTGGATTCTGGAAATACTTATCATCGAGGGCTATTCTGTTTAAGTACACAACCCATGCATTTGCATTCAGGACTGCCTGTGTTGGCAATCCTGAACATGTACAGGGGCATCACAAGTAATAACACACACTGGCTCCTTTCAATGATTAGGTGCTGGGATGGGGGGTGAGGAGGTAGTTAACCCTTTTGCTCCTGCGATTGATGCAAAAATTCATATGTGCTCCTCCTCCCCACTGAACTGCAAAGGGATTCAATTCATTCCTGGTTCAATGAAATGGGAGAGTGTCGGTTTTGCATTGTGAGGCGAGAGCAAGGACTATCAGCCCGTTGTCATCACACCAAGAGGGCCTCTCTGCCTATCAGCTGTACGTGGCACTGTCTGGACTCACTCGATAGAGGAGGCTCCAAGGGGAGAGAGTTGGCTCGTTTCAGTGCCGGTTGGCAGCAAAGGACTGGAGAGTGCTGCTGACAGAGAAGGGGATCGCTTGGCTGGCACAAAACTAATTTTCCTCTGACTCCGGCGACTCTGCCTGAAAGCTTCTTCACTCTTCCCCTCCCCTTTCCTCCCGACTATCTTGTCAGGGAGTCCAGTGTGACAGGCTGAGCTTGGCTGATTTTGGAAGCAGATGGAATCTGTCTTCTCAGAGACTACCGCAAAGCCGATCCTTGGGGGTTTTGTTTTAGGAATTCAGGTTCCTTCTGGCAGCTTGTTTGCTGCCGTCGTTCAGAAGCAAACGTGTTGCCATTCCTGCAAAGGTGGAATCAGAACTTCCAAGCCGCCATCTCTACATTCAGGGGAGTTTTTTTTGCCTTTAGCATTGCGGCATTGGTTAAAAGTAGAACCGAAACAGGTAGCGGGTTTGTTATTTGTGAATAGTAATTTGTATTCTTGGGTATCCCTTTGGTTACCCGAATAAGGGCACTTGCCCACATTACCGGGATACGCTGGGGAAACTCCTGGTGGACTCCTGATAGCCAAACTCTCAAATCGTTCTGAACGTGGGCACCGGGGATTATGCGTCATCAAGCGCATCCCATGGTGATATTTCTCACGGATGACAAGGCTCAAATCCAGCCCTGTGATCTGTGAGAAAAATCGCCACTGGACCCGTCTGATGATTTTTTTTTACCCCCATGCCCATGTTTAGAGATATTCAAGAGTTTGGCCCCTGGAAGTCCACCGGGAGTTCCCCCACCATGTCTCAGTAATGTGGGCAAGTGCCTTCATATCCATTGTTACTCACATATACGGTTTTAAAAAAAATATTACATTTCGGTTTTCAAATTATTTTTTGGTTCAGTCATTTTGGTTTTTTGGTCATTTCGGTATTTCATTGACATCCCATTCAACAATTGCACAGGCACAACAGGGAAAATTAGGGGGATGGGCTTGGGTGGGGTGGGGTGTTATGTTTATATTGGATTTTAATGATTCCATGGAAGTTAGTCCCTGTTGGAGACAGGGCCGGCCTTAGAATTTGTTGGGCTGAGGGCAAAGATAAAATGTGTGGCCTCTAGTGAACTGACCTCACCACCTTCCCTACACCAGGGGGCACCCTCCATGGGGCCCAAGAAAGGGCTGTATGTGCGGCTCCACTGGAAGGGAGCGGGATGGGACCCCCACAATCTGTCCTGGTGAAAACAAGGGCAATTTGGGGTCCTTGGAAGTAAAGAAAATAGCAGTGTCCGGGGCAGTTGCCCTGGGTCGTTCTGTGGTGAAGCTGACCCTGGTTGGAGACAGGATGCTGGGCTCGATAGACCATTGGTCTGATCCAGTATGGCCCATCTTATATGCTTTATTTACTTTATCTCTCTCTTTTTTTTAATGTTATAGAATGAAAAAATAGTGCTAAACTAATATTGCTGAAACAATGAAACCAAATGCTGAGAAAACCAGCCTGAAATTATTGAAATGGATAACCGAAAAAGAGACAATGGATATAAATTATTATTATTATTATTATTAGCTTTTATATAGCGCAAGCAATGTACTTGGTGCTTTACAGAGAATAAGACAGATGCAGTCCCTGCCTGAGAGCTCGCAATCTATTACGCATATGAAGAAATGAATACCTTACACATCATTTTGGGTTTGGGTAATGGTATGGAATTTTCATAGGGTTTATCCATTTTTTTTGATGTGGGGGAAGAAGGCAATCATTTCAGCACCAGTTAAAAGTTCTGGCGGGTCAACCCAGAGCCAGGTACAACAAAGAAGGTTGGTAGAACTGTTGCCAAGGTTCTGTGGTAGAAGTGAAGCAGGTACTTAAATTAGTACCCATGAGCAATATCCACATTTTTGGGTACTGCATCGGCTACCCAGTGGGTTACCCAGGTACTTCCAGTACTTATTTTTCAATTTTTCCAATTACTGATCCGGCATTTCAGATTGGAAAACTGATAACCTGGGATGAAAATTAAAAAAAATCAGGACTGGAAGTCAATTTACTAGGATAGAAAATCACTAATTATGTGTCAGAAGTTGTTAAACCAACCAAAATATTGAAAAATAGGTACCAGAAGATGACATTCTGGGACATTGGGGACCCCAATTGCTCCCCAATGTTTTCATGTAGATTCGGGTACCAGAAATTTGTCAGGTGTACCCATTTCTGGGGGTACTTGTTTCAGTTCTGCTCTGTGGTCTTAAGGCCCCAGCGGGAATCCAATAGAGGGACTGGCTGCCCTTTTCCAAAATGGCGGCGCTGTTGCTCATGCCATTTTGGGAAAGGCCTGCGCATGGCAGAACGGTCCGGTGGCCATTTTGCACATACGCTGTTGTTTTTTTTCTTTTAAAGCGAGATTCTCATGAGATTCTTACCCTGTTTGTGAGACCTTCTCAAAATCTCTCTGACAGTTCTTGATTCTTGTGAGAATCAAACTGATTCTCATTTCAGCCCTAGTGCAGTGATGTCCACCTCCAAAGATGTTGCTATCTCAGAGACAGGTAGTGTGGTAGAGACGAAATGGGCAGCACATGTGCTACCTGTGGGTAATACCCACATTTTTTAGTAGTCTACCGAGTGCCTCATTAGTACCCAAGTACTAAGTCGGGCACCAGATTTACCCCTGAAATAACAGGTATTACTGTTATCAATTTACCATTTTTATCGATCAGTAAATGGTAAATTGTAGAGCTGAAGCAGGTACCTGATTTGGTACCCACAGATAACACCCACATTTTCAGGTACCTTTTTGGGTATCCAAATTGGTGCTTGAATACCGACCGAGGACTCAAAAGACTGAAACGTTGGTTACCAATTTTTCAATTACCCCAAAACCTTGAAAGAATACCCAAGAAACCCCCTAAATCCAGGACGGTAATCGGTATTTTGGTATACCAATATTCAGTATTTCAGGTACCCGATTGAAAATCTATTTGGGTACTGAAAAGTACCTGAAATATTTAGTTTGATTAGGGTGCCAGAAATTGGATGGATATGTCTGTTTTTGCAGGTACTCATTTCAGCTCTAGTGAATTGGTATTGGAATTCGGAAAATTCATACATTGGGCTTATTGGGTTACTGGGGGAAGTCGTGTATCACAATTTCAACTGGTATATACCCATTTTTGTGGATAATTGTCCCACGGCGCAGTTGCTGCGCTGCGGGCCATGATCCTGGGAGGGGGCATGTTTCCTAGCTCAACTGTGCCCCCTACTGCTGGGAGAGGGTTGATGGGGTGTGGGGACATTCCATCTTCTGCATCAGGGCCCATTCCAACATACCTATGCCCCTCCACCTCCTCCTGGAACAGGATAGACAGCACCAGCGTCATTGCACAGGTCAGCCAATAGCCAACAGATGGTAACAGCTATCAGCCGCTGCCAGCTGGAACGGAATCGGAGCTTGTGCCCTCGAGGCGACTGCGCTGCGCTCCTTTTAATTTATCCCCTGAGCCGCTTGCTTCCCCGCTGTGGAGCCTGAGCCCCATAGGCTGCCAGCTGCTGAAATTTTACAAGGGTCCTGTCGCCGGCTGCCTTCTGTTCTGCGCGGCCCCCTACAACTCCTGTTTCAGCCGTGGGGGTGGAAAACGTTACAAGAGCAAAAGCAGATCATGAAGGAACTCTGCTCAGACCCCTGTTAATGGCGGTAGCCGAGGCTGAGGTCTGCAAAGGCCATTTTCTCAACTGCCCTTTGGAGGGCAAGATCCGATCCTCAGTGCTCAAAGTCATATTGATGGGATACTGGATCTGCCCCAGTTGTTAGTGCCATCCTGCCAGTTGGCACTAAGCAAGAGGGTTCAAAGCTACTGTGAAAGTTAAAGGGACTAAGTTGTTTTCGTGAGCATCATTTGGGAGGCCAGTACCTTCTTGCTTGCATAATCCTCGCTGAGTGCCCACGAGCAGGGAAGATTAAAGCGGAAGGTAATTACCTCTCCGAAAAATCAGGGCTAAGGTGGGGAGGGAATCTCCTGCTCCAGGGGTTTGGTCATCTGGACTGGAGGGAGGTAATTCCCTGCATCCCCCTAAATTCTTTGCTGCCCCAGTAACCCTCAACATTTCTTTTTCATTTCATTCATGCATTGCTTAGATCATCGCTTTCAGTCATCCCTCATCAGATTGAGGGATGATGGGATTGGGGGCTTATGGGTGTTAAGAAACGAGACATTAGCCCACTCCAGGTGGGTGTCCGCCTGCCTGTTTATGGTCACCCCCACCGGCCACGTGGCCTTCTCCCACTGAACCAATTCACGGCGGGGTCTCGGAGGCTGTGGAACCCATCGTGCGGGCGAATGTAGGCTAAAGTGCGCCTACGTGGCCACGTCCTGTCAATTAGGTTGCTTAGAGAGCCTCCGTGTGTACAGGTCCACCAGCACCATAGAGTCACAGGCGGAAATCCTAGAGCGTCTGAGGAGCCACCGCTTCCTGCCTCTCTCTCTGCTCTTGCCTCCACGGACGCCGCAAGTGGAGGCTGCCCACAGGTTCATGAAATACTCACCGGGGGCTGCCCGTTTATTAGGCTGGACATGATAAACATGCGAATGGGGGCTTCACAGACCAAACTCAGACTGCAGCGGGCTGTCGTCTTGTTAGTTCACACCCTATGTGACGGCTGTGCCTCAGTTTCCCTTCTGTAGAACGTTGTTAGTGCTTCCTTTTCTCCCTTGTCTAGTTAGAGTGGCGAAATGCTTTATTTATTTATTTTATTTATTTCGTGGCAATTTATGCAACCCCCCCCCTGCACAACAGCAACATTTTAAAATCACAATAAAATCAATGATTAAAATTACAACTAAATATTTTAAAACATAAAATTACTAAAAAGCGGTCCCCAAACCCTTCCCGTACTCCCCTCCCCAAAGGCCTGGCGGAACAGCCAGGTCTTACACTGTCTTTGGAAAGAGGGGAAGTCCGGGAATTGCACAGCCTAGGCGTGGCCACCGAGAATGCCTTCCCCATCGTCGGCACCCGGGGGACCTTGAATCAGGCGTTCCTGGCCAACCACAAGGGCCACTGCACGGCCCGGGGCATGAGGCAGTCCCGTAGGTAAGCGGGCAGAAAATGTCTCTCTTTTTTCCCATCATGCTGAACAACAGCCCAACTTGATCACTGTCCCTTTAAATTAAGTTTACACTCCGTTAGAGGGAGCACGGGAGTAGGGCGGGCCAAGGCACCGTTTAGACAGCACAGGGAGCTGCCTTGGGCGGCACGTTGAAGGGGGCATCAAAAGCTGCAGCTGCCCCAGCCACTGGCTGGTCTGTTCCCCAGCTCTGCGGCTGGATCGGGGGTGGGAGAGGCAGGGGGAGTCGGGGCTAAGTAGGGCGGCAAAAATCCTTGTTCTGCCTCTTCATGGGAAGAAGAGTAGCAGCAAGACTGTGGTGGCCCTGGGCTCATTTCCTAGTTCTGTCCCCTTCCTCCCCCCACCCCCAGGGAAAGAGGGTAGGGGGGGGCAAGATTCCCTCTCCTCATTTTGGGATGCGAGGTTGCAGCTGGGAGGAGCCCAGCTGCAAGGGGCCGTGAGGGGGTGGGGGATGACAACCAGGAGCGATGTCGGCCACTACTAATGCTGGGGGAGGAGGGCAACCAGGATCCCACTGCAGGCCGCCGCTGCGAGCCTCAGGAGCGGATGGACTGAAGCAAGGCTTCCAGTTGCCCCCCCCACCATGCCCAATGGTGGGGCCCCTCCCAAGGGGTCCCTGACCTCATCTCCAGGGGGCCCCTCTGGAGTGGAAGAAATTCCACGAAGAAGAAAGTTTTCAGAGTTGCGGGGGGGACTTTGCAAGTAGCCAGAGTGCCCCTAGGAAGTGTTCAGAGTGGGTGGGGGATGAGGGCAAAGTCCTGGTCCACCCTGAAAATGTGTTGACGGCTTTCAGCCTGCTTGCTAAGCCCCCCCCCTGCCCCCACTCACTCTGCAAGCGGTCTTAATGCCACTAGAGCCAAAGAGCCCCCACAAAGTGCAGGGCCCAGGCTCAACTGCACGCACCATGGTAGCTATGCTACTGATGGGGAACGCTTCCAGGACGAAGGTTACTGATCCGCTTGGGTGCCTTTCTAACGGCCAAACAGGCTAATGTAATAAGTAACACACCGTGTCCATCTGTGAGTAACGAGATTGTCCTGCCCTCGGGCAACGCATGCCATCGCTTGGATGGTTCCCATTAAATGATAAAGATAGCGAGGTAAATAGCCTTCTGCTCGGCTAGGACGGTCCGGATCTCAAACCTGGGCCAGATCTCTGCCTTCTTGCTTCTCAGTCTGGTCTCCTAGGCTGCATTCCCGTCTGCCACGGCTTCTCTCTCCCACGTCAGGGCAGGATTTTGCGCCCTGGCATGCGCGCGAGAAGCCACGGCAGATCCCCGTTCGCACCGGCTCTTTTCCCGTCGGCCGGCTCCTCCGCGCTGCCGCGTCTTCCGTCGCCGATGGGAATGCAGCCCTGTGGTGGGTATTCAACAGGCTAGCCAATCACTGATCAGCTACCCAGAAAAATGGTAATTTCTGGTGCCGATTTACTGATTTTTCAGGTTAATGATTGCTAAATTGGGACAGAAAATTAAAAGATTGGGATTAAAAATAAAAATAAAAATTGGGACATGAAGTCAACATTGGGTACCTGAACCAGACAGTAATAAGATACTAATTGGTACCCGAAAGGCCCATTTCGCACGAGACGTGCCCCGCTCGCCTGTGTGGGTGACTGGGGGGGGGGACGAAGGGGGGCATCTGTGTGACAGCAAGTGGGGGAGTGCGCACTCCTATCTCCACCCATCACCCACGCATGGAGGCATTGGGGGAAATGGAGGTGCCTCCGTGCGTGGAGATGGGTGGAGGTAGGTGTGCCTCCGTGTACCGTGCCGCACACCTGCTGCCGCCTCCACCCATCCTCCACGGACCGTGGCTCCTCTGTGGTCTGTTTTAAAAAGGGCCAAAGTTGAGTACTGGAAATTTGATGAGTATTCTCTTTTTTGTGGGTATTCAGTAGGTCTGTGCAATTCATTTTTGTTTTTTTACTTACTAAAGCGAATGCAGCAAGTAGGTCTGTAAATCCTGTCACACTTGGACATTTGTTTTGCTCTCCCTGGTTAGAGCTGAAATGGGTAGTTAACTGCGATAATACCTGTAATTTTGAGCAGTCTGTTGGGTGCGTGATTGGTACCAGAATGCCTAGGAGGGCACCCCATTACTCAAAATACCGGGTATTAAACACTACTGAATTACCAATTTTTCTGTTTTCCCGACTGATTTGGGTACTGGAAGTTGGAAATTTGGTAATGGACATTGAACATTTGGTACTGGAAATTGGTAAATCAGATGCCCGTTAGGCACTAATCTAGTACTGTCTTGAGCACTAATCCGGTACAGATTAGTACCTGATGTTACCAGCTCATGATGTGAACAGTAATTTTGACAGGTTATACCCATTTTTACCGCTGCTCATTTCAGCTCAGCTTTGTTTTCTACCTGGATACCTGAAAAATTAGTAGTTTCAGGTACCGATTTTTCAATTTTTCCAGTTACTGATCAGTAAATCAGGATGGAAAACTGAAGAATTGGAATTGGAAGTCGACATTCCAACATGTCGGGTCCCCGAATTGGGTACCAATATTTTCAAGTTGATTTGGGTACTGGAAATTCGATGGATATACCTTTTTGTTTGGGTACTCATTTGAGCTCTATCGCAGACGTAAGAGAGTAATTGACAAGGGAGGATTTCCCCTGCCATTGCTACCTATAAATGAGCTGCTTCTTAAATAAACAACTTTCGGATGCAAGGAAAATGCATGGAAATGTCAATGTCTTTTTAATTTGGCTGCATTGATTAGGTTGATCGACACAAGCAGTTCCAGGATATTTCTGACCTCCCTTCTCTTTATTCCTAGAGGAGGGAAAGATTTATTTTCTTTCTTTCTTTCTTTCTTTCTTTCTTTCTTTCTTTCTTTCTGAACATTTCAGATGCTCTCCTTGATGCTTCTGCAGCAGATTCAGGAGGGTAATTGTGAGTGATTGGCAGCCTGGAGAGCTGGTATAATCAGGCTATGCCTTGGAGCGTGAAGCCACCTGTCAAAGTTCATCTGCCTCTTCCCTGAAGGAGTGTGGAATTCTACTGGCAGGAGGTTAGGATGAGGGCAGCGAAAGGCTAAGTTGTGAGTGGTGGATGGAGAGGGTTTCCTAAGTTGTTTTCAGAGGTCTAACCACCCCCATCCTCACCTGGTGGAAAGCACCCAGTGGCACCCCACCAAGAAGGTTTCAGCTAGAGTTGAAGTGGATAGGTTTATTATTCATAGGTATTATTTGCACGTATTTGCAGTATGGTAAAACTGAACTGAGTACTGCAATCCTCGGCTGAAACCGAATACCTAGTTTCAGCCCTAGTTATTTGCAATCATACCTGGTTTTTGTCCCAGTTCGGTTATTTTGACTTGCTGGCCATTTTGGCCTATGCCATTTCCAGCAATTGTCCCTGCTCAATAATGCCTGTTTCGCTGAAAGGATTGACCTGAAATACCAAAATGACCAGATAACCAAACTGAAAAATAAATGGGTAGAGTTTATTTCTGTTACGGGCAGAAATGGGTCGAGGTTATGAGCTGCCTTGCCATTTTCAGTTCAGTTAGGGTACATCTGACGGGTTTGCCTGGTGTTGTGAATAATCAATTCAGTTCTGGTAACCAAGAGGTTGGTGCCGTGCCATGTGGTAGATCCATGGCGTCAGCTGAAAATGGCCGCACGGTGGATTTGAAAAACGTGGGGAGGTTTCAATAAGAAACAAATAGAAATACCAAATTTGACAAGTTTGGGCTACTTGTTTTATTTGAGATGAAGTCGGTACAAAAGTGTTATTTGCTTCCAGCTCTGTTTGCCAAAACAAAATCCATTTTGATTCCAATACTTTGGCTATTTTGTCCACTTGTGTAAATAACTGAAACAACAAATATATGACTTTTGTTTTGGTAGACAGATGCAATTCAGGTCGTTGGAGGTAAAGATGTTGAACATTGAGTCAGCAATGTGATGGGGCTGCAGAAAAGGCTAGTGCAATTTTAGGCTGCATTAATTTATTTATTTATACAATGATTTGTAGGGGTGGGACTATTGATATCGGATTAATCCGATAATACCGATCATTGTTGATATCGGATGAATCTGATAATACCAATAATTGTCGGTATCGGTCGGTATATTGTTTTTTTTAACATTGCCGGTTTCTCTTGGATTTTTAACACAATGCCATTTATTGCAATGGCCGCAATGATAAAGATCCGAGAAACTGGCAATGTTAAAAAACCGATATAACGATACCAATAAATCCGATATCGGATTAATCCGTTACCGATAACACCAGTAATTTGTCTGGAGTCCCACCCCTAATGATTTGTATCCGGCTCCCTTCAGCCCTACGGCAGCTCGGGGCGGCTCACAAAATATTTAAAACAATATATAAAAACAATACGTAAAAGGGATTACTAAAACAATAAAAACAACAACAAAGAGATAAAACCACTGGTGAAAAACCCATCCTTATCCCCCACCCCAAAGGCCTGGACAAACAGCCAGGTCTTACAGGCCTGACAAAAGGCCAACAGGCTGGGAGCCAGGTGAGCTTCTTCTGGGAGGGAGTTCCACAGCCGTGGGGCAACCACTGAGAACACCCTCTCCATCGTGGGCCCCCGGTTCACCCAGGGGACCTCCAAGAAGGCACCCCCGGTAGACCGCAGAGGTCGCCCCACGGCCCGGGGAGTGAGGCGGTCTCTCAGATAGGATAGCATTAAGAGAAGCATTGGGGCCAATCCCCATACACTGTGGATCCCGCGTGCACCTGTGTTTGTGTCCGCGCGGGAATCTTGTGTTCCGGCCTCCATTGAGGGCACAGTGTGCCTCACGCAAACCACGCACACATGCACGAGCACGCTGGGACGTGCATGGAATCTGCGGGCCATTGGATTGGTCACGTCAACAGAGGTAATAATTCCATTTCCAGGTCAACAGAGGTAATCATTTCACTCTGTTCAGCACTGATCAGACCTCCCCTGGAGCATTGTATCTACTTGAACACCTTGTTTTAAGAAGGACAAGCTGGAGCAGGTTTAGAGAGAGGAGGGACAGGAAAGCTGATGGAGGGTCTGGAAAGCAAGTTTAATGAGGAAATGTTAAAGAAAATGGGTATGTTTAGTCTAGCGAAGAGAAGATTAAAGGGAGACATGATAGCTGTGTTCAAATACCTGAAGGGTTGTCCCCAAGAAGATGGAAAGGAACTTGAATATTGTGTGCAGTTCGGGTCTTCCCATCTCAAATGCATTGCTACAGAAACAATGGATTCGAGTTACAGGAAGGGAAGGTTTCAGTTAAATATCAGGAAAAACTGGAACTGGATATTTCATCTTTGTAAGTCACCATTTTGGGACACTTCAGGACTTTGAGTACCCTCGTCGGGTACCAATCAGTACCCCAAATTTTCAGGTTGATTCAGGTACCAGAAACTGGCTGGGTATATACACTGGTTTTGGCGGGTCCTTGTTTCAGCTGTACATTCCACTGATTTAAGCCTCTCTTCCGCAAGAGGGTGGGACAGAGCAGCTGAGCCCTTTTTGTCCCTTCGGGGACCCACTCCCAGCGTGGGTGGGTCCCCGAAGGGAGAAGAACACAGTGACAGCTACAGCAGCCTCTGCAGCAGCTCAGAGGCTGCTGTACCTGTCATAAGCGGCAGCGTTTTCTTTTGTTTTTTTTTTAAAAGAAAAACAGTTTTGGCGCCGGTGGCCCCTGCAGTGCTTTGGGGGGGCACTGCCCCGAACGCCCTGCAGGGGGAGCCGCCGCTGGTGGGACCAGAAGAGAGCTTGTCCGAGGACCACCCGGCTGCCAGGGTGCAATTCTGCCGCTGGCACACGTGAGCTTAGAATCAGTCCTAGCTCTTGCAGCTATATTGATGTGCCAGGACGAACAGGAGTTAAAACCCTGTTGTTGTTTTTTTAAAAAGAAGTTTTCAGTTGCTGCTCTCAGCAGATGGGGCTGAATGACACCAGGAAGCACGGGTCAAAGGGCCTTTTTTGCACAGCGGCTTCTCAAAGTAGAGCCACCCTTCAAATTTAGGAAGCAGCTATTGAGCGGATAAAGCCTAAACATCTGGGGTTGCTTAATAATACATGGTATCTTTGCCTGCACCTGCCTTTCATAATTCTCCCTCTGGTGAGCTGCAGATGCAGACCCTAGCCACCTGCTTTCTCTGGCTTGGCCCAAATTGCTCATGTCGTCTCAGCCTGTTAGGAACAGAAGAACCACTTGGAACGCACACCAGGTGGAACTGGATGGGAGTTGAAAGCCAGTGTGGTGTAGTGGCTTAAATGCACAGTACTTGGACCGGGAGGAGGGAGGCCCTGGTTCAAGTCTTGTCTTAGCCAGAAACTCACCAAGTAACCTTGGGCCAGTCACAATATTCTCTCAACCTAACCTACCTCACAGGGTTATTGTGAGGATAAAAGTTGTGTTAAATTGTTCTACGTAAAGCGCTCAGAGTGCCACAGCAGGGGGTTGCTGTATAAAAATTATTATTATTTTATATAGTATAGAACTGAAATGCGTACCTCATTCGTTACCCACGGGTAATACCTGGATTTTCAGGGCACCGTTTTGGGTATCCGAATTGTCACCCAAATGCTAACTGGGTACCGGGATATACCAGCTATTTCAGTATTTGAATAATCAATTTACTACAAAAATCAGAGGGAGAAACCACCTTCAATTCAGAAAATCCAGGACTGGAAGTTGAAACCCTGGGACCGGAAGTTGAAAATCCAGACAAAAAATGGTATTTTGATCAATCAAGTACTGAACAGTATCCAAAATTACTGGGCGGAATCGAATACCGCAATTTCAACAGGCATACCCATTTTTCTGGGTATTCGTTTCAGCCCAGGTAGTGGGTTTATTATTCATGGCCTTTTCTTGCATTTTTGTGTAGCCCTTGGACTGGCTGAATAATATCCATGACCGAAATGGGCACTTGTCTATCTGGGTTTTTTTTTTGTGGGGGATGTTGGTATTTGTCCCTCCCCACAGCCCCCACTCTCTTGTTTTTTTGGTTTTGTACTTTTGTTGTTTTTCCGAACCTTTTGATATTTTGGTGACCTCATTTTTGGAAATTCCGCATGTGCAAGAGCGCTAATATTGCTGAAATAACAGAGATATTGAAATTACTCAACTTAAAAGAAACCAACCTGAAAGAGCCATAAATGGATACCCAACTGAGCATGAATGGATATTGGTGATTGCCTGAACTGCCATTTATGGTAGTGTATATTCAGTGGGTTTAGCTGTTTTGTTCGGACGGACACTTGTTTTAGCTCTAAGACCAGGTGATGTCATCGTGTTCCAACGATTGACGGGCTCTTCTGTGACTTGGTTTTGAGTGTTGTTGATTTTTCTCTTGGGACTAGAGCGGTGATGAGTGCTGGCCATCCATCATGAAGGCCACTCTGGACGAGCAGGGAACAGCAGGCTACCATGACTGATAGCCTGCTGTGGCTTGGGAAAGTGAGTGGGTCATTGCCCAGGCGTGTAGAGGTCTCCGGGATCACAGCCTGGGCTAGCTGCCAAAACGTCCAGGGAAACTCCAGGGCAAACATCTGGATTGTCCTTAACAAATGTGAGGGTGGCTTGTGGGCTGCCCTCATGTTTGTTAATACCAGTTGTGACATTACAGTGCTCCATAAGGGGCGGGGTTATGTCAGAGCTGCGACAACAGTTGCATCTGGAGAATTCAATTGCCTTTAACTCCAGCCCTCTGTGCGAACAAGCTGGGTTGGAGTAAAACTGGTGTAGCTACTCTGTCTTCGGTGGTGCTGAGAATGTAGCCCATTATCATTAGCAGGTTTGCCAGGTGTAATTGCCTGGATCTTCTTAGCACACGGCTCCCCAATGAGGCATAAGACGGAGTAAAATTCCGCACACTCTCTACAGCTTGGAAGGGGTAAACGGGGGGAAAAAAATTTGCTTTTCTCTCTAAACTCAGCATTTCAGGCTATGGCCTCTGGAGTTAAAATGTGCCCCCTTTATGCCATCGCTTTCAAAATCCCAGTACACTGGAAAGGGTATTAATCCAAGTGTCCCAAACCGCTGTGCCAGCAAAATTTTGATGAGGAGAAAAACATATTGCAAATTTGCAACAGATCTTTCTAGCATCTGAGCCAAAATGTTCAGCTCAGATAATTGCATCCAGCCTCCCCGAATCCCCCCTGCAATTTCCCACTGGTTAGGACCTTTGGGAACTCTGTGTTGACAGAGGCCATTGACCGTCCGGCTCCTAGGCATCCGCTTCCGAATCACCGGCAATGCAGGCTTCTCTGGTATACAGAGGAGCTGCTTCGGATGAAACAAGAAGGGTGGCGGTTAGAGCAACGGTGTTGTTGTTCTTACACTGAAGTTGACTGATTGCGGCATAGAGTCTGGTTATGTACCTATGCTGTGGCGGTGTGGACAGCAGAGAAGGCTTTCTTTGCTGCCCTCATCGCGTCCGCGAAGTCCCGTCTGGCTGAGCTTTTCCGGGTGGTGAGGGGGCTGGTCAGTCCAGCCTCCCTCCGCCTGGATTCAGAGTTATCTAATGTTCGCTCTGACTTGTTTGTGGACTTTTTTGAGGATAAAATTGCTCAAATACATCATAGTTTTGATGTTGCACTTTTAACAGTGGGTGAACCAGAGGCAGCTGAAGCCCCATCTTGTCCTGTTTTATGGGATGAATTTCAATGCGTGTCATCCTCTGATGCTGGAGATGTTCTTGGAGCTGTTCGAGCCACTTATTGTGAATTAGATCCATGCCCGTCCTGGCTGGTTAAAGCTAGTTGGGAGACGCTAGGGCCATTGCTGGCCGGGATAGACAACGCCTCCCTTAGGGAGGGCAGGGTGCCAGATCGCCTCAAGGAGCGGTGGTGCAGCCCCCCATCATTGGACATTGATGTCCTGGAGAGCTATCAGCCGGTCTCTAACCTCCCCATTTTAGGGAAGGTTATTGTTGAACGGGTGGTGGCTCGACAGCTTCACGGGCATCTGGACCGGATCAGTTTCTTGGATCCCTCACAGTCTGGCTTTTGTCCAGGTTATGGCATGGAGACTGCACTTATGGTCTTGGTTGATGACCTCTACCGTGAGTTGGACCAGGATTGTTTGACCCCGTTGATCCTATTAGATCTTTTGGCTTCATTTGATACTGTTGACCATGAGTTATTGGTGACTCGGTTGTGGGACCGGGCAGGGGTGGGTGGAACTGTTCTTGAAAAGTGCTGCTCCTTCCTGGCCAGGAGAACTCAGTGGGTGGTGCTGAGTGACTATTCATCTTCTCCCCGGGACCTCACGTGTGGAGTCCCGCAAGGTTCTATCTTATCCCCTCTCCTGTTCAATGTGTATATGCAGCCCTTGAGGGAGGTCATCAGAGAGTTTGGTGTAAGGTGGCATCAATATGTTGATGACACCCAATTATCTCTCTCTCTTTCATCAGACCCAGGCCCGGCAGTCTCGGTGCCTACCCGATGTCTGTTGGCTGTGGGGGACTGGATGAGGGCGAGTCGCTTGAAGTTGAATTCGGACAAGATGGAGGTGATGGTTGTGAGGAAAGCCTGGGAAGTGATGGCCCCCATCATAGATGGGGTCCGTCCTCCCCTGCTATCTCAGGTCCGTAGTCTGGGGGTGCTCTTGGATCAGCAGCTTCACCTGGATATCCAGGTTGAGGTTGTGGTGAAGGGTGCATTTTGCCAATTACATCTGGTATGACTTAGGCCGTATGTCTCAGACTCGGACCTTGCCACAATCATCCATGTTTTTATTACCTCAAGATTAGACTACTGTGATGCGCTCTACATGGGACTCCCCTTGGTGACGGTCCAGAGACCGCAGCTGGTGCAGAATGTGGCACCTTGTCTCCTTAAGGGGACGAGTCATCACGAGTGCATGACTCCAGTGTTCCGTCCTCTGCACTGGCTGCCGATAGTCTTCCGGGCCCAATTCAGGGTGTTGCTTTTGACCTTTAAATCCCTAAACGGCCTGGGTCCCACCTACCTGCAGGACCGCCTCACCCTCTGGATTCTGGATCAGCCTTTGTGGTCGGCCGGGGGTGCCCTCCTTGGGGCTCCCTGGGTTTTCCGGGTGTCGACCATGAGGAGGGTGTTCTCGGTGGCCGTTCCGCAGCTGTTGCACTCCCTCCTGTTGGAGGTCCACCTGGCTGTAGACCTCCCCTCCTTTTGTAGACACAGTGTAAGACCTGGCTGTTCCGCCGGGCCTTTTCCGAGGGAGACGGGCTGGGTGGACTGGTTAGGATGGGGGTTTTAATTGTGGGGTTATTTTAATTTGGGGTTAATTTTATAATTTTATATGTTTTAAAATGTTGTTAGCCGCCCCGAGCTGCTTGTGCAGGAGGGGGGTGGCATATAAATGCATAAATAAATAAATTCCTCTACACTCGCAAATTGTGGTGTTGTGTTGTAGTAGGCTAGAAGAGGGGAAACTGTGGCTCTAAAGCCACCTGCGGCTCTTTGACCCCATGGATGTGGCTCTTGGGATTAGGAAACTTTGCCCGCCCCTGCTATAAACTATGGGAAAAGAGCAAGTATTGGAACAGTAGCTCGAACAATAGGTACCAGAAGTCAATATTCTAGGACTGGAAGTCAATAAATCGGGATTCCAGGTAGCCCATTTGCTGATTAGTATCCAAACGTGGTGAGGTGAGTCATGTACTGCAAATTCTATGGGCATGAAGGCTGAGACAAGAGCAAGTGTTCCTGTTCGACAGGGAAATACCAACCATTTGGGAGTAGTTACGAGCGTCTGTCAGTATTTCATCAGTCTCCGGTGATTCTGCACTTCTGCCATTGTCGATATCGGTGCCTGTGATTTTTTCATTCTTTCCCATAAATTTAGTCACTTTCTGGCATTTTTCATCTTTTTTTGGTCACTTTCTGGCATTTTTGGGGTCACATTTCAGGACTTTCTGGGACTTTGTTGGCAGTTTTATGGCCCTATTATGACAATTTCCAACATTTCTCCAGCACCAAGCCAGCACTTTTGCATCTCCACAGACTCCGGGGGTGCGCATGGGCGGCCATGGTGTTTGAGATTGGCCCCAAAGCAGGTGTGATCAACTCGCTCAAAACAACAACAAATTGTGAAAATAGCAGTAAGGACGGTAAGTGCGAATTAAGGCAAATGACCTTTTTTTCTGATGGAAACAGCATTCGCCACGATTTCTTGTTTCTTTGTGGATATTCATTTCACCTCTACCATTACTCTTAGGCCAATCTGTAATGAGTACACTCACCACTGGCCAACACTGGCTTGTAGATACTGTAGTGGGGGTGGGGTGGGGTGAGTCCCCCAGGGCCACACGGGGCGCTGGGGTCGCAGTCAGGGGAATTAGCTCTCCCCCTGCTATGCCATGTCAGTCTAGAGCATCGGCCCAGGTCCCTTTCTCTCAGACCTCAGAGCAACTCAACCACAAGTCCCAAAGTCCCTTCAGCCAGGCCTTACAACCCCAGGCTCTGGCCAAGCCTTCCTAAGGCAGAGGCTTCCTTCCTGGGCACAACCTCTGTACCTTGCCTGGGTCTCTCTGGTTCTCCAGCCTCAGCACCTTGGAGAGCGTAGACCAGGAGGGCTTGTTCAGAGAGATGTTGCTTTTTCCACTCCCTGGCAGAGACTGAGTTCTCCTTCACTCAGCCTTCCTCTTATACCAGCAGGGTGGGCGTGACCAGGCTTTCCCTCCTCAGCCTTAAAGGGCCACTAACCTGCCCACTCTGTCCCAGGGGTTACTCAGCCTGTATCCCCTCAGGCTGACCCCAGCTCTGGGGTTGGCTCTGCCACACCCCTTGTGTGCATCCAGCCCTCTGGCTAGCATCCACAGCCCCCTTCTTAAAGGGGTAACAGCCCCCCCGGACTACTCCCTGCTACAGATACCCTGCAAGTACTTCTTCACACAGCTACTTTGGGGAATTAATTTACTCCTTTGGTTGGAAACTGTCCTCCATTGGGCCTTCTCTACAGGACCCAGGACAGCTCCCATCAGAATTCTGCCTTGTTAGAGTTCTTCTTACTCACTCAGCAGCCAACAGCTGACTGACTTGGTTCTATTGGTGTTCTATTTTTATAGCCCATGAAGGAGGTGGGGCCAAAGGGATGGCATGCAACAGCTTAAAGGGACAGCGCCTGGTCCATCACACAGTTAGGATGCAAAAATGTGATGGGCAGCCAGGGACTCCAGGAGCAGAACAGGCTGAGAGGACAAGCCTGAAAGTCCAGATATAATAGTCCCTGGTTATCCCCAAGTTATGGATAGCCATGGTAGGAGGGTAAGAAAGACAGGGTCCTGTTGGATGTCTTAGAAAAATGTGAGAAGAATCCTATCTTGATTCTCACACAGAGTTTAGAAGGCTGCCAGTGAGAAGATGCCATCTTTCGAAGACAGCCTGTTGGATAGGAGTCATCAAGAGACAATAAGAACAGAATCCCGTGGAGCCATTTTTTTTTTTACTGCCTTCATTTCTCAAAGCTTGCTTTAAACAAGAACAGTAAAGTTTTACATTTACATTTTAAACGCTGGATCCTAAGTGCTCTGTAACTGCGCCAGTTCCCCGTTGCTGATTAAAAATGTTTGTTTTATTGAGATATAAATATCAATGCATTTAAGCGAGAAAGCTTAAGGTCCAGGGTGATCGACTGATGGAGGCAAGACTTGCAAAGGAATTTGTGGGTTAGAGGGATGCCGGGAGCAAGCAGCGCCGCCGGTACTGTAGCAAAAGGGCCCATTCATACGCTCTTCCCCCTTGTGGCTTAATCTCTTCTCGTTCAGCAAGTTTCCAGGTTAAGTGTGCGCACTAGCTGCAGTTATTCACACAGGAATGAATGCCCTGCCTGTGCCAACAGCAGCTGTTAGAATGCACCCACCGCTACTAAACAACAGCAGAGGGGCCAGCTACTGGGGTGGGCAGTCGTGGGCTCACAAGGAGGTACGGGTAAGATCAAGGCTGAGCGAGAGCCAATGGGTTGAGAGTGGGTGAGACGATGGGCTGGTTGAGTTTCTATAAATGTATTTCAAACAAGATTATTATTATTTATTTATTATCATAAGCAACCCTGAGCCTCCAGGACAGAAGGGTTTTTAATTCAAAATGAATAATAGTTTTAATCCATTTAAAATTAGGCAGCTACGGTTCCCACCATGGCCATTTTGTTTTCCGACGCATCGTTCTGTCTCTAGGTCTCCGTTGGAGTTTTGATTTCCGAGAGAAAAGGGGTCATTGGAGTCCATTAATGTTCCTCCAGGCCTCAGCCTGTTGTTGGCTGATAGGAAACGGATGGAAATGCCATTTGGCTTTTTTAAAGAGCTATAGAAAATCAATTAATTGATTTAATCATTCCCATGGAACGGTTGCCTCGGAGAATAATGGAGTGCCAGAGGCCAGCAGGCTGTTGTTATTTCTCTTCTCTTTTGCAGCGTGGAAAACGCTTCCGGCCGTGAACCATTTCTGGTGTTTGGGGGCTGCGGATGGAAATGTCGGAGGGGCTTGGTGGGGAGAAGGAGGGGCAAGGAGGAGAAGGAAGGCAAGATGGATACCTAGACAGACAGAGAAGCCGGTTAGGGAGAGCTGAGCCGGTCATCCAGTGTTGTGTAGAGAACTTCTGCCTAGAGAGTCTCCGCACTTTCTCCTCTGCAGCTCTGTGTGACTAACAACAACAAGAGTTTCTTGCCTCTGGGTCTCAAGCCATGTTACAAATGGAAGGCCAGTTTAGAGATGAAATGGGTACCCAATTTATTACCTGCTGGGGATGCTCACAATTTCTTGTACCATATCACCAGGGCCCCGATTCTTCCGCGGAATTTTTAAAAAAATTCCGCGGGAGTCAGGGGCCAATTCTGCGCCTCGGCGCGATTTACCATGCGGAGGGGGGG
>QEPC01011341.1:7614958-7631537 GCA_003113815.1 Sphenodon punctatus | reverse complement strand
TATTGATTGTTGTTCACCACCCCGGGCTGTCCTGTGGGCAGGAGGGGAGGGATATAAATTTTAAATAAATAAATAAATAAAATAAATAAACCCCATAGCTGGGGATCAGCCTGTGAGGCAAAGAGGTTGAGACACCCTGGGACAGAGTGGGTGGGTTACTGGCCCTTTAAGGCTGTGGAGTGGAAGCCTGGCCACGCCCACTCTGCCTGTATATAAGGTGAGACAAAGCAGAAAGGAGAGAGTCTCTGCTAGGGAGCTGGAGGAGCAACATCTCCCTAAAGAAGCCTTCTTGCTCTACGCTCTCCAAGGTACTGAAGGGTTGGAGTACCAGAGGGACCCAGGCAAATGGAAGAGGCTGTGCCCGGGAGGGAGCCTCTTGCCTGGGGAAGACTTGGCCAGGGCCTGGGGGCTTAGCGGCCTGGCTGGATAGACTTCGGGAGTTGATGGTCTGTGTTGCTCCTGAGCCTGGAGAGACTGACCTGGGGTGGAGGAGACTGAGCCGGCAGCCTCAGGTACATTGGACACAGGGTCTAATAAAGGACTGTAGACAAATACCCTCTGGACTGTATGTTGTGTCCTAGAAGAGGGTACCCCCCCGTCTCAGGCGGGTTTTCAGCCGAGACTCGAGCTGAAACGGTATAGCAGAGGGGTGAACTAATTCCCCAGTGAGACCCCAGTGCCCCGTATGGCCCTGGGGAGACCCCCTGCTACACTTCCCCTCATCCTATTTTTATACATTTGAGATTTTTTTTCCTCCCCCTGAACTTGGAAAAACTGATATGATTATTCCAACAGAGACTCTTGCAACAGTATCAAAATTGCACGGTTTGCATACCGAGCCAAATTGGTTTAAAGAGATTATCTGTTGAGAATAGCCATTACGTCGTCATGATTTTATATTGTGATTATTTATTATTTTTAATCATGCTTTGTATTTTTTTTATAGCCATGGCGAAAGCTAGTGCTAATGTCAATAAAGACACTTTGATTGGGCACCTGATAGACGACCCAAAATTGCAGGTATTCCGCACTGGTTGCAAATGTGCTACCCATATAAGCTCTATTCCGAACCCATGGCAGGCAGGACGCGGGTTGCAAGGGGGGAGTTTATCCCTCCCGCTCAGGGCCTATAATAGGTGCAGAACTTGTAGCTGAAGGGCCCGTGACCCTGGGGAGAACACACATGCACATGTGGAACACGCTAAGACTCTGCGATAAGGGACCAGTTTGGGGGACCCATAAATCTTAGAGTTGGAAGCTACACCCAGAGGTCATCTAGTCCACCTCCTGCTCAATACAGGAAATCCGCAGCTACAGCATACCCTGACAGATGGGCCGTACAGCCTCTGTTTGAAAACCTCCAGCGAACAAGAGCCCACGGCTAGGCAGTGTCTGTTCCACTGTCAAACAGGTCTTACCGCTAGGAAGTTCTTCCTAATGTTTAGCCAAAATCTGCTTCCTTGTAATTTGAACCCATTGGTTCTAGTCCTGCCGTTAGGAGCAACAGAGAACAAATCTGCTCCATCTTCTCTGCGACAGCCTTTCTGATATTTGAAGACGGCTATCATGTCTCCCCTTAGTCTTCTCTTCTCCAGGCTAAACATACCCAGCTCCTACAACCTTTCCTCATAGGACTTGGTTTCCAGACCCCTGACTATCTTTGCTGCTCTCCTCTGAACCCCGTTCCAACTGTCAATGTCCTTAAAATGCGGTGCCCAGAACTGGACAGAGTACTCCAGACGAGGTCTGACCAGCACATTCCATTCCGTTCTCTGCGCCGGGGCTCGTTCTAACTGAGCAACGCCTCTGTTCCCTCTTGGCCAATCGTCTCCTTTCATTCCAATGCCTCTGTACTCTGACTCTCAACTATGTTAGACATTGTTATAATTCATTGCCCCCGTCGCATTAGTTCTTAATAACAATAATAAAAGTTGGCCTGGGTCAGCGGTGCTTGAAACTCATTATTAACTGATGGCAGCTTGGTGGCCAACGGGGAACAAATTGCTTGGCTTGTTTCAGATCCTTCTGGAGAGGCGCCCATGTCACAAAATCTAAGACAATCGCAAATGGCACTAATTGGCTCTAATTGGCACTCTGGCTGGCAGCGTTGGCTGCAGGGCTAGGGATTGGATGGGCTGTGGGAATTGTACTCTCCTCTTGCTGAAGGAGAAGGTCAGGGATGGAATAGAGCTGAAACAAAGTCTAAATTTACTCTCTGCAACCTGCTGACTTCCAGGGAAATCAATGGACTATATACCCATAACTGGCGTAAGGTCCTTTTTACATGGGCAGCGGTGGGTGGAGGTGAGTGTGCCTTTCCCCACGGACACCCCGCCCACCTCCACTGACGGAGCCCCCTCCGTTTTTCTGGATGACTCCGTGGGTGGGTGATGGGTGGAGATGGGTGTGCGCTGGGAGCGCGCATGCACCCCCAACCACNCAGCCTCTGTTTGAAAACCTCCAGCGAACAAGAGCCCACGGCTAGGCAGTGTCTGTTCCACTGTCAAACAGGTCTTACCGCTAGGAAGTTCTTCCTAATGTTTAGCCAAAATCTGCTTCCTTGTAATTTGAACCCATTGGTTCTAGTCCTGCCGTTAGGAGCAACAGAGAACAAATCTGCTCCATCTTCTCTGCGACAGCCTTTCTGATATTTGAAGACGGCTATCATGTCTCCCCTTAGTCTTCTCTTCTCCAGGCTAAACATACCCAGCTCCTACAACCTTTCCTCATAGGACTTGGTTTCCAGACCCCTGACTATCTTTGCTGCTCTCCTCTGAACCCCGTTCCAACTGTCAATGTCCTTAAAATGCGGTGCCCAGAACTGGACAGAGTACTCCAGACGAGGTCTGACCAGCACATTCCATTCCGTTCTCTGCGCCGGGGCTCGTTCTAACTGAGCAACGCCTCTGTTCCCTCTTGGCCAATCGTCTCCTTTCATTCCAATGCCTCTGTACTCTGACTCTCAACTATGTTAGACATTGTTATAATTCATTGCCCCCGTCGCATTAGTTCTTAATAACAATAATAAAAGTTGGCCTGGGTCAGCGGTGCTTGAAACTCATTATTAACTGATGGCAGCTTGGTGGCCAACGGGGAACAAATTGCTTGGCTTGTTTCAGATCCTTCTGGAGAGGCGCCCATGTCACAAAATCTAAGACAATCGCAAATGGCACTAATTGGCTCTAATTGGCACTCTGGCTGGCAGCGTTGGCTGCAGGGCTAGGGATTGGATGGGCTGTGGGAATTGTACTCTCCTCTTGCTGAAGGAGAAGGTCAGGGATGGAATAGAGCTGAAACAAAGTCTAAATTTACTCTCTGCAACCTGCTGACTTCCAGGGAAATCAATGGACTATATACCCATAACTGGCGTAAGGTCCTTTTTACATGGGCAGCGGTGGGTGGAGGTGAGTGTGCCTTTCCCCACGGACACCCCGCCCACCTCCACTGACGGAGCCCCCTCCGTTTTTCTGGATGACTCCGTGGGTGGGTGATGGGTGGAGATGGGTGTGCGCTGGGAGCGCGCATGCACCCCCAACCAACCCCCGTGCTGCTTGCACGGGCAGACATCCCCCCACCTCCCACCGTGCCGTTTACATGGACGTCTCCCCCACTGGGGTGTAAATCCATGTTGCTGCCTCGAAACCAATAGGGACCCTACACTTTCCTTGGTTACGGTGCTAGACTTTTCTTCCTCTTTTTGCTAAAAGCAAAACTAGGTGGAGAGCTCAGCGAACACCAGCTGATTGGGTGGCGGTTGATGAAGACATGAACGGGTGACGGCCTCTCAGACTTCCATTCGCTTCTATTCCTCTGCCTCCCAGTGCCAGGAAGCATGCCCCATTCCGAGGCATCAGGTACCACTTTGCCTGCCATGCAGCCAGAAGCAGGGAATATGGGTGCTGTGCATTGGGAACAGTGCAATGTGGCCAAATGGTGGCGGTAGTATAGGATGGTGACGGGGGGAGGTCCTTGAGAAATGGAGCTTCTGGTGCAGTATTTTGCATATTTGGTTACCAATCGGATAACCAATAGACTGTCCAAAACTGTGGGTGCTACCTTGAGGGTCCAAAAATTGCTACCCTTTTTAGCTCTACTCCATTTGCAGCCTGGGTTGACCAATCGAGACCTCGGGGTGCAGTTGCATGGTAATTGTGACCGAGATTCTGGATGAGATCTCAAATCGTTCCTGAGAACGTGCCAAGATCTCGGCAACGGTTCTCGAAGACTGCAAGATTCTCGCGAGAATGAAAACCCATTCCAGCTTGTGTGAAGGGGGTGTTATGAAGAGGAGGCAATGGAACGTGCACGCTGGACACCACTGGCTATGACATCTGTCGGGCGCACAATGAATGGGAACGAACGGTGGGGGAATTGGGAGCCAAATGGGCCTACGGGAGGTGAAGGAAAACAAGAGTGGGAGGGGATGCCTGGAGTGAGGCTCTCATTAAATCTAGCTGCCTCATGAGTGGGGAAGAGCAAGTAAGTGGTGAGCTTTTATTTATCTCCTCTCACAAGACAAGAATTACGGGTCGCTCTGGGAAACTAACTGGAAGCAGATTTAAAACAACCAAAGGAAACATCCCCTCCCCCCTCCTCAAAACACAATTAACTTGTGGAACTTGTCACCAGAGGATACTGCAAAGGCCAGTAACATAGTTGGGCTTAAATAAGGATTGGATAAGTTCTTGGAGGATAGGTCCATAAATGACACTTAGTCCAGTTCATCGGGGATGTAGCCGCTGTGTGTCTGGAGCTGAGAGTGAACAGCAGGGAATGGATCACTGTGTGGGTCATTCTCTGAAGTGACTGAAAGTGTCCACTGTCGGAGACAGGATGCTGGGATTGATGGACCATCGGTCTGACCCAATATAGCTTTTTTTAACGTCCTTAGCCTGTCTGCGAAATGCAACCCACAAAGGAAGAGGAAGTAATTGGAATTTTGGTACTATCCTGAACACAAAGATGCTTTGTCCACTTTTGTCGTAGACTAGGGCTGCTTTTAGACGTGCACGGCGCACCCATGACATAAAATCATGCCATGCGTAAAAATCCCACATGCGGGATTTAGACGTGACATTTCACGCCTTAAAGTCGGCCGTGCTTTCTTTTAAAACCATGAATTAAATACCTCGATGTCGAGGACAAGTTCTCGGAGGATAGGTCCATAAATGGCTCTTAGTCAAGTTCAGCGGGGATGTATCCGCTGTGTGTTCGGGAGCTGAGAGTGAACAGCAGGGAGTTGCCGACATCGAAGTATTTAATTTGCGGTTTTAAAAGAATGCGTGACCGGCTTTAACGCATGAAATACCACATCTAAATCCCACACGTGTTTTTTTTTTTTACATGTGGCGTGATTTTATGCCGTGTGTGCGGTGCGCACGTCTAAAAGTGGCCTAGGTCTTATGTGCTCAGAATAGCATGCTACTGAAAGGGAAGAGGACATCTCTGTAAGTGTGTGGAGAAAGTAGGGTTTGCTGTATTGGTCCCAAGTATCTCTGTCTCCAAAGGTGATGCAGAGGATGGGCCTGCTGAAGACCACATTTGACCCAAGGGCCAGAGGTTACCAATTCCTGAACTAGATAATCCGTAACAGGATTGTCTATCCTGATGATACTTACGTTCTTGTGGGATTCAATCCTAGAACCCCCAAAATCTTACCTAAATCTTTACTCTTGCTCTGCTCTTGTAAACCATTAGGAATATCCCATTGCAGGTCCCTTCCACTCTCTAGTAACCCTCCTTTCCTTAAACTATGGGCCCCCTGGATTTGTGCATCTGCTGTGGAAAAGGGAGATTGTTTAGCTAATTTTCCCTGTCCGACCGATGCCAAGAGACAGCTCTTTTCATGAAGGACAAGGCAACCCATAGTTGGTCTACAAAAACCGGGGGCTCTTTCAATTTCCTGTGTTCAATTGTAGAGGGAGCAAAGAAAGACAGATGTAACAAAGAAAGGAGGGGAAAGCCCTTTCCCAGCCCGAGCGTAATGAAAACATCCCTATCTACAAATGCAAGACTCCAGTTGGATGGTGCAGCTTCCTGTCTATTCTTATTTATATGGAAATACGGAGTGAACATGTGTTAGTGCAGAGATACATAGCAGCAGTCTAATATTAAATACATTTGAATTTATCCGGTGCCGAGAGAGGTGAAATTCTGCTCAGGGGAAATAATAGGGATGTGTGAACGCGGTTCGGAGTTTGGACCGAACTCGGTCTGTTNTTGGTTTCTTGTTTGGATGTTTTGCTATTTCACCATTTCATTTGCAGTAGTGTAGATCCACGCTGTATGACATCTGCAGGAAGACTGAAGCACATCTCTCCATTCAGCAAATTGGGGGTTAGGGATGGGCGAACGCGGTTCGGAAGTTCGGACCGAACGCGGTCTGTTTGGTCGACCGAACCGAACTTCCGAACCAAACTCGAATTTCAAACCGAACTGAATTTCCAAACTCCGTTCTGTTCGCCCATCCCTAGTGGCAACACACACACAAAAAAAACCTGGTTTTGAATGGCCGAATGTGGTTCGGAAGTTTGGAATTCGACCGAACTTGGTCTGTTCGGTCGACCGACCTGAACTTCCGAACCGAACTCAAATTTCAAACCGAACCGAACCGAATTTCCGAACTCTGTTCTGTTCGCCCATCCCTATTGGGGGGGGGGTCATTTCTTAAAAGTACTAAGGGTGCAATCCTGCGGCCCTCGCAAACTGTGCCTACGCGAGACGCAGTGAAAGACCGCAAGCGCTCAGGCATACACGTGGCCCAGCAAGCCGCGTGGGGGGGCGACGACATGCCCCATCTGATGCGACCCCCTGAGTCCACCTACCTCGCAGCCCAGGGGATGGAGCAGGAGCCATGCCTGCTTCATCCCCCGGGCTGTGGGGTGTGTGGGCTCGAGGGGTCACAGCAGCGTGGGTGGCACCATTGCCCCGTGCTTCTTGCTGCGTGTGCAGGGCGTGAGAGAGCCTGAGCACAGATCACCACTGCGCCTGCTGCTGGTGTCAGCTGGCAGCAGGATTGCACCTATATTTTTTACTGTGTTTGTATTTGTTTCTAATCGAGTTTTTACCATGGAAGTCATAGCAACTGTTCCGGAGCTTTAATTTGCTGTATTACATTACATGCAGTTGAGCTGAAAAGAGTATTAACAATAATGGGTATAACTTATTGAATTTCCAGTATTTGAATCAACCCCCAAATTTCGGGTACTAACTGGTACCCGATTAGTGCCCCGATTCAGGCACCTGATGTCCCAAAATACCAACTTCTGTTATCAAAATACTGACTTCAGGTCCTGTTTTAAATAAAAAATGGTCCCATTTCCCCGAATTACTTTTAACCAGTGAAAGCAGTGGGCTGTGAGCCCTTTTAAGAGACTTAGGCCATGTTCAGACATGCCCCCCCCCCTTCCGTGCATATTCTGGCTGCGGAGGGGGGGATGCGCAGCCAGGATCGGCCGGTCTGAAATCTCCCCCCCACCCTCCGCGGCTTTCGCACAGGGATGTAGAGCTCGATTTCCTGCTCCACATCCCTGCGTGTGTCTGCCGGCAAAGCCGCGTGTGGGCAGCGGCCTTTCAGACCAGCCAATCCCCGCACATATCCTGGCTACGCATCCCCCCCACCTCCGCAGCCAGAATATATGCGGGGGGGAGCGGACAGTGCATGTCTGAAAATGGCCTTAGAGCCAGCAGCCGCAGGTGATCCAATAGAGCAAGGACAGAGTCTAATTGAGGACACACCTCTGTAGGGGCACGGCACAGACCAGCCCAGGAGGTCCTAAAGCTGGGAGAGTTCAGTCTGTGGGAGGCAGCCAGAGCAGAGGGAAGCTGCATGACGCTGTTGGCAGAGGAGTCGGAAGCCGGGGCTCTGATGATGGAACCGTGAGCGAGTAAGGCCAGAGCCGTAGTCTGACCTGGGGAATTCAAATAGGCAAACATGGGTGGGCTATTGATGGGACTTGGAGAGTTTGTCTATAACTAAGAGGCTTGCTGGGAAGTGTCTAGAAGCAGACAGGGGCTGCTTGGGGAGAGACTAAGAGTTTTAAGGTGGAGACACTGTGAATAAAGAGACAGTGAGAGCTAATAACCCCAGTGATTGGTTTATTTGGGCCCTGATCCTGCATGGACTTATTGTGTATAAGCGTCACCTTGTGACAACTGTTTTTTGTTTTTTTTGTTTTGTTTTTTAAATCGTTTGTTTGGTATTTGGGTACTTGATCAATTTTTTGGGTAGCCCCTCAAGCACTTGACATGGCATCCGAAATGGCAGTGGATACTAAATCAGATACCTGTGTTGTCAGCTCCTATGTGCAGGTACCCCAACAATGTGTATACAGTGAACTCAAGTGGCTATGAAGATATAGGCAAGTGACTCTAGACAACCAGAAAAAAACATGTGGACTATGTCCAATATCCATTGGAATTAGAGCTGAAATGGGGTAGTACATGTATTGTTTTGGTTTATTAATACCTGTGGCTGAAACGAGTATTCTCTCATGTCTGTTTTTTGGGGTGTATTCCATTTGGGTTATTTCAGGGTGGGATTTTTCCCCCTCCTTTTCTTTGCTTCTTGTTTGGTTCTGTTAGGTTAGTTTGCTAGTCATTTTGGTATATTGGTTGTTAGGTCATTTTGAGCAATGATGCACACGCACAACAGTGCTAATATTCCTGAAATGATGTAAATAAAATGACTTAATAACTGAACAGGAAAACAGGCTCAAAATAACTGAAATGGATACCTGATGAAATGAAATAAAGGTAGAGATTATTACCCATTTTGCCATTTTCGGTCTGGGTAAGTTTTATTCAAAAGTTGTTGGGGTTTTTTAAATATTCACTTCAGCTGCTGTTGGAATCTTGGAATCATGATCCCAGCTTGGGGTAGGGGGCATGGGGGCTAATTTCTAAGTTAAAGGCTCCCTTTGGGGCACTTTGTTCCCTCTGGTCACTGAGGAGAGGGCTAAAGGCAATGGGATGAACAAGTTTCTGGAAGAGAGGTCCATTAGCAGCTATTAGCCAGACAGGATCAGGGAACATGACGGGAACTGGGGGGAAACAACAGGGAATGGATCCCCCATGGTGACCTGTTGGGTGCTTCTCCCAAGCTACCGTGATTGGCCACTGTCGGAGACAGGATGCTGGGCTAGATGGACCACTGGTCTGACCCAGTACAGCACGTCTTATGTTCTTACGGTTTAAATTAAAGGAGAAAAGATTTAGGCGAAACATTAGGAAGATCTTTCTAACAAGTTCGACCGGGACGGTTAGGTAGGGGAATAATTTGCCAGGGGAAGTTGTGAAGGCCCCATCATGGAAGGCCTTTAAAAGTAGGTTAGACAGACCTCTCTCAGGGATACGATTGGTTCTGTGGATCCAGCTACATCGCAGGGGGCTGGACTAGATGGCATCTGGGGTTACTCCCAGGCATACGTTTTTATGAAAGGCGAAAGGGCAGAGTGGCATGCAGTATTCATTAAGGAAGAGGCAGCCACAGGAGAACAATGAATAGCTCATTAAAAGAGAGTCGGAGCCATCCAGTGAAGATATATTCACTTTCATTGATTCCGCTGAAGGGCAAGAGAAAGGCGACAGACGGACACATAGATAGGTCAGACGGAGAGAGAGCTTCAACAGACAGACAGCACCTAATCGGCATAATCAGCCCCGCTTCTGCGTTGGCCATAAGTCTGCTTAATTCGGCTGGTTGTGAAGGAACGGATTCATCGCTGGCGTGTTCCGGTGATAAATTAATGGCACATCCATAGCACTTGTGGAAGGTCGATTGAAATAGCCGCCCTACGAGCAGATTCACAGGAGCTTAGAGGTGTGAATCGATGTTCCAAGTGTAGCAGCCCCACTGTGAAGCTCTTTCTTGGATTCTTCCTGCCTCCCGGCATTAGCAGAGCCGCTAAATAGGTCATTCTCTTGAATGAATAGTTAAAAATAATAGAGAGATAAAACTATAGACAGAAAATCTCAAAAGGCTTGAACTGCATAAGTCTTTACCCCCTGCAAAGCACCCATATACAAGCGTTCTTTCTCATTAAAGCATTCGCTAAGGCTGAGGTAGGATGGAGCTAGACACTGGTTAACAGAGGTCTCTCATTGCAAATTCTAGCGTGAAGACATGGTGCGGGGATTTGAACTCGGGTTTTCAGCCTCCTGTGTGGTCTCCTTAGTGGCGCTGCCTTCAAGAATACACCTGGCTCGAAAGATGTTGGGCTTTAGTGTCAAAGTTTCTAAATTCTGGGTGGGCCTGGCCTAAGGGAGGGGCGTGGAATGGGGTCCTGGTAGCCCCATGGTGGGATGCTCATTTCAGCTGTCGTTTTTGAGGCATTTGAAAATATCTTGTCCCCAACATCTTAGTCTTTCTGACACCTCATCCCTGCCACCGAGGAGAGTCTCAGAGAGCAAGAAGACTTTGATGCAGAGCTGAGAGCTCGTCACATTACCATGGAGTGCCGTGCCGACGGTCTATTAGAGTGGTCAGAGATAGGATAGAGTTGACTACTGCCAGTGTCTCTTTACACAGGAGAGGGTTGCCTTTGCCGCCGGCGGCAGGTGACAGGGCTGGCCCGCGGAGCAATCAGAGACAGGCGGGCCAAAGGGACTGATGGGAGTTATCATTGTAAAGAGGGAGGAATGAGACCTCTGTTGTGCCTGGGGCAGTCCTGGGTAGTGGTTCTCAATTTCCCTTTTAAAGTGCGGCGCTTCACTGGGAAGCTGCAGAAAACATCATGCAGGCGGGATGGATTTATCTGACTGGCTGTCAAAAATGACATTTAGTCTCCAAAGTGTCTCTGGGGGTTGGTTTACCACACATGGATCGGACAGAGGTGGAAGTGGGGCCGAGGGCAGGGGAGGCCGGGGCTTGGCCACTCCAGGCATGGGACAAGGGGGAGAGAGCATTGCTGCACTTACAAATCCTGTTATTGGACCCTGGATTGACTTCCCCTTTCGGGGGAAGGGGTTGGTGTGGGAGTGGGTCCTAGACACTACACGGGCTGAGAGTTGTGGACAGGAAGAGCGCCTCAAATGAAGTGTCCTTTGGGCCTTGGGTCTGCTTCTCCTGAGGCGACTGGGTTTGGCTTCCTTACAGGGCCCTCTTGAATTGCAGGGCCTGGGCCACGGCCCCTATTGGCCCTGCTCACGGCCGATCTTGCCCATGACACAATGTATCCCAGCTACCCAGGGAACCGCACCGTCTCCTAGACATCTGTAGTCATGGACTAGAACCAATGGGCTCAAATGACAAGAAAGCAGACTTTGGCTAAATGTTAGGAAGAGCCTAATGGTAAGAGCTGTTCGACAGCGGCACCGACTGCCTAGGGCAGGGGTGGGCTCTTCTTTGCCGGAGGTTTTCAGACAGAGGCTGGACGGCCCATCTGTCGGGGATGCCGTAGCTGTGGATTTCCTGCCTTGAGCAGGGGGTTGGATTAGATGACCTCCTGAGGTCCCTTCCAACTGTATGATTTTATGATATTTGCTGTGGGCTAAAAGGATTGGGGCTAATACAGTGAGTGGTTCAAAAAATCAGGGCGCTTCTCCCTATTGGACAGTGAGTCCAGAGGCTCTAGGAGCAACCTAGAAAACCTACAAAGACTAGGGATGGGCAAACAGAACCGAGTTTGGAAATTCGGTTCGGAAGTTTGGTTCGGTTCGGAAGTTCGCTTCGGTTCGGAAGTTCGGTTCGGTTGACCTAACTGGTTGAGTTCGGTTCGGCCGACCGAACTCTGAACTGCGTTCGCCCATCCCTAACAAAGACCTCTTTGTAACTCTCCTTCCATGAGACTTGAGGGGAAAATTGCCCAGAGATGAGGGTCCAAAAAGGCGCTCCCACTTGGCAGCAAAAGGGGTTGCTCATTGCATGACCTGGAATGGCTCCTGCACAGAAGAGCTAGGTTTCTGGGTCTGGAAGTGGCTGTTTGTGTCCGCGGGGCGAGGAAGGGGAAGAATCAGCAGCCAGGGAGTCTGAGCAACTTGCTGACTGAGCCTTGCAGCACAAATGCCTGTTGTGCTCCCTGGGAGCTGACCCTTCTCATCCCGCTGTCAGAGTTACTGCAGCGGCCCATGAAATTCATGCGCTGGGCCTGGAGGTGACAAGGGGGAATGTATCTCGGCAGCAGTGACAAAGACTGCGCAGGGGAGAATTGGTTTCCCTTTATAAGTGCACGCTTCTGGGGAGATTTCGTTGTTAGGGAAGCGAGGGATTGCTAGAGTGAGTCAGGTGTGGAGAAAGGTCTGTGGTTCTGTTGGTGCCCCTCAATCCAGCCCTGCCATGGCCTCTTCTATCCCACCTTTCGCACCACACCCAGCTCTGCTGGTACCCCTCAATCTTGACCCGGCATCCTTCCTCCCTTTTCATCACTCCGTCACCTGGGCTGTCAAAATAAGGTGGCAGTGTTCTTTAAAAAGAAAAAGGAAACAAACAAAAACCAGTCCAGCCTCCATGATGTTTGTGTCAGAATTAATTTAGCGGGCGTAAGAACTTCCTCTCCATCTCTGGAAAAATTCCCTTCTCGCGGCGCTGGAGCGTTCAACCATGGCAGGACGGCGTGGCTGGAAGAGGACGTATGTTTGAGAGAGAATCCTCGGCAAATCAGCTGTGCGCTGAACAACAAAGAAATATTGTCGTGTATGTCAGAGGAGATGGTTTAGGGCCGCTGGACTGTTCTGGGTAGATAAGGGAAGGACTGAGCCGGAGCCCAGTTCCCTTTCATTCATTTGGCTTGCCTCTGAGCAGCTGGGCCAAGTGAAATGGCTTTTCATAAAGCGGCCTGTCAACAAGCTTTCTCCCCAAAACAGTCCTGCATGGATTCCTTGATAGCATCCACTGGCTGCCATGGCCCATACTCAGAGAGGGCCTGACCATCCCTCACACCGTGACTGGGGACCAGTGTCGGATTTGGAGAAGTTGGGGAGTCCATGCAAAATGGTGGTGGGCTCCCCTTCTAACATAGGAATGTTTGACAGACACATGTTGTCTCACCCAGTAGAAAAAGAATTTTGGATGTTCAGTTCAACATAACATCCCCTTACGGGAGCAAGCCCAGTGGGTTAGATTAGAGTGGAAAGTAGGCCTGAAACCAACATTTGGCTTAGTTTCTGTTCTTGAACAGAACTGGGCATTTCGATCGGTCAAATCGGAATTCACATGAGCCGAAATTCTGAATGGAATTCTGATCAGACCCATGGAAAATGATGTTAGCATTTTGCGCCTGCCATACTGCAGCCGCCATTTTGTTATACAGCGGTGGCCATTTTGCAAGCACGTAAATTTGCTAGACTGGAATTCCGATCAAAATTCTGACAACCATTCTGATTCTGTGTAACTTTTCTGTGAAGTCAGGATGGTGGTTTCAAACCAACCCAAGCTGAAATGAATTGGACCACTGCCAAATCAAAGGGAATTTTTGTCTTTTGGGGGAATCTTGCTGAATGTTGGCCCTATTTCCCCTGTTTTCAGTATTTCCATCAAGACATTTTTTGCACTTTTATGATACTTTGCAGCACTTTGGCTAGATAAAAATGTCAAATGAAAACTTGAACAAATTAATAAGTTTCCCTCATTGTTGGGCAAGTGGTGAATTGGCTGTTTTTGACTAAAATGGTCTTTGCCACAACAACAAAAAATAAATAATTTCTGGTCTATGTAGGGCATAGTACAAGTACTCTCTTTAGTCTCCACGAGCGATACCTGAAATTTCTAGTACTGCTTTGGGTATCCAGATTTGTACTTAATTGGTTTTTGAGTATCCCAAAAACGGTATTTTGGTTTTTCAAGTTTTTGAGGACCTGGAATTACTCAAACTAAAGAAACCCAAAACCAAACAGAAAGCCCAAAGTCGAAATTCTTGAACCAGAAGTTGACATTCCAGGATGGAAAGTTAGAAAACTGAGGGGCCCAAATGGGCATGGTAATGCCAAATGGGCATGTTAAGAAGTTCTGGGCGTGCTCAGTACTGGCTGGCCACATCCAAGATGGCACCCGCAGTGTGCTGCTGCTGCCAGCTCCATTTTGGAAAGGTCTGAGCATGCTCTGAAGGGGCCATTTGGCACTTCTGAGCATGCCCAGGTTTTTTTTAAATTTTAAACTTACCCAGTCCTGGAGGAAGCCACGCATTGGCAGATGCCCTCCGGGAAGTGAGTACTCTACCCCTGAACCTCCACTAGGCCCCTCCCCCTCTTCCCTGGCCCATTCCCTCCCCTCCCCAGCTCCCTCATCACCCCCCCTTGGAATGAGTATTCTCCAAGGATCCTTGGACCAGCCCGAACGCTTAGGACTGGTCCTTGGACCCTCGGAAATACTTGTGAATCATTTTTTTTAGTATTTGGTGCTTTAACTCCTGGGTTCTTGTGAACAGAGAGAAGGGTAATGTGCACTAGGAAGTGGCTGAATGCCTGCGTGAACAAGTCCTGTGTCTTACATCCCAAATCCTTTCTTCTCTTTGTTTCTCTTTGTCTAGTTCCAACAAGTTCCTTAGTTCCGTGCCCGTTCCGAGCTCCATAAACTCTTCCCTTTCCTCTGGTGTGTTTACCTCCCCCATCTCCCAGGACACAGCGAGCGGTGATGGATTGCGATCGTTATTCTGTGGTGCTGCTATGAAAAACTCTGTCAGGTTCAGCAATTGTCTTAACGCGTGTCTGCCAGTCAGGAAAACCGCCACCGAACTGTCATCCATTTTGCAGTCTCCAATTAATCTAGTGGGCGGTTTTGCTTGTGTTTTTCTCCCTTGTCATTGTTGATTATCGAGGCTGATTAGGAGACTTTTCCTTTTGTAATTAGCGGAGCCGTTTTAATAGTCAACAACCACAGCAAAACCCCTCTCAAAACAAAACCCCGATCTTTCACTATTTGTTGTTGGGTTAGTTTTAAATGGTGATTTTTGTCTGGTTTTTTTTTAGGAGTTGTTCTTCAATGAAGGCTGGCTTTTGGCCAAACGGTTGGCAGATTCTAAAAAGTTTCACAGCTTTTTGGCATAAGTAGTTCCTCTCTCCAAAAATCTGTACAAGGAAAGGCAGCTCTTTATTCAGAAGGTTGGGCAGCCGTGATCGTGGGTAAAAACGAGCATTCAGATGCTGCTTTGACTGCACGTCAGGGGTGGGATGGTCGTCCCTGCCCTCCCTGACCAGGTCAGGTCGAGGGGTGGAATCAAACGTTCCCTCAGCGTGACCTGGCCGGGGAGCGATGTGCGGGTGGCCGGCTCTGCCCCCGCGCTGTGGCCGACGCCCTGTCCCCCGCCATGACAGGCAACCATGGCTGGCTGTCATGGCAACCCCGTATGCCGGGCTGCAAAAACAGATGTACCTGCCTGGGTGGGGTGGCTCACAGGGTTGGACCGTGGGCCCAAGGTCTGAACTGGGCCCACATCTGTCAAGGCCAGAACAGATGCATGAGGGGAGGCATTGGCCCAGGTGGGTCAGAGCGGGCAGAAACTGGTGACATAACTTTAGTTAACGCCCCCTATTACGCCCGCCCTTTGTTCTCTGCATTGGCTGCTGGTAGAGCAATGGACTGAATTCAGGATTGTGCGGCTGGTTTTTAGGACCCTGAACGGTTTAGACCGGGGGTGGGAGGAACCTTATCCCTCCCAGGGGCCTCTTTGAAAATAAGTACAAGCTCTGAGAGCTGCGTAGAAGTTGTGTGTGTGCTTAAGGGGTATACGCAAGAAAAGTAGGACTCGGATATCCCGGATCTGCCCTCTGTCCTTGTGCCCATGCCCTCATCTCTGCTCCTTTACCCTCAACACAGTTTTTCAGTGGTTGGCGGTAGGAACTTGACCCAAGGGCCAGATCCTGGAACTGGATAAAAACTTCCTGTGGGTTGCCTTTGGCCCCCAGACCTGAGGTTCCCCATCCCTGTCTAGGCCCTGGCTATATTCGAGACCTGCACCTGGAGCCTCGTCCCTGATGCCTATCTGCGCTTACAAGCCACCCACTCTCTGGGAATCTTGCCATTGCGTCTTAAGTCAACGGGAAATCGAGCCTCTGCTGTGGCCGGCCCCTCAGTGTGGAACTTCTGGAACTTTTCTGTCTCTGTTCCTCCCTCCTCACCTTTAAAAACTTCCTGAAGATCTATTTATTCTCCAGGTGCTTGTAGAGGATCCCCTGCTGATTCTTCTTAACGTGTTTCCTCCTCCTTTTTTATCCTCTCTTTTTAAATGGATTTTATATTGTCCTATTTTTATGTTGTGAAGAGCTTTGAGTGCCATTTGGGGAGGGTGGGGTCATAGAAATGAAATCCTTTTTTATGTTTATTTGTTAGATGGCTGTTCTTGATCACGAACTTTAAAAAAAAAAAAAGTTCTGTTCATCTAGACATGGAACAGACCAGGATCATCCTGCATTGACCTGGCCACGACCCAAAGAAACTCTGAATTTAGGACTGAAATGCCATCTTGTTTTTTTCCTCTCAATTCTTGTTGAGACTCAAGCTTCTCAGCTCGATTTCCATGAGAATTCAGAAAGGCCCTTGTTCTCGATTGAGATTTCCCCCCTCAATTTACCTAGTGCAGGTGTGTGTGTGTGTGTGTGTGTGTGTGTGTGTGTGTGTGTGTGTGTGTGTGTGTGTGTGTGTGTGTGT
>QEPC01011341.1:7518507-7612378 GCA_003113815.1 Sphenodon punctatus | reverse complement strand
GGAAATTCAAACCCCATTGAACTAAATGGAATATTCTCTTTTAGGGATGGGCGAACAGAGTCAAGTTCGGAAATTCAGTCTGGTTCAAAAATCGAGTTCGGTTTGGAAGTTCGGTTCGGTCGACCGAACTGGTTGAGTTCGGTCCGAACTCCGAACCGCGTTCGCCCATCCCTAGGCAGAGGTGTCCTGCTGTCTGTCCGCCAACTAGCCTCGCCCACACTAAATCGCTGCGTGGGCTGGGCTCCCCCAGTGGTCACCTGGTCCCTAAGGCTGAAACAGAAACTGGTTGCTTGCAGATGACCCCTTTTTAAGAGTCCTTTCCCTGGCTGCTGCTGAGCGGATCTCTGCCTGCCCCAATTCTGTTCCCATGCTGCTCCCCCCCACTGCACTTGATTTTCGGTTTTCCTCGCTGTCACTCAGCCAGGCTCCCATTCTGTGGGGGATCCAGACTTGCATTTCAGGTTTAAGGACAAATTAATCCTGGCTCCTGTGTATTTGAAAAGAGCGGCTTCAGCACTTTCCGCTCCCTTTTAATGAGACACACTTTCCAAAGAGCTAGGATAATCATTGCCAGGAAATGTCAACTAGTTCTTGTTATCCTTCTTAAGCTGCTGGAAACAAAAGCCAGGGAAAGAGAAACCTCAGCTAGGGCAAGCGTATGAATTTGACTGCTGAAGAACCGGCGGCGGGGGGGGGCTGCGCCCTGCTGTTCCCATCCCCGCGCTCCAGCTGTGAATGTGTTTCTCAGCGGGGAACTAGAGCAAAGGTCTTGGGACCTTTTTTTATGTTTTAAAGAAATTCTCCTTGGAGATTTATTTTTAAAAAAAAAACCCCTTTTAGAATAAGAGCCAATCTCTCCTCATTTTCTGAGTCTGAACCTGCAGCTCAGTGAGATTTGCTTTTGAAAACCTGTCTCGACGTGTCTCGGGGATTCGGCTAGATCATTTGAAAGGCACCGGGAGCTGCTTCAGAGGAATGGTTGCTTTAACTTGTTTTAACCTAGCTGTTTTGTTCATACAAACTAGGGTCGCCGTAGAACATAGCAGACGTCCTTTTATTTCAGATCCCACACAGCTCTGTAGAAGAACATAGTGGACGTCCCTTATTCCAGAGCCAGCGTCAGTCTTACCACAGAGAAACCCAGGACGGCCTCCCAAAGCTTGACTATTTTTTATTCTTCCAGGGGGCCCTCATTGGCCCCTGTTTCCACCAGCACAGGGTACAGGGTAGGGATGCAGCAAGTACTTTGTTTATGTACTTCTGGGTAATACCCGCATTTTCTGGGGACCACAATGGGCACCCACCAGGTTGCTCGCCCCCCCCCCAATCAGGAGCCCAGATACCTGGAAAAAAATTAAATAAAAATGTGTGCTTGCTGGACTGACTCACGCAGTTGCTGCTGCTTCTCCTAGCCGCTGCTCAGCTGAGCCTGATCTTCAGCCAGGGGGAAGGGGAGAAGGCAAGCGAGGAGGCCTCTCCCAGTGCGCCACAATCCCCAAAGCGGGAGGATGTGCCGGTTGTGCTGACTGAATGCCTTCAGTCTGACTGAAACCACTGGGTGCGCCACCCACATGTAACCTGTGCACACCCGTGCTCTGGGGACTGTGGTGAGCCACCCGGCCAGAAGGCGGGGCTTGGCACACTGGGAGAGGCTTCCTTGATTCCTGACCTCCCTCCCCACCACTCTGAAAAGCTGAGCAGGAAGGACCCAGGAGCAGCAGGTGGGTGTTTGAGTCAGCCTGGGGAGCGCATGGGTAGTTCATCATCGGGTCATGTTTGAACCCCAATTGTTGGGATGTAGCTGGGTTGGAATGGGCCCTGGTGGAGAAGAAGTAATAGGACCCTCCGTAGAGGTGAAACAAGTACCCTAAAAATGGGCATATACACATCAACATTCTGGTACCCAGCCCGGTAAGATTGGATTCTAATTGGTACCTGATTAGTGCCAACTTCCGATACAGATTTTCTGATTTACATCCCATTTTCATCCATTTTAAACTGTTATCTTGGTAAAAGCAATACCTAGTATTTTCGGGAAACAGATGAACTACTTAAAATGCGAGTAATACCCCCGGGTAGCAAATACGATAAATCGTTTGAGCTGAAACCCTCTGCCCCCCTCTCTTACGACATCAGGGGACACAGCTGCAGTGTGCCCCCAACTCCCGAGGCTATTTGACCTCTGCCTGTCCTGCCCGTGGTCTTTGCCTCCTTTATTGTCTGACTCTGGGGCTCTGTCTTTGCAAGGGGCTATTTGCATTTCAAATGAGCCACATCAATAAACAAGGCCTTTTATTAAACAACAGCGATCCAGTCCTAAAGTGCCAGCCAGGTCTGAGCGGCAGAGACAGCTGTAGATCCCCTTTGACGTTGCACTTTTCAAGCTGCTTCAATCTCCTTGTCTGAGGTTTTGAACTGCCCTGGAGACAGGTAGTAAAGAGCCTCCGGTTGTGATCCATAAATGACCATCGTAAAGTGACCCGGCCCCAGCTTTTAGCTTCTACCAGGCCTGTTTTAAGCACCAACCTATAAAACGCTGACCTTGATGACACGGTTGCAAAATGCAGGCTCCAGTAATTGCTCTCTAAGGCCAATAAATGTAAACCCCCCTCACCTCAGCCCTTCCCTCTCCTGTTTGATCTGTTCCTCTCACCGTAGGTCTTTACGGCTTGTCAGACTGAATAGTACAAAGCAATCAGAGTCAGCTCTCCTTGGATTAGAGATGAAACAATTATTCACCACAATCAGGTAACTGGCTAGATTAGATTATGTGGTACACCAGCCTCTTCAGCAAGGCATGTTTACAGAACAGTATCCATATAATGTTTGGCAGTTAACCGTTTGCCACATAATAGAGTGCGGTACTTACCATAGTGCTGCTATCATCATTTGCCCATAATCCCTTTCCTGTTTTCTCCACCACCCTGCCCTCAGGACCCGGTTTCAGACTAGTAATGGTAACATTCGGTTACATACACAGTAAACCGGTTAACCATTGCAGTAATATCTGGTTAGTCATTGTGGCAATCCGTTAATGGCCAGATAACCGCCAAGCTATCCAAAATGGCAGATATTAACCACAAATAGCAAATTTACTATTGGTTTCAGCTTTGCTTGGGAACCAGGCACTGGGAAGACTGAGATGGTGCCTTACGATCTGCGCCACTGCAGCCCTAGGCTGAAGCAAAGAACTACTCCTAATAAGGAGCAACCCAGACGGAACCAGCTAAAGCCTGAAAGGGGGGAGGAGCAGGTGAGCAAGGGGCTGCTTCTCATTGGCTCTCCTCCTGCATTTATTTCTTGTTCCTGCCTGAGCAGTTTGTCTTGATTAGCGCTGGAATGGGGACCTAATTCTGTACCGGGGTTGGAGTAATACCTGCATTTTCAAGTGCCATATCAGGTATTCGATGGACTATCCAATCACCAATCAGGTATCGGGATACCTGAAAAATTGGTAATTTCTATTACCAGTTTATCGATTCCCACCCCCCCACCCAGTTACCAATTGAAAAATTGGTATGGAAAATTGGGAATGGAAGTCAATATTTTGGGGCCGTAGATCAATATTCCAGGACATTCCTGCATATCAGGTTCCTGAATCGGGCTGTAAGTGGGTACCGATTGGTACCCGATATTTTCAAGTCGATTTTATTACTGGAAATTAAATGGGTATATCTGTGTTTGTGGGTACTCGATTCAGCTCTAGTCTTGATGGCTGTTAGTCAAAGCTCCAGCCCAGCCTACTTTGCCCTCAGCCTGCTCCTCCCTGCCAGCTAGAGTTACCTTATCACCTCTCTGGGCTTTGTCCAGACAGCGACTCTGGGTTTGGCTCAGAATCTTTGGGCTCCTGGAGAAGCTCTGATTTGTCTGGCCAGATGCACGGTGGCTAACCCACAAAAATAAGGGTGTCAGCGGGAGGTGGGGGCACGGGGCTCCCCTTCCTCCAGGGACACCCCGACACTGCCCCCAGCAGCCCCAAGATCCCACGGATCTGGCCAGTAAGAGGTCCGAACAAGGATCGCCCCCACAAGCACCGCTGGCGTCGGCGGCAGGGCCGCGGGCCGTGGCCACGCCCCTAGCAGGGACAAACCATGTCAGGCTTCCCCTGCCCCCGCTGCGCCGCTCAGAGCGGCTGCGGGCACGCACGGAGGCAGGGCTTAGAGAATAAGGACCAGCACCGCCGAGGGAACGGCGCTCGTGATTAGTGGAAACCGGCCCCCCCTGTGTGCATCCTTGAGTGCTAGCGTGGAACTGAGCCTTGACTGTGTATCATTGCCCCGTGCGCATGGACCTCCTTCCCCGAGACCTTGCCTAGTGAGTGATTGAGAGTGCGAGTCAGAGAGTGTCAGTGTGGTTGGTAAGTGAGTGCCCTCCCTTCCCCCCGCCCAGGAACCTTGCTCTTTGGAGGTGAGTGCCCCATGTCCCCCTCCTCCCCAGTGGGGCCCTTCATGCACTCCCCAAGGTGACACCCCCACTCCCTGTTCCCCCTTGTGTGGTGGTGTGTGTAGCGAGTGGATTTGGGGCAGCCTTGGTTTCTCGGTCAGTAGCGCCCTATGATGATAGGGGCCCGTACTCTTTCATTAGAGGTGAAGGGCCAACCACTATCCTGAGGGCATTCTGTCTCCACAAGTTCCCTGCTCAGAACGAGTCGAACCAAGGCAGTGTGTGTGAGTACCCCTTGCCCCGCCCCAGTAACAAGGGGCTTCCAGAGATTGTGAGGAGGTAGTCAACTAGCCACGTCCGAAAGAGTGTGGGCCATAAGAACTGACTTTCTCACTTGTTTTCGGATGTACCCTTGGCCTTATGGCGTTTCATGCTGTAACCATGCTCTGTAAGGGTAGGCATACACCAGAAAGGGGGCGTGACAACCCTTGACCCACTCCTGTGGAGCATTATGACATCACGGCGCTCTGTAAGGGGAGGGATTATGTCAGAAAGAGGGTGTGTCCTTTCAGATGTGGCCACACCCCCTGTGGAATGCTGTGATGTCATGATCTCTAAGGGATAGTATTATCTCAGAAATGGGGCGTAACAGATAGGGGGCATGCACAGCAGTTCAGTTGAGTTGCTGTGCATGTGTACTTGGTGTCAACGCACAGCCGGGCTGTGGCTGAGAGAGCTCATAGCCCTCTCCCACTTCCATCTTGGGGAGGGGAGGGAGAAAGGACTTTTAGAATGGTGTTGGTGGCATCTCGGTGGCTGGGAAACTGGTAGCCTTAGCACGGGTACTGGGAGGGCAGCGCCCCCATATCTTTATTCACAGGCCGCCCTGATGCAACTAATTTAATTTATTGTAATCTCATTTATATTTTATCATCATTTTATTCTATTTCCAATTGGCATGGCTTATCAAGTAAAGCTGAAATGCATAATTGATTCTGTAATCAATCATGGTTAATAACTGAAATTCCAGATACCTGATTGAGTTAACCAAGCAGGAGCTGCATACTGCAGCGGTAAACCAATTAGCCATAATACCAATTCATACCACGTTACCATTACCACATAACCAATTCATTTTGCTGCATTTCATTATTTCCAGTTTACTCCAGATGCAAAGCTGCATCTCGCAGATTTGAACCAGGTATCAAATGGGAAATGGAGTTAACTTTAAAGCCAGGGTCCAGAAGTAAAGGAATTATGGGTAAATAGAATTAGCCAATAAACATGGAATGGATGGGGGAAATGGTATGAGGCAACATGATAAATGGTCCAAAGTGGAAATGCGGTACCTTGGTTCACCGTCGACTAACGAAACTTGGTAACCAATCATTATCCGTTCAGTTACCGCAAATCCAGTAGTTATCCATTACCACACGGATAATCATGTCAGCTCAATTGTGGAGCTGAAACAGATACCTAATTTAGTACCTGCAGGTAATACTTACATTTCCATGCACCATGCCGGGTACCCAAATACCTGAAAAGTCGGTAATTTCCATGACCGATTTATCAATTTGGTCGGGTTACCGATCGATAAATCAGGACAGAAAACTGTAGAACTGGGACAGAAATGCGATATTACAGGACTGGAAGTCAATATTCCAGGACATTGGGTACCTGAATCAGGTGCTAATTGGGTACTGATTAGTATTCAAACTTTGAGGTTTGGTTTGGGTAATGAAAATTTCCCAAATCTACCTGTTTTTATGGGTACTCATTTCAGATCTACTCTATTGTCAACACAGCACAACACTTGATTGGCAATGTCTCCATACAAGACAGTAGCATGTTAGCCACTGTATAAGTGTGAACACGACACACTGCATGCAGTTAGTTACTTCCTTTGATCCTGGAAGTGCCTGTTTTGTGCATCTCCGTGCAAGCCCCATTTTGGCAGCTGTAGTACTGGATGCAGCTCTGGCTTGTGACATCTGTAATCTCTACCTATGAAAGTAGAAAATTTAACATTTGCCCTTTTCATCCTCATACATCACTGTCAGCTCAGAGGAGTCTGGAATTGGAGCTTAACCGGAACTTGGTTGGATGATGTATGTGAACCAGGATGCAGCCTGGGGTAGATCTTAACAATGAGGAGCGCTACAGGTTCCTACCATCCCTGGGGGCAGTGGCCTTGACGTGCAAGGACATTTGTATAATGGAAATGAAAAATAAGCCCCCACATCCAATGTGCTGGCCTAACGTTGTTTCCTTTCTCCCTGATGAACGGAGTTTTGCTTGCAGTTTGACTTTTCTGGCAACCTGGGGCTACCTTGAGATGCTGTCTCCAAACCAAAGGCTTCTGTAGAGTAAGTGGTCTGAGGATTGCCTCCTTGTAGTTAAGACAGAGGGTGTTAATTGACGTAACGGACAATGGCTAACTCTACCTGGGAAGGGGGAGGCCTTCCCCTGGCCGGGTGTGCTCCAGCTGTGGGAGCAGACATCCCTGCCGCCTGATCCAGCTGGAGGGCGGGGAGCGATGTGTAGCCGCTCAACCTTGCCCTTGTGCTCCTGGAATCACCCCACCCCCAGCCATGATGGACAGTCATGGCTGCCTATTATAGGCAGCCATGGATGACCACCATAGCAACCCCCGATGCCGGGATGAGCCAGGGCTGGGAATACATGTCCCGACCCTATTTGTCTGCTCTTGCCCAGCTGGGTCACGGCTAGGCACGGACTGTGGGCCCACTTTGTTCCGGGCCCACATTCCCGGTCCACTCGCCACCCCGGGCGGGGTTTGTTCCAGGTCCACATCTGGAAGACCCGGAACAAACATTCAGGCATCACACTGGCCCAATCTGGCCAAAGCAGGCCGAATCAGGCCTACGTGATGTCTGTTGACACCCAGAGAAGGACAGGTGGATCAGCTGCAGGCTGCACTGTAGAGCTGAGAGCCCTGCAGACTGAACTGAACCTGACTTCCTCCTTCGTGTGTCTCTCATTCAGTGTCCCTTCCTCGGCGGTTGTCTATTATTCCAGCAGCTTCCCCCCTGCTGGCAGCTTGGGAAAGTTCCAAAAGAAGGGAAGATGCTCGTGAGAACTGAAGCTGGGAGAGATGGCTACTCCGGAGTAAAGAACTCTGGATCTGGCACGATGATGTGAACACCCCCTTCAGAAAATGTCCTCCTGCGAAGACACCCTTTGATAGCCTGACACTATTGCTCTCCCTCGCCACAAGAGCTCTGCAGCAACTGATTTTGTCAGTGACCAGAGTTGAAATAGGTAACATTTTGGGTAGACCATTGGGTACCTGATCAGTACCCGATCACACAAAATACTGTGTATTACCATTACCGACTTTCCATTTGACTGATCTATTCTGACTTACCGTGTTATCGTTTCAGTATCTTTCTGACATGGAACAATCGAGAGCTGAATGGAAATGGACAGAAAAATGGGTAACGTGTAGGGCTAATACTTGCGTCTCGGATTGGCGATTTTCTCGACAAGAATCCGGCTTCTGGGCTTGTTCTTGCAAACGAGAGCAAGCTGGGAATTGCCCTCGCGCCGAGAAAAGCGAAAATCTCATCCTCCCCGCACACTTGTTTTTTAGAAAACATCTTTTACTCACCTGGCTGCCTCTCTCCAAGTCTGGGGCTAGTCCGGGACTCCTTGCTGCCGACCGAGGATGTGAGTCACTGAAGAGATGGTTGCAGTTGTTGTTGTTGTTGTTGTTTTAAAAACACAGCACCTGTGCACAATGGCCACAGGGACCACTCTGTGCTTGCACAGCCCTTTCCCAAACTGGTGCCGGCAGCATCAGCACCATTTTGGAAAAGGGCAGCAGGTCTTTGCACACGTGAATGGTGCTGCGCATGCTGCCACTCAGACTCTGTAGTATATCCTTTCCAAATAATGGTGGCCTCTGATTTGAAATCCCCATCTTGGAAGATCCCCTTCTTCTGATCCCAGAATTCTGGACGGATTAAAAATCTAGGCCTTGTTTTTGCCTCTCTCTTTCCAAATGGTCAAAGAATGTATAACTTACATCTCGCTCCATGGGGCTCAGCATACTTCTTCTGTGCCTGGCATCCTTTGTTAATCTCCCGCTGCTCCGTAATTGAAATGTGTGGCATCTTTTAAAGAGTGCAGAGGAGATAAGCTGAACAAAATGGGCTGAATTCCCCTTTTCCCCCTTCTTCCCCCATGCTAACCTGAAACGAACTGGACTGAGATGAAATAGGAACCAATTCTCCACCTGCTGACTCCAGCCTCAGGTAATTGTGAAGTGAGAAGACTAGGATGGAAAAGAGGAGTGCTATCACCTTGTTAGGACTTGGCTCCTAGTTCTCGCACACCTGGAAAACATGGAACCGTGTTGATTTGTCAGAAGAAAGCTAACCCAGAGGTTATGGGGGTAGTCTGAGAGTTAGGTTACTCCCCCCACTCCCCACATTGCCCACCAGGACCAGAGCTACAATGGGTGGGGAACATATTGGGGTTGTAGCAGGGAGCAGTCCTGTGGGGCTGCTGCCCCTTTAAGAAGGGGACCGTGTGGGTCAGCTGGAGGGCTGAGCATGCCCAGGGGTGTGACAGAGCCAACCCCATAGCTAGGGGATCAGACACTGAGGAAACCGGCTGAGAGACCCTGGGACAGAGTGGGCAGGACACTGGCCCTTTAAGGCTGAGAAGAGGAAGCCTGGCCACACCCACTCTGTCTGGATATAAGGAGAGGCAAGGTAGAGAGGAGAGAGTCTCTACCTGGGAGCTGAAGGGGCCACATCTCCCTGACAAAGCCCAGCCACTCTACGCTCTCCAGGGTGCTGAATAGGTGCGGCAGTGGGGTAGAGCCAATTCCTCTAAAGAGACACCACAGCTCCCCCATGTGGCCCTGGGAAGACCCCCTGCTACAGGGGTGTTTTCTCCCAGGGGAGGGAAGAAAGGGAGGGTCACCGTGGTGGGGACAAGGCTTGTCTGAATGTATTTATTTATTCCCTGCCCCTCTCACCATAGGTGACTTGGGTGACCATAGGCGACTTGGGGCAGCTCACAATTTAACAACAACACACGTAATATATAAATACAAAAAATAAATGAATAAAACAATATAAAACAGTACACAAACCCTAAGAGTATAAAAACTCTAATCGTGTACATAAAAATATACCCCAAGCATGCAAAATAAAACCCTCAACCTAACCAAATAAACTCATCCCACCTTCCCCTCCTCCCCCCTCCAAACTCCTGGTTTGGAAGAGCCAGGTTTTACACTTTCGTCGGAAGGCAAGAAGGTTTAGACTGAGGCGAAGCTCCACCGGGAGGGAGTTTCAGAACGATGGTGCAGCTGCCGAGAACGCCCTCCTGTCTGTCCGACTTCCAGGAGGGTGCCCCCGGATGACCGCAGGGGCAGGCCCAGGGCCTGGGGGTGAGGCGATCACACAGATAAGCAGGGCCCAGGCCGTGAAGGGCTTTAAAGGTCAACACCAGCACCTTGAATTGGGCCCGGAAGACAATAGGCAGCCAGTGCGGTTCTCAGAGCACAGGTGTTATGTGCTTCCTGCGGCCCACCCCGTGAGGAAGTGTGCCGACGCGTTGTGCACTAGCTGCAGCTTCCAGACCATCACCAAGGGCAGCCCCACGTAGAGCGCATTGCAATAGTCCAGCCTTGAGGTGACGAACGCATGGATGAATTGGGGCATAAGGGTTCCACACGAAATGCCTGTTCTGCCACAGGCATCCTGGAAGCACTGACAGAGCTGCCACCGCCCCTCCTGAGTGAGCTCCCCTCTGCTGCTGCTCCAGAGGGATCATGGGATGGGAGTGCGTCTGGGGCTCCTGCGGCTCGTCCTGTCCTGAGGGAGGGGCTCTAGGAGCCTTGGCAGTGGCAGAATCATCTATAAAAAGCTATCTGTGAAGCTCACAACATAGGGTGACAACAGATGCATAGTCGGTGTGCCGGCCAGCGGCTACACAGCATGGGGAAGGGTCAGGTGGGGGCACTGAACAGATGTTCACCCAACCTGGCTGGGTGGTGAGCCTTCCCCTGCCCAACCCCCAGTGTGGAAGAGAACAAACGTGGGCCGGCGGCCCCTCCTCCAGAGCCCCATCCCTGCCACGATGAGCAGCCATGGTGGTCAGTCCTGGACAGCCATGGTTGCTGGTCATGGTGGCCCACAATCCCCAGCGGGGGATGGCAGTGGGAACAGATGAACCAGTCCGCTATGGCCTCTGTTGGCGCACCTGGGCGGCCCTCGACCCGGACTGTGAGCCCCAGAACTTCCTGGGGACCCCATCAGGGCCAACCCCCTCCCTGGGCCGGGGCAGAAGCAGGCCCCCATTTGGCAGCCTGGAAACTCACGTGACGGTGAGTTCCTGGCCCAGGTGGGCCATAGCGCTTGTATTGTAAGCTGCCATGTGCCTTCGGGGAAAGGTGGGGTATAAATGGGAATAAATAAATAAATAGCGGCCCTTCTGTTGCTTCTGTTTTCACCCAGAGGGAGGTCCACCAGGGAAGGAAGAAGGAAACTGTGGCCTCTCCCAGAGTCCCGTGTCTACACGGCACCCCTCGTGTTGGCTGGAGTGTCCAGGATAGTCAAACCAAAATGGGTCTAAGAGGCTTTTATTGGTAAAACGGCACATGAATTAGGGCTGGAAGTCAAAATAATTGGCACTGAAAGTTGGAAAATCAGTACGGTAATGGGACAATTGGGATGACAAATGGGAAACTGGTACATCCTCAGGCACTAGTCGGGTCGAGTGTTCCACAATTTTTATACCCATTTTTGCAGATACTCATTTCAGCTCTAGAGCAGGCAACCTGTGACCCAGCCTCTGCCTTGACATGTTTCCATGTTGCAAAATGCCACCCCAGTTTTGCACAATGAGGCTGCTTCTTATCGTGTGCGACGCCCAACCCTGCTGCTTACTTCTTAGCCTAATTAATTGTGCACGTGCAGGTTGTTTCTTTCATGCACAGGCCAGGGTGAAAGTGGGAATAGAGCCCAGGTTTCTACTTTCCAGTCTGGTTGCAGGTCTGCATGTCTGGGGGGACCTGTTATTGGGATGCTGAAACACATGTGAAGAGATGAGAGGATGCGGGATTGAAATAGCAAGAGATTACGCAAGTTGGGAGGGAGGTGGGACAAAGTGGCTAAGACTGGGAGAACAGCCAGGTGTGGACTGTTCATTGGACATGAGATACGTTGGTAACTCTGGTGTGGGGTGTCATAGGAGAGAGAGGGATCAAGGAGAGCTGTGAACGTAATCAGACATTGACTGTGGGGGTGGGGTGTGTCCCAGGTTGAGCTGAAATGGGTTTCGTATTTGTGGGTATTATTTGCCGTTTTGGGCTAGCCCTTTGTGTACCTGAACACATTCTGTGACCCAAAATGGGCGCTTGCATATCTGATGTTCAGGTATTCCATTTTGGTCATTTCCCCCGCCCCCTTTTTTTTTCTTTCTTCTTTCTTTTTTCATTTTGATTGTTTTGGTTGTGTCATTTTTGACAATTGCACATGCAGAAAAACGTTAATATTGTAAGAACTGTTGGGCGATGGAATAAGTTCTTTGCCTGGGGAGGTTGTCGAATCTCCCTCCTTTGATGTTTTCAAAACCCAGCTGGACAAGCATCTGGTTTTGCAATGCTGTAGGCAGAGGGTATCCTCTCTTGGCGCAAGGGATTGGGGTAGATGACCCTTGTGGTCCGTGGTTGAAATGATATGGCCAAAATACTGAAATGACTGAAATAACCAAAAAGAAAAATTGAGAGCTGAAACGGATACCTGATTTGGTACTGGCGGGTAATAAGTGTGTTTTTGGGTGTCGTTTCAGGTGTACGACGGGCTACCCAATCATTGATAGGGCACCTGGATACCCGAAAAAACAGTCATTTCTGTTACCGATTTTTCTGGTTACTAATTGAAAAGTCAGGATGGAAAACCCCCAAATCTGGACCCGGAGTCAATATTCTGGGACAGCGGGGCTCTGAATCGCTCATAATCTGGTACTGATTGGGGGGCACGGCAGGCACACCATTCAGTTTCATTTTAGATTTTATTTTTGTTTCCAAAACCCTGTTCGATTTCAGGGTTTTTTTTTGTAAAAGACTCTCCCGTTTTCATTAATTGTTTTGCTGTACTTTAATAACAATTCATTATGAATTAATAATTAATCCAATCACTGTGCATGCGCAAATGGCCGCCAAGGCCATTCTGTGCATGCGCGGCCCTTTCCCAAAATGGCGCAGATGCTGCCAGTGCCATTTTGGAAAAGGGCACACGTGTGCAGAATGGCCGCAGCGATCGTTTTTGCACATGCACAATGATTATTTTTCTTTTTGTATTTTTGAATTTATTTTTAATGAAATAAAACAAAAAAATGAATGACTTCCAATGAATGTCGTTTGCTTATTCACTCGTTTTTGAATGGGGCGCCATTCATTTCCGTCGTTAATAAAACGATGCAAAATTGCACACCTCTAGTACCCGATGTTTTTGAGTTGATTCAGATACCAGAAATTCGACAGGTTTTACCCGTTTTTGCGAGTACTCGTTTCACTTCTAGAAAAAGCAACATAACCTGGCTAGACAAACTAGGTATTCCATGGAGTGAAAATGGGTAACAATCATTACCCAAATTGCCATTTTTGGTTCCGATACGGCAGATTTGATGGGTTTATTACCTGTATTTTTTGTTGTGCCGTAGGCCATGGATGGGAACGGTCGGGGTGCCCATCTTTTCCAGGCCCAGCCCTCTCTCTTCACCCCAAAATGATCTCTGTGGAGTGAGTGATGTAATAGCCTCTCTCTTGCTCTTTGTGTGACTGCAGTGATGGGCGCGATGGAGTCCAGAGGGGTGCTGCGGAAAATGAGCGACCTACTGGAAGTGATGGTGAAGAGGATGGATCTCCTAGCCAGGCTGGAAAATAACACGGATTTCCGGAAAGGGGAGCAGGCACCTTTCCCCATGGACAGGTAAGTGCGGATGGGAACACTCCGAGTCATCCCGCAAATCTTCTAGGCCCTAATGGTGCTAGCCAGGCTTTGTGGATAGCTCCCAGTGGCTGAATGGCCAAAGGCTTGCCCAAGGCCTAGGAGGAGACAAATGTTTGAGACACATGGGCCCTTGCTAGCTGTTTTGCTAGAGAGGTTTTGCCTGTCCAAGTACCCAATGGACTGTGTCCTTGACCCTCCCCTGCACATAGCGCATGCGCAGCTCAGCCAATCAGAGGCTGGCTTACAGAGCTGCCCAGATGGGAAGGCAAAGGGGACAATTGGCCCTGAGTTTCACACAAAACCTGACCCATGATTTAGGGTTAAACACAACGGATGATGGAATAAAGGGATCCAACATGGTCTTTGGCCCTGGGCCTCCAGGAATCTCTGAGCAGTCCAGCCAAGAGGCCGGACGTGACCACGTTGCTGCTGGGAGTAGTAGTTCTGGCCTGCAGTAGGGGGCTTCCCCATGACTTTGGGTCTTCATTTTGTGAATTTGGCCCTGGCTCGCAAGTGATTAGTGGCTTTCCATTTCCAGCACAGAAGGAAAGGAGGGAGGAGAAGGAGAAAGGGAAGAAAGAGAGATGAAAAGGAGTCAGAGTATTGAAATCAGTGCACCTCCTACAGCTCCCGGTCGGTCGCCTTTAAGAGGCCTCTTATCACTGACTACATGGTGTTTAAATCCATGGAGCCCATTCCTGCTGCCTCCCCGTTAACATAAGCTTCTCCTCCCTCTGGTAGTGGCTGCTTGTGAGATTTCTGCTCACAACCTCCTGATGGGGAGACGCGCACGCTCCTCCGCAGACAGAGGGGGGCACAGCAAGCTGGCCGATACCTCCCTCCGTTCCAAGAGAAGCCTAGAAAGAAACACCTACTCTTTGGCTCTTTTCCAGTCCAGCAAGCCCGCTCCATCTTAAATACCACCAGGTCCACATTTCCACTTAATGCAGCTGGCTGCCGATCGCTTTGAAGTCAAGCTTTGACGAAGCTAGTTGCAAATATCTGAGTGGCAGAGTATTAAGGAGATTGCCGGTTTTCTATGATTCTCCACCGCCCCTTTCTTTCTCTCTCCTTTGCCTGGGAGCTGTTGCCTATAGATTAAATGTCTTTCTGGCTTTCCCCTCCCATCTCTCTCTCTCTCCTTTTCTGCGGCCTTTCAGCTTTCAGGAAAGAGAGAGGAAGAAACCCTTTGGGAAATGACAGCAATCAGTCATGATCGACGGACCCCATTGAATGCCAGTGACATTCCAATATGTTTTGGCTGTCTGTTTCATTGCGAGTTCAAATGGCATTCAAATGGCCATCCAAGTCTATGGCTACATATCCAGATAGCTATATATTTAAGAGGGGTCCTGCCGTCCCAGTACGTTGAGATTCATGGGGATGCCATTAGATTTAATGGCAATAAAATAGATGTGTATCGATGTGTGGCTAGAGCACGCTATATATCTGACTAGTATTCGAGAAATATAGATACAGAGAGGCAGGTGTTAGGTATGAAGCGAGTAGCGAATTGCTTACTCATGAGTAATTGCACCATCTCAGGAAACCGCATCAGTTTCCAGAACATTTCTTGCGACTGATGCCCTTTCTTGATTCTTGCAATACTGCGAGATGCCATCCTGATTTACCAACTTTCCGTTTGCATGGCTGCCCATCATGGGGGGGGGGGGGGGTCGGTCAGGGCACCAGCTGCAGTGTGGAGGAGGAGCCAGCTGGCCGTGGGTCACTCCCCGCCCACCCTCCCTGGCTTGGTAATGCTGGGGGAAGGTGTATTCTGTTCCCTGCCCTGCCTGGGGATTGCCCCTGTGACGTACAGCTGTTGCGGCAGTGGCGGCTACACGTTTGTTTTTAACCCAGAATTAATGGAATATGTTGATTCGGGCACTGGAAATTCGATGAGTATACTCGTTTTTTGTTGGTACTTGTTTCAGCTGTAGTTGATCCCTTGGCCTTCCAAGTTTCATTTCAAAAAGCTCTGTCGTCGCACCCGTTCTCCAACTACTTCACACTGGTCCCCCTCCCTCCCATTGTGTTAATTCTGCCCCTTCCCCCAAACGCACATCAGGAGACACCATCAGACCTTCAAATCCTCACCCTCTGATTTATGGAGAAGCCATTTCAGCTTTTTCCGAAGGGCTTTAAACATTTATTGCTCCTAATTTTTCTGCCACTCCAAGGCCTGCAAGCAGTAATGAAATCAACCTGAATTTCGAGGGAGAGGAGTGCTGAGCAAAGAGCTCTCAGAAGGCTGTTTCCGCATGAGTTGATGAATAGAGGGGGAGTGTTTTGTGTTTTCTCCCCTCCCTGCCCCACATTCCAGAGATCCATGGCAGGAGGCTAGCACTGTACACAGTAATTGCCTTACGGGATAGAATGCAGGGGGGATTTGCCTTCCATTCCACCCTATGATCTTCAAAGAGGCCCACGGGAAGTAAAAGGTTACCCCTGTGTCTCAAAGCTACGTCTTAGAGTTCTCCCTCCAGGCAGCCTGGAGGCCTAATAAAATGGCTTCGGAAACCGCTTACAAGGGGTGGAAACAGCAGGGCAGAGATTAAACACAATGGGAATGACCAACCTTTGCAGAGTGCTTGCTCCACGCTACCTGTCTTGGTTGCTTGGCATTGAGAAAGTTTTGACATTAGAATAGAGGTGGGGATTCTCAGGCCCAGGGGCCAAATGCAGCTGCCCTTGCTACAGGGTAGGGATGGGACTATCGGTATCCAATTAATCCGATAATGGCGATAATTGGCGATATCGGATTAATCCGATAATATCGATATCGGTATATCAGTTTTTTAACGTTGCCAGTTTTTCAGATCTTTAACATTGCGGCCATTTTAACAATGACCGCAATGTTAAAGATCTGAAAAATCGGCAATGTTAAAAAACCGATATACCGATAAATCCGATATCGGATTAATCCAATATTGATAAAACCGGTAACCGATAATTCGCCGATAGTCCCATCCCTGCTACAGGGTGACATCAGACGGCCACCCCAGGACCTGCTCTTTATGTCCAGTACCCCTGCTGTGGGCCCTCTTTCACCAAGACAGGATGTGGGAATAGCTCAGCACACAAGGAAGGAAGACAGGCCAATAGCACAGAACCATGATCTAGACCTTCTGTAATAGGTCTGGCACCTCTCTTCTTGTGGAGGGTTACCAGACTGAAGGGAAATCTAGCTTATACCAAACCTGCAGGGCCCCATTAGAAAAGGGGTAGCAAAGTCTCTCTGTCCTGTCCCCTTTCTTCTGCGGCTGCCCATGTACGACCCGATTCTCTGGGGTAACTGCAGGGGACCCTAGTGAACTCTGTAGTGTTGTCACTTCAAGTTTATTATTATTATTATTTTATTTATTATTAATAATTAATACATTCATTTTTATAGCGCCCTTCCGCCAAATGGCGCTTGGAGCATTCCTCAAGCAGAAAATACAATAAAATATAAAACACAAAATCTATTTAATAATTTAAAGGGGGGGAAGCCGGTAAAAAGGATGGACAGAGTCCGTGAAGAGGAGTCAGCAGTGGATCCTAGATGCACCCGGACACTGGGAGCTTGAGGTCATCTGACCCCTGGGGGACCCATGCGGTAACACAGGGATCTGCCATGGCAGGACTTACCGCACGGCATTGGCAGCTTCCTCAGTCAGGCCGTGCTATTTTCCCTACTTCTGGGGGTCTCTGGACTCCCTCCGTGGTTCCATTTTCACCAGGGCAGGGGGCGGAGGCTCTCCTTCCTCCCAGCGGAGTCCCAAACACAACCAACTCTAGGGCCCTGTGGAGGGTGCCCCTGAGGGGGCGGAGCCATGTGGGAGGGGGCCATCAGGACACTTGCATTTTAACTTTGCCCTGGCCCCTGTCAGTTCTAAGGTTGGCCCTGGATTCCGCCTTTGTTTTCATGAGTATTTATCAGTACTTTTCCCAGATATCTTGTGAGATTGGTCGATGTTTTCTAAAGCCAGCTAAAATCTGTCAATGAAAACGTTGGCGAGAAGCGCCAAGTATTATTAGGTGAAATCCTGATTCCAATGAACAAAACTCTTCAGCGTCGTCAATATTTTCCATCCTTTATCTCTACGGGTCCTAATGGCTCCTTCTGCACTCATTTATCTCTTCTGATTTATCCACCTCATTATATTCCTTGAACTTTGCTTCCCTCTCCGAGAAGACCGTCCCTCTCTTCTCAGCAAGAGAGAGACCTGAGGGGGAGGGAGGCGGCCAGATATCATAGTGTCCTAGCATAAACCCTTTCCACCCCTGGTGCTCTCAAGTCAATTTAGATTCATGTGAGAATCTCAGAAGAATTGAGAACCATTAGTGAGATCTCACCGGGATCTTGCTAATGGTTCAAGGTGCTCATGAGATTCTCGTTTTACAAACAAAACAAAAAACCTGTGCACGCACAAATGGCCGGCGGGATGTTTTCCAGAAGCACAGTCTTTCCCCAAAGGGGCAGCCATGCTGCACATTCGCAACATAGCTGCTGCACGTGCTCAGAATGGCTGTCCTTCTACAAAATGGCAGTGGTGCTGTCGGCGCCATTTTGGGAAAGGGATGCACAGGCGCAGAACAGTGTCAGCCGTCATCTTACGCATGGGCAGTTCTTCTTCTTTTTAAATCGAGAGAAAAAAAAATCGCAACAAGAAATGGTTGCGATTGGGGCTTTTCTCAATTCTTGTTGAGAAGCTCGATTCTCCTTTCACCGGTAGGTAGGGACACCCTCGTCTGACTTAGAGAAACTGCAGCTTCTCCCAGCACTCAGAGACACACTGGGTCAGAACCTGGAATCTCTGGGTGAAACCGGCAACCCTAGTTCCATGAATCAGAGAGATGACCAAGTGGTCGACACGTTTTATTGGGCCGATGTCTGTGGATGAGAGTACAGAAGCTTCCCACCAAGCCAGGCAGACCGCTTCTTTTCCAGATTAAATTAGGGTGAAAAGAAACTAGCCTATTTGCAAAGAAAATTTTATATTAATTCCCATGAACAAATAGCCACATTCGTCTTCATTGTTGCTGCAACATTCAGTGTTTTGGTCTCTTCATTTCTTTGCTTGTTTGATCATTCCCCAGTCTGTTTGACCAACCATCCCACTTCTGTTCAACACTCTCTTCTGTCAAGGTCATCTCCCTCATAGGCAGGCCCGACCGTACAAATTGTGGGGCCCAGGGCGAAGCCAAAATGCAGGACCCCACAGGCCCCGCCAGGCCTCGCACCTTCCCCCAGACCACAAGCCCCTCCACCGGGCGTCATGCCCCCACCCCCCCGGTTCTTCTACTCAGACAGACTCTTAGTCTTACCGGAAAATGGATCCCTCCGGCTCTGTCCTCTCTTCACTGGCACCACGCCGCTGCTGCTCTGTTCCTTCACTCAGCCTCCGCCGCTCCTGAGTCCAGTCCTGACTCCCGCTGCCTCATTCCGCTCTCGGTCCCAGGATGTCCCACGCCGCTGCCACCTCCTCCACACCAGGTTCCACTGCTGACTCTGCCGCTCCTGTGCCACCTCATGCTCCGGCCTCTGCCCGGGTCCCAACGGGCTGACTCTGCCGCTCCCGCACCGCCATGCCTGGATCTCCCCCACCGACTCCGCACTGCCACCTACTGCGTCTCACCTCCAGGCTCCCACCTCCGCTCAACTGCTCTGGTCCCTGACTCCCACAACCACTGTAGAGTCTGCCACCTACTGCTGGCCTGCTCCACACGCTCACTCCCCCTGCATGGCGCCAGTCTACCAGGAAGTTGCTTTATGCAACTTCCTGTGAGGAGGGAGAGGAGGAGGAGGAAAAGCAGGTAGGCAGGCATTGTGGCCAGGTGGCAGTGGGGGTGGGGCCCCGAGGGCCACGATGCAGCCAATCCATGTCTCCCAAAACTTCTCCCCCAAGACTCCGAGGAGGTCCCACAGACAGGCCAGTCAGCCAGGGAAGCGGACGGGGCCCCGCGTGCTGCTCTGTCCCCCGGCCCCCATCAAAAATAAATATAAATATAAATATATATATATACAGGGGATCGGAATACCGATCGGAATACAAACAGCAATTCTGATTGTGAAGAACCTTTCCGCAAATTTGGAATGACTGTACCGAACCAGCCCGGCGACCACCTCATCCGTGACTTTGACCATGTCCAGCCCCTCCTCAGCTCCCCCCCATTGGCTCCCTTTCCCCTCTACGTCCAGGAAAATCTCCTTGTTTGAACCATCCAGGCTCTTCATGAACGTTTTGGTCTTTCCCTTTCTGGCCTCCTTTCCTGCTATGTTCCCAAGAACTTTGCTCTTCCACCACCCTCATCTACCTCCTAAACCATCTTTGTCCCATCTCCCATGCTGCCCCCCTACACCTGGAACGCCCGCCCTTAGCCCCTCCATTCCGCTCTCTCCTTCCTAAAATGGTCCAATCACATCCACATTACTACCACCGGCCCCCGGGTACTACTGAAAAGAAAGGGTACTAAATAATGAAATGCCCAATTTAGAATTGGCTTCAAATATTCTTTCTAGCTCTAGGCTGAAAAGCTAGAGGCACCAGAGCTAAATTCAAAGCAGCGGCTAGGTGCGGTTAGCATAGGGATCAAGTAGCCCTTTCAAAAGTTGTCGTTCTACATCCTCTTCTCTTCTGAGACAGCCCCGATGACAGTCCTGGTCACTTGTCCACTCTCCTTCCCCAAATGTCAGCTCCCAAGTTCGCATTGATTTGTAAATGCTTGAGGCTCAGGCTGTCTTTAAGAAGGGACGTGACCCTGCTTTCTAGCCGGAGCGTATAGAACTCCCTTTGCTTACTGTTTGCAAACGCATCCCGTCTTGAAAGGGGTGCATCAGGGACTAGCTCAACAGAGGTCTTAGAAGAGAAGAGGAATCTCCCCCCCACATCCCATCCAACCCCTCCCCCATCTCGGCCAAAGCCTGGCCAAGGCTTTCATTAGTTGAATGTCTTGGTTCAAAGTCCTTCTTTTGTGTATTTGTTTTTGTTTGTTTTGTTCGTTTTGTTTTGTACATGTTAATGGCCGATGGCCGCAATAAACTTAACTAACTGATGAACTTAGTTAAATTCCTCCGAAAACCCCCTCTCTTTTGACATGCGGTCTCTTGCTCCTCACCCCCACCGGATGCTCACTGATATTCCTCCTTCTGTCCTTTAAGTCTACTCTCGTCTGTAATCGAGCTAAGCATGTGTACCTGCAACTTCCACATTTTGTGAAGGTGTTCTTGTCTCTCCCTGTGTTGCCTTCCCTTGTCTCTCCTTGATTATCTGTGCCTGAGTGGACCAGGTGAACCAGCAGCGTTGCAAATTCATGAACGTTCCGACGAGGGCTGAATCTCGATCCCGGCATTCTCACTTTTCTCAACAAGAATTGGGGTGCTCGGCTCATTCTTACAAAGGAGAACAAGTCGAGAATTGCCTGGTTTCTCACCAATAAAGGAGAGACTCTCGAGAACGGCCGTCCCCGCTGCACTTGTGAAAAAGGGGGACCCTCTTACTCACCTGGCTGCCTCTCTGTGTCTGGGGGGGACTGCTCCAGCTGCTGAGTCTTGCTTCTGGGTCTCTCCCCACTTGGCTTCTCGGGGGGGGGGGGCGAAGTCTTTGAAGAGAAGGCAATTTATTTTATTTTATTTTTCTTAAATCACTGCACATGTTCAAAATGGCTACCGGGGCCATTCTGAACATCTGCAGCCCTTTTCCAAAATGGTGCCAACAGCATTGGCACCATTTTGGAAAAGGGCAGCCAGTCTGCACATGCTCAGAATAACCCTGGTGGCCATTTTGAGCGTGCGCGGTGATTTATTTTAATTTTTTTGCCTCCCTCTCGGAGGCTTCCCCCAGAGAGAAGCTGGGTGGGGAGTGACCCAGCAGCAAGACTCAGTGGCTGGACCAGTCCCCCTAGACTTGAAGAGGCATCCAGATGAGTAATATGGGCCATTTCCCCTCAGTTACCGTCATTTTTTTCTAGATATCTCACAAGATTTTTCCACCAGAGTCCATAATCTCAGCGGGCTCTCAATCCCCTGCTGAAATGTTGCGAGATAACTCATGAGAATCAATTCAGATTCTCGTTTCTGCCTTATTACCAACCTGGTGATGATCCCAAGCCTGCACTGCTCCTGCATAGGGTGAGCTGGCATTAGGGATTGTTTGGAAAAGCCATTCTGATTTTGAGAACTTTTCCACAAAATCGGAATGGCTACCAAAATTCCGGCTGAGACAGGAACAAGTGTTTCCATTCCGAAGGGATTTACCGACCTTTCGGGAGTGATTGTGAGTGTCCGTCGGTGTTTCGTCAGTTTCCAGTGATTCCACGCTTCCACCATTTTTTTGGGGTCATTTTTGTCACTTTGTGGGACTTTTTTTGTCTCTTTCTGGGACATTTTTGCCACTTTTCATCACTTTGTGGGACTTTTTCATCACTTTCTGACAATCGTACGACAGCTTTTACGGCACTTTTATGGCAATTTGCAACTCTTCCCCAGTCCTTAGCCATCAAAGTTTCTCTCCATGAAACCCACAGAAGCCCTCCAGGGGTGCACACGGGGCACACAATGGCCTCGGGACTGGCTCATAGCAGCCTTGATCAACTTGCAAAAAAAATAACGGAAAATGGTGAAAGCAGCAGGGAAGCTGGTAAAAAATTTCCATGTCGCACGAATCTTGGCAAATGTCCTGCTTCTAATGGAAGCAGCCCTCAACGAGATTTTTGATTTCAGGTCTCATCAGAATTCCAATAGGAATAACTTTCCTATCAGAATTCCAACCGGATGCTTTTGCGCATGTGGTAATTGGTGACTGCCATTCGGCATATGAGCAAAATAGCCACCGTCCGCCATACAATATGTCCTGGAAGCACTGCAACCATCGTCACCGTGCAAAAGACCATTTTTTTGGAGGGGGGTTTGGTCCATTCTTCGACTGAGTTCGGATCGGATCGAATCAAATGCCTGGTTCCAACGGACTCGGAACGGGGCTGAAATTTTCCATTCCAACCCTAGCCAGCCCCCTCCACCCACTCAGCAGCTGGCCCAACGAGGCAACTGGAGCTGGAGGGGAGTCAGAGAGAGCACTCCCCCCTCCACAGGAGCACTAGAAACCCCATCCCTACCCTGCTCCCACATTGGCTAGTTTTGCATCTCCCCCTGGCCCTGCAGCCTCGTCAGACTGGGCGCCGGGGGATGGGGGGGGGGACATCTGCCGCTGCTGCTCCTAGTTGTGCCCCTCTCTGGCCTCATTTCAGCCTCCCGGATGATGACATTCATTATGTAGCAAGAGCAATGTCTGTGGTGCTGAACAGTCATGATTAGAGACCGAGTCCTGCCCCCAAGGGACTTACAGCGTAGGGGAGACAAGGAGAGAGAGGGGGCATTTTTAGACACACAAAGTTCTGCATGTTTCAATCTTCTGGGTTTACAATAGGGATGGGACTATCGGCAAATTATCGGTTGCTGGTTTTAGCGGTATTGGATTAATCCGATATTGGATTTGTCAATATCAGCATATTGTTTTTTTAACATTGTCGATTTTTCAGATCTTTAAAATCGGCAATGTTCAAAAAATGATATGCCGATACCGATATAATCGGTATTATCGGATTAATCCGATATCGCCAATTATCAGAATTGTCGGATTAATCCAATACCGATAGTCCCATCCCTAGTTTACAAGTCCACAAGTAAGTTCCGGATTCATTTTTCACACACACGGTGCCCTGAGGCAACCTAAAGTAGCCGCAGCTGTAGACGTGAGGGGCTGCCATGGAAACCAAGTGACCCCAGCTGCCTGGAGCAAAGCAGTTTACCAGGAGAACCTTTTACACACAAAAGTTCTGGGAGAAGTTCTATGCAGAAGTTCAAAGATCCGGATGTTTAAGATCTGGATGAGTGATTTAGACACACAGTAAGTTCTGGATGTTACAGCAAACATCCAGGAGAAATGTGTGTCTAAAAACACCCAGGGAGACATTCATGAAGTTGAGAAGGTGCAGGTGCATGGGCTTAGTTTCAAGCAGAGGAGGGGGATGTTGGAAGATAAGATGGTATAGAGGGAAGTCTAAGTGAGCAATGTTTGTCTCTTTGATCTTCTGCAACCGAGATCGAAAAGCAGCAGGAAGGTTTTAATTCTTCCAATTTCCAGGTGTAGAGAATACAATTAAAGGGTGTTAATTTCAAAAGGGGTTGTTTTGCTTTTTTAACTTTTCTATTTAACGCTTCCGACACATCTATTTCTCACCTGGTGCTGGGAACGTGGCAGTTCACAATCTTGCTCTCTCAAAATTGGTTTTCTTGCAGAGAGCTTGGCAGCTTAAAGCCGGATTCCCTGCTCAAATAATAATGCTGCAGTTATACAGAACAGCTTTGCGGAGACGGACATGTGCCTCCAGGTCCCAGGCCAAAGCAGGCCCAAATCAATTCTGTCGTTACCCAGTGATAGAGGAATGGAGTCGATTACAATTCAAGTTATTGGCATCTAGGGGCATCGCTGCCATGGAGCAAAGGACTCAGTTGAGCTCAGAAATTCCAAAGGAGAGTGGAGTCAGCACACCACTCCCACCCATTTCCTAGTGATGCTCAGGCCTCTTACAAAGGGGGCCCACTAAGAAGGAAGTTTTCAGAGTGGATGAGGATGGAGTCCTGGCCTCCTCTCTTCTTAAAACTTCCTTCCGTTCCTGGTGGGGTTTGCTGCCGGTCCGGGACGGGGGAAACTGGGGTGGCATTCTCTTCATGGATAAGCCCTGCCCAATGCTAGAGAACCTGTTCTCCTGTCCTTAGGAGACATGAGGCCTAGGACGTCACTACTAGCATTGTATAGAGAAAATGGCAGCCACAGAGCACGTTATAGGTGCCCCATGTCATCCAACATAGATCCAGAACTGGGCTGAGGAGATTAGATTTGTCTGACAGGAGTTTCACAGCAAAGAATTGGAATTACTGATGGGGGACGGAGATAGGAAAGCGTAGCTGGTTTCAGAACCTTCCAGAGCTGAAATCGAGACGTGACAGGATTGCGTCAGGCAGCTGCGTGACATGGGAATCTAGGCAGCTGGGCGGAAGGATGGATCAGGAGGAAACTGGGAGGGTGGCAAACAATGAGGTTATTTCCCACACTTCCTGAGTTTAAAAAAAGGTCATGTGATCTGTCCTCGATTATCTTCCCGAAGGTGGTTGCTTTGTTTCCAGAAGGAGCAGCCAGCGTCGGTGGGAGAATTTTTTTTTTTTACATGGGTTGTTGCTGCCGTGCCGGTCTCAAGTGGGAGAGAGACAAAAGTTGCAATCAACAAACCAGAGGAGGCCCACTGAACCCCGTAGGACACTCAGGAGTGAGCGGTTTGTGGTCTGCCCCAAAGTAGTTAAGATTTATTATCCAGACTGACTTTTGTTGGTGAGAATTTTTTTGTGCTCCCCAGAGCTCTTTGTAGGGAAGATTAGGGATGGGCGAACAGAGCTGAGTTCGGAAATTCGGTTCAAAAATTGAGTTCAGTTCGGAAGTTCGGTTTGGTCGACCGAACTATTCAAGTTCGGTCCGAACTTCCGAACTGCGTTCGCCCATCCCTAGAGAAGATATGAGAAAGTCAGAGCTCAACCTATTCTGGGATGATATCCTTTTAAGAGCCTGCTTATTTGTCAGCTCAGTCTAGCCTTGCAGAGGTACATGAGTTGCTACATTTTCCCTAGAAGGACAGTCTGCATCAGACACCCATTAAGACAGATTCTAAGTAAAGTCAGTAACAAACACCTCACTCCCTTGTTTTAAGAGCCCATCAAACACCACAGCTACTAGGTAATTTCTTATGCTTTAACTGCTTTGGTTCCTCAGGCCAATGCGGTTAAGGAAGAACAGGTTCTGTGTGGCTAACGGGCAACACAGAGGTTTAGCTAACCCCCGTGATTCTCCCCAGCCCAATGGGTCAATTACTTATTCATAGCTTAGTGCACTCCAGAGAGACTGTGTGGTTGTCACATTGGTCCCAAGTGACAGAGAGGGAAGCAAGAGGCAGGAAATGGTGGGGTTAGATCAGACAAGGTGGTTAGTGTGGGAGGGGTGTTGTTTGATAGGGAGAAGAGTGCTAGATATAAAAAAAAGCCAAGGTATAAAAACAGGGCTGTTAAGGATGTGTGGAAGACAGGCATGGGTGTGGAATAAAGGGCAAATAGCTTAGGTGATGTGAAATCACCTAAGAAGGATCTGGGAATGTAGAATCTACCCATGACAGGGTCTGCAAGCGGCAGAGAGGGAGCGGCAATGGCTGGAGATGCGGGGCTTTGAAGAGGCGTGTTCTGAAACCCTGCAAAGTGAGGCTTCCAGAACATGCCTCTTCAAAGCTTCGCGTCTTCAGCTGCCGCCGCTGCCGCACACAGGCAGCGCGTCCCTTCCGGTAGTGTGGGGGATGCGTAAACCCCCCCCCCCCACTGACTTTTCTCTGAAGGTGCCGCTTCAGAGCCGCTTCTTTCGTGCCTCGTGTAAAAGCGGCTAGAGCCTCTGTGCCGCCCTATAATATGTGATTTCAACCAGGCAGTGACTAAAATGCACATTTAAATATTCTGACACCTCGACACCGCCAGACGTATAGCTTTAAACACACTTTTCTCTGTCAACAGGAGATGGTCACAAAACCCAGAAAAAACCCCATTCAAACGCCATTTCTCAGTGGATCGGTATGAAATTTGGACAGGTTCTACCCCTCACCCAAGCGATACTCCCTACAAAATTTCACAGTGACAGGGTAAATACTCTTGATTTTTATAATGAGTATAATTTTCATGATTTGAACAGAGTGCACGCTGCCTTAACTATAGAGCCACTCCCACAGTTCTATAATACAGAGCTAAACCCCATAAAACCACATATAAAACACCCCAAACCCTAACCCTGCTTGTTAAATGCCTGGCCGAATAGATAAGTCTTATGTTGCCTTTGGAAGATGCTGAGACTAGACCAAGGGAAGGGAGTTCCAGAGCGGTGAAGCAGCCACCACCAATACCTCTCTTTGTGCCCGTATTATTATCATACGGACGTGTTGCATTAATGGAACTTGCAAGAAGGATGGTCAGCAGACCTTAGAGGCCTCAGGGGAGCATAAAGGAGGTGGCGGATTTGAGGCATCTGGAATACTGAGATGACAAAAAATCTGAAATAACCAAAAAGTAGAGAAACAACTATCCATTTTTGGTTGCGGATGGGATCGAGAACTCTCTGTGCTACCCAAAATTGCTAATAATACTTGCAAATACCCACTAGCCATTTCGACTCCACCTTCAACACTAGGAATGTAGTTGTGTGCCTTAACTACCCAGCCACTGTGCCTCTTCTGTGATCATTCAAAGAGGCTGCGTGTAATTAGCAGAGCAGTTAATTAGCAAATTAAACAGCAGCAAGACGATAGTGTATAAACAGCAGCTTATGGACTGCCGTTGTGAGGCAGGAAGCCAAAATCTCTATTGTTCTTGGTATTGAGTAGGGAGAGGATTTTTAGTTCCCAGGGCTGTCTTTTAATGGTGTCATACAGGTTTTCTTTTAGGAGAAGGACCGAGTGATCAGATATGTTCTAATCAAACCCAACCTCTTTGTAGTTAGCTGTAATCTTTTCATTCCTGCTTGAAGCAGAGGTTTGTGCAGCTCGAAAGCTCAGACACACTCACCAAGAGGAAACCAGGCCAACAAATTGGAATCATCTTAACTGCTTGGTCTCTTGCTCAACATTGTGATGGGAATTGTGTCCAGCCCTTGTACTCTGCCTCTTACTGTGATGTGGTGTGATAATAACCACGGGTGCAGGGAGCGCTAAGGGGTGTGGCAGCATCCCTTGGCTTCCCCCTGGCCTCATCCAAGCATCATGATGCACCTGCCCTCCAGCCTCCACAGGTTTACCTCATAATAGGGATGGGAAATCGGGCTGAAAATCAGAATCGGATCAAAATCGGAACCAGATTCAACTGAATCGGATTTGAATTGGATTAAAATCAGAATCGGATCGTGTTTTTTGCCCATTGACTTCACTGAACCTATTCACTTCAATGGGCCCATCATCATCATCATCATCATCATCATCATCAATAAGGCTGCTGCAGTCATTGGGGGCTGCTCTCCTGGTGGTTCCCTGCTATAGACGGGTGGGGACCGATAGGCGCGTGTTCCCGGCGGCCGCTCTGGTGCTGTGGAACTCTCTCACGGTAGAGGTCCGCCACAGCCCAAGCCTCTTTACATTCCGCCATCAGTGTAAGATCTGGCTCTTCCGCCAGGCGTTTGGTGGAGGGGAGGGTTAAAAGATGGGGTAGGATGTGGGAGGTGTTTTTTTTTTTTTAAAGTTCTGTTCACACCATTTGTATTTGTACTTTTTAATGTTTTAATTGACTATTTATGAATTTATATTATTATTTATATTTTTATTGGATTATTTTTTTTTAAATGATGTTGTGAGCTGCCCTGAGCTGCCTGAATGCAGGAGGGGTGGGATAGAAATAAATAAATAAAATTAAATAAGTCATAATGCTAGAATGATGAATGGGCCAGAGAAGAGCCTAGCAAACTGGAATAGCAGAGGGGGAAAGGAGCTAGAGTGCACCCCCGAATTAATCCGATCCAATGAAAATTGGGGGGGTCAGGAAAATTGGGGGGATTGGATTAGTTCGATTCTGATGAAAATTAGGTGACTCATATTCATCCGATTCTGATTTTCCCATCCCTACCTCATACCCCTGTAAATGGCGGCCCAATTTCTGTGTTCCATAGGTCGCCGGCACCCTGACGGCTATCAGCCGACGGTACTCAAAGCAGAACTGGGAACTGTTTCCGTCCCACTGAAAACGTGTACCAGCTCTGAGAGCTGCACAGAAGTTGGGGAGTAGGGATGTTTAAGGGGATACATCACAGGAAGAGGAGGATCCAGATCATAGAGCTGCTGCCGCTGCCCTTGTGTGCGTGCCACTCCTCTCTGCCCCCTTCCCTTGGTCTTTCAGTGCTTGGGGGTGACCATACTGTCAAACTGGAATTTACCTGGTCTCCCTCCCAAGCACAATTCCCAGTCGGGATATTAGCCCTCCTCCCCCGCCCACACAAATCAGATGCTTTAATTGGGTACAACACTCTTTTATTTTCTGCCCACACAATCGGTACAGCATGAACCCAATACTACAGTTCTTGGATAGATCCTAGCCTTGCCTGCCTAACACATAAAATACATGTCTCTTACGTGTCCTGCAGATCACAGTGGCGAGCGTTGGTCGGGAGAAAGAGGTACAGGTGAGGGACCCGGGAGTCTGTACCCGGGAAAGTTGCCCCTTGTATCTAGTTGAGTTGCAGAACTCCCTATGGAGGAGTCCCAGAAAGGGTCGACAGCCCATGAGAACCAAATTAGGTTTCAAGTGCTTTGATGAAGATCTGGAATATTGCTTGGCCTTATATACTATCCTGAGCAGGAAAGTGTTATCAGAAATACCGAGTCCAGGGTTCGATTGACCTTTCAGGCAGGAGGGATTGTGTCAGCATATTTGGGAACAAGGCCTTCGTTACCCTTTGGTGGTTTTTGGGCCAACCCAATTAGTATGCTCATTTGTTTTCCCTTGATCTGTTTTCATAACATTCAGGCCTCAACCCTCCGGACAAGGCCGAACCTTCTGTAATTTAGATTGGGATCCTACTCATACCCCTCCTGGCGCCTCCAAGGCTACCTTCTCACCAATATCCAATCACTCTGGGTATTTTCAGACGTTACGAGATCATACTCAACCACGGACAATCCCCTGTGGTGGTGAATGGTCCCTTAACGTCTGGTTGCTCGCTGCCAGATGTTCACCACGGTGAACCACCAGCAGTGAGCAAAATAACCATGCTTTCAAGGATGGTCCGGGCACCATCTCTGAAAGCGTGGTTAATTGAACCACGGCCCGAAATTGGCGGACAGTAACGTCTGTTACCGCCGCCGATTCCGGGCCGTGGCCCAGACCCTGGGACGGAATTGGGCGCAGCGGCCAGATTGGCTGCTGCGCCTGCCCGTCCTCAGGCGGGTGGGCTGCTGGGGGAGTGTGTGGGGGGGTGGATGTGTATAAGCGAGAGGCCCCGCCCCCTCCCCAGATTCCCCGCCAGAATCAGCCGGCTCATCTGTTGACAGGCTGTTTTGATTCTGGCGGGGAATCAAAAAGTGATTCTGTGACGGGGCCAATAGGCGCCCCGTCACGTCTGAAATCACCCTCTGTATCACGAAAAGGCTGTTTGTTTTGTCAAGTGTCGCAAGCTATCTTCTGTTTTTGCAGTATTTATTGCTTTGTTTGTATCAACATTCCTTCCTCCCTTCCAAACAATTTCCCTTGTGCATGGTTCAGCAACTTTTCCACCACTGTGACCTGAGACTCCTGGTTTAAGCTTAGGTCGACTAGTTGGTTCTTGGCTTGTACCCATCATGCTTTTCAATATAAGCCAGGACCTTTCTACTTGGGCTAATATAGGCACATATATTCAATACTACTTATACTCAGTCTAGTATCGCTACAAACAAGTGTACACAACTACTAAAATCATCTAAAAAGCAGGTATACAATCATGTGGTCAGGTGAGAATACATAACGCAACAATACCTCGCCTTTAAAAGCTGTCGCATATGAAAAATACATGCTTCAGGGCCTCACTGGAACCATTGCAGCCCTGCAACATGTACTTTTTTTATAGGTGTCCTCTTTTCAAGGGGAGGTATGGCCACCCTATTCCCACCCCTGGACTAGATGGTTTTTGAGGTCCCTTCCAACTCCTGTGATTCTACGAGAAGAAGAACTGAGGCATCTTGCGTGGGTGGTAATAGCAGAGGCATCTCTCAGGAGGGAGTGAAGAGTCTGATGGCACTTTATCTGGCACTGGACTAGCTTCAGCAATAATTCAGAAATTAATCAAGCCCAGCTGGCAGGCAACCGGATGCGAGCATGTTGCCGATTAAGTGTCATCATATTGCAAGGCTTTAATTACCAGGGGGATACGGAGCCGTGCAACTATTACAGAACTGGATGCTTGAAGCTTCTGGAAAATTAAGTGAGTCCTCCTGGCAGCAATTAAACCTCAAGATTAGTCATCGGTCATTAGTGGAAAGCACCTTGCACGGGGCACTCATTCAAGGGAACCCAAATGCCTCGCTCTCCTCTCCGCCAACTCCTCCCTTGACCCCCTCCAATCTGGCTTCCGCCCCCTTCACTCCACTGAAACCGCTCTTGCTAAGATCACCAACGATCTTCTTGTGACTAAATCCATCTGCCTCTACTCTAGTCTTGTTCTCCTTGACCTCTCTGCTGCCTTTGATACTGTTGGCCACTCACTCCTGCTTGAATTGCTCCACTCCCTTGGATTCCGGGACTCTGTCCTCGACTGGGTTTCCTCCTCCCTTTCTGACCGCTCCGTCAATGTATCTTTTCCTAACTTCTCCCACTCCTCCTCCCTACCCCTCTCGGTCAGGGTTCCCCAAGGCTCTGTCCTTGGCCCTCTCCTCTTCTCTATTTACACCCAATCCCTAGGCAAACTCATTGCCTCCCATGGTTTCCAATACCACCTATACGCTGATGACACTCAACTCTATCTCTCCACTCCATCCCTCTCCCCATCTGCTCAAACTCGTCTCACCAAATGTCTCTCTGATATCTCCACCTGGATGTCTCAATGCCAACTCCAACTGAACATGGCAAAAACTGAACTCCTTATCTTCCATCCCAATCCTTCCTCTCCCTCTTCCCTGTCAATTACCATTGACGGGAGTCTCTATCCTCCCTGTCCCCAACCCCGCAGCTTGGGCTTCATTTTTGACTCTCACTTCACCTTCAAAGCCTACATACACTCCGTTGCCAAATCCTGCTACTTCTCCCTCCACAACATTGCCAAGATCAGCCCTTTTCTGTCCTTCTCCTCTGCCAAAACTGTCATCCATGCCCTAGTCAACTATTTGAGTTCGGTCGAATTCCGAACTTCTGAACCGAGTTCATACATTCAAACCCGGGTTTTTTGGCCTTCCGAACTGGTTTGGATTCGACCGAACAGTTCGGTTGAATTTGAGTTCGGTTCAAAAGTTCGGTTCGGTCAACCGAACTATTCGTGTCCGGTCCGAATTCCGAACCGCGCTTGCACATCCCTACCCCTGGAGCCTGGAGAATCTGGTTCAGAACTTCAGAGGTGACAACTCTACTGAGAGCTCAAATAATCATGACATCAGGTGGTCCGCTGGGGAAAATTATAGTTCAGCCCCGTTTTTGGTTCGGATCCCACAATTTCCGGATTTAAATATGGATCTGTATTACAGATCCGTATTTAAACCAATGAAAAACATTAAAATCATTTTAAAAATAGAAAAACCAAACAAAACAACTGCCCTGCGCGTACGCTAAAATAGCCGCCGGATCATTCTATGCATGCACTCCTTTTTCCAAAATGGCGGTGGCAGTGTCACCGCCATTTTGGAAAAGGGCACTGGCAGCCAGTCTGTTAATGCACCAAATGGCCACTGTGCCTGGGTAGTCTGACTGCCCCTTTCCAAAATGGCGGTGATGCTGTTGCCCCAATTTTGGAAAAGGGGTACATATGCAGAATAGTCTGGCAGCTAACTTGTGCATTTGCAGTCATTCTTACATTCTTTAAAAAAAATAAAATTCTGTAGCTAGGAAAGAGCCGAACTGCAGGAGATGTGTTGCAGTTCGGTATGGACGGCCTGTTATGAGCAGTTACGGATCAAATCTGAATCTGAATGCCCACCCCTATTGGTAATATGGACCCTAACTGTTAGCGAACGCTCTCAGTGACCTCAGCCAAGCCATTTCAGAACTACTTTGAACAGGCCCCTTCTCTTGCTACTTTTCCTTCCTAGGGATGAAGCCAAACTTCCGATTGTTCCAGTTTCTGATTAGAGCAGGGAAGCTCACCTGTTCTGACTGGAAATCAGAACAATTATTATTTTGTCTGATTTTGATTAGAATGAGACAAAATATATATATAAAAATAAACATTAAAATAAATCAATGTGCATGTGTGAAATAGGCTCCAGGACCAAGTGAATTTCACTTGCCCTTCAAAAAGAGTAAAATGGTAGCGCTGCTGCTGCTGCCATTTTGGATAAGGGCGGCAGCCATTTTAGATGCACATCTATTTATCATTTATTTTATTTATGGTTTGATCCTTACCCCGTATGTGAAGCTCTCCAGGAAGTACCTGTAAAAAGGTTCGATTTCGCTCCCCTCCCATGATTTACGAGGATTGAATTCAATTAACAAGGCCATTGATTTCCCACCCACCCTCCTTTTCTGCTGCTGACCGGCATGTTTTCTTTGAGTTATTTCATTATGAAATTCATCGCTTGCCCTTTTATCAGACACACACCAGGGTTTTTTTGGCAAGAGGGGGGAAAAAAAGCAGAAACGGTAATAGATGGAAAATGAGAGGAGAAATTTACAAGGATGCCGACTCTTAGATCTCATTCATGTGACATCATTCTCCCTGGCAAACTCACCATGCGCTCCTTAATCTACGTTTGATTTACACTAAAATCTAAGAACGTAACTGCTGACAGATCGGGTCAGACTAACGGTTCATCTAGCCCAGGTAGGAGGGACATTCGCCCCGCCAGGGACTGGACCTGTACCCATGTGGGGTACGTGGTTGCCTACGTATGGGATGGGACCGCTGGCTCAGGGGGCATGGCATCTACTTAATGGGTGTGGCCAACAGCTCATATCAGGGGTAGGGAACCTCAGGCCAGGAGGCCAAATGCAGCCCAAGCCTAGTCTTTATATGGCCCCTTTCCAGTTCCTGGATCTGACCCTTGGATCAAGTTCCTACACCCTAAGCACTGAAAGATAGAGCTGAGGGTAAAGAGAAGAGATGAGGACCTGCAGACATAGCTAGGAGGCAGATCCATGAAATGGACCCTCTTCTTCCTGAACGCATCCATTCCGCAACTTCCATGTGCCCCTCAGAGTTTGTACTAATTTTCAAACTGGTCCCTGGAAGGGAAAAGCTTCCCTATCCTTGATCTAGTCCAACCCCCTGATTTGGTGCAAGATGGCTGCAGCTACACAACATCCCTGCCCGACCAGTGACTGTCCAGACTAGAACTGCAACAAGTACCTGCCAAAATGGGTATACCCCACCAATGTCCGGTACCCAAATCAACTCAACAACCTCAGGAACCAATTGGTAATTGTAAAATAAAAAAATTGGTAATGGAAATTACTGATTGGGGGTGGGGGTGGTATCGAGGTACCCAGTTGGTACCCGGGTAGCCTGTTGACTACTAGGGCTGTAGTGGAAAGTCGCAGCAGTAGCTATTTCCGCCGGAAACAGCGTTTCCGCAATTAGTGGTATGGCGTGGCAGAGGCTTTCATTCCGCTAGTTTCATTCCGCTACTTCCGCAGTTCCACTAATTTCATTCCGCTACTTCCACAGGCTTCAGAAATATCGGAAACATGACATTTTCACTACTCCCGCCAGCACCACAAAATAGCGGAACAATGGTTTTCCGACAGTTTCCGACAATTCCGCAATTTTTCCAATAGTTTCCGAATTTGCAGAATGCCGGCGGAATTAGCGGAATATCGGCAGAAAAGCCGCGGTGTGGCGCCTGCAATTCCAAAATGGCGGAATGGAATCGCAGCGTGGTAAAAGCTGCTGCCGCTTCAGCCCTATTGACTACTTAGTTTGGTACTTGAAAATGTGGGTATTGCCTGTGGGTACCAATTAAGTACCTTTTCCTGCTCTAGTCCAGACTCTCTTTGGATACCTCCCGTGATGCAAGCCTATGGCCTCTCTATGCAACCTGTTCCAGTGATGAGCAGCTCTTACTGTTAGGAAGTTGTTTTCCCTGATATTTAAGCAAATAAACCAGGAGTATTGGATCTGAAACTACCAGCACTGGCCTCCCTGCGGGGCCCCCTCTGACCACAGGGCCTGGGCTCCTCCCACAAGTAACAAGGGGCCATAGGGTTACACAGGTTACACTCTGTGTACACCCTCCTCCCATTTTCTGTAGTATCTCTGAAGATGCGAAGCTGCTCAGTAAGGATGGGAATTTTGACAAAATCTTGGTTCATGACTTTATTGGTATTGGTTCTCCGTTTACCGGTTCTCCTATCAGTCCTCAGTTCTCTCGGTATCGAATTTTAACATTGCAGATTTCCCCATTGACTTCAATGTGGAAAGCCAGAATGTTAAAAATCCGATTAAAAAAAAAAAGGACGCACTAGATCCAGGGGTGGGACACCGGGGAGAATACCGGATGTACTGGTATCGGATCTCCCTGGTACCGGATTTACCGGTATCCGCATATTGGATTTTTAACATTGGCCGTGGTGCCGGATTTTTTACACTGCAGCTATTGACTTCAATGGCCGCAATGTTAAAAATCCAGTATTCCGGTACAGGTAAATATCGGATTTATTGGATTAAGCCGATACACCCAAATACCGGCAATATCGGATCTTGGGAGAACCGGAATTCCAACCCCTACCACCGATACTGAGAAAGAATTGAGATATCAGATTAATCTGATCAATCAATCAGAATTTTGTATTAAGCGATAACCGATGGTTAAGCTATAAATAAACTTTGATTGATTGATTGGTTGATTCATCTGATAGAGCCATTGTCAGGTACTTTTGGTTCTCGGCAAAACTGAAAGTCCCATCCCTACTGCTTAGTAAGTTTGTGTCGTCGCAGATGTTTTACCGTACTGTTATTGGCATAACCCCATTGTGTCTTAACTCCTAGTCTGGCAAGTCCAGGAATAGCACTCTTTGCTGTGAGTGCAACCGTACCAGGATAAAGCATAAATTTAAGCAGCATAAATTTGAAAAGAAAATCACTTCATGCCTAAGCAGAGACAATATAAAAGTTGGCAGCCAGGAATTTCCCTCACAGCCCGCGTCTTTCCTGACCTGTTCCCTCCGGGCCAATAAACTCATCCTGTCTCCGAGGAAGAAAGGAAACACTTCTGTGGTTCAGGTGACTCAGGAGGCAGTCATTTCCCTTCAGCTCCCACTGTCGCTTCCATTCCCTATCACTTCCACTCCAGCAGAAAAGCTTTCTGGAGGTCACTAGAAAGAGCTTGAAACTAACTAGTCAGGAAGAACACGGCGTGAGGAAGGGATGTGGGGCATGGAGATGTGGGGGGAGGAACAAAAGTTTCTTCCAAGGAGTCAGCTTCTGAGATTCCGTGGTTCCATCCTGGGACGGGAAATGGAGAAAGAGCTGGAGGAACTGATAGTCCCAGAGACGTTCCCTGGGCTCTGTCTGAATGTGATTGGGAGACAAAGGACACATCCTTCATGCTCCAGAGAGATGCCTGCTCATGGGGGTTGTGTGAACAAGAGATACGCAGAAGGGACATCGTTCGTTTTTGCTTGCAAAACCCCATTATTTTGGGGGGGGGGGGTGTTTGTAAAGGACTCTATCATTTTGGGGGTGTTTTTTTTTTGTTCTGTTTTATTAAGAACAATAATACGCTGCATACGCGCAAGATGACTACCAGGGCTTATTCTGTGCATGTGCAAAAGGAACTAGGTGGTAACTGTGAAATGGATAGAGAATTGGCAATGTGGGAGCACTGTGACTTGCGCTGAAATCATTTTTTGTTGTGGCACTGTTTTAGTTGAAAATGGCTGATTTGCTTCTTTTCTGGCTGCAGCAGGGTGGTCCTATGGGGAATCTAACTCATACCCCTCCTACCTCAAACCCGTGCAGTCCTTTTTCTTTACAGTACAGTCCTGATAAGTCCTCTTTCCATGAGCATGTGTGTAGCACCTTTAAATCTGAACTACACCTCCCCTACAGCCAGTCCGTTCCACCAAGAGTCTCTTGGTGGAACCTGTTTTTGCAGGTATTCGTTTCAGCTCCATGCTTGTGTTTTTTTCAATTAAAATTTGTTTATTTCCCTACCTCTGCTGTGGTTTCCTTCATTCTCCTTTGACCTCTGGACCTGGCCTCCCGCCTCTCCTCCTCACTCTAATCCTCTGGCTTGGTTTGCAAAGTCGAAATTCTTCAACATTCATCCCAGCCTTGGATGCCAATCCATTTGACATGGAGCTTTTGCAAATGAGACTTCTCTCCACGTTAATGCACTGCGGCATGGTGCCGACTCTGTCCGTTTGGAGCCAAGACTTGTCGCGTTCTGTCAGATGAATTGCAAATGAAAGCCTCCAAGAGCAGAATTGCTGACGGCAAAGGAAGCCAAGGAAGGAGCTAGTCTCCTCTTGACACAGTCCCCCATGAATCTAGGCAAGACTGGGAAAGTTAACCCTGTGGTCGGCAGTTCCGTAGAGAGAAATGGAAAAGGCAGGGGTTTGTGCCATGATGGGTACGTTGAGGTTCCAAGCGTCTCAGACACCTGTTATGCCAATGAATCAACCGTGCTTGAAACCATTGTGAGTGGGTATGTAGGTCATTGTTTGCATTCATACAAACAGGCTTATCTCTCCTGAGGTACTCCAGTGATAACCATCCACTTTGCAAGCATTCACACTTGGCAGAGTAATTACCCAGTGGGGGAGAAGCTACCCCGGGAGGTAATGACTGTGTGAACAGTTCTGTGTTAGGTGCTAAAAGTCGTACACACTTTAACTAACTCCCTTGTTCACATGATCGCTTACACCTGGGTGGGTGTAAACTCAAACTGATCTGAGGCTACTTGAGATTGTGGCTGCCAACTCTGATATCTGAACCCTGCAGGGCAGGCAAGTGCCAGCCCAATGTTCAGTTAGTGGTGAAATTTCCAGTCAAGGGGCAGGAGGAAATGACACACAAGCCTCACAATGGCCGTTTTTACATGAGCACCTTCCCCCACTCGGGGTGTGTGTGTGCTGTCTCTTATACACATCTAGATGTGTATAAGAGACAGGGGTGGGACTGTGTGACCGCGCAGCCCCGCCCCCTCCCCAGATTCCCCGCCAGAATCAGCCGGCTCATCTGTTGACAGGCTGTTTTGATTCTGGCGGGGAATCAAAAAGTGATTCTGTGACGGGGCCAATAGGCGCCCCGTCACGTCTGAAATCACCCTCTGTATCACGAAAAGGCTGTTTGTTTTGTCAAGTGTCGCAAGCTATCTTCTGTTTTTGCAGTATTTATTGCTTTGTTTGTATCAACATTCCTTCCTCCCTTCCAAACAATTTCCCTTGTGCATGGTTCAGCAACTTTTCCACCACTGTGACCTGAGACTCCTGGTTTAAGCTTAGGTCGACTAGTTGGTTCTTGGCTTGTACCCATCATGCTTTTCAATATAAGCCAGGACCTTTCTACTTGGGCTAATATAGGCACATATATTCAATACTACTTATACTCAGTCTAGTATCGCTACAAACAAGTGTACACAACTACTAAAATCATCTAAAAAGCAGGTATACAATCATGTGGTCAGGTGAGAATACATAACGCAACAATACCTCGCCTTTAAAAGCTGTCGCATATGAAAAATACATGCTTCAGGGCCTCACTGGAACCATTGCAGCCCTGCAACATGTACTTTTTTTATAGGTGTCCTCTTTTCAAGGGGAGGTATGGCCACCCTATTCCCACCCCTGGACTAGATGGTTTTTGAGGTCCCTTCCAACTCCTGTGATTCTACGAGAAGAAGAACTGAGGCATCTTGCGTGGGTGGTAATAGCAGAGGCATCTCTCAGGAGGGAGTGAAGAGTCTGATGGCACTTTATCTGGCACTGGACTAGCTTCAGCAATAATTCAGAAATTAATCAAGCCCAGCTGGCAGGCAACCGGATGCGAGCATGTTGCCGATTAAGTGTCATCATATTGCAAGGCTTTAATTACCAGGGGGATACGGAGCCGTGCAACTATTACAGAACTGGATGCTTGAAGCTTCTGGAAAATTAAGTGAGTCCTCCTGGCAGCAATTAAACCTCAAGATTAGTCATCGGTCATTAGTGGAAAGCACCTTGCACGGGGCACTCATTCAAGGGAACCCAAATGCCTCGCTCTCCTCTCCGCCAACTCCTCCCTTGACCCCCTCCAATCTGGCTTCCGCCCCCTTCACTCCACTGAAACCGCTCTTGCTAAGATCACCAACGATCTTCTTGTGACTAAATCCATCTGCCTCTACTCTAGTCTTGTTCTCCTTGACCTCTCTGCTGCCTTTGATACTGTTGGCCACTCACTCCTGCTTGAATTGCTCCACTCCCTTGGATTCCGGGACTCTGTCCTCGACTGGGTTTCCTCCTCCCTTTCTGACCGCTCCGTCAATGTATCTTTTCCTAACTTCTCCCACTCCTCCTCCCTACCCCTCTCGGTCAGGGTTCCCCAAGGCTCTGTCCTTGGCCCTCTCCTCTTCTCTATTTACACCCAATCCCTAGGCAAACTCATTGCCTCCCATGGTTTCCAATACCACCTATACGCTGATGACACTCAACTCTATCTCTCCACTCCATCCCTCTCCCCATCTNGTTTGGAAAAGTTCGGATGAGTTCGGATAAGTTCAGGGGTGGGAAAAACGTGACTTTGGGTGGGAAAAACATGTCTGGAAGTGGGAGGCAGCTGAGGAGCAGACTTCCTGGCACCAGGGGGTGGTTTCAGGGCCAAATGATACCGTTACTGAAAAAAAAATTCAATTTCGGTATTGGTATTGATAGCGCTATTTTCAACTGTTTGGCTGAACCGAACTCCTCCGAACTGAACAACCGAACCCGAACTCGGGTTTCGAACCGAACAACCAAACGTCTGAACATCCGAACCGCGTTCTGTTCGCACATCCCTAGAAATTTTGCCATATCAGAAACTGGGATCGATTTCCTGACTCTTTCCTGATACCTATTTCGTCATATGTGATTTTTCAATTTTCACGATACCACTAGATACCATCTGGATTTACCGACTTTTTGCTTACCGTTTATTGTACATTTATCAGTTACCGTATTGCTGAGGGTGCTGTCATGCTTCAGAGTTTGTTGTTTCTGCATTTCTGAGCCAATCACTGTGAGAATAAACCATTCCTTAACCTCCCACCAGTGCTCCTTAACCTCCATTCCACTGCCTCCAATCAGAATTGTTCTATGTTGTTCCGTTTGCTTTGATCAATCTGCAACTGGATTGCAGATTAGTAAAGGAATCTGTGTCAAAGAGAATGAATGACAAGGAAGTACAATAGAAAATGGAGTGTAAGTGATGCGGTATTGAGTCGGTATTACCTCTTGGAATTTGAAATTGATGGCAAAGCAGTAAACGGCAAAGTGGTAAACGATGAAGCCATAAACAGGATCCTGGTAAGTGGAAAGTCAGTAAATCGAGGAACAAAATGTCAGTTGAGACATTACTGAGCACCGAGAGATTCTTAATTTGTCCAAGACGGTATTGGGAACATGATTTTGACAAGATTTCCCATTTTGGCAAAATCTCATTTCAGCCCTAATGGTAACTCTAAGGTAACTGCAATAGAGCCTCCCCAGAACTACTGTGTGGTATTTCTGAGGGAATTTCCAGTAGAACAGCAATGGAACCACAGTGTGGGAGTGCTGAAACAAAAAGTGGATTTTGTAATTATAGATACTATTTAGTTTTTCTGAATAATATTTGCAACTAAAACAGATATTCGCGTATCCAATTTTTAATATTTTTTTTAGCTGTTTGGCTGTTCGGTTATTTGACTGTTGGGTCATTCGGCTGTTGGGTTGACGGATTGTTCAGCAATAGGGATATGCATTCGGGTTTCAATAAAATACAAATGAATGCAAAAAAGAAGAGACTTTTCTGGGCTCCATATTCTAAATACAGATAGTAGAGCTTTGCATTCAGGTTCTGAATGAACCCCCAAATTTCTTGACAAATGTGGTATCGAAAGTCTCAAACTGAGCCCCCCAAACTGCAGCACATATCCAGCTCGGAGCCAGGCTGCTCTCTGACTCTCAGCTTAGCTGTCTGCTTGGGGAGCGTGTAGTCGGTCTTCCCCACCTGCGGGGGTTGCTGTTGTCTCAGAACTGCAGTCTCCAGCACTGCAACTAGCTCAGCCCAGTGGAGAATAACTAAGCCAGGGAGAAATACTGAATCCTCAAGCTAGCGACCACCTCCCCAAGTGACCTAAAACAAAGTCAAAATTGAACAACTGAATATCTGAATACCCAAACTGAAATAACCAAGATAAGTACTTGAAGATGGATCCAAATATTGGTTGTTATTCGTTTGGGAGAATACAGCTTGAATCAAGTGAAACTGTTGATTATGATATTGCAAATATATATTTTCCAGCCCTACTCCATGGTAATTTGTGATGAAGCACCATGGAATTGCTGTGTGGTAACTTTAGGTGTTTACACACAGAGCTACTCCATGGCCACTCCGTCCCCCACAGTTGCTTTGGTGGATTCTCTAAGGACCCACCAAAGCAGATGAGTCAATGATTTCCCTGGCTGATGTCTGCCCACATGCTGCCCCGCCACTAGTGGCAACTCCTTTTTCCACACCGATATTTCATTCCACCATTTTGGAATTGCCTGTGACTTTCCGCAGCTTTCCCGCCAGCATTCCACTAATTCCACACCCTTGACTGTCTCAAGAAGGCGGTGGTGTGGCCCCTGCTCAAGAAACCATCTTTGGACGTTGACACCCTGCCAGTTATCAGCCAGTGTCTAATCTTCCCTTTTTAGGGAAGGTTATTGAACTTGGCTCAGCAGCTTCAGGGCATTTGGTTCGGGTTAATGTTCTTGATCCTTCGCAGTTGGGCTTTCGTCCAGGTTATGGCTAGGGATGGGTGAACAGAACGGAATTCAGAAATTCGGTTCGGTTTGGTTTAAAATTCGAGTTCGGAAATTCGGTTCGGTTCGGTTTGAAATTCGAGTTCGGTTCGGAAGTTCGGTTCAGTCGACTGAACAGACCAAGTTTGGTCAAATTCTGAACTTCCGAACCAAGTTCGGCCATTTAAAACCAGATTTTTTTGGTGTGTGTTGCCACTAGGGATGGGCGAACAGAATGGAGTTTGGAAATTCGGTTCAGTTCGGTTTTAAATTCGAGTTCGTTTTGGAAATTCGGTTCGGTTGACCGAACAGACCAAGTTCAGTCCGAACTTCCGAACCGCGTTCGCCCATCCCTAGTAATGGCATGGAGACTGCACTTGTGGCCTTGGCCGAAGACCTCTCCCATGAGTTGGACTGGGGTCATTCGACCCTGTCAATCCTGTTAGATCTCTAAGCTGCATTTGATACTGTTGATCATGAGTTGTTGGTGACTTGGCTGCGAGACCGGGCAGGGATTGGCAGGACTGTTCTTGAATGGTTCCATGCTTTCTGGCTGGGAGAACCCAACGTGTGGTGCTGGGGGAGTTTTCATCTCCCCCACCCCCCACGCCCCGGGGCCTCACGTGTGGAGTACCTCAGGGTTCCATCTTATCCCCTCTCTTGTTCAATATGTACATGCAACCTCTGGGAGAGGTAGTATGGAATAAGATGTCATCAATATGCTGATGACACGCAGCTATATCTCTCATTTTCCTCCGACTCAGGCCCGGCAGTCTTGGTGCTTATCTGGTGTTTGTCCACTGTGGGGGATTGGATGAGAGCAAGCCGCCTGAAGCTAAATCCTGAGAAGATGGAGGTGATGGTTGTGGGGAGGGCTGAGGGAGTGGTGGCCCACATCATTGATGGGGTCCGCCCTCCCGTGGTTTCTCAGATCCAGAGTCTGGGGGGTGCTCCTGGGCCCACAGCTCTGCCTGGATGCCCAGGTGGTGGCTGTGGCGAAGGGAGCATTTCGCCAGTTACATCGGGTGCATCGGCTTAGGCCGTACGTCTCAGACTTGGATCTGGCCACAGTCATCCATGATTTTATTACCTTGAGACTGGATACTGCAACGTGCTCTATGTGGGGCTACCCTTGGTGCTGGTTCGGAAGCTGCAGCTGGTGCAGAATTGATGGGGACGGACAGACACGAGCTTATTTCACCGGTGCTTCGCTCTCTGCACTGGCCGCCGGTAGGTTTCCAGGCCCAATTCAAGGTGTTGGTGTTGACCTTTAAAGCCCTAAATGGCTTGGGCCCAGCATAACTGCAGGACCGCCTCACCCTCCGGGTTCTGGAGTGGCCCCTGTGGTCAGCTGGGGGCGCCCTCCTCGAGGTTTCCCGGGTTTCTCTGTGGCTGTACTGCGGCTGTGGAACTCCCTCCCATTGGAGATCCGCTTGGTTGCCGGCCTCCCTTCTTTCCACAGACAATGTAAGACCTGGCTGTTCCACCAGGCCTTTCCCAAGGGAGATGGGGTGGGTGGGTTGGTTTAGGGTGGGAGGGATGGGGTTTTATATTATTATTTTTAAAATTGTAATCATTATTGTTTGTTTTAATGTTTTAAAATGTTTTAAAGATGTTGCGAGCTGCCCCGAGATACCTGAGGCAGGAGGGGGTGCCACCGCGGCATATAAATGGAAAGGTAAATAAATAAATAAATTGTGGAAGGGTGTCAGAAACAGCTACTGCGGCCGCTTGCCATTTCAGCCCTACCCCCCACCATAGGTTGCAACCTCAACTTTGTGGTGGAGAACCCGGCCCATCCTGTGGCCACCCCATCAGAAAGGAGATTGCCCTGATTTGGGCCATGTTACCCTGCATGGTGTGCTCTGCCATTCTGGCAATAATGCTGTGCTGAGTTACCTCGGCTCAGATGAGGCTGAACATCTGGAAACTGCTCTTTCCCCCAGATTTACCCATCCATGTAAAGGGCGGCCAATATGGGGCTCTGTCTCATGTGATAGCACCCTATGTGAAGATTTCTGGTGAAGACAGCACAGGACCGCCATGTGGTAACTCTGAGGGGATTTCTGGTCAAGGCAGCACAGAACCGCTATGTGGTAACTCTGAGGGGATTTCTGGTCAAGTCAGCACAGAACCGCCATGTGGTAACTCTGAGGGGATTTCTGGTCAAGTCAGAACAGAACCGCCATGTGGTATCTCTGAGGGGATTTCTGATCAAGTCAGGGGTGTGCATCTTCTATTAGTGATGAAGTAACATTTAGTAACATTTTCTATTACTTATGAAAATGGATGGACCCCCATTCAATTTCATAACTAATGTTATGAAAACTGACAAATAAGCAAACAATTGTCATTTTCTTTCATCCATTTACATTTAAAAATAAAAATAAAATAAGAACACCTGTGCGTGTGCAAAATGGCCACCAGGGCTGTTCTGTGCATGCATGCCCCATGTTACCTTGGAAAAGGGCAGCCGGTCTGCTGCTGGCGCCACTTTGGAAAAGGGCTGTGCATGCGCAGAATGCCCCAGTGGCCATTTTGTGCATGCGCGGTGGGTTGTTTTTTTTTTATTTAAAAAAATAATTTAAAAAAATGTCCTCCCCCTCATCCCCATTGTAGGGTTGTTTATGAAACCCCCTGAAAATGAAGGGATTTTTGTAAACAAGAGCTAAAACAAATAGCGGTAGGGGTGCCTTACGCTACTGGTAACGCTGAGGACGGTATTTGAGATTTTCTGTGGTGCTTCTTCCGTGCATTGGCATTGTCAAATGGTTGGACTATTGAAACGCTATGGAAATTTGCCACCATGCAGTAAACCCCAAGGGTATCCACGAGCGTCCAGGAGGACTTTCTTTAATATCAAAAAGCATCCAAAATCCCAGTTTTGCCTGTTAACAAGTAGAAATACCAGATGAGGCAGCAAGTACATACTGAGGTTTTCATTATGAGGACGACAGGCAAATAGAAAGAGATTCATTGTTTGGTAATGTCTATTTTATAAGAGGTGATAAAGACACAGTCCCTTGTAAGGGGATAAACGTGCTATATCTAAGCCACTGTGGAAAAACGAGAGATGTGAGACAAAGCTCAGGGAAGCAAATTAATGCATTAAGAAAATGTAAAGGGAAATATCAATCCCGAGCGGCATTATACTGAAAACAATCTGCCAGTGGGGAAGGATATATCTTAATAGGAGTGGTGGGTGGTTGTTTTTTTTAGGAGGAAAGAAATACTGTATATGGCGCCTTCCAAACTACTCTGTGATCGGAATCTTAATCAATGCAAAGAGGCATAAATCTAAAAATAATAAAGGTGAAATCAATATTGATGGCTAGGAGTAAAAGTACTATATTTGCGTTAGTAAACGGTTTTGAGGTCCCAGGGAAAAATTCATTTGAGAAAACCCAGCGTAATTTACTATAGTTTCAACAGCTGGCAACATCCCAGACTATTTGGCCTGGATTCATGCTGCTGCTACAGTAGCTGGGGTATTTGCCTTATTTCTTACAGAGAGGAGAAGTCTTGTGCCATTCCCGTTGTCTGTGGCAGCATTCGCAGGAGATGCTAAGGCAGCGAGCACATCGGCGGCGGCGGTGGCACAGAGGGCGGCGAGGGAAGATGCGGCAGCGGGGAGGAGACGGATGACCGGAAAAGAGCCGGTGCAAACGGGGATCTGCTGTGGCTTCTCTCGCGCATGTCCGGGCAGGATTTTGTGCTGTGACATGCGCAAGAGAAGCCGCGGCCGATCCCCGTTCGCACCGGCTCTTTTTCTGTCACCCGGCTCCTCGCCAATGCTGCGTCTTCCCTCGCCGCTCTCTGTGCCACCGCCGCCGATGTGCTCGCGGCCTTAGCATCTCCTGCGAATGCTGCCACAGACAACGGGAATGGCACAAGACTTCTCTCTGTAAGAAATAAGGCAAATACCCCAGCTACTGTAGCAGCAGCATGAATCCATAGTGAAATTACTCATGAGTAAAAATGTTGCTGTTCATTTCAGCCCTAGTTTAGGTCTAACATCTCGGGGGGGGGGGGGTACTACTCTTCAACCATAGAGCCCATGCCCACTACCAGTTCCCAAGAGTCCACCTGTAGAGCTGAAATGAGTACCTACAAAAATGGTTGAAATACTAATTAAAATTGCTGTTGTCAACCTGAGCTGGTAACACTGAGTACTAGTAATCAGTACCTGATTAGTGCTTAATGGGCTACTGGATATACCACCTTTTTGGTTTTTTGTCTCAATTTTCCAACTTCCGGGACCATTACTTCAATTTATCATTATGATTCCTATACCAATTTACCATTTGGTAAATCAGTAACTCGATAACAGTAATACCCACTACTGTCAGGTAATCGGGTGCCCAATCGGTACTCAGGTAGTCCATCAGGTACCCGACACACTACTGGAAATTGAGGATATTATCCATTGGTAGCAAATGAGCTACCCATTTCAGCTCAGTCCTAGAGCTTGTTAACACATTACGGTGAGCAGTTACGCTGCCCTGTAGCACGGCACAATGGAGCAAATACCTTGTAGTGTCTCTGGACAGGAGAGCTCTGCAATACACGTGGCAAGCTACCGCTCACCTACCTTTAGAACTGCTTCCCCTTACTAACATTCATATAGTTTGGTAACTTACAAGGGCACTGCCAAAATTAAATGGGGTGGGGTGGGGGCTTGAAGAGCCGCTTGTCTTGCCCCATTCTGACGTGCTTGTAAGGGCTGGGATTGGCAGGTACCTCATTTGGTACCTGTGAGTAATATCCTCATTTTAAAATACTGTTGCAAATATCCGGGTACTCAAGATTTCTGGTACCCATTTCCCCCCCTGATTTTCCAGTTACCGATTGGTAAATCAAGATGGGGAAACTAATGGCACTGAAAGTTGATATTCTGGGACCGTAAATCAACAATCCGGGACCTTGGATACCCAAATCCGGTTGCAATTACTCAATATTTTTGAGTTGATTTGGGAATCAGAAGTTCAATGGGTATATCCATTTTTGCAGGTCCTCATTTCCGCTCTAGCTGAGGACAGCTGGAAAATGGGGGATGGAGGTGCAACCACCAACCACAGCTCCTTGTATCTTCCTCCTCAAACCCATGTAGCTTACCCATAAATGGGAGTAATTACACACTACCCCTTACTTCTCAATTCCAACATGCTTCTGACTGGTCTACATGTTCTTCCCGCTGCACCCAAATATCCCTTTTTCTACAGCAGTATCCCGTAGCAGTCACTTTCCCTCGGTAACATCTGCCATCACTGTAGCTCAGGCACAGAGGTCTCGTAATCTCCTCTTTTAGCTCCGAGAGCGGAAGTGTCTAAATATTTAATTTTCTTGTTCTCGGCCCAAGTTCTAAATTGTTTTCATGACAGTGTAAGTCATTAGCACTTAACCCTCCTGTCACACCCTTTTGTAGCTTCAGCGAGGAGCAGAATATTTCACCTACCCACTCTCCTTCTCAATTGAGTATCTGAGTGCCACATGATCTTTCTGGGCAGGGACCCCTGTTCACTGCATTTTCCCCATTGGTGGTAAGGGGGAAAATTTGGTGAATGTGGGTCCCTGATTATGGGTATTTGGGGTTGTCCACATGGAGCATCAGTGTGACTCACTATGGCAATGCCCCCTATGCGTGAAATAAGCACTGTTATTGGTTTACTGGTTTATTTATTTTTATTTTTATCCTCCCTATCCTAAGAGCTACCCTAAAGACCACTAGAACATGCAGAGAAAGTAGTGACTTGCTCAAGGTCATACAGGGTTTCTCGGCACGGCGGGCTACATGTTTCCCGGGTTGTTGCCGTGTGGAGTGGCTCTGGGGTGACCCCAGGGTAAGCAGCTGCGTATGATAGACAAGCAAGTGAGCTAATGGGGGGCAATGTCTCATTTGTCAACACCCATGTGTGTGAATGCAAAGGGGAGCAGTTCCGCACAGAGGGAATTTATGACGTCTCGGATCCGAGACAACACAACGTTTCTCTCCTTTACTAGCTCATTGCGCCCTTCACCATAACACCGGAACAAGCTAAGATGAACTACTTTGAAATAAGAACCAGCTATTTTGGATCAGTATGTGCATAAACTAGGATGGCTGCACAACAGCAACAACAACATTCAAACTGGCTCAAGATTTTGGTTCAATTGTTTATTTTAAGGTCACATTTTTAACTGCTGTTCTTTGCTCTGAGATGTGCCAAATGCTGTGAATTATGATGGAGATTTTCCGTTTCATGATTTAACTCCAAAATAGCTAAAGGGAGCACGATTCTCCCCCACTCACACCTTCTCTAACCAGTCAGTTTCACTTTAGTTTTCATTCTGTCATAAAACGCTCTGCAGATATCTCACGGAAAGCCTTGCAGAACAGTGAGTGGGGTATGACTCTCTTGCTTAAGACAGTATTCTTTGAGAACAATCATCAGACATTTCCTAACAAGGATCTCCAGGTGCCATTGCTTGAAAGATTTATTGTGGAAAACACAATTTTTGTCAAAAACTGGCTGAATCGCTGCTTTCCTGAAGTTGTGGAACCTGAACAATTTTTGCAATGATTTGCGTGGATTCCCATTTGGAAACGCCGTTTGGTACTTTATCAGCACGTCAAGCAGAAATGACGAAAGTTTTGTAAAAGTGCCGAAAAGCACCAAAAAGTGTTGTGAATTTAATACTGGCAGAAATATTTTGAATGGTGAAGCTCATCCTGAATGTGCAAATTCACATGGATATTTGACAAGGATCCTGGAATGATGAGAATTCCTTTTGATTTGGGAGTGAAATATTCATTTTAGCATTACTGATGTTGAATGGAGTTGGTCAGATTATAGACCAGTGCTTTTGGACTTGGTTAGACTTACACTTCTTGGAGATGGTTGCAGCACGTCATATGCTTATGTAGGCCTGAAACAACAAATTGCAGCATGGTAGGTACTGGTAGATGATCTTCAGCTACAGGAAACCAGACTTTGGTCCCTGCCTCCTTATTCATGACAAGCCTGTACACATCATAAGGTTTGCATGAGTTTTCACAATTTTGGGTAGGCTGTAGTCAACCTGAATGCCATCCTTCTCGACATTTGAGCAATGGAGTTTCCACAATTTTGGTTATTTCATTTGTTTACATTCATTTTCATTGGCTTCCACTTTTGTCCCTTTCAATTTTGTTTGTTCAATTTTTCTGTCATATCAGCCAATCATAATGAGAATTGGTGGGGTAAAACTATGAACCAGACAACCAACCAACCAAACTGAACAGACTAAACAAAGGCCCTTTTTACACGGATGGAGGTGGGTGGGGGGATGGGTGTTTGGCCCCGGTGGGTGTGTGGCCGTTCACACGGACACACACACACCTCCACCCACGGAGCCTCCTCCAGGTTTGCAGAGATGGGTGAGTGATGGGTGTAGGTGGGTGTGCATTGGGAGTACAGACACACAAACACCCACCACCCACGGTGCTGACACGGGTGCACACCTGGTGCACACCCATCCCCCAACCCACCGCCGGACATGTATACGAAATGAGCAAACACTACAAAGAGACAAAAATGGGTAATCGAGTGACGATCAGTTGGTTACCATTCAATACTCGTTTCGGTTTGGATCATTCAGATTCGACAGGTTTGCTCATTCTGGAAGACATTCATTTCAGCTTTAATTATGATCATTCCCCTACCCCACTCTCAATGGCTGTGGGGCCATCAGTCACCAAAGCTGTCCGCCTTGTAGAGCATAAGCATAAGGCTGAGATGAGAACAAGTGTTCTTCATCTCCCCGAGACCTCTCGTGTGGAGTCTATTCCGACCCCTCTCCTGTTCAGCATATACATGCAGCTGCTGAGCGAGGTCATGAGGAGGTTTGGTGTTTGGTGTGTCATCGATATACTGATGACACCCAACTCTATCTCTCTTTTTCATCTGACCCAGACCCCGCAGTCACAGTGCTTACTCAGTGTCTGGCGGCTGTGGGGGACTGGATGAGGGTGAGCCGACTGAGGCTGAACCCTGACAAGACAGAGGTGATGCTAGTAGGGAAGGCTGTGGGGTGGCATCCCCTGTCACTGATGGGGTCTGCTCCCCTCTGGTTCCTCAGGTTTGGCGTTTGGGAGTGCTCTTCGATTCCCAGCTCTGCCTGGATGTCCAGGTGGAGGCTGTGGCGAGGAGTGCATTTCGCCAGTTACATCTGGTGCGGCGGCTTTGACCATATGTCTCGAACTCCGACCTGGCCACCATCATCCATGCTTTCATCACCTCAAGACTGGACTATTGTAACGCGCTCTACGTGAGGCTACCCGTGGTGACGGTTCGGAGACTGCAGCTGGTACAGAACATGGTGGTCCGTAGGGATGGATGAACAGAACCGAGATTGGAAATTCGGTTTGGTTCGGTCAACTGAACCAAATCTGCAATCCAGCTGCAGTTGTCAAATTAAAGGTAACAACATACAACAACAATTCTGATTTGAGGCACCAGAATGGAGGCGACGTTTTTAAAAACTGTGTTTGGGCAGGCAGGGGGAAGGCCAAGGGGTGGGCTATTCACACAGATGTTGGCTCAAAAATGCGGTCAACAACTAGCATACAGAAACCTAGAAGCAAAACAGTACCCTTGGCAATGCGGTACGTGGTAGGGATGGGCGAACAGAACTGAGTTTGGAAATTTGGTTCAGTTCGGTTCAGTTCGGAAATTTGGTTCGGTTCGGATGTTCGGTTCAGTTGACTGAACTATTCGAGTTCGGTCCGAACTTCTGAACAAAGTTCGGAAATTCAAACCCCATTGAACTAAATGGAATATTATCTTTTAGAGATGAGCGAACAGAGCAGAGTTCGGAAATTCGGTTTGGTTCGGTTCAAAAATTGAGTTTGGTTTGGAAGTTTGGTTCGGTCGACCGAACTGGCCGAGTTCGGTTCGAACTCCGAACTTCCGAACCGCGTTCGCCCATCCCTAGTACGTGGTAAATGAACGGTACGCAGTAAACAGTAAATGGAAAGTTGGTTGGTAAATTGGGATGGTATCTCGAGAATTGAGAAATTGTATCGGTATTGGAAAATGGTCAGGAAATCGAGCCCGGTTCCTGAGATGGTGAAATTACTCACGAGTAGGAATTTAACTGCTTGTTTCAACCCTAGTTTGTGTATGTGCTTCAAACCTAGTTCCACGTGCATACACAGGAAATGTCAATGGGTCCAATCAGAGATGAAAGATACCTTATTCAGAGTTACATTCTCCCAATTGGATTGACAGCTGAATAGTTGCTCCAGTTTGGTTCAGGTTTGGTTCAGAGGTTGTGCAGGTATGGGGTTCGATCTGGTTCATGACGTTCCATTTGGTGTTGTGGGGGGTTTGGTCTGGTCAGTAAGCGGTCCAGTTTTCCCCCTCTTGTCTTCATTCATTCCAGACTCTTTTTGGCGCATGCTGTTCTCCTCTTCCTACCAATTCTCTTCTCAGTGATGTATTTTCACAGTCCGTGTGGCTGACCATCGTTTTAGGCAAGGAGCCTCTGTCACTCTTTCTAGCAAGCCTGGATTCCTGACAGGAAAGGATCATATGCTCAGGGTTTCTTTCTTTGCTGTACAGGTTCCCACCAGCGGCGGGGTTGATGGAGAGGATCCAAGCAATTGCTCAGAACGTCTCGGACATTGCAGTGAAGGTGGATCAGATCCTCCGGCACAGCCTTCTGAATGGGAAAAGTAAGACTGTCCAAGGACTGGTTCAAGGTGGGGCGAGAGGGGGATCGTGAGATGGAATTTGTTCCACACAGCTTCCCGTGGATACCAGACAGACTTATATACAGGCTGACAGCCAATCAGGAAGCTGGGGAGTGTGGCAAGGGCTGGGGGAGAGTGGAGAAGGGCGTGGCTTGGACAGTATAGAGAACCTCCTCTGGAAGTGGCCAGGCCAGAGGTAAGGTAAGGAAGTTGGTGCTGGAGGGCTGGCCAGCATTCCAACCACTGGGGCTGTAGGTTCAAGGCTGGGTCCTGACAGCAACTAACCTTTGACTGGTTAGTTTCCAACTTGAGCACGTCCATTTCTGAGGGTTATGATGTGATGGCACTCAGAAAGGGGCAGAGGAACCCATCAGTCCCCATCTGTTTCCACGGTGGGCCTCCCGCCCAACCTGTAGTGCTCAGAAGGGCCAGGTGGCGTTAACAGGTGCTACTGCCCCTGGCACTCCCCTCCCAGTGCCCATGGGCTAAAGCCCTACTTACCAGGCTATCCTGTTTTCCCCTTGAAAACGGAGCCTTACTCAATCAAAACACGGTCCTCTGCGATGACAAATGCCTTTAACTGAAGTTCCAAGATGAATGCGGTAGCCGCAAAAACATTTAATGACTGGCTTCCTTGGAGCGTATTCCTTCAACTATGAAATATTTGTTGTCCTGTTCATTCTTCTTCCTCCAGCCATGGAGACTCCGGCCTCCTGACACGGAGAGGCACAAGCAAGGCAGTAAAATATTGCCTTGCTTCTGTCCGGGTATCAATATTTAATACCAGTCTGCATTATGGAGTCGCGGTTCCTAATGAAGACGGGCGGCAGAGGCTTTATTTAACATTAATGGCATGAATAATTGCATGGTCCAGGGCGATTTGTTAAAGACAACAAATGGAGGATGTTATAAATAGTTTAATACAGCCTCACTTGTTTCCTCCTCTTAACATTTTTTTGGCTTATGAATAATGGACGATGGTCCAAATTTGGGCCGCCTCAGTTGTTTCTGAGTGTGTGTCAGTTATCGTCCGATGGGTCAGTGAGGAATGAGTTGGTCATCTATATCTAATTCCTAGTTAGTCAGTGGTCAAAACTAGAGGTGAAACAGGTACCTGATCTGGTACTCATGGAGAATACTTGCATTTTTGGGAACAATTTTGGGTATCCAAATTGGTCCCTGAATATTAATCGAGTACTCATAAAACTGAAAATTTGGTTGACTTTTTTTTGAGTACCTGAAATTACCAGAAAAACTGAAATAATGCCTCCAAGTTCCCCAAAATCTAGGATGAAACTGGTTTTTGTCAATATAATGATTTGTTGGTATTTTTGACATTTTGGTATTTTGCATAATCAACTGAAATCCAGTCTGTGTAGTGAAAAGGGCCTGAATTTTTTAGTTTGATTCAAGAAACAGGAATTCTGGGAGTAGACCCATTTTGTAAGTACTCCTTTCAGCCCTGGTCAAAACGTTTGAACCATTTGTCAAAAGGTAAGATGGCTTTGCCACGTTTTTGGTGGGAAAACCTGTGGGAGGTAGAATTCTCAGGGCCAAAGAGTTCCATAGGCCTTGCAGCAAGGAATTCTGGGAAGAGAGGCTGTAGTGGGCTGCCCTAAGTCTTTACAGAGTGAGGGTGCGCAATTGTAAGTAGTTGCACGATACAGCCATTTGGGAGAAGTTCTAGAGGCCCATACATTGTACTGCTGATAATTCCATTATCATATTTCATGACTGGACAGATTTGGGAGGGAGATGTTTGGGCCTGGGTTGAAAGATTAGGGGAAGATGGATGAGGGACTATCCAGTGTGAGATAGTGGAAGTGGAACCGAGCCAGATTCAAGGTGTTAGTATTGATTTACAAAGCCCTGCACGGCCTGGGCCCCTCATATCTTGGGGACAGCCTCGCCCTCCGTGCCTCAGAGCGATCCCTTTGGTCCACCGGGGGGGCCTTCCTGGAGGTCCCCCATGTAAGATGGGGGCCCACAATGGAGAGGGTGTTCTTGGTGGCCGGGCCGCGGTTATAGAACTCCCTCCTGGAGGAGGCTCGCCTGGCCCCGGGCCTGTTGGCCTTTCGACCAACTGTAAGACCTGGCTGTTCGCCCAGGCCTTCGAAGGGGTGGGTTAATTTTTGTGGGGGGTGTTTTAAATCTGTTTTAACGATATTGTAGATTTTTTATGTTTAAAAATGGTTTTGTTCTATGTTGGAAGCTGCCCCGAGATGCCGTAGGCATGGGGGGAGGCATATAAATATAATGACATTTTTTTAAAAAAAAAAGTGGGGTGGGATGGTTTGGAGCAGTCATTACCTCTTCATGAGGTGGGTGTGGGACTTGGAATGGGGAAGGTAGGGGGGAGACAGAGCAGTGGTGTCCCCGGATGAGAGATGGAGGACGAGTTGGTGGGGATGGGATGGGACAGGAAAGAGGACTTCTCCAGGTGAGAGACAGGGAAGTAGGAGGGCAGTGGGTTTCATAGGGTGGTTGGATGTGGGGAGGGTTGGGATTAGTGGAGAGGGATTAATTTTGATTGGCTTTATTGATGCTTGATTGTATAAGTTTGATTTGATTGTAAGCCATTCTGAGTCTGTTTGCCTGGGATAGGTTGGGAGAGAAATAGAAATTAATAATACTAATAGAACTGAAACAAATATCTGATCCAAATATTATATTGTAGAGAAAGTAGAGTATGCCATGTTGGCCCCAAATATAGGTAACAGAGACAAAGTAGCTAAGTGATATCTTTTATTGGACCAACTACAGTTGGTGACGGTATGAAAGCTTTTGGACCTCAAAGGGTCCTTTGTCAGGCAAGTCAGTGAATCCCCCTGCTTTAATTTTGGATGGATGACGATGATGCAAAGTGCTACTTAAGTTTCATCAAGCCGGTAAGGAGAGTTTGGGGAAAGTTGCCCATTGCTCCGGACATTACTGTTAGCTACAGAATGCTCAAAAGGAAGTAGCAGACGATTTTTGGAGGGTGAGAAGAAGTGAATGGCAGAACTTTGATTACAGGTCAGCCTTGCTATTTTCCGACTTCTCTGGAGGTGTCCTTGAACCTGTCCCCATCGTATCTGTATTCTCTCTCCACAGTGACAGAAGGCAGACAGGACCAGTGTGAGGTGCCCAGGGATCCCAAGTACCCTGACTGCTCCGGAAAAGTGGAGGTAAGCCATCCAAGATGAAAGCCACACCTTGGCTTAATGGAACTCTTCCCTGGTCCAGGTGGCACACCGCTTACCATGGACTAATGGAGTCACCATTGGCCCATGGGACGCAGTTTGGCAACTGCTAGTTTAGGGTAGAACTGATGGGCTTATTTGAAGTGATCTTTGAAGCTGATAAATTTGCCCTGTTCAAAGTGTTGGATTGGAATGAAATTAATTGGCTTGATTCAAAAGAGGTCCTTTTTCAAAATTAGCAGGTTTGCTTGTTCAGCTAATTTCACCAAGTGTCCCCTAGTTCTAGTATTTTGAGATACAGTAAATCATAGCTTTCCTGTTTACTTGCTCCGAGTAACTCATGATTTCGCAAACCTCAGTCTCGAACTGAAACAACTACCCACAAATGTGGGTAAATCTGTTAAATTGTTTGGTTCTCAACTCACCCATGCCACCTTCAGGTACTAATCAGTACCCAATTAGTGCCTGAGAGGTTACCTGACATGAGGTACCTGAGAAGACTGGTGAATGGGGGCTACTGGGGTAGAAGACATCAGGCATGGGGCCGGGGGAGGAAGTGAGGCATTGGGAGTAGGATGGCAGGTGGTGACAGACAAGTCACTGTAGTAGGGATGGGCGAACGCGGTTCGGAAGTTTGGAATTCGGACCGAACTCGACCAGTTTGGTCGACAGAACCGAACTTCTGAACCGAACTCGATTTTCGAACCGAACCGAACTTCTGAACCGAACTCGATTTTTGAACTGAACCGAATTTCTGAACTTGGCTCTGTTCGCCCATCCCTAAAAGATAATATTCCATTTAGTTCAATGGGGTTTGAATTTCCAAACTTTGTTCGGCAGTTCGGAGTTCAGATCGAACTCAAATAGTTTGGTTGACCAAACCGAACTTCCGAACCGAACCGAATTTCCGAACTGAACCGAATTTCCGAACTCAGTTCTGTTCGCCCATCCCTAGTCACTGACTTCTGGCTCACTGGGGTAGACACTAGTGCAGAAACTCGATATTCAAAATTATTCGGTTTTTACCAAGTATCTCAGTATTTGACTCGGTTTTACTCAGTAACTGAAGAATTCGGTACTTGGTCCAGTACTTGGACCAACATACGGGGCTTTTCCTGCCCTTGTTTAAGGTGAGTCAGCACTTGGTATTCGGAAAATACTAGGTACTCAGTTTTATTTTACCGAGTATTTACTGACTACTGAATAGCGAGTATTCGGAACCACCAGTCCTAGGAAACTCAGAAATACTCGCGAATAAAAATTTTACTATTTGTTTCAGCCCTAGTAGAGACAGTAAGCCACAGCAGAGATAAAGCAGGACGTTTGGATGTCTTGATGGGGCTAATCCTACTGGGTCCCCCTGAAAACCTGGGTCCTGGGGCATTGGTCCCACTTCCCCCTCCCAAGATCAGGAACTCCCTTTTGGTTGCTTTGAAAGCTGATAGAACTCCACCTGTCTCTCTTAGTGAACTTACCCTTCAATCAGGAGGGAACATAATGCTCCCGTTCAAGACGCTTGAGGAGCAGGAAAGGTTAGGTCTGTTCTGTGGAGCGAAGACACAAGGAAGAAGGAGGCAACTATTGTTTGTCTGAAACCTTTCCTTGGAGGATGCCTCCAGCTTTCTCTTGAGTCAGTGTATGTATGCTTCCTTCAGCATTCATGCATAAGCAAGACCAGGGAAAACACCACTGGGTTTGTGTTTTTAAAAAAATCTGGAGTGTTCTTTGGTGTCTAGGGAATTATTTAAGCCTCTCAAGTGATGAGCTAATGTCTCACCAAGGTAATATGATGCGTGTCTCAAATATCACATCCTGCTCAACAGCAAGATGCTCTCTGCACCTCAGAACGGCAGAGGTGTTTAACCGGGGGCATTGATGTGTTGCTTTGCCAGGGTGTAAGATTAGCGGGAACTAATTAATACCTTTTCCCACACTTTGGGCATTGTTTAAAGTTGCACGTTGCAAGGCCTTGTTGACAATTGTTTTTTTTTTTAACCATGCCATTAATAAGACACCGCGAGTGGTTTATGTTAGCTCTGTTGTTCCGTCGTGAACACCGTCCCTTTTCCCCATCTCCCTCTGCCGCTTGGTTAAAGTTTAAGTGCAATTTAATTGCCGAGTGCAGTAATTCGATCTCCTGTCGGAATGATTGGTGTGTTTTACATATCGGGTGCGAAGACCTGTCTCCAGAGTGGATTCGTTTGCGTAGCTGAATTAGGAAGAGACTGGCACCAGCAATTCCAGCGGAATAACAAATTGGTGCAGGGCCCTTTGGGGGTTCTTCTGATTTTTTCTGTCTCCTTAGCTACCGCCACCCCATTCTTCTGGAGGGGAGGACCCCTGGAGGTCAGTTTGCTAATCAGCAAGGCCGGTAAGAAGGGTACATCACAGGAAGCCACTATTTTATATTTTCTCACCTTTTTTTCTCCTCAGAAGCAGGAGGTTCCACTTTTGGAATCACCTCATGTGATTGTATCAAGGCAAACAGAGGTTAAAATAGACAAGTGGGTGGATTGTAAGCCACCCCGATCTTCCTGAGGCAGGAGGGGCAGGGTGGAAAACTTTAAAAATAAATAAATAAATGATTGGTTTGAATTGGTGACGCCTGCTAAGGCGGGGGATGTGCTTGGATACGTTTGGCCCACGATGTGTGAACTCGATCCCTGCCCATCCTGGCTGGTCAAGGCCAGCTGGGAGATGGTTGGGCCGTTGCTGGCTGGGGGTTATCAACATCTCCCTTGGGGAGGGCCAGCTGCCTGAGTCACTTAAGGCAGCGGTGGGTTTGCTCGCTCCTTAAGAAACCATCTCTGGACATTGATTCCCCGGCCAGCTATCGGCCTGTCTCTAACCTACCCCTTTTAGGGAAGGTTATTGAACAGGTGACAGCCCATCAGTTGTGGGTGCATCTAGACCACATTGGTTTTTTTTGGACCCCTCGCAGTCTGGATTTTGTCTGGGTTATGACACTGAGACTGCACTTGTGGCCTTGGCCGACAGCCTGAGAGTGGAACTGGACGTGGGTGTTCGACCCTTCTGGTACCGCTTGATCTCTCAGCAGCTTTCGATACCATGAACCATGAGGTGCCGGTGACATATCTGTGGGACCGTGCCAGGGTGGGCATTCTCGGCAGCCTCACCTGTGTTGTGGAACTCGCTCCCGGTGGGTGCCCATCTCAGCCCAAATCTTCTCGCCTTCCAGTGACAATGTAAGGCATGGCTCTTCCGCCAGGCTTTCCGTGATGGGGAGGGGTTTGGGGTTATGGGGTGGGTGGGTTCTTAACTTTTTTTCTCGTGCACCATAATGGGTTTATTTATTGTTTTTATTTTATTGTGCTTATTGTAGTATATTTATATTATGTGATTTATTGACTGTGAGCCACCTAGAGCTGTTGGAGGCAGAAGTAGCCCAGGGCAGGTAATAGCGGCCACTCCTTCCCGGGTTGGGAAGGGGCACCGAACACATGCGGCTGTGGCCGGAAAGTTGATCCACCACCGGCACACTCTGGGTAGGGTGGGTAGACTTGCCACCAGCACACTCAAACATGAGGGGATGGCCTTGCCCTGCTCCCAGTGCCCCACCCTCCATCATGACAGACAGTCATGGCAACTAGTAGTGAAAAGTGCCCCAAATTTTCACTATTAGTTGCCGGCCGTTGGCTGGCCATGGTGGCCCTTGCCCTGCGGCAAGGATGATGAGGCCGAACAAATGTGCTGACCCACTGTGACCCACGTTGGCCTAGGTGGCTGGCACTTGGCACAAGATCTTCGCCTGGGCTCAGACCCTGGGCACGTCCCAGGCCAGCCACCTACCTGCCCTGGGGCACAAGAGCGCCCATGTCTGGCGGTGCATGAACACATGTGCTGTTGGGTCCCAGGCCACAATGGGACATGGTAGTTTAGATGACCTCTTACACCCAAAGTAGTTTAGATGATCTCTTCTATTGGACTAACTTCAGTTGTGGAGAGTGTACAAGCTTTTGGGACACACAGGACCCTTCTTCAGGCATGTAAAATGTCATGCCTATAGACTGAATGAGATTTGTAGATATAGATTGGAGCTGAAATAATAATAAACATATATTATTGTATACCACCAAAACAGGTATACTTGTCGAATTTTTAGTACCCAATTAGGCCAAATTTGGTGCCAAATCAGTGCCCGATTTGGGTCCCCGGTGTCCTGGAATATCAACTTGCGGTCCTGAAATATTGAGTTTCCTTCCTAATTGTTTTTATTTTCTGACTCAATTTGCTGATTGTAACTGGAGAATTGGTAATTTGGTTACAGGAATTACCAATTTTTCGGGTGGTTGGGTACACAATTGATGATTGGGCAGCCCTTTGGGTATCCAACCATGTACTCTAACATGCAGATATTACCCCTGGGTACTAAATTAGGTACCTGTTTCAGCTCTCATATAGATTGTCTCAGTTTACAGTTCTCACTTTTACCCGGCTGAGGAAGGGCCTTGTGTGGCTTGGAAACTTGCATACTTTCTCCAGTAGAAGTTGGTGCAGTGAAAATTGTCATTAATTTGTCTCCATCATTTACATTTGGAACTGACACAATAACCATGCGGTCTCTAGACTCAAGGCCGGGTATCACTCAAAATCAAGAAAGCGTCTTCCATTCAAGTTCTTGCTATTTGGCCTAGAGCTGAAACAGGTACTTATTTTGTTAACCAGGGGGAATACCCACAATTTTTGGGTACTGCATCTGGTACCTGATGGGTTACCTGGGTACTCATTAGGTAACCTGGAAACCTCCAAAAGTTGGTAACTTGAACTTCTGGTACCAATTTTCAATTTTCCGATTATCGACTGGAAATGATTTGTGGTGAATGCCGTTTTTGTTGAAAACAGCCCATTTGACACTTTTCTCACAATTCAGGAACACTCACCTGTACATTTGGGATTCTGTTTGTCGTTTTTTGTCAACCCAGAAATGCCAACAGCGGCCCCAAAAAAAGTGTTGTAAAAGCATTGAAAAGGGTTGTGAAAGTGTCAGAAATTTGCAAATGGAAATACCCAAAGCGGCAAGTGGATGAAAAAGAATCCTGAATGCAAAAAGTTGTGCAAACATTCAACAAGCTTCTCGGAAGAAAATAAATAAATAAATAAATCAAAATTCATGTTAATTCAGGAATGGTTCATTTTGCACAAGCTGTAGTTGGCATTGATTCTGCCACGGAAATTATTGCCCTACTTAGGCACAATGGTTGTGTCTGTGTATCCAGCTCACCACCACAGCAACCCAGTGGACCAAGTGGGCCCTTAGGTGTCTTTACAAAATGCCTGAAGCACAGACCTCCGACTGTTACGTTTGGAGAACCTGTCCCTCTGATCAGGTGTGTGTCTTTGGCTTGCCTTGCAGTGGATGAGGGCCCGGTGGACATCTGACCCCTGCTATGCATTTTTTGGTGTGGATGGTACAGAATGCTCATTCCTCATCTACCTCAGTGAAGTTGAGTGGTTTTGCCCCCCGTTACCGTGGAGAAACCAGACAGCAGCTACACCTTCCTCCAAGCCACAACCACGGGTGCAGGTACGGTCAGTGCGGTTTGGTGGGTACGGGCAGCACAACTGACTCAGCGTCTCTTTTCTGTAGTGGGCTGGTTTGAAGGTCACTCAAGAATGTTTAGACCAGGGATGGAGAACCTTTTCCCCTCCATGAGCCACATCTGAATTTGGTAAATGTCCATGAACTGGTTAGATGAGGGACTGACTTAGGATGGGAGGAAGGGAGGCAGGAGATGAAGGAGGAAAGGAGCAGAAAGGAGGGTGTGCACTCAGTGTGGGAGAGACTGAGGTGCATGGTGAGGGGAAGGTGGGAGCCTGGTAACAACCTAACCCGGTAACAACGGCCACTAATGGGTACCGAATTAAGCACAATGCCTTTCACACATACTGAAATACTGGGGGGTTTTGTCCTGATTTTCCGACTTCTGTTACCAATTTTTCAACTTTCTGTCTTGATTCCTGTACCAATTTATTATTTTACTGATCAGTAAAACGGTACCTTGGTAACCACAATACCTGGTATTTTGAGGTATTTGGGTGTCCAACAGGCTACCCAACATGGTACTAGAAATCGTGGTTACTACTCTCATGGCTGGAGTAACTAATCTGAGGTAAATTACCACAAACCCACATTTTGTCTGAACTCAAGCTTTATAACAGGGACACCTGTCTCCAGTGAGAGGCTTGATACTAGGGGTGAACGAGTACTGAAAAGAATACTTGAGAGTATTTACACGTTTCTGAGGGTTGGGCCCCAGTTTTTACGCCAGTCCTTGATAACTTGGCTGAATACTAGGCACTCGGGCACAGCGGAAGGGGGGCGGCAAACTCACCAGAAAGTGAAGGGAGCCGGCAGCGCTGCTGTGGATTGCTCTGGGAGCACTGAACAGTGTCTCTGTCGACTCCACAATGCTGTGCTGGCTCGGCTCCCGCCACTTTCCGGTGAGTTGGCTGAATCCTGCCCCCCGCCTTCTCTTCTCTGCCCCTTCCCAGGGGGACAGCAAACTCACCAGAAAGCAGAGGGAGCCTGAGTGGATGGAGCTGCTGTTCTAATGCGAGTCTCTGGGAGCATGCTCTCTAATGCTCTATGGGGGCATGCTGGGAAATGTAGTCCAGCATGCTCCCAGAAAGCCAACCACAGCCGCTGTTCTAATGCTCTATGGGGGCATGCTGGGAAATGTAGTCCAGCATGCTCCCAGAAAGCCAACCACAGCCACTGTTCTAATGCTCTCTGGGGGCATGCTGGACTATATTTCCCAGCATGTTCCCAGAAAGCACTATAGAGTAGGGATGGGAATTTCAGTTTCAGATAGAACTGAAATTGCCCGAAAATGGCCATTTCGGATTAATCCAACATTTCATTTTTTCCCCCCGTTCAGGTGTTTTGGTTCTTTTACATTGGTTTTGTTTTGATTGCACTAGTTTCAGGTGTTTTTTTTTTAATTGCGGCTTGTTCCCATTGACTTCAATGGTAGAAAAAGATTCGAAACAGAAAAATCCGGAATGAAATCCAAAATTCATAAAGAATTGAAACCAAAAAATCCAAAACCGAAATCCCCCCTTCCCCCCCACAGAGTCCCATCTCTATTAGAGAGCATGCTCCCAGAGATTTGCATTAGAACAGGGGCTCCATTCCACAGGCCTGCCTGCTCCCTCTGCTTTCCAGTGAGTTTGATGCCCCCTCTTCCTCCTTCCCCTGTAGCCCTCTTCCCGCTGCCCTCCCTCTGCTTCCCTCTCTACCTGCCCCCTTCCCTGCTGCCCGCATTCCTTGATAGAGGAGTTCCCAAGTACTGGGCCAATTCCTTGGTACTCGGCAAAATCGAGTCGAGTGCCAGGATACTTGGTAAAAACGGAGTAATCCTGAGGACTGAGTTTCAGCCCTACTTGATGCCCCAGCAATGGAATGGGCAAACTCCCATCATGCCCTGTATGATGCCATGCCTGAGAGTCCCCCCCTTACACAGTTTTGCCCACTTAAGGGTCACCCACCTAGCTTTACCCTCAAAGCAAGATTCGATTGTTTTTTTTCCTAGGTAGCTTTTCGGAGTGATCTGGCCTATCTCCTGGAGCTGATTGGGAGTGGCAAGGAGTCTTTGATTTTCATGAAGAAGAGAATCCGGCACTTGGCCACGCAGTGGCTGTTGGCAACCCACAGCCTGGACCAGAAGCTGAAGAGCAAACCAAGGGATCAGAAACAGGTAAATGTTCAAGCCAAAACCTGAATCTTTTATTGGTTAGTCACCTGATCAGAACTCCAACTGACGCCAACGATCCTTTCCTAGAGAACTCACCCCTCCTCATGAGAGTCAGTGGAAGATGGAGGAGCAAGACTGTAGTGGGCCTGGACTCATGCCCCAATTATGGACCCCCCTAAGAGCAAGGGGGAAGAGTCTTCCTACATGATGGACCTCACAAGTGGGTTTAGGGCCAGCCTTGGCTAGGGCTGGTTTAGAAAAGCTATTCTGATTCGCAGAAACGTTCTGTGAAATTGGAATGTCTTATGAGAATTCCTGTTGGAATTCTGACTGAAATAATTTTTCGGTTGGAATTCTGACCGGATGCTTTTGTGCATGCGCGAATGGTGGCTGATGTTCTGCACATGCACAGTGGCTGCACGGTATGTGCTGCGGCACAGTAGCTGCCATCTTGCTGTACGGCAGTGGCCATTTTACATGTGCACAAAATGCCTCCCCCACCCCGTTCGGTCTGAGTTCCAATCAGACCCAAAGAAAAGACCGGTTCCAATGGAATCGGAACTGGGCGTAAAGTTTGATTTCAAAAAAACTCCACTCAAAAAAAAGGTGGAGGCACCATCTTGGTTCCCAGCTTGGAAACTCCACCAAGAAGGAAGTTTTAAGAGTGAGTGGGGGAGGGCAGCACTCCACCCCCCACCCCCCTCCACACACACACACAGAGTCTGAAAACTTCCTTGTCGGTGGGGTTTTTTGCAAGCATCCTGAGTGCTCCTAGGAAGTTTTCAGAATGGGTGGGGACAGAGTCTCGGCCCTACTTTCTCCCCTGCCCACTCTGAAGATTTCCGAGCAGCACTTAGGTTATTTGCAAAAAGCGCCCCTAGGGCCCAGGGTATGAACTATGCCTCTAAGCTGAATAATTATATGAATTGGTAGCTCTTAGCTTTCAAACCTGGATTCAGATGAGCAACTTGCAACCCAGGAGTTTTGTGTGAGTATGTAAAGTCTGTTTGCAGCCAATTTTGGATTCATATTGACTATTGCTAAATGATTAAAATGCAGTGACTCACTCGCTGAGGCCGGTGCTGGGTTTTGTCCCTGGAGTGTGACTACATTTTTTAAATAAGTAGAACAAGAAGCCAGGAGTTTAGAGTTATATTATTACTTTCATTAGGCAGCAAGTCTTAATAAGGGCAGCAGGAAGAAGACAGATTTGCAGGCCAATTAAAATGCCATACTCACCATTTCATTTAGAGGCTGCAATGGCAGAATCGAGGGGACGCGTGCCAGCATTTGGGGAGAGACATGTCCAACATGTTATCGCTACCAGAGCTGAAACAAGTACCTGCAAAACAGATTTGCCCATTGAATCTCTGGTGCCTGGATTAACCTGAAAATATTGGATACTAACCGGTACCCGATTACAACCCAATTTAGGGAACATCAACATCTGCTTCCAATTTTTTCATCTTTTGGTTCTCCTGATTTACCGGTCACTAACCAGAAAATACAAAAAATGGTATTGGAAATTACTGATTGTTGGGTACTCAACTGGAGATTGAGTAGCCCATCGACTACTCAACAAAATACTTGAAAATGCGGTTATTACCCACTGTTACCAAATTAGGTACCTGTTTCAGCTCTAAATTCTCTACCCAAATGGAGGAGAACTTATTGGTCTCTGGACTGGATCCCTAGGGTTGAAAGTCAGTTTCACAATTCTTGCTTTTCTTGACAAGAATCAGGTTTCTCGGATCATTCTTCTAAATGAGAATGAGCCAAGAGTTGCCTGGATTATCACAGAAAAAAGCGAGAATTTTGCAAACAGCCCTACCCACAAAAGACCCAGGAAGGGCCTTTTGCAAACCCTATCTTGCAAACCCTGGCTAGGTCCTGCTGTGCACAGAGGGACCATCCAGGGGAGAAGATATGTTGCCCCAGGCCCAAATTTCAATCCAACTCCCCTGGACTATGAGCCTAGCTCATGCCTGACTTCTTGGCTCTTGTGTGGTCATGCCTGTGAGAACTGGTATCCCCAATTCCTTGTCCAGAGAGCTGCGCCGACCCTGAGTCTATTCTAGGGCTGAAGTGAGTAGTCAGAAAACTACTTGTGAGTATTTGACTGAGTTTTGAGGACCCTCGGCCGAATACTTGGGATAGTTTCCAAGGTCAGGGGCTGAGGAGGGGCCAGAGGTGAGGGAGGGTATGGGCTAGGGAAGAGGGAATGGGGACCTAGTGGGGGCTGAGGGGGTAGAGTATTTGCCCTCCGGAGGGGCTCCAGCAAAGCGTGGCTTCTCTGGATAGGGTAAGTAGGCATGCTCAGAAGGGCAAAATGACCCCTTCTGAGCACGATCAGCCCTTTCCAAGATGGCACCTGCAGAGTGCTGATGCTGTCAGCGCCATCTTGGAAAGGTCTGAGCATGCTCATTGAGCACACCCGTTTTGTTTTGCTTTTAAACTTACCCGGTCCAGAGAAGTCACACATCGCTGGAGCCCCTCCAGAGGGTGAGTACTATACCCCCTCAGTCTCCACTAGGCCCCCACTCCCTTAGCTCCTTCACACCCCTGAGCGCCCACTACCCCCTCCCCCCTTTTCTGGGTCCTGCTGGCCTAGTCTCTCTGTGGCCAGTGGGGGCCAGAGAAGGTGGGATTAGGGGCCTAGTGTCAGCCTTCGCCCCTCTTATCTGTACTTGACAGAGGACTTTCCGAGTTCTGAAGTTTTGGGGGCCATTCCTTGAAACTTCGGAACTCAGAAACTTGAGTCAAGTACTATGAAACTGGAAGTTTTCTGAGGAAAACAAAGGACTGAGTTTCAGCCCTAGTCTGTTCTTCTCTCTTCCTCAGCCATCCCTCTGGGGTGTGCTGGAGCCCTTATATAGCCCCAGCTGGAGAAATTTTGGCAGAGTTGCTGCATCATCAGCTAGTGCCGTCTGTTCTTCCTGGAATCTGCTGATGATGCAATCTTCCTGGCAACTGTCCTGCTAGGGAACACCCCCGCATGCCCCCTAGTGTCTGCTTGTACCTTGGCGACTTCCGTCTCACAAGAAAACACTCCCCACCGGATTTGCATTCCTGGCTCCACAAAGTCTCTGGGTCAGCTATGGTTGTAGAAAACCTGGCATGGTCCGAGCTTGGAGGACTACGGTGAACAGTGCATTCAAGCAATAGGACTGGTCAGGGCCCAGTGGGCTTGGCTGGGGCTCTTGGTCTCTCTAGTCTTGTTCAATAAGGAATTTCTGTAGCATCAAACACCCTAGTACCTGAGTGCCGTTTGCACACGGTCACAAACAACGGAGACCGACCAAGTCTTAAGAGTGTTCTTTTCTTTCTCTAGATTTTGATCCACATTGGCTTCCTGACCGAGGAATCGGGAGATGTTTTCAGTCCCCGGGTTCTGAAGGGGGGACCTTTGGGGGAGATGGTCCAATGGGCAGACATCTTAGCCGTTCTCTACATCCTGGGACATAGTCTGAAAATCACAGTCTCTTTGAAAGAACTACAGAGGTGGGTGCGCCACATTAACATGATTTTTATAAAATAACCCCAACCTGGGAAACTGGCATGTTCAGTAGACAGGATAATCTGCCTTTCTGCCTAGAATCACTGTAGCCTTGTGAATAAGGCATTGGATTTGGGAGACTAGGATTCAGATTTGGCTTAGCTACAAGCAAGTAACTCTTTCTCACCTCAGTTTCCCATCTGTAAAATGGAAATAATAATAATGACCTACCTCACAAGGTTATTGTGAGGATGAGCAAGATGAGGATCTTAAACCACTTTGAACACTGGAAGTGCTGTATCAACAATAATAGCTTAGATGCCAATTGTGGTGAGGAAAAACCATACACCCCCCCACCCCCCGCCTAGAAATTTTGAAGTGAAAGTTCTTATTTGGAATCGACATTTCAAATGAAATGACAACCCCATTTGCCTTGACTTAGAAATACTCTTCTCTGTTCCATTTTTCTTTTTAAAAAGAGAAACAATGCCATTTAGTGCCGAAACGTTGGTTCCAAATGACATTTGTTTTGGCTTCGCTTTGAAATGGTGAAACTTTTTGTTTTGACATTTCTGTGACGCAGTCTGGGAGACAGTCGTTCCGTGAAATTTTCTGACACTTGGATTAATTTATTTATTTGAATTGTTCTGACTGAAAGCAGAATCTAATTGTGAAATGTCGATGTTTCCTGATGGATGAAGAATTCTGTTTTAAGAACAGGCGTACCTTTTGAAGGGAAGGGCGCGAGGGACATTTGCGGCAAAGGGGGTTTAGATTACATTTAATGAATGGCATTCCTTCCTTTTTTTCTGATGTAAAAAATTGAGGAAAGATAGTTCATTCAAAGCCCAGGGGTCAGCAGAATTCTCAAGGCCAAGAGCCTCAGACAAAATTTTCCTGTCACCCAAAGCCACAACACGCGTTACATTGATTGTGGCTTCCCCGAATCATGAGAGCAGGACAACGCTGCTTCCCTCAACTCCCTCCTTGCATCAAAGCTCTGACTCCCAGGCCGTCTGGTGGGTTTCAGCAGTGGCGGTAGCGGGACAGGGCATGCTGCTCCCTGTGCCCCCTGAGGCTCCAGCAGCCAAAATGGCGGCTCAGTCTTCTTGCTCCTGAGGGAGCCGCATGGGCATACCCCCGGACAGTCACTTCTGGCAAGAGCCACGTGTAGCTCCCGAGCTGCTGTTTCCCCACTTCTGCTCTGCCATGCCATTGGTAAAGCCAATTTAAGTGGGAGGGGAACCAGCTCTTTTGTGATCATTGAATTGACCTAGATGCCCTATTTACTGATGAAGTTAGAGCTAGGGAGGCAGCATGGATGAGTGGCTGGCGTGCCTGGTCAGGGAACTGGCAGTCCTGCGTTCAAATTCCGACCTCTCTAGTAGAACTGAGATGAAGAGGTATTTTGGGGTTTGTGAAGATCATTCGTGTTTTCGAATGACACACCAAATACCTGAATCATTATTTGCCACCGAAATAGTACTTGTGTATCAGTTGATTTGGAGATTTTATTTATTTGTTGTTGGGTTTTTTGGGTGGTGATTTCATTTATTTCGTTTCAGCACTGCCGTAGCACTGGTAGTACCAAAATGAAATAACCAAAACACAGAAATAACCAGAATGGGTTGTAGCGGCTTCTTTGAGGCTGCCTCAAAGTGAGCAAAATGATTGGATATGTAGTTATAAGGGTGAAACGAGAATGGATTTCCATGCCCACGAGAACACACGAGATTCTTGCCAACCAGGTGAGATCTCGCACGTTCTCGCAAGGGTTCTCGAGATTCTTGCGAGATCCTCGAGAAACCTCAAAAGCCACTCTTTGCATGTGAAACATGGCTGCCGCAGCCATTCTACACAAGTGCGGCGCCCCCTAGCAGCCATTTTGTGCACGCGCAGAGCTTTTTTTTGAGGTTTCTTGAGAATCTCATGAGATTCTCAAAACCCTAAAAAAACCACTCATGCCTGTGCAAAATGGCCACCAGGAGCCCTGCATGCGCAGAATGGCCGGGTCAGCCATTTTCCACATGCACAGAGTTGGTTTTCAGCCGTGCGAGGCTCTTGAAAGAATGGGTTGAGAACGGGCCCATTCTCGACCTGTTCTCATTCTCGAAAATGTCAGCAAGAACCTGGTTCTCACTGAGATTTTCAAGAAGGCGAGTTTCAGCCCTAATAGTAGCCACCATGGATATTTGCTTGAGCTCTTCTCACTGGGAAGCCTTGGGCATTCACAATTTGTGTCTTCAGATGGATGGCAGCCACCTCTGCTCCACCTCACTCCCAAGTGGCCTGTCCGTTTGAAGGCGAGCCGCCAGATGTGCAGGTGGAACAGAGGTGGAACAAGCTGCTCTAGCCTCACTAGCGGCGCTCCGGAGCATACGGGAGCACTGCCAGCGTAGCGGGCCACCCAAACCTGGGGCACCAGCCTGAGGCGGAGCTGCTGGAGGTTGCCCCGGGCAACACCATAGAGTAACGGGCGGCAGCCTAGGACATTGGGTGATCCAGCTGCAACTCTATGGTGTGGGGAAGGGAAGGTCACGTGGGTGGATCACAGGCTGTGGCAGACAGTGGGTCTGTGTAAGCCTGACCCAGGTGGGGCTGGACTCAGGCAGACACCCCCGGAGCAGCACTGGGGCATGAGCAGTCCAAGATCTATCTGTTTACACCCATTGTACTGGCCAAGTACATGGCTATCGTCGACCATGAAAACCTGAGGAGCACTGTTAGTTGGCCCCATTTCCCCAATGAGTGAAAGAAAGAGCGAGGTTACCATCAGATCCTATGGTTAATCTAGCCCAGGGGTGCCTTGGAGCAAAAGGAAGTTCTCTTGAGATTTATTCCAGGTGAGGATGTCATTTTGGTGTTTGCATATGTCTTGTCCAATGAGCAATACTGCACAAAGCCTAGTGTGGTGGCGGCAGGATGCAGGTGTCCTTCCTCATGGCCGGTCTTGCTCTCCCCATTGTACGGCTGCCATTATGGTTCAGCTACCGTCTCCAGTACTTTCGGCTGGCATCGTTTTAAGGACAATAAATCCCTGCTTGTCGCGCTGATCCCATTCATCTTCCCAGAGTGGCCGCAGCCTCCAGGCTCCCCACTAGGGGGCAGGAGTGTCCACCAGTGGGATGTACGACTGGACCGAAGCCTGAGGTACTTGGGTCAGGTGTGCGGCCGAGGCCAGTCGGCTCCCCTATTGCACTCAAATCAAGTTTGAGAGATCGGCTCCGAAACGCAGGGAATTGCCAGTGACCCACCCCTGACAAAATACCTGAGGGGAAGACAGGCATTTCTGGCAGCGTGTCCTATGTCTGCATTGTCAGTTCATTCCTCCTACGGTCTTAATAGCTTTGCTGTCTCTACAAACTGATAGCTAAGGGACGCTAGCCCCATCACTGTTTATGTCACCACAGCCACGGGCATCATCACGAAGGTTGCTTGTGCGAGAGGGACGGGATATAAATATTTGAAATAAATAAATAAATTAAATAAATGAAATCAGGTCAGGTGGCACTTGGAAAAAAAACAACCCACTGTGTTTATCACATCCGCAATCTCCCTCGGAGACGCAATCTGGATTTCAAGGAGGAGTGACTGGGAATTTATGATGCAAAGAGGAAGGGAAGCCTTCCATCGCCGAGTGATCAGTGTTTGGGTGTCCAAAAGCCGTCATCCGCTGCATAATGATGGGCTCTGAGCAGCTTGTTGGGATCAAAGGGGGGGACATGCACCACTGTGAATTAATGAGCAGAAGGAGCTCCCAAACTTAATTAGCTCCAGATAATCATGCTAGCCCTAATGAAAAGCCCAGCAGGTTCTTAAAGATCCACTCAGGTATCCCAAACCATGAAGTTACAGTTTGTATTGTGCTTGGTATCTTAAATAGCAGCCGTTGGTTCAATTAATCGCTTCTAGACTGGGCAATGATTTAGGCTTCAATTCTGGAGTAATTTTTTTATAGATTGCAACAGGGCCGGCCCTACCGTGGGGCAGCGCGGGGCCGCCGCCCAGGGCCCCGCTCCTGGGGGGGGGCCACACTCGGGGTCCCCAGCTCCTGGCCTGACAGTGGCTGACTCTGACTATGACAGGCAGCGGAAGGGGCCAGAAGGAGTGAGGGAGAGGCAGAGGCCACACCTCTCCCACACTCGGGACCCACCCCTGCTGTCTGTCAGTCTCAGCCAGGGGAAATGACGGAGAGAGGTAGGGATCCTGCCTTTTCCTCATTTCCCTTGGCCAAGAGACTGAAAGACTGCAGGGGGGGGGCACCCATGGAGTGAGAGGCGGGGCCTCTGCCTTCTCCCTCATTTATGGCAGAAGTGAGGGAGAAGCAGGCAGAGGCCCCACCTTTCCCTCACGCCGCTGACCCCCTCCGCTGCCTGGCTGTTTTGGCCAGGGGAAATGAGGGAGAGGCGGGGCCTCTGCCTCTCTCCATCATTCCCCCTGTCCGAGACTAGTCTATGACAGGCAGTGGAACTTCCGGTGACGGCGGGCAGCACGGCGGCAGATTTAATCTGCTGCCATGGTGCCCACCCCGCCTGAAGCTCCAAGTCCGGTGCGGGGACTGCAGCGGCGGTGCTGCTGCTGATGGTCGATGGCTGCAGCAGCGGTAGTGGTGACCGCAAATCAGGTAGGTGATCCGATGGCCACTTAGGCTTGGGGATAGGCAGAGGGGAGTGCCCCTCCACCCATTCCTGAGCCCTGGCCGGGGTAGCGCGCCGCCCCCAGGCTGGGTAGCGCCCTCTGAGCCGGTGAGCACCCCTAGGTCTGTCGGCGGCTTTGTTGCAGGCGGAACATAGCGGCCCTGCATTTCTTCCCTACCTTGGGCCCCACTTAGGCTAAGGCCGGCCCTGGATTGCAACCCTGGTTTTCTACGCAAATACTTTTGCGATCATCTTCTGTATATGTGTGTGTGTGTGTGTGTATGTGTATATGTGTGTGTGTGTGTTCTTTCCAGTTCCTGGTTCTGACCCCTGGATCCAGTTTCCACCTCGAAGCACTGAGAGACTGAGCTGAGGGTACGGGAGAGGAGATAAGGAGAGGGGGTGGATTTATGGTATAGATCCGTGATCTGAACCCTTCTCTTTCTGAACTTACCCCTTAAACTCCACTGCCCCCATATTCTATATGGCCCTTGGAATGTGTACGAACTTTCAAAGTGGCCCCTGGGAGGGGAAAGTTTCTCTGACTTGCATTGAGCATTGTTTCTCCCTTAGCAAACCCAGCGCCGAGAACTGAAATAGATTTTATCAGCAATTAATGTATCTGATGGATTCCCTCGATCTGATGAAACTGAGATCAACCACAATCTGTTTTCTGTTTTCTTAGAGACTTGGTTTGGTCATTCTAGTTTATTTCAGTGCTTCGGTTAGGCCACTTTCATCCTTCTGACCTTTCATTTTGACTGTTGCCCAGTGGCCAAAATGAAGTAAATGATGGAGTCAAAGTGAGGAAGTGGGTGGTGCTACCAAACCAGAATAAATGAAATAACCAGTATGGATTTTCACATACCGTTCGGAAAATGGTATGTGATCATCTCTGCAGATCCTCGATTGTAAGTCCCTCCGGGCAGGGACCTGTCTCTTCTCACAACCAGAGTTGAAACAGGTACCTAATTTGGTACCCACAAGTAATACGTATGTTTGAGTACCACACAGGGTATTTGATTGGCTACCCCGTCACCAATCAGGTACCTGGATACCTAAAAATGGTAATTTCCAGTACCGATTTTCCAGTTGAAAAATTAGGACAGAAACTAGAAAAATTGGAATGGCAACTCTATATTCTGGAACCGTAAGTCAACATTCCAGGATATACTGGGACATTGGGTAGCTGAACCAGGTTGAAATCGGGTACAAATTTGTACCCCGTATTTTGAGTCAATTTGGGTACCAGATATTCATTGGGATACCTCTTTTTGCAGGTACTCATTTAAGTTCTACTCACAACTGCTCAACATCAGACACATTGCTGATAACAGAGAAATAATTATTACGAATGGGAATTTCGGATTCGGTTAGAATCAAATTGGCTTGAAAATGGCTGATTTGGTTCTCCCGAAATTTCAATTCTCGATTCGGTTTTGGGCAATTTGAGTTTTTTGCATTGATTGTTTCCCCGCCTTTTTTTTTCAGTGCAAGAAAAAAAAAACGGGGAAAAAAAATTCAGTGCAAAAAAAAAGGGGGAGGGATTCAGTGCAAAAAAAAAACCCAGGGGGAAAAAATTCAGCACCAAAAAACAAAACAAAAAAAGGAACAAATCCGAAAACTGAATTGAGAACCAAAATTCTCGGAGAACTGAATAAGAAAAAAACAAATTCGAAATTTGCCCTGGAGTCCCATCCTTAATAATTGTTCATGAATAGTAATCTCAAAAGAATGATCTGCTTCAGGGCAATCAGAGTCATTGTTTTTGTGTCGTTACTGCAAGGTGCTACTGGGTCGTTAGTGTTTTTGTTTTTGCTTAATGAAGAAGAGTTCATGGTGATGGTTAATAAGAGGAAAGAGTTTTCTGAATCATCATAGGATTTATGTGGAGTTTTCAGACAGATCAGCATGCACTATAAGTAATCCTAGCTTTCTACCATTCTGGAGGAATGCATAGGCTTGTATTAGCAATGATGAAATTCCCCTGCTGATGCTCTGACTCAGCTGCCTTTCTGGAAACTCCTTTCAAATTGGAGAGCCGCTCAGTCAGGACTCAGTTACACTCAGTAGCTAGAGTTGGGCAAGAGAGAAAGCTTCTGAAGTCTGTCTGCACAATGGCACGCTTTTCTATTCCAAAAGATAGAGCAGGCCAATGTTACCGTATCTTCTAAAGGGGAGGCCAGCTCACCTGGGAATGGCAGGTTGACCTCCTTGCTCTCGGAGTCTTCCTGGGAGGCTGATTTCATGCCCAAGTTTTTAACAGTTGGAATATTGAAATGTGTGAAGATCTATGAATATATAAAGTTGGACTGGGAGCTGACCCCATATTTGACTTCAGTTGGTTACTCTAGACACAGGAAGGGTCTTACCAAACTTCGGTCTGAGCAATTAGAAACGGGCAGTTCAGGAAGGCCCGTAGCCGGATGTTCCTTATGCTCAGAAGCTTTGTTCATGTGCCTTGAATGAGGTTGAGGATGTTCCTCATATACTTTGGAGCTGCCCCGTTTATGAAGAGATAAAACAGAGCTATTTAGTGTCAATTTGAGAATTTGTCGGTAATATGGATAAACCGCAAAGGATCATATAGGTTTTCCAAAGCGTGTCACTGGGAGTTTTAAGTACCTTGGCCTCCTATGTTTACAATGCACAAAAGTTGAGGGAAATGCCACGATGTTAGCTGCAACCAAATGGTTCTCATATTTTTATGCTTGTCTTGCTGGTTTACGTTAATACTGAATTTTGTTTTTAATTTTTATGTTGAAATGTATGATATTTATATCTTTGTTTTTTATTTGACCTTTTGGTTGTAAATAAATATCATTATCTCCCCTGGGATGCTGCATAATTTAGCTAAAATGGCGTTCCAGCTTAGTAAATGCTGAATTTATGTATTAAGATATTCTGTATAGCTTTGGGGCCTTTAACTGTTGTTATAAGTATCTAATTGTCTCCGTTTAATGAGACACCCATGCTTTGGCCCTGACAGTGAATGATGTTCTTTTTGGGGGTAAGAATTATATATTTAAATTTAGTGCATACTTAGTGGGAAATTGGTGAGTGTTGATGTATTTTATTTAATTATTGGCCTATGTTTTAGGTCTAAAAGAAATTCTCATTTTATGTGCTGATTTATTTACTTATTTATTTGCTTGTTTAAACTGTTATTACGTGTTTTATTCTGTTTTAATTGTGGTTTCTTTTCTTTTGTGCAATGACCTATGGTCACGCAATAATAATAATAATAGTATTAATAATAATAATAATAATAATATTATTATTAATAATAATAATAATAATAATAATATCATTATCATACCCTTTCCATCTCTCCTTCCCAGTAATAAAAGCTGCAGTGAATTTTCTCATCTGGCTTTGGGATGAAATAAAAGGTGGTGAAACTTGCTAGCCCAAAGACAAGGCACGATATTTGTAAGCAGGGCACTTGAATAACCCAGAAATACTTCTGTCTAGCAAGTTCTTCCCACAACCTAACTCTGTCTTCTCTGGTCACTGGAGGGCTAAGAACTCTATGATTTCTGATCAAAGGGAGGAAAAAGATCTTTGGGGGAAAATGGGGCGGGGGGGGAATGTAAACCTGTTTAAGATTTTTTTTTAAAAAAAATTTACAATTGTTTTTAAAGGTGCTGAATTTAAAGGTTAAAATAAAGATTCCAAATTGAGTTTTTAATTAAAAAAAAGATCAGTCGCATTTCTTTGCTTTTATCAGAAAACAAAAATGGGAGGATTTGTGTGGCCCACCCCTGTTTCTTCCTCTTTTTCACTTGATGAGGAGGGGAAAAGTCCAGAGAAAGGCGTGAAAACCGATTCATCATTAAGTTTCCTTGTTTACCCCCCAAGGAAGTCCCGTTGTGTGTGGACACATCCTCTGTAGTAGTGACCCATCATTCACCAGCTGGATTTATCCTGTCAGGCACAGTGCAACATACAGCAGCTGGAAGAGGTAGCTTATTTCAAAGACTGTGTAGGTTACTGCCTGATGAACCACCTGAGTCCTGACTGGGCACCCGAATATTCCAAATTTAAATACAGGGTACTGCCGTTACCGAGTTACTGATATACCGTTTTACTGATTGGTACTGATTAGGGATGGGAAATCAGAGGGAAAATCAGAATCAGATTCAATTGCTTCGCATTTGAATTGAATCGGAATTGGTTCATATTTTCCCCCCATTGACTTGAATGGGAATTCCCCCCCCCCCCCCCCCCCCCNTCCAAAGCAATTAAAATGGGGTGAATCGGATGACTCCGATTCTGATTTTCCCATCCCTTGTACTGATCATTAAATTGGTATCAGGCCTGCTAATCGTCCCCACCCAGCTAATCATCCCCAACTCCTGCTAATCTTCCCCACCCAGGATTATCCCCCACCTGTTATCTGCAAACTCCTAATTGACTGTAACCAAGCCAAGAACGTGCACCTGAGCTCTCGCATCCTCATGAATGTCGCATCCCTTGTCTCTCCCTCGGTTCCCCCTTCCCTGTCTCCCCTCCCCCTGTCTTTAGATTGTAAGCTCTCAGGCAGGGACCGTGTCTGTCTTATTCTCTGTAAAGCACCAGGTGCATCGCTGGTGCTATATAAATGCTAATACTAATGCTGCTAATAATAATTAATAAGTTGGAAAATCGGGAAGAAAATGGTATTTCAATACATCAGGTACTAATCTGTCACCGGGTAGAGTTGAGTACCACAATTTAGACAGGTTTGCCAATTCCTCACCCCCACCCCCTCATTTTTGCTCTAGCTACATTTCGTTTTTATAACAGATGAGCCAAACCGTGTCTGTCAGACATTTCTACATTAGAAGTGGGTCCCCATGACCATTTCCCACAGGACCCTGACGCCCCTGGAAACGGTGCTGCAAGGTACCTTTTCCTAGCCGCAGCGCTACCGTAAAGATGCCGCGTCCTGCATTCTTCAACACGTCTCTGATCTGTGGAGAGAAATTGCTGGTCCTTATCAGCTCTCCCTGTAGCGATCCCAATCTTCTCCCCATTTTGCAGTCCATTTTTCTTTTCCCCCTTAGGGTTCACCTTTGCAAGCTGCATCTTAAAATACTATTTTCTCCTGCTCCTCTCTTAATTTACTGTGGCAGGCTGCTAGAGTTTCGTACCAGCGCGTCCAGGGAATAATTCCTTCAGTAACATTTAAAAGCCGCAAGATGACCATGCAATCTAGCAAAGCCAGCAGGCCTTGTCCGTTCATCCTAGATCTGCCAGAGTCCCCGCTGCAATCATCGCGCTCCTAGCTGAGTGTCGGAGCAGAGGAATGCAATGAGAAGCGGCAGTCTTCTGGGTGGCTAATGCCCACGCTAGCAGCTGCCATGGGCAGGAGTCTGTTCACGTCAAGGCAACTTGTGCCCAGGCTAACTGCGAATGCAACCATTATCCAAGTCGAGGAGCACGCCCTTAGGAGAGTGCCGACTTAGGTGATGGCAACTTTAATGCAACACGCAAGATTAATAATTTATAAGTAAGAATTCATTAATAATGCATAATGAATTAAACACCGTAGGGTGCACCTGAAGGCGTGATCCCCCAAGTGGATAGTGCACAGTACGGGGCCGGCACAGAGAACTTTGGGGCTCACCGGTTGGCATAGCCTTTGGTTGAAGGGTGGCGCGTACACTTGTGGTGCGTAGTTCTAGGCGTCGCCCTTCTGAAACACGCTCTCCCCTCCCCTTGCTCCAGTGGATGGTGGTTCAACCAGAGCTGCTTTTACCACAGGGCAACCCAGGGCAACTTTGCTGGGCCCCACATTTTGTGGGAGCCCTGGCAGACGGTGCCCCCTAAGGGGGAGAGATCTCCAGGGACCCCGCATTTTATCTGGGCTCTGCAAGTTCAAAAACTGGCCCTGGATTCAGCTGCTCTGTTCCACGTACGATAACACCGCTAGCTGGGCATGCTGGTTTCATCCATCCTCCGCTCACCTCTGTGTGGGATCCTAGCACCATTTCCTGCCCAGTCTGTAAGGCCGTTCTTACATCGATGTCCCCCACCCCCTGCTCGGTGTTTGGGCGGGTGTGCGGTAGCGGTGGCGGCATCCATGTAAATGGCGGGTGGGGGGATGGGTGTCCGCTCAGTGTTCGGCCATGTGAACCCCGAGCGGGATGGGTGGGAGTATGTGTGCGCTCCTGCACAACACCCATCGCACACCCATCACACACCCATCTCCACCCATCGCACACCCACCTCCACCCATCGCACACCCATCACACACCCACCTCCACCCATCACACACCCACCTCCACCCATCGCACACCCATTGCATACCCATCGCACACCCATTGCACACCCACCTCCACCCATTGCACACCCACCTCCACCCATCGCACACCCACCTCCACCCATTGCATACCCATTGCATACCCATTGCATACCCATCGCACACCCATCGCACACCCACCTCCACCCATCGCACACCCACCTCCACCCATGGGGCCCTCTGGAAAACCAGAGGAGGCTCCGTAGGTGGAGATGAGTGTAGGTTGGTGGAGGTGGGTGGGTGTCTGTGTAAAGGGACACTCACCCACCGTGGCAAAACACCCACCCACACCGTGTCGGTATAAAAAGGGCCACAGACACTCTACCACTGATAAAATGGGTGTTACATTTTATTATACATGTTGCAGGGCTGCAGGTGCGCTCTATGGGTGCCCTGCAACATGTATAATAAAATGTAACCCCCATTTTATCAGTGGTAGTGTGTCTGTGAGAAAAGGGCCTAAGAGGACACCACCCACCGCACCAGGGCACCCATCCCCCGCCTGTCCGTGTAAAAATGGGCTACGGTTTGAACACAGCATCCAGCCCGCTCCAGCAAGGATGGATTACAGAGAATTATCCATTTTTTAATTCAGCGGTTGACTGATTTACGTGTTACTGACTAATACCTCGGCACACGTGTGTTTACCGCGCTGCCATTGACCGCTTGCCCATGCTTGTGTTCCTCTTTGCTCCTTCCCCTTGGATCTGGTTTCAGGGTCATCACAGTAACGTTCGGTGACAGTCTGCGGTTCATTTTTGTTTTTTTTTAAAATGACTAAAGCGAATGAAGCCCCAATCGTTTTAATAATGAAAATATGAAAACAGAGGAATTAGCAAACTTTAATCTGCTTTAAAAATAAAAAACGAAAAAAGGCGGGTGCGTGTACGAAATGGCGGCTGGACCATTCCGCGCATGCGCGGCGAGTTTTTAACAAAAATCCTTTTTAATAAAATAAATGGAACCCCCCCCCCGAAAACAGTAGTGTTGTTTACAACTCCCCCCCCCCTGCCCAAAACGAAGGGGTTTTTTGTAAACTAAAACTAAAACAGAAAACGGTACGGGTGCCTTCTGCACCCCCGTAACATTTGACTACATCCGGGCTGGGGAAACTCAGACCTTGGCGAGTCAAGTGTGACTGGTGGCAAGTTTCTATTTGGTCCCTTTCCAGTTTCTGGATCCGGCCCCTGGATCTAGTTCCTACTCCCGAGCACTGAAAAATGAATGCAGAATAAGGGGGCAGCGACAAGGGCATCTGCACAAGGATAGGGCACAGATCCATGACCTGGACGCTCCCTCTTCCTAAGCGCACAAATTAAACACCCCCGCCACTGACTCCTATACGACCCTCGGAGCTTGTACTAACTTTCAAAGTGGCCCCTGGACGGGAAAAGGTTCCTCGTCCCTGCGCCGCATGGTAACGTAGTGATACTCTAACCATAATATAATAAACCGGTTAACCGTTATGGTATCCTCTGGTTATTCTGTTTAGCAGCTACTAGATTTTGTTTTTCCCCTGGAAAAGGGTCCAAATATTTTGAGACACAAAAACTGGCACTGAGAGCAAAATAGAAACCAGAAATAGAAAATGTGCCCCCCTTTCCAACCCCCCCTCATTTTCTCCTGTAGCTGAACTCTCGGCAGGCGTTTCTTTCTCTCTCCTCCCTCGCATTTCTCAGGGAATTTGTTAGATTCCCCCTTATGCGTCCTGACAGCCAGGTGCTGAAATATGCATGGGGGCTGGTGAACGGCATCGCAGGAAGGTTGCTTGGTGCATGTGAACATCGGCTGCAATTTGCAGCGCCTGGGACGGAAAGTGAAAGTGTCAAGCCTCCTTGCTTTTAACTTCTTCCGTTGCGATCACAGAGAGCGGATGCTGATGCCGCTCCTGGGAATGGCTCCCAGTGAAGGAGAGATGAGAACAAATTGGGCTGAGTAGAAGGGGCCTGGCTCAGTTGGAATGGACTCTGGGGTAGAAGATGGAATACTCCCTGATCCCCGCGAAGCACTTAGTATGGCATTACAGTGGGGCCTAGGGATGCGCGAACGCTATCCGGAAGTTCTGACCGAACTCGAATAGTTCAGTTGACCAAACCGAACTTTCAAACTGAACTCAAATTCGACCGAACTGTTCAGTCGAATTCGAACCAGTTCGGAAGACCAAAAAAACTGATTTTGAATGTACAAACTTGGTTCGGAAGTTCGGAATTCGACCGAACTCGAATAGTTCGGTCGACCAAACCGAACTTTTGAACCGAACTCGATTTTCGAACCGAACCGGACTGAATTTCCGAACTCGGTTCTGTTCACACGTTCCTAGTAGGTGCTGATCACCCATTAGCTTCTGAACACATTCCCATAGCCCTTTGTGCTGCTACAACCCCATCACTTATTAAAGCTATGTCCAGTGCTTACTTTGTAAAAATAAAAGAAAAGATGAATTGTTGGGGGCCAAACCTGCCCCGGAAACCATGCCTCCTGCCCCGGAAGCCACCCCTCCCACCTTAGAGTTTGTCGGAGCAGGAAGCAACCTCCTCCCCCCCCAAATTTAATTTCGGGGTCTGAGCCTTCTATATGCCCCCACCTCATACCTGGGTGCATATGTCAGAACCTCCCCCCCATCCCAATCCCTACTCCCAACGCCCTCCTACCCCACTAAAAACCTCCCACTTCTACTCAGATCTGCTGACTACAGCGCTCACCACTCCAATTGCGTTGCAACTAGCCCCCAACCCCCTCAAATCCCGAAAGCCCCGCAAGGACTGCGCCTTTGGCTCATGGCCTTTGGCGCGCAGGCTACGGTGCACGCTTGTGGTGGCGCCGCGGTCCCGGGGCCTTTTAAAGCCCCCAGCTTCTCCTCCCAGCTCTCGCTGCCTGCTGCAGGTGCGTAGCCCCGTCCTCCCACAGTTCCAAGCGAGGGGGGAGGCAGATGTCGCTCACCGAGTTGGAGAGGTTCGATTTGTCTTGCCATGCTACAGCAGGGCTGAGATGAGAGCAAATGTTCCCATTCCGAAGGGAAATACAAAATGGTCGAAATAGTGGGAAAGCTGATGCGTTTTCCGTGTCTCAGCGAATGCCTTGCTTCTAACAGAAGCAGCTCTTGCTGAGATTTTTCATTTCAGATCCACACCCCAGGACTCCTTGCAGGGCTGGGTTCATTTTGATGGGAGCAAGGGCTGGCAACTTGTGTTGCTGCCACCGATCAGCTGTTTGATGGCGCCGATCAGCCCTGACCCTGTAAGGGGAGAAATTAGGACTGAGGTTGGTGTTTCTACATCCAGCAGTTGGCGGGGTCTTGCATTGGAGATACGGTCCGGATGAGGTGCTGGCTCTGCATCCCGGCAAGGCCTGGCACAATGTGTCCTCAATGGAAGGGTTAAAGCGACCTTTCTGTGACTCCATTCCAGGTATCAAAGACATCTGAGAGGTTAGTAAGAAAAGAAATATTGTACTGGGACTTGTAAATAAACGCACATGACACACTTGATTTCGTTCCTTTTGTCTGGCGTGCACTTAATTATGGCTCTTATTTTCCTGTGCTTTCAACAGCTCCCGAGGTGCATTCATGCTACAGAAAACCTGCCATTCAGATGCAAAGCCTCAGATCCAAACCCAAGGCTTTTTTTTTTTTTCCTAATTATTTTTTTGGCAGATAAAAGCTTCCTTTTCATTCCTCTGTGCATCAAAAAGCCTACCGACATCCAGGCCCAGAGCTTGAAAGCGTTGCGCGTTCCATTGGCCCGCAGCGAATCTGTTTCTGAAAATCAAGCAGTTGCATGGGCAAATGATAATTGCACGTGCAGTGATCTGATCTGCATATGCAACCGCAACTGGTATTAGTGGAGGGCAAGCAGGACAGTTTTGCCCCAGAACTCATGCTGCCTAGGGGGCCTTGTGCATGATCCTGATGGGTTCAGTTCTGGCAACATGGAGTTGATGTTTGTCCTCCTCCTCCTCCTCTGAGGTCACTGATGCCCCACTTTCCAGGGTCTGGAAGGTGCAATGCCTCTGAAATAGGTAGTGCATTCACAGGTAATACCAATTTTGGGTAGTCTGCCAGGTGCCTGATCAGTACCTGAGTCAAGGCACCTGATTACCTGAAATACTGGATATTACTGTGACCAAGTTACCGATGTTTTCATTTTACCGACCAATTTCAATAATGGAAAGCTGGAAAATTGTTGCAGGAAACTGGAAAATCAGTGCAGGGAAGTGGAAATTTGGTACTGGAAGTCAATAAATCGGTAGGTATCAAAAGTCAGTACATCAGGTACATCAGGCCTTGAAAGACTGAACAAAGGCTCCTAGATGAAGAATGCAGAAAAACCACTCTGCCGTTGTAAATACTGAAAGGCAGAAATACCTTTCACCTTGGCGGGTTTCGTTCCCAAAGAAAGTGGATAAATTAGCAAGAACTAGTGATCGGTTAAATTGTGCTTCCTTCTGAAATAGGTTTATTTTCTGCTTACTGATGACTCACTAACTGGGTTCTTTGCCGTCTCAGAGAAAAAACCCAACAACCCTCTGCCTGTGAAAGTGACTGGAGTCTTATTATATAATCACGGTGCAATTCGTCTAAGTGATTGCACGAGATACATCTTGCATGCAGAGAGCACACTCCCCATTCATCAGACACCATTCAGCAGCTGATGAGTCTTTCCAGGAGTTTTGCTACCTCCAAGCACTGAAAGAGTGAGGTCAAGGGAAAAGAGCAGAGATGCTCAAGGATAGGGGATGGATACACGGCGCAGATCCATGATATAGATTTGTTTCTTCCTTCCCCCACCCTGAGCCCACCCCTTAAGCACCCTTTCCCCCAGCTTCTCTACAGCCCATGGAGCTTGCACAAATTTTCAAAGTGGCCCCTGAGAGGGCAAGAGTTCCCCACTGGAGCTGCAATGAGCACCTGATCTGGTACTTGCAGGTAATATGAATACCCACATTTTCAGCTACTGTTTCGGGTATCGGAACCAGTACCCAAATACCGACTGAGTACTTGGAAAGCCAAAATGTTGGTTACTGATTTTTGAGTACTGAAAATTATCTGAAATAATACCCCCCCCTCCGTAATCCAGAACAAAAATTGGTATTTCAGTAAACTGGTTATTGGTATTTCTGTATTTCAGTATACTGTTTTTTGCGGGTTTTTTCCCCTGTATTTTGGTATACCGGTTGTCAGTATTTTGGGTATCCAATTGAAAACCCATTCTGCTATGGAAACGTACCTAAAATATTTGATTCGACTGAGGGTACTGGAAATTAGAAGAGTGTACCCTCGCCTCACTGGTGCTATATAAATAATTAATAAATAATAACACCACCCGTTTTGGTGAGTATTCTTTTCAGTTCTAATCCCCACCCTATTTTTATATTTGTGGGGTCGTTTAAATCTTCAGTAGATTGAAATCCCCAAGTGACTGGAGGAGAGTGGATGGATGAAATTTTTGTTCCACATAGCAGTCAGATGTGACAGTGACTACAGAGTAGCTACTCCTTGTATTATGACTGAATGCTCCACTGTAGAGTTGAAGTGGGTAGTGTGTGCGCTATCTGTTGGTAAGACCCACATTTTCAAATAGTTTATCTGATGCCAAGTCAATACCCAAATATGGCACCCAATTACCCCAAAATACCAGTGTAGCAGGGAGCAGCCTTGAGGGGCGGCTTCCCCTTTAAAGAGTGTGAGGGTGCCAGCCAGAAGTAGACTGTCTGGGAGGCACCAAGCAAGCACCTGGATAAGGACTTGGCAAGGCCAGCCCTAAAGCAGCTGGAAAACCCAGTGAAAGGCAGTTGGGAGCATGGCAGGGTGCTGGCCCGTTAAGGGTTGGAGGCCTGAAGGGCTAGTCATGCCCCCTGGATGTATGTAAAGGGCGGAATGCCTGAGCAATCTTCAGTCTAGGTCTGGCAGCAGACCTGAGAGGTACACTCTGCCTCTTCAGCCTCTACACTCTCCAGGGTTCTGAACCAGGCTAGGCTGTAGAGATAACCTAGACACGGGCTGAGAAACCCACTCTGCTCTCCAAGGTCCTGAAGGCAATACTGGTAGGAATTAGGACAGTTTAGAACCTGGGGTTTTGTTATGGGCTAAAGAGGCCTGGGGCAATCTGGCCTAGAGACACTGGCAGCTGAACTGGGGTTAGAGAAGGCCTGGCTTACGGATACCTGGTGGAACTGGGATAGTGCTATATTATCGGCTGCTATGGACTATGCTTGGATATGCTGATGACGATACTCTGTCTGTGTACTGGGAGTGCCTAAGCTGGGTCTGCAGGGTGTAAGGCAGATGAGCCGGCAGACCCAAGACAATGGAACTCTGCGAGGATCCATAAAGAGACTTGAGCTAATTTCCAAGCTGAATGTGTGCGTCGCTGATTCTCTAAGGAACTGACGGCCCAGGGATCTGATCCTGCAGGGACTTACCCCTGGGACCCACGCCATGCTACAACCAGGAATTACCATCACCAGGTTGGTACAGGTATATCAGTACAAGGGCTGAAATGAGATTTTAGCCCTTCTTGAAAATCTCGTCGAGAATAGGCTTCTCGATGAGATTTTCTTGTCTTGAGAATGTCACAAGAATCAGGTGTTCTTGCAACATTCTTGAAAACCTCAAAAGAGCCAAACAATGGTCTGAGCATGTGCAAAAATGGCCACCGGGACCAGTCTGTACATGTGCGACCATTTTGGGATGGTTTTGAGATTCTTGATTTCATTCTCGTTTGATTTAATTTTCGAGGGTTGCAAGATTCTCGTGAGATTCTCATGAGAATGAATTTCATTCTTGTTTCATCCCTAGTTGAAGAACTCAGAAAATCTGACTGAGAAGTCGGAAAGCTGGTACCGGAAGTCAGAAAATCAAGTCGAAAAATGGTAGTCCATTGGGCATTAATCAGTACTGATTACGGCGCATGTAACGCAATTTCAATTGATAGATCCATTTTTGCGGGTCCTTGTCTCAGCTCCGCTCTGGTGGAACTCCACGACAACTGGAACGTTATGTCGACTTGTGACACATACAATCAAACCCTCAGAGAAAGGGGGAAATTAAAATTTGTAGCAGCACATCCCTGAGAGGAATGCACTGAGTGTGCGAGGATTCTGTTGTTTGGTGGGTTACTTTAGACAGGTTACGCGGTCTTACAAAGTACTCTACAGGTAGCAATTACCTTTTTACTAAAAGTCACAACAGAGCTTGGACCTGAGAAATTTATGTGGCAAACTCCAGTTCATGCTGCAAGTGTATTGGTGACTAGCTTGCTGACTGTTCCTTTTATCCATTGGTTGAAATAAGTAAAATGACTACTCTAGTAGAGAGGGCATGCAGCTAACAGAGGGACAGTTAGGAGGAGGCTTCTGCATCTGGTATCTTCAAAGAAAAACTCTGGCGCTAACTGGAAAGATAATACCGTATCTTAGTATGAGTAAAAGCCACAGTACTGATATTTAAAAAGGCCATTCTCGCCTAATTAGGCAACTAATTAAGGGCAGCTATAATTAAAGGTTAAATCAGATGTTCACAAACCATTGGGTCACGACCCCGAGTGGAGTCACAGCAACTGGAAATGGGGTCATAATCCTGATTGATATTGATCTCTGCTTGGGGAAGATGAGAGCAACTGTTCCCATTCCAAAGGGAAATACTGACCTTTTGGAACTGGAAGTAATTGCAAGAGTCCATCGGCACTTTGTCAGTTTCTGATGATTCTGTGCTTCTGCCAATTTTTTTTGTCCCTTTCTGGGACTTTTCCGGCACTTTTGACACTTTCTGGGACTTTTTTTGTCACTTTCTGGGAATTTTATGACTCTTTTATGGGAGTTTTATGGCAATTTCAAGCACTTCCCTGGTGCTTAGCTGTCAGGTTTTTATCACCACGGTGCATGTGGGGCACAAATGGGGCTTGGAACCAGGCAGGGCAGCCCCATCCAACATGCAAAAAATATTGGAAAATAGCAAAACCAGTGGGAAAGCTGGTAAGTTTTCCGTGTCACGTGAATCTTCGTAAATGCCCTGCTTCCGACAGAAGTAGCACTTGCTGAGATTTTTTCGTGTCAGGTCTAATTCTGCTCCCCGCTTTGCAACTAGAACAGAAATGAATACCCGTAAAACGGTAAACCCGTCCAATTTTCAGTACTCGAACATTAATCGGGTACCCCATAGTACCCAAGGTGGTGGGTCGAGTCGACAGGTTAGCTAATGTCCCAATTTACTGACTTCTGGTCCCAGAATACCAGCTTCCGGTATGAATTTTTCAAGTTTCTGTCCTAATTTTTCAAGCCATTGTCCCATAGACGTCCTCTTCAGTGGATTCACTAGGCCTGGCCTGGGTCTGGTGGAACTGAAACCAGCCTTGACTCAGGCCTCATTTCACTCCAGCTCCCCCTTCCCTGCACAGTGCTGTCTTGCACATGTCTCAATGAAGCAAAGACCTTTTTGAGCAATTCACAAAATGGTGTTGCGCAGGGGAGGGATGTAAATTACTGTCTTTGAATAATGAGGCACATTTAGTCAGGAACCCTTTATTGTAAACCAACAGTAAAAAGGAAGAAAGGGAATAACTGCTTCCTGATTCTGGCTAAGATGGGGGAGCTGTGCTCTGCCCACTCTCTGCACCTTGCTTTTCTCATCTGGCACTGCTAGCTCAGACTCCGCCCAAGGTCTACCGGAAGGGTGGATGTCTATGGCCATTTTTACACGGACATCCCTCTGCTCAGCGTTTGGGTGGGTGTGCGGGGGGGGGACATCTGTGTGAATGGCCAGCATCAGGTGGGGGGATGGGTGTCCACTCGGTGTTCGTCTGTGTGAACATGGAGCAGGATGGATGGGCGTGCGTGTGCGCTCCCGCGCAACACCCACCTCCACCCATCACACACCCACCTCCATCCACGGATCCCTCCGGAAAACCGGAGGAGGTCCCGTGGGTGGAGATGGGTGGAGGTAGGTGTGTGCCTGTGTAAAGGGACACTCACCCACCGCGCCAAAACACCCATCCCGCCCACCCACCTCCATCCATGTAAAAGCGGCCTATGCTTTCTAGTAGAACTGAAATGGATAGCACGTTTCCTACCCCTGGGCAATGCCTGCATTTTCAAGGAGCGTATCTGGTGCCCATCAGTACCCGAATACCAAGTCAGACACCCAATCATCTAGAAATACCAGGTATTCCAGTTATGAGTTACCCAATAGGTACTGATCAGTAAAATGGTAAATCAGTACAGGAATCGGGGCAGAATGTTGTAAAATTGGGACAAAAAGTTGAAAATCTGGAACCGGATGTCAGAAAATTGGTACCAGAAGTTGGAAAACTGGTATGAAAACGGGTAAATCAGTATATCAGGGGGACCAGTCAGGTACCGATTATTACCCAATGTTACCAGGTTAGGCCGAGTACTGCATTTTCTGGGTATTCACTCCAGTTCTACTTTCTACTCTTTGGAGAACTCCTCTATAGCACAAGAGGGAGCCAGAGTGGCCATGTACACAGCTCCCTTTTGCACGTGTGCAATGAACAAAAAACCCCTTTTGTGCACGGGCAAAAGGTCTGTGGTTCATTGCGCGTGCACATAATGGCACTGCCTAGGGGGTGGGGAACCCTTGACTTGCCACCAGCATTGAAGTGAATCCACAGAGGTGCCACACAGTAGCTTTGCAGAACCAGATCTCCTCAGGCCACTCTGTAGCCACAGAAAATCTGCATGGATAGCAATGGAAGGCTACTCTGAGCCTGAGAAGACCAAAGGAGGAAATCAAGGAAGCGTCATGTCATGGACAGTTGGGGTTGTCAGTGAGAGTTAGGGATGGGTGAACATGGCTCGGAAGTTCAGACCGAACTCGACCAGTTCGGTCGACCGAACTGAACTTCCGAACCGAACTTGATTTTCGAACCGAACCGAATTTCCGAACTCAGCTCTGTTCGCCCATCCCTAAAAGATAATATTCCATTTAGTTCAATGGGGTTTGAATTTCCGAACTTTGATCGGAAGTTCGGAGTTCGGACTGAAATCGAATAGTTCGGTCGACCGAACCGAATTTCTGAATCGAACCGAACTTCCGAACCAAACTGAATTTCCAAACTCAGTTCTGTTCGCCCATCCCTAGTGAGAGTGACTGTTATGGACCCTCGGACAGCCAGGATGGTTAGCTGGGGTGCACTGTGCCTTTGGGAATGGTGGAGTGACTGTTACGGACTCTTGGACACCCAGGGTTAGCTGGGGTGCACTGTGCCTTTGGGAATGGTGGAGTGACTGTTATGGACCCTTGGACACCCAGGGTTAGCTGGGGTGCACTAGGCCTTTGGGAATGGTGGATCTGGAATTTCTGGGAGTGGTCAGCTTTGGGGCCGAGCAACACAGGGTGCACAGATCTGAAGAGCTCAAAACTAGGGGCTTATCTCACTGTTAATCCGTGGGATAAGGGCCACGCTTGTAAGATCCCAGGAGAGACTAGGTGGCCACAGGTAGGGGGTCTCTCAGGGAGTTGACATCCCAAGCAGTGTAGATAGGTCTTGTCCTGTATGGTGAGAAAACAGTGGGAAGCTCACAAACTGAAAGCTGAGAGTCTCTGACATAAACCAGAAATGCTGGAATGCAGAAAAACAGTAAATCGGTTAGGCAGTAAATGGGTCATGCAATAAAGTGATTAATTGGTGTTTCTATTAATTGGTTATCTACTGTGGAATGCAGCTACTGATTGGTGAACAAATTAGATGGCCAGAATGTTGGTTATTAGCTGCAGTAACTGTCTATCAGCTCTAAGCTGATGTTTCCAGCAAATGCTGAAACCTTCTCTTCCCTTTCCATCTGATGCTCCTGTTTGCTGATGGTAGCAGAGGCCAGCAGCGGAGATGTGATTAAATATGATCAAGAATATTAGCTTGGCTTGTGGAAGGAAGGGAGGGTCCCTCAGGATCAATTTGGTGCTGGACCTTTTTCGCCCAGGGAGCAATAACTTGGATGCAAAGCTTGGGTTAATTTGAAACTAGGTCAATGGGATGTGAAGATAATCTACAGTAATGTGAATTCCGAGACTCTGCCAAAGTCTGACAAAGAAATGGGTCCCTTGGTTGGTTAAATTTCCTTAAAGGGGAAAATAGCAGGATGGGAGCCTGTTGTGGGATTTTTTAAAAACATAGAAGCAGCTGTTCTGGGCAGATGTCGAAAAGCAACCAGCAAGACATCCCTCTATAGGTGAACATGACTCTTTCAACTTGGTTAACGAAAGAGGAAACCACGCCAGCCATCAGCCACATTATCCTTGATTTAATAAGCAAGACCTGAGCCAAGCTTTGTAAGAAGCTCCTCCGCTCACCTCTTCTGTTGTGTCTCTTTCCGTGGTGACCCTAAAGATGTCATCGTAAGAGCTTTGTCACCCCGCAGTAGGGCTGGGTCGTGGAATTAGCGGTTCCATTTTTACAGAACATTTCCGAGGGTGGAAACAGAAGTGACAGCAGCACAGCAGCAACCCAGCCTGGGGTGCGGGCGAGAAGTCACACTACAGCTGACACGGCCCGGACCAGGTGGGGCGCGCCGAACACACATGCCCGCTGCCAGGCTGCTGGGGAGGGCGGGGAGACTCATGAAGATGCAGCTGGCTGACCCCGCTGCGAGCTGCACCTAGCACCCCACCCCTCACCAGGATAGGTGGCCATGGCAGATCCGGGAGGGGCCTCAACAGCCGTGCTAACATGCTGTGACCCACTTTGTATCGCTCTGGTGGACCTTAGCCTGGGCTGTGAACACAGATGTTTTCAGGGTCACAGCCTGGGCGAGTCACTGACATGGCGTGAGGCAGTCCCAAGCCAACGTCTAGTGACACGTGCACAAATGTGCAGGCAAGGTCCCGGTGCAAGGTGTGCATCACGTCTGTTAACACAATATCCCAACTGAAAACTCATAATCATTTAAAAATTGGCCATTCGTGCACACGTAAAATAGATGCTGGGCTGATTTACGAATGGGCAAAATGGCTTCTGCCCTTACTCAAAATGGGAGCAGCAGCAGCATCACTGCCATTTTGGATGTGGGCAGTGGCCAAAATTATTATTATTTTGTTCATTTGTTCTGATTGATTGGAATCTCGGATAGGAACAAAAAAACAACACTGCTCAGTTCCAATCAAAATTGGAATGGGGCAAAATTTCAGCGTTACCCCTTCTCCGCAGGAGTGCGGGGCGGAAATATCAAAGCAGAGTCCATCCATCAGTTGTTTATTCTTGAGACGGAGTTTTCAGAAGTGTCTCTGGATGGTGAGGTTCGACTGATTGTATTTTTCTTTCCCAATCAAATCCTGCCTCCTGCTAGAGCTCTCCAAGAGAAAAAAACCCAGCATTTGTGCTCATCAGTTTGATTTGCATAATTTCAAGCGCCATTAATAGTACATGGCATACGGGGGGAAAAATTACCAAGATTTCACTCCAACCATGAGTGAAATTGGGTTTAGGAGAAAATTAGTTGACTTAACTGGCAAACGATGAAAGCTCAAAGAGAGAATGTTTAAATAAGGGAGGAATATTTATTATTATTATTATTATTATTACTACTACTACTACTACTACTACTAATAAAAAACTTTGAAGGTGCAGACAGAATTGAGATTGGCCCTTAAGTTTGGAGATGTTAGCTCAAGCAAAAGAGAAATGGAGAGTTGGAAGGGAATGAAAGGCTTTTGTAAGCGCATCTCGAATGAGACATGGGGTGATTTCAGACGTGACGCGGTGAGATTCACCACAGTGATTCCCACCCCGGTGTCAATTGCTTTACCGCGGGCCGTGGTGAGCTGCGTGGCCCCAACAGACGTGACAGGGGCGGCACCACCTCCCGGGGCCAACCGGAGTGAACCCGGGCCGGGGGAACCCAACAGACGTGATGTGGTGGTGAGAACCGCGGTGGGAGCCCCACAAGGCACTGGGGATCCACGGATGCAACCATGGCCACCGGAGGGCAAATGAAGCCAAAGACGGGAGAGGGCCCCGCCCAGGGAAGGGAAACATGAAGGGAGGGGGTGGAGGGAGCTGCAGCGCTCACAAACAGCAGCCGCACGGAAGGCGCGCGCACTCCAAAATGAAAAGTGCGCGCACACACACAGGAAGCAGCACACCCACACAACAAAGGGGAGCCAGAGTGGGTTTGCCCGGCCGCCTTCCCAGCCCAATACACAAGACTGTGGCTGACGATTCAGATTGGGCTTTTGCGGGATCCCGGACATAGGTTTGGTATGCCCGGGAGCGCTACCGACCCACCGTTTGTACGTCTTGTTCAGGGAGGCCAGCAGCGGTAGCAAAGGAATCCGCCCCCATTCTAAAGGAATCGGAGCCAAAGTTGCCGGGGTGGGGGAGGGGGAGGCCAAGATTACTCAAAGTGCTCCGCAGCACAGCTGTGAATTGTTACCTTGTAAGGGGGGCTCCACCTGCATTTGGGAAGAAGACCCCCCAGTAGGTACTCCTCAGCGGCCTTCACTGGGCACAGCTTGAGGGAGCCGGACCTGTAAAGGGTAACCACCTGGACTCTGTCCCTCTGATCTGTCTTAGACTGGCTCAATCTCAGGTGGAGCGCCTGGTGGTCAACCCTCACATCGTCGAGGGAGAGGGCCTTGCCTGTGCCATCCCTCACCGACTCAGCTACGACCTTGCTCATGCAGAAAGCCCAGAAAAAGGCTACCTTAAATGCTGCCCAAAAAAGTGTCATCGCAAAGGAATAGAAACATACTTGCGGGAGGGAACCACAGATCCTAAGAAGAAGGGAGGGGGTAATGGGGGCCCTGCTGTCCCACTTGGAGGCACGACTACGGGACTAGCTCTCGAGCAATCTCTGGGTGAAGAAACCTCCGTCGGGAGCAGGGTGACCAGCCAGACTGCTCATGAAACTCAGGGCCGAATGTTTACTGGCAATGGTCCCTACTGCTGCACCCTTTCACCTCAGGGCCAGGGCAAATTGTAACATCTAAGCTTCAGGGATGGGGAAACCTGCCACCCAACCATGTTGGGCGTGAAATTCTGGGCCTTCCTTGAAGGCCCTGTTGTATGCTGCCTGGGTCTGCACTGCCAAGGATCCTTGTATGATGCTGAACAGCTCTAGGATCCAAGGCTCCACACCGCTGGTGGCAGGTGCTCCGGGGACAGTCTGGTTCCAGGCGTCAGAGAGCGGAAGCGCTCCATGTGGAAGCAAGAGAGGGCATCGGCTACGCTGTTACTAATACCTGGCACATGCTTAGCTACAAACAAGATGTTATGTCTCAGGCAGGCCGAAATGAATGCCCTAACAAGCTTCATGACCCAGGGGTATTTTGAAGAGAGGGAGTTAATGATGTGAACGACTGCCATGTTATTGCACCAGAAGAGGACGGAGTGGTTCCCGAATTAAGCCGACCAAAGGTGTATGGCTTGCACGATTGAAAAAACCTCCAGGAATGTAAGGTCCCAGGTGATACCTTGCTCCGTCCATTCTGGCGGCCATGGGGCATCGCACCACCTGTCTTGGAAATACACCCTGAAGCCAAAGCCTCCCACTGCATCAGAATGGACCTGCAATTCCGCCTTCAGCAGGAGCTTCTCCCACCAGAAGCTGACCCCTTTGAAACCAACGAGAAACTCTGCCCAGGCACGGAGGTCATCTTTCATCTCCTGAGTGACTCTGATTTGGTGGTAGCTTGGAGTACAGGTGGGACAGGGAAGCACGGTCAGGGGCCACACTCGGCAAGCAAAGTTAGGGCTCCCTCCTAGGTCTTGCAACTCCGTGACTGTCACCTTCACTGCAGATAGGCAGGTCGCTATCCTGGCCCGCAGTGCGGCCAACTCGTCACTTGGGAGACCAGAGACAGTCCTAATAGTGTCGCGCTCGATGCCGAGGTATGTAAGGGTGGTGATTGGCCCTTCCATTTTTTCCTGGTGCCAATGGGATCCCCAAATCATCAGCCACCTTTTGGAAGGTCTCCATCAGCCCAACACGTTTGTGCGTTCCGGCTCTGCCTATGAACTACTTGCCCGTAGTTGTCGTTACATAGGGTAACTCCCACCAGTTTATTGCACGTACCCAGTAGTACCAGTGAAATCTGTGGAACCGCACGTTGGCAAGCACTTGCCACATGGTATTGACTGTGCAGGTTGATAGTGTTTCTGTCTTGTACAGCAGAGACACGGACAGGTTCTTCTATTACTCCACTGTCTATTGACTGACTGTGGTTGATATAATCCCTGGCGGACACACTTCCTCTCTGCGGCAGGTCACAGAGCTGTCTGATGGGGCATTTGTAGAATAGCCTCTGCGCTTCTGGAAACACAGAGATAAATGTTATCTCACTTCCCTTTGGCGCCGATAACCTTCCTGTCTTTCTCCATGATAGCTCTGATTGAATCCATTTTTCACACGCCAACAGAGTTGAGTTGTTGGTGGGGTTTTTAAATTTTTATTAAAAACAAACCATGAGAATGAAAGATATAGCCAACACTTGTAATATAATCTTAGACTGTACTTCTGTAGCGATAGGATGATACTAATGCTTAGCATTTTCATCTTGGATCACAAGGACATTTGCAATCAAGGTCAACATTGTTATTCTTCTTAGGGCTTGATCCTCCTCCCACTGGGATCCTCCTTCAGCACAGGGGTGGAACTAGGTGAATAGGCCTTGGGAAGAAGCAGGACTGGCCTTAGCATTTGCAGGACCTAAGATGAGGATAGCTTAGCTCCGCCCCTTTAACATGGAGGAAGGTTTGGGCAGCAAGCGAGGCCTAAGGGTGGTTGAAAAGAACGATTCTGTTTTCATGGACATTTCCGCAAAGACAGAACAGGTCCCCATTATTTCGACTGGAATTCCAATTAGAAACCTGCTGAAATAATGAAACAAAACCGACGACAAACGTTTCCGCATGTGCAAAATGCCTGCCATTTTGTGAAAAAAAAATATTTTTAATCAAAATAAACGGCGGGAAAAGCCCAACCGAAAAAACCCTAAAATGAATGATTTTGTTTATGACCCCCCCCCCTGCCATGAAGAAGGTTTTTTTTGTAAATGAAAATAAAAATGAAAAGGAATGATGTGCCTGCTTCACACCCCTGCTATGAACCCAAAGGACCAGAGTCCGTGGCGTAGCAAGGCTATGATGATGGGGCCCTAGCTCATCTCCCAATTATGGGCCCCTAGAACAAGAAGAGGTCAGGGTGTCCCCTGGCCAGCCTCGGACTCCCCCTGCAAAGTCCCGGCTCTCAGTGAGCTCCCTGGAGTGGTGAGGACCTGGCAAGGACCTGGCAAGCAAGGAAGTTTTAAGAGTGGTCAGGGAGGGGACACAAACTCCACCCCTGCCCACTCTGAAAATGCCCTTCTCGGCAGGGCCTTTTGCAAACAGCCTGTGCACTGCTAGAAAATGTTCAGAGTGGGCAGGGGCAGCGCTGGCTTTTCTTCCTTCTCTGCCTGCGCTGAAGATTTCCTAGCATCTCTCAGGCCACTTCCAAAGCCCTAACCCCCCCCTAGGACTAGGGACCAGGCTCAGTTGAGGCCCTTGCTCCATGGTAGCTCCACCCATGACTAGGGTTCAAGGCCTATGTTCACCTTGACTCCTGGCTAGAGCTAATATGAATACTCAAAACAAAAAGAAAAAATTGGGTCTATCTGTTGAATTTCCAGTACCTGAATCTAACTAAACATTTCAGGTACTTTTTAGTACTTGGTCTTCTCTTCCATCAGGTACCCAAAATATCAAAATACTGACAAACCGGTATACTGAAATTATAGTGGTGGTGGTGGTGGCATTTTGGGTTTTCGTGTCATTTCAGGTACTCAAAAAACTGGTAACTGAAATTTTGGTTTTTTTGTGTACTCAAACGGCATCTGGGTACCGATTCAGACACCCAAAAATACGAGCCTTGCCTGTGGGTACCAAATCAGGCACCCGTTTCAGCTCTCGTCTTGATCCATTCCTTCCTGATTCTGACCCTCTCCTGTCTCTGTAGCTGTTATGTTCTTACGACACTCGAGATTGGGCCTCCGAGCCCTCCTTGTTGCTTCATTTTATTTTATTTTATGGTGGTTGAAAGACGAGACTCTTTTCATGCCATCTCCACAACTAGCCACTTAGCGTAAAATTGCCCATAAAAAGAGAACTTAAATTACAAGTGATAAAACTACAGCCGGCTCTCTCTGCAGCTGACCCTTCCCGTTCTAACACAGTGCCCGGGCTTGTATGCTTTGTGACAAGAGCAATGAAGCAGCTGCAGGCACTTATCTCTGGCGAAGGCACCTTAAATTGAAAATCCTTGTTTTCACTGCCTTTTGGAGTGGAGTGTGGGCCTTCGTTAACTCATTCTAAGTGTTGCTCAGCATCAACAGAGCCGGCGCCTTGAGAATATCACTTAACCAGCTAGCCTTGGTAATTTGAGTTAAGTGAGCCCTGCCCATGGGTGCGGGGGAAAGGGGCCTTCCTTCTTCTCTGTAGAAGAGAACAGTAACAATCACTGCACACATTGGAATATCAGCAGTACAAGCTTGAGGGCTCAGCAGCACTGACATTCTGACCCCAGAGTCCCACAGCTGACACTGGAGATTCTGCAAGGGAGACCATCATGTTGCACCATGAATACGTCTGGCCACTTGGGGAAATGATGGGTGATTTCAGACGAGACTGGGCGGCATTCGCCCCGTCCCGGAATCACCCTTCTGATTCCCCGCCGGAATCAGCCCGTCACGTCCAACAGACGTGTCGGCTGATCCCGGTGGGGAATCGGGGAGGGGGCGCAGGTGCACGGTGCAACGTGCGGCCGCACGGCCCCACTCCCCCACGCTCCCCCGCCGCCTGCCCTCTAGGGAGACGGG
>QEPC01011341.1:7470793-7504388 GCA_003113815.1 Sphenodon punctatus | reverse complement strand
AGCCTACCTGGCTATTTCTAGAGATCCTGCCTACTGGATCAGTACAGATAATTCAGAGCTTTGGTACAATAGTTACATGCATTTTCAAATATGGTCATTGGTTCCAGTATATTAATTCTCATAGTATATTACATACAATTAAATCGCAACAAGAAGCCCTCTCAGATTCAATCAGTGCTTAGTAGAGATTAACCTAATAAGGAAAAAAAATATCCATAGCTAATATCCTCCATTCCAGATAGCTTGGTAGGGCTGAAATAAATTTTTGTCTGGTTCTGATTCTGTCAGAACTGGCCATTTCGTTCGGCCCAGTCAGAATTTGGACCAACAACAGTTCAGTTCAATCAGAACTTAGACCACACAGCAGTTTAATCCAAGTTCCAGTTGAACCAAACAAAACTTGGACCACACAGCAGTTAAATCAAAGTTCCAATTGAAACAAACAAAACTTGGACCAAACAACAGTTCAGTTAAAGTTCCAATTGAACCAAACAAAACTTGAAGCAAACAACAGTTCGGTCCAGTCAGAACGTAGACCAAACAACAGTTCGGTCCAGTAAGAACGTAGACCAAACAACAGTTCGGTCCAGTCAGAACGTAGACCAAACAACAGTTCAGTCCAAGTTCCGATCGGACCAAATGGAAAAGCAAAAAAAAATAGCATATGGTGATGGCCACCATGCTCTTGTTGTATGGTGGTGGCCATTTTGCACGTGTGAAGTACCATCGCCGCCATTTTGTGTATGCGCAGAAGCGTGGGAGCTATTTTGCACGTGTGCAAAATGGTCTGGTTGGAATTCTGACTGAAATGTTATTTTGGCCGGAATTCCAACCGGAATTTGAATAAGTCATTCTAAGTTCACAGAAAGTCCACGAAATTGGAACGGATTATTTGAACCAGACCTATAGCTCCTTGGTTATTTAGTAACAAACTGATTACCATGCCCAGGCATGAAAAAGACATATTGGCGCTAAGTCCTGACACAAATAAAACTCTAGTGAGGGAATTTTTTTCTGAGCTCGATTTATGGAGGTCGGGGCGTTGGGCAATCTTGAGGCTGGGGAGAGATGCCTGTGAGGGCCCCTTGCAGATTTGCAGAGACGGAGAAGACCCTAAGGGCAAAGAAGGCAGAAATAAAAATCCCCTCACGCAATACTAAGTCCACACCATTAAAAAGATGCTGGAGTTATTGTGTTGCACGTGGCCTAGAGCTGATTTCCCAAGTGTTTGGAATGGGAGATCTGATGTTTCCATCTGACCTTCACCTTGAGAACGTGCCCCAAGGAAACTCCTGCTTAATGGGGCCTATTACTTTAATTAGCTTTAATACTTTACTGTCCCACTCCCACTGTTTTCCTTAATTATGTTCTCAATCCGCCCCAGCAGTTCTCATTCCCCTGCGGTGTTGGGAAGTGAAGGACTTTTCTCTAACTCAGAGACATTTCAGCATGGGGAGTTATCCCACCAGAGGCTGAGCTAACCAATCATTCCTCATGCGGCAGCTGGGGATTTACCGCTAGAAAGGAAAACAGGAGAGAAAGAGGTTGGAAAGAGGCCAATATATTATTTATTTATTATTTTAATTTATTTTATTTATTTCTTCCATTTCTACCTCACCCCTCTTGTGAAGCGACTTACAACACATAAATATAAATAACAATAAAACTATACTAAAACTCCAACTTGCGCATAAAAATGTCCTCCCCCACAACCCATCTAACCACTCCACCCCTCCCTTGCCAAACGCCTGGCAAAAGAGCCAGGCAAACCTCCACCGGGAGGGAATTCTAGAGCGACGGTGCGGCCGCCAAGAACACCCTCCTGTCCGTCCGAACTCGTCAATAACGTGGGACTTCCAGGAGGGTGTCCCCGGAAGAGCGCAGGGTGCCAGGCAATCGCTCAGATAGGCAGGCCCACGCTTTTACCGATTATTCGGGTAAGAGTGATACCAGACTTAAATAACCAATTTTATTTACCGATTTTAGGGTTGTTTAAAAAAAAACATTCTGATTTCACAGGCACCAGAATGGATGTTGGTATTACAAACAGAGTAAAGATCTGATTGGAATACCAATTAGTGCGTGCACAGAATGACTAACGACCAGTTTGCACATCTACAGAACCTTGAACAACGTTTTGATTGGAATACTGATTGGAATATTGATTGGTCCGAATTCTGATCAGACCGGTTGAACCACTTGGTCTGCTGGAATCAGAACAGGGCAGAAATTATATTTCACCCATAACTGATTTGCCTGTAAAGAGGCCAATTGGTCAGTTGAGCTCTCTTATATTGAAGAGTAGTGAGAGATGCCAACTTATCACCACAGAAAATATCAGTCGAGCTGGGAAGTGCTTAAAACTCTAAATGCTGAGTTCTGTAAGGATCCCAGCCATTTACACTGTAAGTTTATGGTTAATATCTGCTATTACTGATAGTTTGGCAGTTATCCAGCCGTTAACAGATTACTGTAACAGCTGGGGATGGTAATTTTGGCTTCGGATAAAACCGAAAGTACCCGAAAATGGCTGTTTCGGATTCATCCAAATTTTTGGTTCTTTTTTGGTTTCGGTACTATCGGATCTTTTGCATTGATTTTTGTACCGGATTTTTAACATTGCGGTTTGTCCCCCATTGAAAAAACACAATGTTAAAAATCCGGTACAAAAATCAATGCAAAAGATCCGATACTACCGAAACCGAAAAAGAACCGAAATTCATGAGAACCGAAACTGAAATTGACCGAAACCGAAATTTTGCCCAGAGTCCCATCCCTAGTAACAGCTAATGGACAAACTGAAAAACCAAATAATACGGCAATGGTTAACTGGTTTACTTCATTATCATTACCATTTTACCTTTACTAGTGTGAAACTAAATCTGTAGGGAGAGTGGAAGTAAACAAGAAGGGAGTTATGGAGAATATGGTAAACGGCAATACAGTATATGGTGTACTGACGTATCTTGGTAAAACAGTTAACCAGTTAATCCATTGAACGCTAAACGGACAACCTGCCTTTGCCAGAATGGATCAGATACCATGGATCCAGCTGATTAACGGATAGTGTTCAATAACCAGTTCAGCACCACGCCTGGCTTTGACAGCAGCGCCCTGGTTGGCACACAGCTATGGCGACGCCGTGCCAAACCAAAGTTCTGAAAAAAAAAGTTGGGATGGTGGGATTTTAATGTTTCAGTTAAAAAAGAGAACACTCACCAAACCTACTTCAGTTGCAGCCCACCCACAACACTGCAGATAAGATTAACAAAGAGAAAAAGTTTAAAATTAGTCTGAATTATTCTGTTACTATGGAAAAACAACAGTGGGATGCAGGATGCCAAATTTCTCAAAGTGCTAATTTATAGAATTAATTTCAATCCAAACCAACGAGCAATTGTGCTTGTCACTTCTCTGACAATCTGTTCCGTCATTAAAGAATTTGTGCTGTGATTTTGGAGAGGACGGACCGCATTCTTGGAGTCGAAGTGGAGAACGCTGTGCATCCTCAAAAGAATCTTGCAAGATTGCTTGCAACCCCAGTGAGATCTCTCAGGATCTTGCTAGGGTTTTCAAGAATCTTGAGAGATTCTGGAAAATCCCCCAAAATGCTCTGTACGTGCGCAAATGGCCACCACAGCCATTCCGCGCATGCGCGGCCCCCTGGTGGCCATTTTGCACATGCGTAGAACGTTCTGGAGGCTGGTATTTTTCGGTGCTTGAGAATCTCGTGAGAATGGTGGTGAGAACGCTGATTCTTGTGAGATTCTCGTTCCTGAAAAGAAGAAATGTGAGGAAAGAAATCAATAAACTTGGGTTTAACTAGATGCCTGTGAGCTAGGCTTCCATTGGGAAGAGGAAAAGCAGAGGCATTTGGTGCATTTGTAAGAGCCAAACCAAGGCTTAATTTGGGGGAAAGGTGGGGGGCTTGCTAAGGCTTATCCCCAGCAATTAAATTCAGGGGTGTGTTTTGTGTGAGGGCAAAGCCTGGGAAAGGTCCCCAATAGAAGAACACACCCCAAAACATGAGAGACCAGGAAAAGGATGATATTGGCTGTTTCAGGGTTGGAAAACAAAAGCCAACCCCCCTCCCCCACGATGCTTGATTTGACTTTCATTAATGATTAGGGATGGGCGAACGCAGTTCAGAAGTTCGGAAATTTGGCCAAACTCAATCTGTTTGGTCGACCGAAATGAATTTCCGAACTCAAATTTCAAACCGAACCGAATTTCTGAACTCCGTTCTGTTCGCCCATCCCTAGTGGCAACAAACACACAAAAAAACCTGGTTTTGAATGGCCGAACTTGGTTCGGAATTTGACCCAACTCGGTCTGTTCGGTCGACCGAACCAAACTCGAATTTTAAACCGAACCGAACTGAATTTCCGAACTCAAATTTTAAACTGAACCGAACCGAATTTACGAACTCCGTTCTGTTTGCCCATCCCTATTAATGGTGTTCATGCTCTGCCTCCTGCGCTGGTCATCATTAGGGGTGTTCAGAAGACATCCCTACCATTTTCATTTTCGTCTTAAAAAACCCTTCATTTTCAGGCTTGGGGTTCATAAACAACCCTACCATTTTTGTTTTTGTTTTCTCTTTCTAATTAAAAAATCATTTTTTAAAACACTGTGCATGCGCGAAATGACTGCCGGGCTGTTCTGCGCATCCCTTTTCCAGAATGGTCCAGCGACTATTTTGCGTATGCGTGGTGATTTTTTTTTTTTTTTTTTAAGAATTTNTTTTGCGTATGCGTGGTGATTTTTTTTTTTTTTTTTTAAAGAATTTATTTTTAATTTCATTTTTAAAGGAAAAAAATCCAACCAAACCCACAGCACGTGCGCGATGGCTGTTGGGGGCTGTTCTGCGCATGCACACCCCTTTTAGAAAATGGAGCCAACGCTGCTGCTGCCGCCACCGTTTTGGAAAAGGCAGCTATTTTGCGTCTGCACAGGTTTTAAAAATTAGTTTATTCTTTATTTTTTGGTTTTAGACAAAAATGGATAAAAGCAAACGGTAATTGTTTGCATATTCATCTGTGTTTGTAACAGTCGTTACAAACGCAAAGGGGGCTCCATTTGTTTTTGTAACGGATAGAAAACGTGACGGATGCACAGCCCTAGTCGTCATATGGATTAAATGGCAAGGACTCCTGTTTCATGCTCAGCTGTAGGGACACAGAGGGGTCCAGTGGCTGGGTTAGTAGCTGGAGGCTAGGATTCAGTTACCTGCTCTAAGAAGCTCTGTGGCAGAGAGAATGGCTTCCTGTTTAGGGGCTTGGTTTCTGATCTGGGTCAACTGTTTTAAAAAAAAATTCCCTTCAAATTAAGCACTGATGGAAATGCGTTGGGTTTTTTTACCCTTTCTTTTCTGTAGCTCACACTCCCGACAACTGTTTCATGGGCTTTGTGTCTGAGGAGCTCAATCAGACGGAGAAGCAGTTCATCAAGGCCAACAAAGCGAACAACATGGCGGTGGTTTATGGGAAGGAAGCCAGCATTTGGAAGGTGGGCTCCTACAACAATGTGACTGTTCCATAGTTTAAAAAAATTAATAGAATGGGACCATTTCCGAGGGCACACAGGGCCGTTAGAACGCCCAGCTCCCTCCGGATGTCCAAGGATTTGTGGTTTTGATGATTAATAAGATTGGATTCATTTCTAGAGGTTAGGTCTGTAAATGGCTATGTTGTTTTTTTTTTCTATCGGAATTCTGATCGGAAACTGTTCTGATTGGAATCCCAATCGGGGTGGTGGTGGTGGTGGGGGAACACAACCCATTTGCGCATGCACAATCAGCCCATTGCACATGCTCAAATGTTTATTTTTAATTATTATTTTATCCATTCTGATCAGAACTGGATGGAATTTTGTCTGTTCTGAGTTTCAGTCAGAACGGCCGAAACATCTGATTCCTATTGGAAATCGGAACGGGAGAAAAGTTTGATTCACCTCTAAATTGTCTCTTAGTCGATTTGGTCAGGGTACGACCTGCAAAATGGGACTAATAATGACCTACCCTACAGGGTTGTTGTGAGGGTGAACTTAGATAATTATTGTAAAGCACTTTGACACTGACAGGGCAATCGTCCATCATTCAAGTTAATGGGATTTTTGCTATTGGTTTTAATGGTGGAGGACTCTGCTCTGAAAATGTTCTATAAATTATAAAAAGGGAACAGTAATTTTTACAGTTGTTGAGGTTGACAGAAGCCTGCAGTAGCTGTGCTGATGCTTTGAAGTATTAGCTTCAATCATTAATGAACCTGAGCTAATTTCCACCCTTCCTTGTCTTTTTTTGTATTTTATTTTTTTACCTCAATGCGCTATGGTGGGATGTTCCAGTTGCAGGTACAGTACACGGCAAACCTTTTCATCCTTTTGTTAAAAAGTGTCTGTTTCACAATAGGTATAAATTACAGCTGAAACGAGTACTGCAAAAAAGGTCCTTCCCGATAAATTTCTGGTACCCGAATTGACCTTACAACATTAGGTACCAATCAATAGCCTATTGCGACCCGATTTGGGTAGCTGGTGTCCTGGAATGTTGACTTCTGGTAGCGATTTTTCAAATCCCTTATCAATTTATCAACATCTGACACCTATATATTAATTTTCCATCCTGGAAATTCAACATTCGGTCCCGGAAAATCAGCTTCTGGTCCTAGTCTTTTAAAAAAATAATAATTACATCCTGGTTTTCAGTTTTCCGACCCAATATACGGATTCGTAATTGCAAAATTGAAATATCAGTACCGGAAGTTACTGATTTTTTCAGGTTTCCAGGAACCCAATCGGTACCCACGTAACCTGTAGAGTATCTAATGCACTATCTGAAAATGCAGGTATTAAATTAAGTACCCGTTTCAGCTCTGCTAGAAATACATTTGAGCAGGTGAGTTGTTGCTTACAATTGTTCTCTCACTAGCACTACATCTCAGGGTAGCCTGAAAAGGTGGGTCGCCCATTTTACAGATGGAAAAACTGAGACACAAGGAAGGAAACGGACTTGCCCACTGTCACACAGCCAACTACTGGCTGTAATAGAATCCTGGTTATAGAAAGGAAGGCTACTATTATTCGCCTTGAAGGGGATTGAAGATAGAAGATATGCAGATATGCAGGCTGATATTCATATCTGTGCACACAGCCTGAAGATATGCAGGCTGTGTGCTGTCTTTATTCAACCCTTATTCACATAAGAATCAGACACCTCTGGGAAGTAGGGAATAACCATTATCTCAATGAACAAGGGAGAATGGAGACACATGAAGACTCTTGATATGTCCAAGGTAGAGCTGAAGTGTGTACCCACAAAAACAAGTATACCTGTTGAATTTACAGTACCCAAATCAACTTTTGGGTACAAATTGTTACCTGATTTCAACTTAATTTGGGTACCCAGTGTCCCGTAATGTCCTGAAATCTTGACTTCCAGTCCTAATTTCTTGACTTCCAGTCCTCGTTTTTTGTTTTGTTTTGTTTTCTGTTCAATTTACTGATTGGCAACTGGAAAATTGAAAATTTAGTACTGGAAATTATCTTTTTGGATTATCTAGGTACCCAATCAGTGATAGGGCAGCCCATCAAATACCTGACACGGTCCTCGAAAATGTGGGCATTACCCGCGGGAACGAAATTAGGTCCCTGTTTCAGTTCTAGTCCAGGGTTACGTGGGGAGTCCTTGGCAGAGCATGGAATTAAACCTGGGTCTCCTGAATCCCAACCTACACTCAGTAATGTTGGTACACGCAGGAGCCATGCACACTAGGGATGGGCGAACAGAACCGAGTTCGGAAATTCGGTTTGGTTCGGTTCAGTTCGGAAATTCGGTTCGGAAGTTCGGTTCAGTCGACCGAACTATTCGAGTTCGGTCCGAACTTCCGAACAAAGTTCGGAAATTCAAACCCCATCGAACTAAATGGAATTATATGGAATATTATCTTTTAGGGATGGGCGAACAGAACCTAGTTCAGAGGTTTGGTTCGGTTCAGTTCGGAAATTCGGTTCGGAAGTTCGGTTCAGTCGACCGAACTATTCGAGTTCGGTCCGAACTTCCGAACAAAGTTCGGAAATTCAAACCCCATCGAACTAAATGGAATCATGCACACTAGGGATGGGCGAACAGAACCGAGTTCGGAAATTCGGTTTGGTTCGAAAATCGAGTTCGATTCAGAAGTTCGGTCCGGTCAACTGAACTGGTTGAGTTCGGTCCGAACTTCCGAACCGCGTTCGCCCATCCCTAACGCGCACCCTGGTCCTCCTAGGAACGGAGGACGCATTAGGGGGATGCATACAGGTGGGAAGAGGCCTCCTGGCTACCCCCTCCCAGAAAAAGCCAATTGGAGAAAGAAATCCCCAGCTCAGGTGAGCAGCGTGCCAGCCAGGGAGGAGCAGGGAGCAGTAACCAGGATGGGAGGAGCAGCGCTCTGGTGGTGAGATGAGTCAGCCTGGGGAGCCTGGAACACCCCAGCAATACCTGCATTTTCAGGCACTGGGTACCTGATGTGGGGGCCATTGGGTGCCCTCTCAGGGTGCCCCAGAATACGGGCATTGCCTACGGGTAGCAAACAGGTTATCTGCGGTAGCTCTACCTTCCGGTGGAGATTTATCATAGCTGATGCCTCCTCTCCGTTCCCCTCCCCTAGCATGTGCCCCTGCACCTTCTCAACTTTGCGAAAGTCTCCCTGTCTCTCTCTAGGATCCCCTTGCCCTTGTTGTTCCTACACTGCAAGCCCTTCAGGGCAGGAACCTGTCTCTCATTATTCATGAATGATTGTTTGGTGCCAGGTATGTTGCTGGTATAATAATAATAATAATAATAAATTTTGTGCCATCAAGGAGGGTGGACATTTTCCTTTCCCAAAGCTCATAAAGACTAGAGAGAGAGAGAGAGAGGTGCCTGCATTGCAAAACATAGTTCTGATTACAGCTAAATTGAAAAGGAAAGCGGCTCATCTTTTGCTCTGCCTCTGTTAGTAGGGGAGATAACCTCGGTGAAATCTACGCTACGTGGTGTGCATTGATCTGCAGGGCTATTAGTCTGACGGACCAATAATGAAGTCCTTTAATGGCCACATGCTGTTCGGAAGGGGGAATATCAAAAGAGCTTGGGGTTAATCATCCTCACTCCCCAAAGAAAAAGGGACGGAGGTGGATCGCTCTCTTTTTTTCTTCTTCTTGGCTGTGAACAGATGCAAATAGGGAGCCGAAAATCATCTCGCCACAGGGCTGGCACACTCGCTGGACTGGGAGAACATCTTGTTGAGGGAATAAGGAAACAACCTCCTGGGGGTGGTACCGAGAGGCCTTTCTGACTCTCAAGCTTCGGAGGGCACTGGAGATCCCCATTACCTTGAGTGAGAGCCGAAATGTGTCGCGTATTTGCTACCGGTGGGCAACACTCGTATTTCCAAGCAGTCTATTGGGTACCTGGCCAGTACCCAACCACCAAATCAGGCACTTAATTACACCCAAATACCAGGTAGTACCATTACCAAGTGACTCATTTATCATTTTGATTGGTAATGGTAAATTACAGGAATAATGGTGGAAAGTCAGAAAGTCGTTACTGGAAGTCGGAAAATCAGGACAAAAAATGGGCAGTTGGTAACGCCGGCAGGCTCAGGCTGCCAGGATTAGCAGCCAATGGGGGCAATCCTCAGGCCCATGTAAGCCACCCACAGGCATAGTGCCTGGCCAGAAGGTGGGCGTTCAGGCGCGCATAGGTGCCGTGCACGCAGCAATCGGTGTGGGGCACAGGCGTGACCTGGGCCAATGTGACCTCCCAAGCCCACACACCCTTCAGCCTGGGGGTTGGAGAAGACAACGATCCTCCTCCATCCCCTGGGCCGTGGGGTGTGCAGATTCGGGGGGTTGCATTGGTCCGGGTCGTGCCTTTGTCGCGTGCGGCACCTGCGGTGCACGTGCACGCCTGAGCGTGGGCATTCTGGCCGTGCTCCTCATGTAGGCGCAGTGTACGCGGGCCCGAGGATTGCAACCAATGTTCTTAGATCGGGTTGAGTACCGCAGTTTCAATGGTTATACCTGTTTTTGCAGATACTTGTTTCAGCTTTACCTTGGGTTCCTCATGGAATCTTTGGTGATGACCGCAGATGCTTGGGTACCTTCCCTGAGATTTTTGCAACTTGCAGACCTGATGCTTCCTTGGACAAGGTCATCAGCTTTTTACGGTCTCAGCAGCTTCACCTGAACATTGTCAAGCCATTAGAATAGGAGAGGACAGAGCAGCTAAAGAGTGATCTGGTGGCCACCCAGAAGGAAGACTACCTATTTTGTAGATCGTGCATACAGTTGCTGCATGGGGTCAGAACAGATGTAAATAACCTGGGAAGGAATTGGGGTGGCTGCCGTTCCTTTAGCAGAGCTCTGGTTAGGAGGAAATTCGAGGCTAGCAAACTCACTTCAAGACCGTGCATTCGTCTGCGGCGTGGTGGCAGGGCTATGAAGAATCCAGGCCTTCAGAAGAGACTGACTTGCCATCAGCACTTAGAACGGCTCTGCCTCAGGGATCTTGGTGTAGATTTATTGGCCCCAAATCTCTTGAATGTAGAGCTAATTTAAAGCATGTGTGTGTGTGGTCCTTTTAAAACGAGATGCACCCATGCATGTCCACACATTTCCACTGCGTGGGTGTGTCTTGTTTGTACAGCGGCAGAGAGTGGGTGTGCATGTGCCCTCGTGCATAACCCACATCCCTACCCACCTCCACCCGTCGCCCCTGCATGGAGCAACCAGTGAAAACGCCACTTGCTCCATATGGGGGTATGTGCAACGATGTGGGGGGGGGATGGGTGTGTGTCCGTGTGCACCCACCTCTCCACACTGCCCCCGCGGTGGCACGCCCATGGACTGCCCCGTCAGTCGTGGCCTGTTAAAAAGGGCCTATGGTTCAATCTGAATGTATATCCTCTGCATGATTGCATATGCTTGTGGCTGTGTGCCTGGCTATTGTATGTGTGTATATGTCCATCTGGGCCGTACCAGACATGTATGTGTGCATGTCGAGTTCTGTGTGCATGCATCTATGTGTGTGTGTCTGTGTTTGCGCACATCGGGTTGTGTGTGTGTGTGGTGTTTACAGTTGTGCACATCTGGCTGTGCATGTGTGGGAGGGACGGGTGTTTTTCAATTGTGCACATCTGGGTATGTGTGTTGGTGTGGGTGTTTTTCAGTTGTGCACATCTGACTGTATGTTGGGGGGGTGTTTTCAATTGTGCACATCTGAATGTGTGTATTTGTATGTGTCTGTGTCTGTATTTGAAATTGCACACATTGGGTTGTGTGTGTGTTTATGTCTGTGTTTTCAATTGTGCATATCTGGCTGTGCGGACATGTGTATACAGGCCTGACATTGTCACACACAAAAGATTTTGTAGACTCTCCCCACCCCTGCAATGCAAACATCTGTCATTTCTGTAAAACGCCCCCCATCCCCAGTGCAAATGTTACCTTTAAAAATTTTTTTAAAAATCCTTCCAACACCCAGTCCAAACACAACTAAGCATCAGCTTTGCAGTCTCCTTAACACTCTGTGTTCCAAGCTCCAGTCTATGTAAAAGGGTCAGAGAAAGCATGTTGAAGGTGTCCGCTTGTTGCGTTGTGGAATTTCCTTCCCTGGAGGTTTTCTAGAAAAGACCGGACAGTCCTCTGTCAGGGATGCATTAGGTAGAGCGCATCCAGCCTCAGGTCTGGGAATTGGACTAGATGACCCAGGAGGCTCCTTCAAACTTTTCTTTTTCTTCATCTTTTTATTTTTTTTTAATTTTTTTTTTTTTTCCTTCCAGGGCAAAGAGAAGTTCCTGGCCATCCTCAACAAGTACATGGAGATCCACGGCACTGTTTACTATGAAACCCAACGTCCGCCTGAGGTCCCAGCTTTCGTTAAGAACCACGGGCTTCTGCCACAGCACGACTTCCAGCAGCTGCTGAGAAAAGCCAAGGTATCAATGACTGTTCCCGAATTGACAAGAATTCGTGTCTTTTGGGGCAGCTTGCCAAATGTCTGTGCTATTTTTCATATTTGGGATTCTTCTCACCCATTCGCCGTTTCTGGTACTTTCTCGGCACTTTTCTGGCACTATTATGACAATTTTGTTATTTTCGGCACTTCCATGTTGACAAAAATGCCAAGTGTAAACCCCCAAAATGGGTAAGCATTCCCCTAATCATTGGGAAGGAGACTGTTTTTGACTAGAACAATATTCTCCACAAACATTCAGTTCAGCTATAATACCAAACATGGGAATTTTTGACAAAGTCAGGAATGATCTCCTGCAGGGATAATTCCTTAGGATAAGAAGGAACATCTTATTTTGTTAGAATAAGAAAGAACATTTTTTAGTTGAAGTTCTCTTAGCTAGACCTGCCTTAGAATTATGAAGCTATGAGCACACCACATCAAAAGCACTAATTACTCAGGAGTTCAGCCAAGCATATAATTGCAACAAAGAATTTATTAGATGTTGTTGTCCTGTTTGCTGTGCATGTGCAGGCTGCAGAACTCTCAGCTGTATGTGTTATCCACGATGACTCGCTAATCTCTCCCAGCCAATGATTCTTGGTCTGCAGACAGGGAAGTTACTTCAGTTCCAATGTTGAGGAGAACAAGGTTCTGCCCCCCAAAGCCCCACTGTCAAAATCTGTGTCTTTCCTTAAGCTCTCCTCATAGATACACAACACTCTTCCCCCATCTATGGCTGAAATGAGTACCTGAAAAAATCGGCATATCCATTGGAACCGACCCAGTAACATTGGGTACTAATTGGTACCCAATGGGCTACCTGAGTTACCAATTTAACCATTTTTTGTCATGAATTTTCAACTTCTGGTACAATTTGTACTACTTCCCATCCCAATTTTTTTTCTGAGTCTGGTACTGATTTACCATTTATCAGTGAAACAGTATCTTGATAATGATAACACTTGGTGTTTGGGGTAATCCGACGCTCAGCTTGGTACTCGTGTACTGATAGACTACTCAGAAATGCCTGTCTTACCTGCATGTAGCAAATGCGCTCACTGATTCAGCTCTGCTCCCATCACAAGACTTTGGGGCCAATCCCATGCCCTGTGGATCACGCGCACAACTTGCAAACATGTCTGTTGGGAATGTACTGTGCCTCGTGGAATCCCGTTGGGATCTGCGCGGAATCCACGCAGAGGGGTTTGGGATTGTGGCCAATCCATAGCCCATAATAATACTATTGGTTAGTGCTGAGATGAGTGCCTGCAAAAATTAGGGAGCTGCAATTTGTTTTCATTTTTATGGTTACTAAAATGAATGAAGCCTCATTTGTTTTAGTAATGAATGTTCCAAAACCAGATGAGTAAGCAAACAATTGTCATTTGCTTTTATTCATTTTTGTTTTAAAAATAAAAACAACAGAACAAAACAAAAACCTGTGCACTTGCAAAATGGCAATTCAAAATATGGAAGAAAAGAAAAGAAAACAAACGGCTTTTCTATACCCCCTCCCAAACAAAAACAAAAATTAAAAGAACTGGTGTGCCTTCTGAGCGTACCTAGCAAAACTGGGTATACACATAGACTCCTCAGTACCCTCCTTGAAGCAAATATTTCAGGTAATTTTCAGTATCTGGACCGGTTTTGTAGGGATGGGCGAACAGAAGTGAGTTCGGAAATTCGGTTTGGTTAGGAAATCGAGTTTGGTTCGGTCGACCGAACTATTCGAGTTCGGTCCGAACTTCTGAACAGAGTTCGGAAATTCAAACCCCATTGAACTAAATGGAATATTATCTTATAGGGATGGGCGAACAGAACCGAGTTCAGAAATTCGGTTCAGTTCAGTTCAGTTCGGTTCAAAAATCGAGTTCGGTTCGGAAGTTCAGTTCGGTCGACTGAACTGGTCGATTTTGGTCCGAACTTCCGAACCGTGTTCGCCCATCCCTATGGTTTTGATCCAGGTACCCAAAATACCAACAACTGATATACCAAAATAATGACAACCGGTATACCAGATTTTGTCCTGATTTTGCCATGGAGTTTGGGGATTTTTCAGATATTATTTTGGTTTTCCAGTATTTTTGGATACCCAATAAAACAGTAACCAACATTTTTGGGTTTTCAAGTACTCAAACAGTATTCAGGAACCAATTCAGGTAACCAAAACAGTACTTGAAAATGCATGTATTACCTGCAGGCACCAAATCAGACAACTGTTTCATCTCTACTTGTTGGTCTGTCCCATATCAAAATTACAAATCAGTGTTACGGGTTCTTTTCTTGTTGTGTGAGCGAAGTAAACATTTTTTTAAAAAAAGAATAAAACTTGAAAAACACAGTCACGTACAGCTAAAACAGCCCCTCATATACCGGGTAAAACAGGGTGGCCTAATCCCAGTATGATCATCAGGTTCTCTTCCCCACGTACTCTCTTGTTCACAGTGAGAAGTCTCAAACAACATTTGGTCCATCAATCAGGTTCTTACATGCATGGTGAAACTCCTGCCTGAGCTCCCAGCCTCTAGTTTGGCTGTTCCGCCAAGCTTCCCTGTGCCATTGAGGGCTAAAGAGATGCTTTAGATAGCTCCAGATTAAGTTTCAGGGGATCATGAGACTGGAAAGGGCAAAGGGTTCTTACCTCAAGCTCACCATGTTTGCGGCTTCACTTTCTGCAGGTCTTCATTGGATTTGGGTTCCCGTATGAAGGTCCCGCCCCCTTGGAAGCCATCGCCAATGGGTGCATTTTCCTGCAGTCTCGTTTCAACCCGCCCCACAGCTCCCTCAATCACGAGTTCTTCAGAGGGAAGCCAACATCAAGAGAGGCAAGTTTGTATGGAGTGCTACGAGGCTGTGTCATGAGAATGGAAGGATCCTAGCTGCATTGCCTGGGTCTGAATTTGGATGCTTCTAAGGTTTTTCCTTGGTAACATTGACCTATAAATCTAGGGTCTCAGACTGGAGGTAGAGCTGAAAGTTGTACCCAAGAACCAGGTGCACTCACCAAAATTGCAGTACCCAATCCATCTCAGACAGATTGTACACAAAACGATGCCTGTTTGGGTGCTGGAGTTACTATTGCCATGTCACTGTTTTCCTATATTTGTATTGTTTTACCAAGGTGTCGATGTACAATTTCCCCATCCATTTCTACTCACTGTCCCATAATCCCTCTTGTTGTGTGTGGGCATGAGAAGGAAAATTACAAGCATGGAATTCAGAAAGATGCTGAAATGATAACGTGGTAACGGGTTGGTGAAACAGAAAGTCGGTTATGCGGTAATGGTAACAGCCAATATTTTGGGTAGTTCATTATGCATCTTGGAATGCAGATACCAAGCTCTTCATCCTATTGAGCATGTAGGAGTCGTTCTAATTAAATTTTCCAAGTGGCCATGGAAAGTAAAAGGTTCCCCACCGCTTGATTAACTGTTGGGACTTTATTTTCCCTTTCCTTGTAGGGGGGGATCACATCCCAGCCTAAACAGACCAATGAGGAAAACCTAAACCACTTCTGATTTGCCAACCTGTGTTTACACCATAAAAAGACTCAAACCAGAACCATTTATCTGGCCTTCCCTCAGTTGCAGGGGGTGGGGGAGGCAAAAGGTGAGAAGAAGGTTTTGCTCTTCTAAAATGGGACTTCAACTCAAGTCATTTCCTACTTTGGTTTCCCCAAAATGCCAATTGGGCTTGGGCAGAAACTCTGTCCTGAGCTTGCCCTTTGCTATAAATTCAGATGACAGTGGGAGCTCTTTAAAAGTTAAAGGGTTGAGTAAATGGAACCTTGTATTATTAATGAAGCAGATAATGCAGTGGAAATTCTGACCTCCCCGTTAGGAAAGGTCCCTCCACTCAGTTCAAGCTTTTGTTCTAGCTTGAAGTGAAGGGAGTTAGTATAATAACAACGTGAGTTAGAATTGCCCCCAAAAGGGACACCTTTCCTCTCCTTCCTCTCATCCTGCTGACTGTCTTGCTGTTTTCCCTTGCTCTGGCTGTCAACATGGCTTTAGAATTGGAATGAGTACCTACAAAAATGGGTATATTCATTGAATTTCCAGTACCCAAACAAACCACATATTTCAGGTTCCTTTTGGTACCCGAACCGTTTTTTGATCAGGCACCTGGAATACCAAAATACCGACAATTGGTACACCAAAATACCAGTTTGTGTCCCGATTTTGTCATGATTGCATCCTGGATTTCAGGAATTTGGGGGTATTTTTGGTTTGGGGTAATTTCAGTATTTTGCTTTGCCAGTTGTCGGTATTTCAGTATCTTGGGTAGCTGAACAGGATTTGGGTACCAAAACTCAATCCGAAAATGTGGGTATTACTAGTGGGTATGAAATTGGGGACCTGTTTCATCTCTAACTGGTTTACATCTTTCTCTGGGTAACTGGGTACTTTCCCTTATATGACAGCAAACCTGTTTCTCTTCGTCATGGTGCAGCAACGGTACCACAGCAACCCCAGCCACTTCAGCAAGATGCAGACAGCAGAGGCGGTTGTAATGAGCTTCTCTACAATGAATTGCTTCCTGGCTTCTTTTTGTGTCATGTTGATACGAGGATGACACATGTTGGCTTCACGAGGGCCCTACTTAGCGCTCAGTCACTTGGCAAAGGCTGTCGAGGAAGGCAGGGTATCAGCAGGAGACGGGTTTGTGTGGGTGTGTTACAGCCAACACAAATATTTCCAAAAAAAATGAGCAAACCTGTTGAATTAACCCTAGCTAAACCAAAAATGGCAAAGTGGGTAATAAAGTCTACCTGGTTCCATTTCGTTGGGCATCCGTCTATCCGTTCTGGTTATTTTAGATTTTCTTTTTTATTGTGTCTCCTTCAGATAATTTCCCACCCACCCCCCAGCCCTTTTGATATTTTGACTACTCTGTTTTGCAATATTTGCACTACTGTGAGATTGCAATTGCGAAAAATGCTATAACCAAAAATGGCATGCATGTGCGGGCAGTTGGGAGTAGCAACATCACCAAACCACCTCTTGTCCATGGCAGTGAAACTTCATGGCCAGGTCCACGTTGGCCAAGAGGGAAGCAAAGTGGTTCTAATGATATATTTTATTGGACCAACTGCTGTTGGTGGAAATAAGCAAGCTTTCATGCCACACAGGGTTCTTCCTCAGGCATGGAGTGTAGCTCTTCTGCAAAGAGAAACAGGTTTCTGTCATCTGAAGGGAAAATACCCAGTTACCCAGAGAAAGATGTACACCATGTAGAGCTGAAATGGGTACTTCGTTTGGTACCCACTGGTAATCCCTACATTTTGGGGTACCATTTCGGTACCCAAATACCGTTTAACTACCCAATATACCAAAATATCGACAAGTGCTATTCCAAAATACTGGAATTACCCCCAAACCAAAAATATCCCTGAAATTCCTCAAATCCAGGATGAAATCAGAACAAAATCAGGACAAAAATTGGTATTTTGGTATACCAGTTGTCGATAGTTTGGTATTCAGGTGCCCGATCAAAAAACGGTTCAGGTAGCAAAAAGTATCTGAAATATTTGGTTTGATTTGGCTACACTACACGCCTAAGGAAAGGTCCTGTGCGGCCCAAAAGCTTGCTTATTTCCACCAACAGCAGTTGGTCCAATAAAGAAATTGTTTGATCCACTTTGCTTCTCTCTGCCACTTAGGACCAACACAGCAACAACACAATCTCTCTCGATCACGTTGGTCAATAATAACTTGAAGGCTGCTCCTCCAGCCAACTGGGTCCACATATATACTTGTGGGGTGGGGAGAGCAGTTGACACTAGTTCATAATCATCAGGCTTCTGGGAATTGAAACCGCCCACCAACAGTTAGTCCTTTTCCACCCCTTTACCAATCTTTCCGTGTGAGAGCTGAACGAGTACCTAATTTGGTACCCGTGGGTAATACCCACATATTTGAGTACCTTGTTGAGTATTCAATAAGCTGCCCAATCACCGATCAGGGACCTGGATAACGCCCCCCCCCCTCAAAAATTGGTCATTTCTGTTGCCTATTTCCCCATTTTCTGGTTACTTATCAGTAAATTGAGACAAAAAACAAAGATAAAATGAGATGGAAAAATGAAAAGTCGGGATCTGAAGTTAACGTTCTGGGACACTCCGGGACATTCCAGGACGTTGCGTACCCAAACTGAGCCGTAATTGGGTACTGGTTATTACCTGATATTTTTGAGTAGATTTGGGTACCCGAAATTTGGCCAGTATACTTGTTCTTGCACTACCTGTTTCAGCTATAATTTTACCACTTTAAACTGTGATGTGTGAAAGACCACTGGGTTCTCCTGGCACAGTGCCCCGTGCCGGGAAGGCAGAGTGACTTGTGTTTCTTCTTCATTAGGTGGCCTCCCAACATCCATATGCTGAGGACTTCATAGGAAAGCCCCATGTTTGGACAGTGGACTATAACAACTCTGAAGAGTTTGAAGCTGCTATCAAAGCCATCATGAGGACCAAGGTAACCCTTGGACAAACTGGTAAAAAACCATTGCAATAAGGTCCACCGTTACTCAAATGGAGAGAATGGTGGACTGGATTGGCAGGGGTAAAAACTGATGACTAGTCACTTCCCGATTTGCCATTTGTTACACATTCTCTTATGAATTTCTACAGGTAAAAACAGACACGAAGGTTGCCTGTTTTGGTCTGAGGGGCCACCAGCACATCTGTTGAGGTGCCACCAGATGTTGGCTAGGGATTGCCTCAGATCATGTCGGCAGGTACCCCAGGCTTTGACCTCAGAAAACCTCCAAGGTCAGAGACTGGGCTAGGGCCCACCCAACCAGGCCGAAGTGGGCTACAGTGGGCTATCACGTTTATTGTGACCCACCATGATCTGTCCCAGGTCGAGGCCTTCATGGCCAGCCACCATGGCTTCTCATCCTAGTGCAGGTGGGGCACTGGGAGCACAGCACAGGTGGGGCTGGCTGCCCGCACGCTTGTTATGCTTCCCGGCTGTACCCACGCCATGTGGCTGGCGGGACGGCTCCCCGGACACAGTCACGTGTGTCCGGTGCCCCAACCTGACTCGAACCATCTTGCCCTGGATCGGGTCATGATGGCGGTGCGCCACCAAGGTGGGGCTTTAATATCATTGAAACAAGTGGATTATGATAGTTATGAAGAGGCTTCACATATCTGATCCCATGAGCTGAATATTTAAATTCCTTTTTGTCGACTTTGTAAAATTAGCAACTTTATTTACTTGGTTGCATATCGTTCATTTACTCATTTATTTCATTTATCCAATAATTGGTGGTCTTTGTTCTCTTACTTCAATATTTTGGTACGTTTCAACCTCACTTTAATAACGCTGTATTCCTTGCACTGTGTTATCCAAATCCATGCTATGAAAAGGTGCTCTGTACGTGTAAATCTATGTGCGACATAAAACCCTCTGGGAGCCAAGCTTCATATTGCGTTCTGATTGAATTTGCACTATAACAATATGTGTTTTAAAGAGGTTGCATTGTATTGGGGTTAGAACGGAAATGAATATCCATTGGTATCTGGCCAGATACTATTAGGGATGTGCAGCACTTATCTCTTTCTTTTTAATTTTTGTTTTTTGTTTTTAAAATAACAATAAATAAATAATAAATAAATCACTGCACATGTACAAAATGGCTGACAAGGCCATTCTGCACATGCGCACCTTCTTCCAAAATGGCAGTGGCAGTGTTGCCGCCATTTTGGAAAAGTGCGTCTGGTCTGCGCATGTACAGACTTGACTGCCCTCTTCCAAAATGGCGGCGATGCTGCTGCTGCCATTTTGGAAAAGGGCGTGTATGCATAAAATGGTCCAGCAGCCATTTTGCTTATGTGCAGCAATTTTAAAATTTATTATTATTATTTTTTAAAAATTAAAATGGTCACAGGGGTCATTCTGCACATGTGCCCTCTATTTCCAAAATGACAGCGACGCCTGGGCTCTGTTCATTTTCATAACTAATACAAATGGAATGAATTGCTTGTCCCTAGAGACTATGGTGTCTGCTGATACGTTCGCTATTGAGCCAGATACCAAATGGTGTCCAGTTAGTGATCAACACTTAATCAACACTTAACCTGACGGGAACGGACTGCCGGGAGCACACAATGCCAGTACTCCGTTCTCTGCACTGGCTGCCTATAGTCTTCCGGGCCTGCTTCAAAGTGTTGGTTATTACCTTTAAAGTCCTATGTGGCTCGGGCCCCACTTACCTGTGGGACCGCCTCATCCCTCTTGTCCTGGATCAGCCCCTGCGGTCAGCTGGGGGCACCATCTTGCAGGTCCCCCAGGTTTCCTGGGTGGCAGCGTTCAAGAGGGCGTTCTTGGTGGCCACAGCACGGCTATGGAACTCCCTCCCAGTAGAGATTCGTCTCTCTACGGCTCTCCCCTCCTTCTGTAGACAATGTAAAACCTGGCTGTTTTGCCAGGCATTTGGTGAGGTGGATGGTAGTGGGTGGTGGGATTTCTTTGGGGGTTAAAGAGTATTCATTTTCTCAAGCCTCAGTTGTTTTATGGTTTTATATCAAATATTGTATTTTATATTTTTTGTACTATGATTTTTAATGTGGTGTGAGCTGCCATTGGACGGGAGAGGGCGGTATATAAATGCTGAATAAATAAATAAATAAAATAAAAGAACTACTCAAAATGTGGATAATACATCCAAATAATAGACTCACTCCCCATTTTTCCTCCACTTGGGACCAACCTGGCAACTACTCTCTCTCAACCTCAAGGAGATGAATCACTTAACTGAGCACCAAACTTTGGTGGTAGCTTGCCAAAACTGAACCCCTAATGTTTTCCCATCAGTGTGCTTAATCTAAGCTATGGAGGCGGGTGAATTAAAGTGATCCAGTCCCTTTTAGGCACTTAAAAGGTGACGTATTTAGCAGAAACGATAAGAAACGGTGAAACCTGACGATGCTGAGCATTGAAAGATCTCACCTTGCATTTATAGGCCCAACGTAGTCCTTTGAGAAATGTTGGCAATCTCATTCCTGTTCAGCCAGGATACAGATGTCTGAGCAGACAACCTCTTCTTTCTCACAACGGGCTATTCTTCAAGCATCTGCTGTTTCTAATGGGTAGTCTTGCAGTGGTGGTAATTTTCCATACCAAGTAAGCGTATTCTCCGTGTGAGCATTGCAAAAGCTGCGCCATTCCCTTGCCACCTTTCCTTCAATTATTAATTATTATTGTTTATATTAAGTAATTGAATAATCATACGAAAAGCCCCAACTACCCCCTTATGAAATATAAACATCGCTACAGAAAGGCTCGTAAAATGGGAAGGGGGGGCTTTTGAAAAATGCAACACCTGCTGTGCGATCTGATTTCTCAAAGACTTTTAAAAACGTAGCTGTCATGAATATTTACTTCCCCAGCGGCAGGAGCCTTTCAAGTTGTCCAAATTATTAAAGTCAATTTTCCTGAAGGGGGAGAAAAGTGCTGATCTCCGTTTTGCTCACAATTTGCTTTGGGCGGGATGAGGTGTCCCTGTTGTTACGTAGACGCTATGCTGAAAAACAGCACTTTTAATAAATAATGACCTGGGCCCGGCTGGCGCAGATTGACAGGAGCCAGGGAATCCATGAGTTCCTTTCAATGAGCGGCTCTTCCCCCCCGAGAGATGGTCTTAGAATCAAAGAATCATAGAGGCCAGACAGCCATTTGTTGGCCATGTTATAGCTGTGGCCATCCTGCATCCAAGCAGCAGGTCTTACTAGATGACCCTGAGGTCTCTTCTAGCTCTAAGGGTCCAGAATGGTACGGTTGGACTAATGTTTCAAGGGTATAAGCCAACCACCTGCTCTAGAGCTGAAATGATTGATCAAAGTCGTACCTTATTTGCTACTGATGTGCAATACGCAAAATTCCACGTGACCAATCAGTACCTAATTACTGAGTCGGGCATACGATGACCCTAAATACCAGGTATTACCATTACAGAATTTTCCATTTTACCAATCATTTTTCCATTTTACTACCTCATTCCAACTTACCAGAGTCACTCCTGACACGGAGGCACCTCTCCTTCCCTCTGCTTGTTGTGCCTGAGCCCCGGAGTCTGTGGCTGCACTGCCTGTCTCGTACCGCTGCCACCGGTGCTTGCTCCGTCTTGTGTCACCCACTGGGCGGGCCCCACGCACGCTGTGCTCAACTCCGTTTCCACCTGGCCACGCTGCAACAGGACAGGATTTGTGCCCCCCACCAGCTTTGACCCCGGGATAAATGCCCCTCCTGTCTCTATTATGGGTGTGCACCAGGACCCCGCGTAGGTTTTCAGTTTTCGTTATTGTCGTTATCGGTACCTATTTCAAACGAAGATTTTATTTTTGGTACTGTTATTGGTATCAGTATCAATTTCGTGTGCCAATGAAGAATTATTGTCAGAAGTTGAACTCCTTCCCTGTCTCATTGTGATACAGAAAGAACTGCACACAATAATATATACTGTGCACGATATGCAGTTTTGTTTATATAATATATACAGACTCTAAGCTAAACCTAACCTATATATAATACAAAATGTTCCTATATAACTAATATGTACATCTATATATGGACAGGGGAAGACAGACAGGGGAATGTGTATATATTCTCGCTTGCTTGTCAGGGTGCGTTTGCAGAAGCTGCTTGTGCTTGCACTAGAAATATATATATATATTTCTAGTGCAAGCACAAGCAGCTTCTGCAAATGCACCCTGACAAGCAAGAGAGCTAACACAGAGTGAAGCAGCCCAGCCCTACAATATTAATGGTTGCAGTGCCCTCCCCCAGAGCCCTCCTGATTGGTTCTGGGAGGCAGAGGCATTGAGGAATCACAGGGTGCCATTCAACTGCTGGGACCTGCTTGCGCTGCTCATTGGCCAGAGATACATCTGTCAGGTCCTTCCCCTCCCAGTTCAAGAGTTCAATGCTGTTTCTGCCTCCGAGATGTCTGCTCCCTCCTCCCCTCACTACATTTCCCTCCAAAAAAACACATGCCAGACAATAACGAAATCAATAACAACTTTCGTTATTGTTGTTGATTTTATTATTTTTGTTGTTTTCATTATTGCAATAACGATAACGAAAACAACAAATTTAGTTTTTGTTATTGATATAATGAAAATGACATGCACACCCCCAGTCTCTATGATAGCTATGCCCCAGACAAGCGGGCGGACTATGGAATAGGACAGAACTTCTTTATCCCCCCTCTTTCTGTCATGCTCCCCACCTCCCACTGCCCCCTGAAGTTCCGATTTTTCTGGGTTATCCATTTTATTTTATTTTATTTATTTTAAAAAAATTGCTACCCTGACCCTCCTGCCACACACAGGCCGCTCGGGGTGGCTTACAATTAGCAAAACATTAAAACAACAATTTAAAAACAACTAAAAGGAGGATAAAAAGAAAAAATAACCCGTACCCAACAACCCACCCCCTCACCCATCTCCCCCACCAAATGCCTGGCGGAACAGCCAGGTCTTACAACTTCTCTGAAAAGAGGGGGTATCCGGGGCCAACCAGGCCCACACCGGAAGGGAGTTCCACACCTGTGGTGCGGCCACCGAGAACGCCCTCCCCTGCGTTGCCCCCCGGAAGACTCAGGGGATCTCGAGCAGGGTGCCCCCAAATGACCGCAGGGGTCGGTCCAACACCTGAGGAGTGAGGCGGTCCCACAGCTAGGCAGGGCCTAGGCCGTGTAGGGCTTTATAGGCCAAAACCAACACCTGGATACATTGGAGAAATCAGGAATTCACCTGTAGCCCAGAGTTGATGATTAAAATCTGGAGACACCAGGACATATTTGAAGAGGTGGTAATCCTAGGACCAGGCAAGTCCAAGGCCACAGTCAAGGTCAAAGGAAGGGCTCGAGAGACATGCCTAGAGATGGGAGAGGTATATTAGATCCTAAATATTCTGATTCTGTTAAGTAGTGGAATTTTTTTTGGGGGGGGCAACTAAGGGCAATGGGGCAGATCCCATGCCCCACAGATCCCACATGTACCTGCTCAGAAACCATGCGCACCTCCATGGTGGGCACATTGTGCTGTGCAGAAACTGTGCGTGAGATCCATGGGGCATGGGATCGGCCCCATTATAAATAGAATTGAGCTGGTAGAGGCTTTATGATCCAATTTCCCTGCATTGTTAAATTATTGTTATAATAATGATCATCATTTATATAGAACCAGCAATGTGTCTGGTGCTGAACAGCCATTAATAATTAGAGACAAGTCCCTGCGCTAAGGGAGGGGGAGATATGGGAAGCGATAGGGGTGCATTCGTGAAGCTGAGAAGTCACAGGGGCATGGGCTTCACTTAGTTGGGGTGGGAGAGAAGGGAACCCAGCGTAATAGGAAAGTAAAAGGACCATCAGTGAGCAGACTGTGGCGGATGAGGAGCTAGGGAAGGCCTGACAGGAGGATGAGGTTTTTAGGAGGGTTTGTGAAGGGAAGGATGGAGGGAGCCGAGCTTATGTGTTCAGGGAGGTAGCTCTCGCTATATGGGGTAGGATGGGAGAAGGGGCAAAGACAGTTCAAGGAGCAGGTTGACTACAAGATCTTTGGTGACTGTCCTTGGCAGAGCAGCAACTGGGCACTCAAAGATTCGGGCACTTCCGATGAATCTGAGGCATTTGAATCAGCCTGGCCCCATTCGGGCACCATCGATGCCTGAATGAGACCTGATGGGCTGCTTGGATGTGTCAGCTGGCCTTTGAAAGTGACAGGCCCCAGCTGGGACCGCTGTCGAACCCAACTCTGCAACAGTTCCAACTGGGGTGTGTCACTTTCAAAGGTCACTTCCCCCCTCCTACAGCACCTCTCATCTGATTTACCACAGTGTGTGTGGGGGGAGGGGGAGTGCTGATGAGCCTTTGAAAGTGACACGCCCCAGCTGGGACCACTGTCGAACCCAACTCTGCAACAGTTCCAACTGGGGCGTGTCACTTTCAAAGGTCACTTCCCTCCTACAGCACCTCTCACCTGATTTGCCACAGCGTGTTGGGGGGTGGGGGGGAGTGCTGATGAGCCTTTGAAAGTGACAAGCCCCAGATGGGACCACTGTCGAACCCAACTCTGCAACAGTTCCAACTGGGGCATGTCACTTTCAAAGGTCACTTCCCTCCTACAGCACCTCTCACCTGATTTGCCACAGCGTGTTGGGGGGTGGGGGGGGAGTGCTGATGAGCCTTTGAAAGTGACAGGCCCCAGGTGGGACCGCTGTGGAGCCCGGCTTAGCAGCAGCCCCCCACTGGGGCCTGTCATTTTCAAAGGCCACTCCTCCTCCCTACAGCGCCTTTCACCTTCATGTGGGGAAGCGTCAGCTGGCCTTTGAAAGTGCATGGAGGGAATGGAAAGTAACTTGCAGTGACTTCCCTCTCTGTGTTATTAGAGATGCTGTCAAGGCAATTGGGCCTCAAAATTGACCTACCTTAAAAGCTTAAAAACCTTATTATGGGCTTGTGCACTTGGAATTCCCTGATCTTTTCCCTTTAAAATAGCACTTTACTGCAGCTGGAAAATGTAAACAAAAGTTTTCGGCATGAAGAAGAAGACGGCTAAGGGAATTTGTTCTTGGTGAGAATCCCAAAAATTTCCTTAGGAAGTGATTAAAGAGGGAGAGAAATCCTGAAGCTGCCCCCATTCTCTGAGGCCACATTCCAATGAACAGAAGTAAACGGAGGTAACCACTCTTATTTAATTAAACCCATTTTTAATTTAATTTATTAAAAAAAATCACTGCGCATGGGCCACTGGGACCGTTCCGCGCACGAAAGCCCTTTCCCAAAATGGTCGGCGCCATTTTGGGAAAGGGCCATTGTGCACATGAACAGTGGTTTGTTTAAAAAAAAAAAACTTTAAAAAAAATTATTTTAAATAAAATTAACTGAACCCCCCCCCGAAAAACCCCCAAAACTAACGAAACCTCCGAAAATGAAGGTTTTTAAAAACCAAAACCAAAAAATGAATGATGTGTCTCCTGCATGCGCCTTCTAGCTTTTACTATTACCGAGTTATCTAGGTAACGCCCGGGATCTCCCCTCCTTCAAGTGTCATTATTATTATTGTTATTGTTATTGTTATTGTTATTGTTATTGTTATTATTTATTATTAGCATCTGGTTATTCCGCCAGATTTTCAGTGAGGGAGACGAGTAGCGGGGAGGGCTGGGGTTCAGTTACGGGGGATTTTTGCTGGCCCGTATTGATTGTTGTTTATCTTTTTATATATTATTTATATTCGATATGATATTTTATATATTTTTATGCTGTTTGCTGTCCTGAGCTGCCAAGGCAGGAAGGGGAGGGATATCAAATGTATATATATATCAATTCATTCATTAATTAAATCAAATCTACTTACCATTTTACCTATCGGTAAATGCTAAATCAGTACTAGAACTTTGAAAAATCAGGATCGAAAATTGTAAAAACGGTACTGAACGTCAGAAACCCGGGATGAAGAATGGTAAATGGGTAACTTGAGTAGCCTGTTGGGTACTAATCAGGTACTGATTAGTACCCAGTCTTACCAGGTCATGTTGAGTAGCCCAATTCTAGCGAGTATATATACCCATTTTTGTGGGTAGTTGTTTCAGCTGTAGTGCAAAAATAAGTAGCACTATGCTAATCTTTTCCCACCCACCCCGTCCCCAGAAGAGAGAGCTGTAACTGTTGCTGAACCGTGGTCACGACCCCCATGCCGGTGAGTATTCACATGAACAATTACTTTGAAATATGAGCTGAGAGGGAGGATGTGCTCCTGATTTTTCAGGCATACGTATTTCTGTTCCTACTCCCAAAGAGTGATGGCTCAGCGCTTTGTGTGAACGCTTCAGGAGTAAACCCTAAGTAAGGCCCAATTACATCATATTAACTAGGGATGGGACTCTGGGATGATTTTTGGTTTCAGTTTTTTCTGTTTCATCTCTCTGTGATTTTCGGTTCTTGTTTATTTTTTTTGGGGGGGGGGGATTGCATTGATTCCCCCCCCCCCGTGTTTTTTCTCATTGACTTCAATGGAATCTTCTCCCATTGAAGTCAATGAGAAGAAACCAGAGAAAAAAATCATGCAACCCCCCACCCCTGAAACGCCAGAACCAAAAATGAACTGGAATTTCAGTTTATGGTTTTAAAACCAAAATTTTCAGGCTGTTTCAGTTCTGTCTGAAACAAAATTTCCATCCCTAGTAATGACTATTTGTCAGAACATTGTCAGTCTCATGTCCTGCTCTAGTACCTTTGTTCTGTGCCTGGATTGCCCTGAGGCAGAGCATTGTCCCAGCAGTTTCCATGACACTCACAACGAAGCATCAGGGGAAACAGTGTGAAGGTGTGTAGGGAGGATAAGAGGAGGATAGGGTGTGAAAGAGAGGCAGCTAACCATTTGGCTTGGGGGTTTCTCAAGCATTTGCATAACAATCACCATGCTCCAACGCCCAGACGCCACTTCTCTTGTAGTTCCTCTCTTTCCAATCCCAGCTGCTTAGGCTGCCTTCCTTCCATCGCACGGTTGAATCACATCCCCACGGCGACTGGAGCGGTTGTTTACAGGGCGCGGTGATAGTAAGGAAGTTTTGTAATGTATTTTTAGCCGTGTCCCTCTGTGAATGCGTGGGCGCATGCCAGCCGCCTCCCTTTCGGGATGCCTAGGCAAGAGTAACTCTGCTGAAAAAATCCCGACACGTGTATTTTTGGCTTCTTGACTCACTGGCATGCTTTGCCTGAGGAGCTAGCTTTAGAGCCACTGTTGCTTTGCCGTGGCGGAACGGTAACAAACAATGGCTGGTCCTTGGTAAGTTCTCAGGATCGCGGCCTGAAATGAGTCGTATCAATCCAGGTTTTTTTTTATACCGCATACAGATTTACAGACACTGTAGTCCCCACTTCTATCAAGCAGCGTTACTACTTAACTGATGTCCCCTATTCCCAGAGCTCTTAGGCAAGCGTTCAGTGTTGGCCTATGGCCCCATTCCAGGACCCTGGAGAGTTCCTTGTGTGCAGAGACGTCTTTCCACTCTGGTGGTCAAGTCCCAGCTGCGTGGCTTCCTGAGTGCGCTCAGGATAGACTGCTTTTATATCCCCAAAGGAGGTGGGGCCAAGGAAGACATCAGACTGCTCTTAAAGGGACAGACACCGGCCTCTGCATAGCCCACTTCCCAGAGGGTTACACCCTCATTACAACTCCCCCCACCCCCACCATCCTGGGCCTGACCCTGCAGTGACTTGCAGTTGTCCGTTGGCAGAACACCTCTGTAACCAGAAACCCCCAATAGCATAGTGGCATCCCAGGCCACCCCCAATACCATCGGTCTGCCACGTGCTGACTCTTTGCTCGGCCTTGCTGTTGAATTCACTGACCGCCTGCCCCCTGCCGTCTCTTTTTGTGCCCGTCCACCTCTTCCAGCGTCTGCCACCATGACTACGCTGCTAGATACCGCGTATGACAGCAGCCTCAGACCCACTCTGTCCCCTGACTCCTCTGAAGCCGATCGGCACCTGCAGCACCCGGCCCTGCTCCTGCCCCACCTCAAACTCTGGGTGTAAATAGATGTGATGCTGCCCGGGCCAGAGTCTTACTCGCGTGTATCTTAGCAGGCTGCCACATCTGGGCCTGCTACAGCTTCTGACTGGGTAGGCGGCTGCCCAGGAATTGCAGGCCCAGAAGGAACCCAGCCCAAGTGGGTTTGCGTCACCGGCCCCAGTGTGGGGGCCGCCATGGCCCGCTGCTACGGCTGCCCGTCACGGCTGGAAGCGGGGTGTCAGCTGCGGCATGGGGGAGGGCCCAACCAGACTCACGTCTCTTCCGCCCCTCCTCCCCCTTCCAGGATATTCGATCAGCAGGAACGTTTATTCTGTTCCCCAACCTGCCCTGCCCAGGGGTGGCTCACCTCCCTGCAAGGTGTAGCCAGCGCGCCGGCTGCACGTCTATTAATGCCCTTTATCTGGCCATGGACAAAGCCTGGCAAAGTTGGGGCAGGTGGAGAGGGGTGGAGGAGGCATCTTTCCCCCTCGTCACCCTCCCCCCTCCCACTTTTGGAGTCACGAGGTGGGACTTCTGGGTCAAAACTGAACATGAGTCAGCAATGCGACATGACTGCACAGAAGGCTAATGCAATGTCAGGCCGTGTGAAGCAAACCATTGTTTCCAAGTCAGTGGAATAAGACCTTGCTTGGAGTATTGTGTCTAGGTTTTCTCAGCTCATTTTAAGGGCGTTGACAAATTGGAATGGGTTCAGAGGACAGCAACAAAGATGGTAAAGGAGCTGGACAGGAAGTTTTCTGAGGAAAAGTTTCAGGAACTGGGTATGTTTAGCCTAGCAAAGAGAAGATTAAGGGGAGAAGTGATAGCAGTCTTAAAATATCTAAAGGGCTTCCATCAAGAAGACAGCAAGAAATTATTCTGCATTGCTACAGAGGGCAGGATCAGAAATAACGGACTCAAGTTAAGGGATCTGTAGATTTCTGATTAAGTATCAGGAGAAGCTGCCTGACAGTAAACGCTGTGCGGCAGTGGAACAAGTTGCGTAGGGAGGCTGCAGGCTCTCCATTGCTGGAGGTTTCAAAAAGAGGCCAGTCAGTCACCTATCGGGGACGCTGTAACTGTCGTCATCCTGCATCCGAGCCGGGGGGGGGGGTTTGACTAAGATGACCTTCGAAGTCACTTCCAACTCTGACTCTTTGAAATTGAGTCCCTGGACCTCACTTTTTAGATATAAATGAAGAAGTGCCGCACCCCCTGCATGGAATGGTCTGTAAGAAAGCAGAAACGAGAACCTGCACAAACGGGTTTACTCGTTGAATTTCTGGTACCCGAATCAGTCTCCGACATTCTGGTACCCAATTCCCCCTGAATGTCAACTTCTGGTCCTGAAATATTGACTTGTGGTCCCAATTGTCACTTCCTGTCTTGATACCGAATGATAACCAGAAAATGAGTAACATAAAATTACAGATTTTGGAGGTAGAGTCCCCGATCGGTAATCAGGTAGCCAGGTGGGCACACGACATGTTTCTCAAAAAATGTGGGTGCTACCTGCAGCTACTAAATTTGGAATCCGTTCCAGCTCTCGCCTGTAACAAGCAGCTCACGCGCGTTTCCGCTCCCGTTCTTAGCAGTTTCTTCTTTTTTCCCCCGATTGCTCATCAATCCTCTGCATTCCCGACCTGTTTCTAATAGCCGCTGAAATTGCAGAGGCACCGAACACCACAAAGCAAGGAGGCTGAATCGCTGAACACACACAGGCAGCCAAAACAAAGAGAGAGACAGTGAGGGGAGGGAAGAAAAAACACAAGAGACAAATTACAGCCCACCAGGAAAGGTGACGCGGGGAGAATTGTCCTGGTGATGAATTACGGCTTTTACCGAGAGGTGAGAGGCAGAGAGAGAGAGAGAGAATGAGGTGAAATTTTCATCTGGGGTGATTTACTTGGGCGTCAACTTTTACATTTTCAAAAGCGGGTCTCGCCGAAACCATTTAACAGAGCCAATATTCCAGGGTAGTGAAGGGAGAAGACTTCATTATATTAAAGCCAAACATGCAGGAATAGAATGGAAAATTATATATTTCAGGGCTGTGCTCGGGAGAGTGGCATATTAAGCATTGCAGGGAAAATAGCTGGTTGAAATATCCCCCGTCAGCCGTTCCACGCTGTTAGACAATTGCATTATTTTCTATTTATTTGTCTGTTGGCGTTTGTGTGTGTGGCGGGGGGCTGGTTTATATTTTTTTAATTTGGAGAGAGATTTATTACTCCGCTCTTGGTACTGTGATCCCTGCTGGAGACTCAGCCCCCATGGAGAAACTGCATTGCTTAAGTCTATTGCTCTGCTACCTGCTTGGAGTTTCTAATGCGACTGCTGTTGACAAGAAAACTGGCTCCTGGTAAGGAACCAGGGCTTGGGGTGGGGGGGACCATGTGCCCACAGGGACCTTGTGGGCCACCGTTATGCTCAGATTTGGGCCCTTGCTCCTGCTTGTTAGACCCTTGTTCCAGCAACTGGCCAATCCAAGGGGACTCCCCGCCCACCGGACCCTGATTGGCTCCTGTTCAGATAAAACCCACCTGACAGGAAGAGGAAATCAGCCAAACCAAGACCTAGGCATCCCAGTGTCTATCGGTGCCTCATCCTTCCTGCCTCTCTGCTCCTTAAGCCTGCTAGACTGCTTGGCCAATGGATTCTCTTATCTGTGTTTGCCAGGACTTGCCCTGAAACAGCTCCTTCTGTCAGTTTTCCTGCCCTCTTGCTTCATCTTGTTTGCCTGTCTGCCCTACCCTTGATCCATGTGCTGATCCAGAACTCATGCCCAGGCCCGATCCTACACTGATGGCCGGTCCAGGTTCCCAGCATCTTGGCGGCAGTCAGAACGTTCCAGGGCTCAGCGTTTGTGAGGGAGGTTCTGGGAAGGGGTGGGGGGCTTGAGAGCTGGGTGAGAACTTGTTACCAGAAGTTGGAAATGAGAAATCTTGTGGCCTGAGGTTTTGTGTGGCAGTCAGGGGACTCCAAGTGGCTTTCTACCTTTTGTAGACGGACCCCGATTAGAGTAGAATTGAGTACTCACATAAACATTGAATTTCCTGTACCTGTATCAACCTGGGTACAAGTCGGTACCCAATTTGGTTCAGGTTCCCAAAGTCTCGGAATACTGACTTCCAATCCCGTAATATCTCCTTCCAGTCCTGATTTTTAGATTTTCCATCCCAATTTACTGACTGGTACCTGGAAAAAAATCAGTAAATCGGTAACAGAAACTGTCGATTTTTCATTTAGCCGGGTACCTCATTGGTGATTGGGTGGCCTGTTGGGTACCCGACACAGTACTCGAAAATCGCCCTTGCCTCCAGGTCTGTCAATTAGGCAGAGCTATGGGGGCGGGGCCCAGCTTTGTCCTGCCCCCATAGCAGGAAGGGAGGTGAGCCAGCCAGCTGCATTGCGATGTTGTAGGCCGGGGAGCTGGCTCCACGCCGCTGGGGGGGTTGCCATGGCGAATGGAATTCAGTGCAAAACAAGTCTCGGATTTCGAGACTTGCGGTGCCCTTTTGTGAAGCCTGGGGCTCCCGCGGCAGTTCACCCAGGAGCCATCAGCGTAGGAAGCACCCTCCTACCCACCACTTGGGAAGGGATTTTTTCTGCTCTGCGCTAATTGGCTCGGTACCTAATAACTTTACCCCTCCTTCACAGTGACTTGATACACTGAATTTGGCTAATTGGTCTGGATGGTTCGCAGAAGATTGCTGTCACGCCCTTGCAGGGGTTCAACTAGTTGTTGTGAGTTAAGTTCATTAGTTAAATCATTAGTTGAAGACATCGCCTTAAGAGATGGGGCTGAACGGCAAAATCTAGAGCAAGGAGCGACAGTTTTTGGCCCGCAACCCGGGGGGTGGGGGACGGTTGATACAGCCACTCAAGGTCAGGAGGATGGTCCCAGGTGTCTCCTCCTCGCCTGCTTCAGATCAAGAGAAGAGCAGCCCCCCTGCAATCCGGCCGTGCGGCCAAGGGGATAGAGTGAGCTGGCTAGCAGAGATCAGTTGGAGGGGAGTACATCAGGCTGCCCGCAGATGTTAATTAATACTAGGCTGTTCACTGGGCCTGGGATGGAAAAGGTACCCTCCCCAGATCACCCAAAGTGAATTTGAGATTGAGTTGAAAACAAATTGGAATAAAGAGTGCGGCCTTTAAATTCTAAATATGTATTACCTTTGGGTATAAATTAGTTACCGTTTCGGCTCTCGTCCCAATCCCTATTGATGCTTGATACACTTTGCACATCTTTGCTGCTGCCTGAAGTCGTGGGACTATGTTTAGGTCTCAAGATGGAGTTGATGCAGCCAAAGGTTTGAGTGCCACTGTCCCAGGAGTACTCCTTTCTATCGCCTCTCTTCCCCATCGTCCTCCTTTTCTGCCAAGCAGAACTAAGGACTCTTGTTCACTTATTAGTATGTCGGAGTAGCTTCTGCTGGTGGCTTTTGAAAGCTTCTGATAACACTTCCCCATCTGTTCCTCGCTTGACATTGCAGCAAGATGTGTGAAGCGTCAACAATGGAGAAGGGTATTTACTTGATGATGGTGTTTCCTGGAGCTCCTTGGCATCCCCTTTCTCTCCCCTTTTCCTTACCTCCTCATCCAAAGTCCGTGTCTTCTCTTTGCCACCCCAATACCCTGTCTGTTCTCCACTGTCTCGTGGGCATCTGCTTTCTCTCTTTGCCTTTTTATTTATAATTCTGACTGTGCAGCCGGGACAGCAGCAAGGGGCCGATTTCTCCAAGATAATCCTTTAATTAAAAACCTGACAGGTCTGAGTTCCCTGCTGACAGCTACGGAGTTGGTACTTGGTAGTACAGCTGGAACCTTGTTGCAAGGGTGATGCCCCCCCAGGATAAGAGAGACATCTATGGTTGTCGACGCACCCCTCCCAAGGAAGACGCGGACACTTGTATGGATCTGAACGGCCGCACTCTTTATTGTTAGTCGATAAAAAGGGGGAAGAGGTGACCCTCCCACTTCCCCCTTTAAACTGGGGTCCATCAATCTCTTCCTAACTGTTAACCATCGCCGCAGGAGGTTCCCTTACTGTAACAGGCGCTGTCCTTGTGCCCTGTTGCCCA
>QEPC01011341.1:7452550-7464072 GCA_003113815.1 Sphenodon punctatus | reverse complement strand
TTGTGCCAATTTTAGCTCAGGGAAAATTCCTTTCCGGTCCTAAGTTGCGGCCAGTCAGACTCGGAGTGGTGCCTTATAGAGGGATGGGTGGGTGGCCGCGTGGTCCACTCCCCGCTCGTCGCCCGGCCGAATGAAGCGGCTGAGCGGGGAGTCTAAGATGGCGCCCGGGAGATCCCGCTCTCGCGAGAGTCCCGGGCGCATTTCAATTTGGTTGCCTAGCAACCACGGCCGCTCCCTCGTGCACCGCGCGGCCGCTCCTCTCCCCGTCCTCCTTCCCCGGGAAGGTAAGCGGGCGCCGCCAAACCCCCGCCGCAGCCATCGCGGAGGGGACATCTCACATCGTACAGCAGTGATTCCCAAGATGGGCCTAGGATGGTATCAGCGCCCACAAACCCGGGTGCAAATGCATCCTGTCTCTGGCCAAATCCCTTCTGACCACCACTGGATGCAGGATACGGGTTGGGGGCATGGCCTACCTCAGCTTTCCCACCTCTGGGGCTCCTGCTGCTCCCTTTAGCCCCTGCTACCAGGATCATTCCCCTCCTTTCCCCTTTCCTCCGCTGCTGGCTTTCTCAAAGTTCCCGAGTTGAAACGGGGAAAGCTCAATAATTCATAGGCAGGATGAGCTCCTGTCATTCGCTGAAGCTGATTACTGCGCCAACCAGTAATTAGATCTAATGGATATCATTTCCAGTCGTGCTGAGTTCCTGAGCAAGATATTTTTGGCAGGAAGCAGCTTCGAGTTGCTGGGTCTTTGGAGTTTCGTGCTGACAGGTGCTTCAAAAGGAGAGATCCAGTGAGAGGCTGCTGTTGAAGGGTGGCAGTCACATTTTTAGGTTCGGGATGTCTCTTGGGTTTCGAAGGTGTTTAGAGCATACAATTCCAGCTGCGGAGAGATGTAGGTCTTGGGACAGAGTATCGTGGCAGTGACCTGCTGTGTCAGCCTGTTGCACCCACAAAGATGCAACGATGCACCATTTTGGGTTGTATTTGAACAGGGATGGGGAACCTCGGGCCCGGGGGCCAAATGTGGCCCACGGTAAGTTTTTATGTGGCCCCTTTCCACTTCCTGGTTCTGGCTCTTGGATGCAGTCACTGAAAGACTGAGCTCAGGGGAAGGGAGCAGAGATGAGGGCATGCACACAAGGAGAGGGGACAGATCCATGATTTGGGCCCGTCTTTCCTTGTGTGCATCCCTTAAGCGCCCCCGCCTCAACTTCTGTGTGGCCCTCGGAGCTTGTGCACGTTGTTTAAGTGGCCCCCGGGAGGAAAAAGGTTCCCCATCCCTGCATTAGAAGAAGCATCATGTCCAAGCCGCGCAAAGTGATGGTGGGAGGGTCGGGAGGGTCATTGAGGAGGTCTCTGGCATGTTGATGGGCAGTGGGGATTGCCCAGGGAGGGAGTGGGATCTAACCCTTTCCTTGAAAGCTTTCAAAACCTGACTGGACGGGCTGAAATGATCAGCAATTTTTTTACTCACAAATAATGTTGCCATTTTGGGAACCAGGTTCAATTAGGGCTGTACCGAATAGTACGGGATTGTGCTGGTTTCTGTGCAGCACAATGTTCCGTCAACTGACATGCGTGCGGTTTCCACGCACGTGCGCCCACGTAGGTATGGAATCAGCCCCGTTGTTTCCACACGTCTGAGCCAATCGCTGTGCAAATAGCTCACCCCTTAATCCCCACCTCCCCGCCTGCCCAAGCACAGTTTTAAAAAAGCCTCCATTCCAGTGCCTCCAATCAGGATTGTTGTTGTATGTTGTTCCCTTTGCTTTGCCCAAGTAAAGGAATCTGTGTACCAGCCAATGAGTGACAAGGAAGTACAAGGGGAAATGGGGTGCAAGAAATGTGGTATTGTGTCGGTATTACATCTCAGGATTTGAAATGGATATCAAAGCAGGAAATGGCAAAGTGGTAAATGCAATTTTGGTAAACAAATTATTGGTAAACCAAGAAATGAAATGTTGACTGAGACATTGCCGCGAACTGAAAAGTTCTCGATTTGACTGAGATGGTACATGAACCAGGATTTCCGTTTTTCCTAAACCTCATTTCAGCCCTACTGGACAAGCATCTGTCTGCGATGCTGTTGGTAGAGGATATCCTGCCTTGGAGCAGGGGGTTGCACTAGAAGACCTTTGTGTAATCCCTTACAACTATTATTCTGTTGTTTTGTGACAGACGATGAAGGCATAGACCTGAAATGAGTACCTGCAAAAACATGTAAGCCCTTTGGATTTGTGCTACTCAACCTGACCTGGTAACACTGGCTATTTATCGGTATCTGATGAGTGCCCAACGGGCTACCAAAGTTACTGATTTACCAGTTTTGGTCACAATTTTTTGACTTCTGGTACTGATTTTCCAAATTCCTGTACCAATTTACCATTTTGGTTCCTGATTTTCCAGCTTCTGGTACTGATTTTCTGACTTCCTTTCTTGATTCCTGTACTGATTTACCGTTTTACTGATTGGTAATGGTAATACCCAGTAGGGATGGGACTATTGGCGAATTACCGATTACTGGTATTATCGGTATAATCCAATATCGGATTTATTGGCATCGGTATATTGGTTTTTTAACATTGCCAATTTTTTTGATCTTTAACATTATGGCCATGTTTAAAATGGCCTCAACGTTAAAGATCCAAAAAAACAGCAATGTTAAAAAACGGACATACAGATGCAGATATTATTAGTATTATAGGATTAATCTAATATCGCCAATTATCAGCATTATTGGATTAATCCGATACCGATAGTCCCATCCCTAATACCCAGTATTTTTGGGTAATCATACCATTCTGAAAATACGGATAATCCTTTAATCCCCGTGGATATGAACAGGGCAATCTGTTTTGGGCCTACTCTATGGCCGTCAACACTGTTTTATCTGAACAATCCTTTGGAAGAGAATTGGGATGATTGCATTGGTCTGCAAAGCTGGGAATAAATGGTTGTATCAACTGGTGGACACGGCTATAAATCCCAGGATATGGGTGTCACTTTTCAAGGGAACTGCTGTAGATTTACACCCTTCCCCCCAATGCTTTATTGATACAAGGCAAAAGTAGAGAGAAGACTCCTCAAGAACAGCCGTGTTTCATAATCTGTACTAAAAATACATCAGTCATTTAAAAGACAGGAGGGGGGAGAGAGAGAACGAGAGAGCTGAATGCCCTCTATAAATAGCAGACAGAACATCAGATCAGAGTTCCAGAAATCACAGCAACTGCTGAAAATACACCTATTTCATACCAGCAAAAGCTGGGATAGCCTCATTAAATTAGGATTGGCCACAAAATCCCTGGATCTAGGTAGTTTAGTCAGTTCTGCCTTTGAGTACTGAGCCATGATGGTGGGAGAGAACTTGGTTTTTTTAGGGATGGGTGAACAGAACGGAGTTCGGAAATTCAGTTCGGTTCAGTTCAGTTTGAAATTCGAGTTCGGAAATTCGGTTCGGTTTGAAATTCGAGTTCAGTTCGGAAGTTCAGTTCAGTCAATTGAACAGACCGAGTTCGGTTGAATTCCAAATTTCCGAACCAAGTTCGACCATTCAAAACCAGATTTTTTGGTGTGTGTTGCCACTAGGGATGGATGAACAGAACGGAGTTCAGAAATTCGGTTCGGTTCGGTTTGAAATTCGAGTTCGGTTCGGAAGTTTGGTTCGGTCAACCGAACAGACCGAGTTCGGTCCGAACTCCGATCTTCCGAACCATGTTTTTTGCCATCCCTAGTTTTTTTGGACTTCATAGGACTCGTCTACTCACAAACGCAGGACTGACTTAGCTAAAGGGAACCAGCTTGGAACATCAAGTAGAAAAAAAACGGCATTGTCCAACCCTTGGTTCAACATGTGTCACCTCTGACTTATTTTTTCTAATGTGTACATTCCCATCTTTCCCATCAAACTCTGTCCATCTATTCAATGAATAGTACACCATTTCAAAGTACAGCTATGGCAAAAGGTGCATATCCTCATAACAACAGCCATTCCTCCATGCCCTCATAACATCGATGACAAACATACTTAAATGTAATAGTCAATAAACTAAAATGAGATAGTCATAACATATTGGATGTTTTCAGATATTACGGGGCCAGTTGGCCCCGTACCGAAATCAATGTATTGGTCCCCCACCGGGATGACCCGTAATGCCCTAACAGACGTGCCAGGGGATCCCGGAGGGGAATCGGGGAGGGAGCGGGGCCGCGCAGCGCAACGCAACGTGCGACCGCACGGCCCTGCCCCCTCCCTGCTCCCCGCCGGCCTCTGGGGAGACAGGCGGCTGCCGCGGCCAATGCCGCCGCAGCGCTCGCTCGCTATGGCCATGGGTCGGAATCCCTGTGGGGATTCCAGGCCGTGGCCGCCATCCAGATGTGATGGCAGGGGTCACCACGGCGGGGAATTGCCTTCACCACGCGACGGCCTCTGGTCCCGCCGCTGCGGCTGCTCGCGTGGTGAATGTGATTCCCCACTGTGGTAACATCTGGGGGGGAACATCCGTTCCCCCCAACAGACGTTACGTGGTCCAAGCCACCACAGGGAATTGACTGTGGTTGACACTGACCACGTAACGTCTGAAATCACCCATTATCTTGCCTACATAGGAAATTTCTTCCTAACGACATTTCTGGTAATTAAAATTTTAACTTCAGAAGCCAGCGCATTATCATGACATTAAATTTCTAAAGGCCCGATTCTAAATGCGTGTGAGCACCGCTGCATGCACGTCGCAGTCCCTATGCAGAGGTTGCTTGCAGGTTGCGTGCACATCACGTTTGCACCCTTTTGCTCAGTGCGCAGTGCTTAGGATTGGGCTGTACGTTTCTAAAGATTTGTTTTAGATACTTACATACTAGAATGACAGAATTAATGTCAGGAAAAACTTCCTAACAGTATGCGCTTTCAGCGATGGAACAAGTTGTCAACCGCAGTCGTAATCTTTCGGTTGCTGGAAGTTTTCAAAAAGAGGCTGGACAGCCATCTGTAGGGGATGCTGTCACCGTAGTCATCTTACCAATGGACTAGATGACTGAGTCCCTTCCAACTCCATGATTCTGACTCTATGAATAATGTACATGCGGTTAGGATTGGCAACGTTTTATGCATACGACATTTACAATTTGCATGGGCCTTCTGTGCCTTATTTATTTTCCTCTTGTATACTTCCCTATCTATCCATCCAACCTTCATCCATCCATCCACAGGACAGGGGAACAGAGTCAAATTGACTCCTTCCCCCCCCCAATCAAAATCTCACACACACGCACAAAATCACTAAATAGTTTCGTGATCAGAAAAGACCTTGCTCCTATTCAATCTTGTCCCTTAGTCAATAGTAGGTAGAAGACATTCAGTGTCCTTTAGAAAATGAATGAGTTTGGCAGACCAGTTCAGTCCCTTAATAGACAATGATGAACGTTATGAAAATCTGCCACCTAAATTGGTCATCTTCACAAAGAAAGGCCTAAAGACTAATATAATGGGCTGCGGAAACACAGTTCCCTTTTTATCCACAGAGGTGGCCGCTCCACTGGCAGAGAATGGTAGGAGCGAAGACTTTTCTGGTCCCTGCCCCCCTTGCTGTCCTTTTCTGGGACTGTCTCCGAGATTGTTAGCTTGCACCCACCTTTCTCTGGCATGAAACTCCCCTTTCCACTATTTCAGAGGTTTCACTCAGACCCCTAAGTCTACCCTCTGTGTCTCTTGGTTTCTGGTGGAGACTGCCCCGCTAGGATAAGTTATGAAACAACTCTTGTACCTCTGCAAGGCTACATAGAGCTGGTAAATTAGCAGGCTCTTGAAAGGATATCATCCTCACCCTGTTGTCAGCCATGCTGGGCTAATGACAAGGGGAGGATGACAATCCTATAAACCCAGGATGCTCTCACTCCCTCCTTCCTTCCATCTTTTCTCTGATTTAACAATATACCCCTGCTTTATTGCCACGCTTCTAAGGCTCAGTGCTCAGCCCTGTTGGGACCCAGTAGGGATTAAAGTGAAGGTTTTGTGTATCATGAGTCTCCGGCTTCTCTCAATCCTGCTTAATCCACTGCTAATGACAACTAACCTGGCACCATTCTCTTGACACTACGCGGAGGTCAGGCAGGACGGGGCGGGACTTAGAGCACAGGGTGAAAAAAAAAACCCAATAGCATCTAGCAAAGCACAAGGAGCAGCAAACAAAGAACTCTGAGATAATGAGAAAAGTGACCCCATTGGGGCTGGGGTAGGATTCAGTGCAATAAGGGAAGATCAACAAAGCTTCTTTGATGTCTGCAATGTTCGGTGCGTTAATCCTCGGAAGGTAGGCAAGGTGCCAGCTCTGCGGATGCCAGTGTGCAATCATTTCACTGCGTCGGTCTTCTGTCCAAAGAGACACGCCGAGCACGGCCTTCCAGTTTGTCGTGACTTGATGCCTCGTGATCTCTTCTGTCTCCCCCTGCCCTCAATTCCTTGGCCCCCTCGTTTCTCTAGTTAATCCTAGTGCCCATTGAAATGCTAATCATCAGTCTCAGCAGAACACCCCTTTTTACAGGAGGCCCGTCTTTTATGGCGTAATAAAACGGAAATGCCCAATGTGAACTATCCAAGCAGACTCCCTTAAGCTATTTTAAAATAAATAAATTAATTAATAATAATAATAATTATTATTATAAGCATTTATATAGCGCAAGCAATGTACCTGGTGCTTTACAAATAATAAGATAGACACGGTCCCTGCCCGAGGGCTTACAATACCCAAACAATCTTTAAAGGAAAAAAAAAAAAAGGAACACCTGAAAAAATGGATTTGTTTCAGCGCGGTTTCAGGTATCCGAAAAGCTACCTGAAAACCCCCCGGTGATTTCACTGCAGGAGTCACACGCAATCATCATCCCCTTGAAAGGTGCTGGTCTTTTGCAAATTGTGTCAGTAAACAGGCCCCTTTCGAAGGGCTTGTCAGGCCAACCTGCCCCTGGGGGGGGGGGGCTTCTCTTTGGGGTGCTGGAGGGGATTGTGCCAAGGAGGGTAAGCTGAGCAGAGTTTAATGCATTAGTTAGCATAGTAGTTAAGGGGTTAAGCAGCCGGACGGGGCTACACTTAACAGATTGAATTTGCAACCGCCACCCCTTGAGACCTACATCAGCCCAGCGTTCCAGCACTGGTTATATCTGAGTTCTGGATCAGAGTCTCTGCCAGCTGCTTGTAGCTACTAGTGGGACCTGCAGGTTAAGGATCTGAGCCTTGAGCACCCAGTTCAGCTCGCTCTCTTAGAGCCGCTGTCCCCTGCCCTCATTTCCCCTCGACCTCTCTCTCGTTTGCTGCACTTGTTCCTAGAACTCTCCTGCTGGCTGCTTTCACAGCCTGTCTCCGTATTGTCCTCCTCGCTCTCTCCTTAACCCCCACCGTGGCCTGCGGCATCTGACCATGCTGTTGGAAGGGCCTAGCCTCTTCCGGCTTGCAGCCTGTAGCTACATTGTGCTGGGTCTGCTCCTCCCTCTAGACTGTCGTCCTCCCCTCCTCCTAGAAGATACCCGGTCCTCGGCCCTCTTCCCCTGTGGCTTCCTCCTCAAGACTGCAGTCCTCCTCTTCCTACGCCGTTACCATCCCGCTTCCCCTTTGACTTTACTCTGTCCTTATTCTGTTAGTTAAGTTCCTCCCTCTCTGACATGCTGGGCTGGAAATAAGGGACTATCCTCCCTACGTTCAGTCCTAGAGTTTGCATTCCTTTGGTAACTTCCTTTCCCTCTGGAGCTACCTTCTCTATCAGTTGTGCCTAGCGGTGCCTGTGGGTCCCCAACCCTTGGCTTGGTGGAGCGTAGGATCCAGGAACTTTCTTGCACCCCGATGGCGGTGATGATCATTGGCCTCCCCCTCCTGGCGTAGCCGCTTATGATCCTAAGGGGAAAAGAGCTTAGAGAGCTGCCCGTTTTCTTTCTGCTGTTCTCTCGCAATATCGGACGCTAGCAGTTCATTGTCTGTCAGCAGGGTTGAGAGGAGAGCAAGTGTTCCCATTCCAAAGGAAAATACCCAACTTGCGGGAGTGCTTGCGAGTGTCCATCAGTACTTTGTGAGTTGCTAGTGATTCTGTGCTTCTGTCATTTTTAAAATCACTTTTGTCACTTTCCGGGATTTTTCCGTCACTTTCCGGGAATTTTATGGCCGTTTTACAGCACTGTTGCCAATTTCCAGCACTTCTCCAATGCTTAGCTGGCAGGTTTTCATCTCCACAGCGCCTAGGGGTGCATGCGGGGCACACACAGGGCTTGAGACCGACCCACGACAGCCCTTTTCAATGTGCGAAAAACATCCAAAAATGGAGAAAACAGCAGGGAAAGCCGGTAAGTTTCCATGCCATGTGAATCTCGATGAATGCCCCGCCTCTGATGGAAGCAGAACAGGCCAAGATTTTTCATTTCAGGTCTACCTGTCCCCACCTGACTCTTGCCCTCTCCCAATCAAATTGCTCGGAAATCTTCTGGCACACGGCTAGAGCTGAAACAAGAACGTGCAAAAAAACCAGGAATACCCGTCAAATTTCCGGTATCCAAGTCAAACGGAATATTCCAGGTACTTTTCAGTACCCAACCCTGTTTTCAATTGGGTACCCAAAATACTGACAACCAGTATACTGAAATCCCAATTTTGTCCTTGATTTCGTCCCAGGTTTCTTGGCATTTCAGGAAAATTCGGTAATTCAGTATACCTCTTGTCAGTATTGCCGTTTTTGGGTACTCGAATGGTATTCAGGTACTAATTCGGGTACCCAAAAATGTGGGTATTGTCTGCAGGTACCAAATCAGGTACCTACTACAGCTCTACACATGGTGGTTGTTGCTTGTCCGGCCACTAACCTCTCTGGTTTATCAATCCCGGTAGCAGCAGTTTGTCCTGTTGTTCCTTCTAAGCAGCTCCAATGGAAAGAGATTCGGGAGAAAGGGCAAAATCAACCTTTGAAGGAACAGGAGGCAGGAAGAGGCAAAATGGGTGATGAAAATAGACTGAGTCGAGGAGGATGGACAGGCAGCTGAAAGGAAAGACTGGTGGGGCAGACAGTGCAGTGGGGGTGGGTGGCTTTCAGTGAATTGGATATGGCTCACAGTAGAGCCAAAACTAGTACCCACAAAAAGGTAAACCCATCAAAATTGTGGAACTCAATTCAACCTGGTAATTCTAGGTCCTGAACTTCTGTAATCAAAAAGTACCATTTTCATTTGGATTTTTGGACTTCAGGTTCCAGATCGCTGACTTCTCGTCCTGGTTTTTTTTACTTCCGATACTGGATTTTTCTGAGCTTCCCCCCCCCCCCAAGTTTGTATTTATTTAATTATTTATTTATTGGATAAATTTGTTACAGGAATACCTGGTATTTTGGGGTATTTGGGTGCCCGATCGTTATTTGGAACTCATAGCATCTTAGCGCAAAACACAAAGGCGTAGCAAGGTGGGAAAAGGCCCCCGTGCAGAAGATGGAATTGGGATGACCGCCCCAACCCCCCACTGGGGCACTCCACTCCAGTAGGGATTTGTATGCATTCTACATGCAACGCACCCCTTGCCTACGGGGCTCATGCACTCCAGTGCAGTGGTACCGGACTTCAGGTTTGAGTATTGCTCATGGGTTGCAAATGAGCAAATGAGGGGAGAATGAGAGGGATGGCAGAGGAGAGTAGAATTTCCTGGTTGTTGCTGGTTGCGGTCTAGGGGTGATGCTCCAATTCCAAGTGGATGCCCTTTTTTATGGATCCATTTGGCTTGATTGGTCCAAACAAAAATCAGAACAAATGAACCTTCCAATTTTCATCCTCTGGAACGATCAAAAATATATTTGGGCCAGTCTGCACATGCACAAAATGAAATGGTGCCATCCTCCGCATGTGCCAAATGGCGATGGCCCTTCTGACAAGCAGTAGTGCTGTTATAACGGCTGCCATCTTGCATATGTGACGTATGGTTTCCGCCATTTTCTGCATGCCCAAATGACCGGTCGGAATTCTGATCAAAAATTTCAACCTGTCACAATCCTGTTGAAAAATGTTTACGGGTAGGAATTCCGATCAAAATTTCCATAGCTGTCCTGTTTAAATGGAACTGTTCCACACAAATGGAAGGGCTGTTTCGTAAAACCGCTGCTGGGGGTGGGGGTCACAACTGTATTTCGGTCTCAAAACAGGATCACACAAGCCCTGCATGAGCTGTTCCAAAGCCAGGCTCTATAACTTGGTGATCTTACAACACCACTCATGTTCTTACAGCTTCCTCTTCCACAGGAATAGCTGCTTTGTTGACGTGCAGGGGCCTCTGCTGAGAGCAGAGAGGGCTCCCCTGGCTTTTAATCTCCTGGGTCCCTTAGATCCTTAATTGACCCATAATGAAGTCTAATCTTGGAAATAAAGAGGCGATGGATGACAGAGCCTCATGTTGTGCCCTTCGTTTTGATGAGCCTGTTTGTTGTTGGGTCTCCTGCCTTTAAAATGCCGCTCCATCCTCATGCTCCCCAGTAGCAGATGGCTGCAGATGTCTGCCAGCATTTCCTAACAGGCATTTTTGACAGGTCCAACAGGACGGTTGCCAATTTCCCTCAGGATACCAGGCAAATACCCAAGAAAACACTAGCTGGGTAGCAGGCTGGGAGCCAAGGTGGCGTGTGCCTGCAGACGGTCCCGCGCGCTCCCAAGTTAAAGACCTGCGGATGGAAGATACTTGAAATACAAAATTATTTGTTATTAATACCTTCATGATGTGTTAATCACCCTTGGCTGTGCTCCTCCTAGTGGTAGCTGAGGGCACCACGGTTTCCAAGCTCTTTGTCTGCGTGACTGGTGCCGAAACGTAAATACTGGTTTCAATTAAAACGGCTGAGTCACTGCTTTCCCGATGATGCGAGTAACTTACGATTCATTCGGGTTTTATTTGGCATTTGTTTCAACATGGAAGCGCCGTAAAGTGTTTTAAAAGTGCCAAAAGTGTTGGAAATCCACCAATGGAAATACCGAAAGCGGTGAATGAGCAAAAAAGCATACCGAATGCAAAACGAAATAGCGTGGGAATCCAGCAAAGTTCTTAAAAAGATGAGAATTCCCATCCCTTCAGGAACGGCCGGTTTCATTTTGGCTGTATGGGGGCCTTTATTTGGCGATGTAAAGCGTAACGAGTTCGCAATGCCGGACAGTCACAAAAGTTAGAGGTGAAATGAATATCGGATGCACTGGCTGCCTATTTTCTTCCGGGCCCAATTCAAGGTGTTGGTTCTTACCTTTAAAGTCCTGAACTATCCGCGGGACCGCCTCACTCCTCGGGTCCTGGATCGGCCCCTGTGGTCGGCTGGGGGTGCCTTCTTGGAGATCTCCCGAGTAAATCGAGGGGCCGCTGTGACGAGGGCCTTCTCGGTGGCCGCACCTCGGCTGTGGAACTCCCTCCCGGAGGAGGCTCACCCGCCTGGCCCTGGACCGGCTGACTTTTCATCCAGCTTGTAAAACCAGGCTGATCTGCCAGGCATTTGGTGGCGGGGATGGGGGAGGGATGGGATGAG
>QEPC01011341.1:7406213-7450507 GCA_003113815.1 Sphenodon punctatus | reverse complement strand
AATAAATAAATAAATATTATATCCTATGATTGTGTGTTTGCTTTGACTTGGGTCCGATGGAGGATACGAACTACTCCTCAGTTTCCATTTCATTTGTGGGAAAACAAAGAGCCATTTTGGGGAGGGGTGTGCAGAGGGCACCCCTAATCATTTTCATTTTAGTTTTGGTTTACAAAAACCCCTTCATTTGCAGGGGGGTGGGTTGTAAATGACCCTTCCATTTGGGTCCCCCCCCCGTTTATTTTATTAAATATTAATACAAATTATCAATAATAAAATCACTGTGCATACGCAACGGCCTCCAGCCCGTTCTGCGTACGCACAGCCCTTTCCCAAAATGGCACCGATGCTGCCTAGCAAAAATGTATGGGGTTCCAGATGTGATTCTTAATTTAAAAATAATGGAGGGTTGGAGGTGGGGGATGAGCAGTAAGTTGAGCTCTTGGAAGGGTTTTCTCATGAGTGGCCATGCATCAGGTGGTTGCTTTGGAGCCCCAATGGGTATTTGGATGCACAACCGACATCCAGTGATTCTCAAGAACTTTCCTGATCTCACAAAATGCTGCATGTTTTGTTCTAGGCGCCAAGAAGCTGAGAGACGCAATTTCTTCCTTGGCAGAAGAAAGTGGCCGAGATGGCTTTTCCCTCTTTGCTGGTGATTAAGTCTTACTCTTTCCTTTCTCCAGGTAGATCCTTACCTGCCCTATGAGTACACCTGTGAGGGTATGCTGGAACGGATCCACGCCTACATTCAACACCAGGTGGGAGACCTCTGCCCATTCCTGTGTAGCTTTCCAACTCAGGGGAGCACTGTGGTCAGATTCTATGCCCAAGAGTGTCCCACTAGTGTTGAGAGGACCTTTGAGAAAGCTGGTAGCCAAATTATGAAATCACCCTGTTGCATGGCTGGCATTAAAGTGTTGAATCATAGAATTTATAAGAGTGGAAGACGAGCTGAAACAAGTACACACGGAAATGGCGATACCTATTGAATTTCCAGCAGTACCCGAATCGACCTGACATCGGTACCTGATTACGATCTGATTCAGATACCTGATGACCCAAAATGTCGACAGCTGGTATACATTTTTAAAAAACGTTTTCATCGATATACTGACTTCTGACATCAATTTATTGGTTTTCTGTCAACTTCCATCAATTTTGTGGCAACTTGCTGTTCCAGAAAATGACTTCTGTTCTGGGTGACAACAGGAGAGGTGGCCAGATCCCAGCAGTGGCAGCAGCACCGGGGAGTGGGAGGGGAGAGGGCAGGGTGACATGTGGAGATGCATCTGCACGGCCCCCACTCCCGTGCTGGTTACAGCAGCCCGGCCCCCCTCTCCAACCGGTGGCCGCAGTGACCTATGAGGCCACCATGACTACCTGGAAGTGCCGCAGACCCAGACCGGGATACATGTGAGCGGGCCATCAAATGCGATGGCCCTCTTTATTCTGGTCTGGTGTCCATTGCGCAGTCTGTGATGGCGCTTAGCCTGGGCTGTTCCTCAGGGATTGTCCCAAGGAACAGCCCCGGCTAAGCACCGCCACGGCCCACGCTACGGCCCAAGCTAACATCTGGCGGCCATTTCAGATGTGACGGCAACACGGATTTCCACACGTGGCAAAGCATGGAAATACGTGCTATCATCATGTCTGAAAACACCCCAGATGCAGCAGGAGGTTGGGAAGCTGTGGAAACCACACCCCTCTTCTCCCTTTCCCAGTATTCAGCATCGGAGGCAACCAGAACAAGAGGCAGGTGAGGACATGGTAGGGGACATGGTGGCTTTATTAGGATACACTGGCTGCCTCATGCCCCGTACACCCCAGGACCATGGGAGTACTTCCGCCACTGACGCCTCACCCACAGGCTACCCTAAGTTGCACTTCGAGGACGCCATTGTCGCCCTACCCATTGTCTGTCCTGTACTCTATCCACAAAACTCACCAAAGACTCTTCTAGGGGCCACTAGTTGAGAGCCACCGGGGTCAATCCCATGCCCCACACGCACACAAAGTGCGCGTACGTCCATTGGGAATACATTGTGCTGTGTAGATCTCATGCAGAGGGGGTTTGGGATTGCTGCCACCGTCTTAGGGCAGAGAAGAAGGAAATGCTGGTACAGCTCTATGCAGTGTGTGTCTGGCCTAGTTCTGTCTGGAACCAAAGGGATGAGCCACTCTGTTCCTAGAGGGATCCATTCACTTGCAGCAGATAGTATGCCAATTCCACATGCTAGGAAGTGAGAGAGGCCTTCAACTGAGCCCCACTATAAATAATGGAGGAAAACAAGAGCTGTTTCTTTTGCGGAGCCTGGTTTAGGTTCACAGCGATTCAATCCTCCATGTAACTGAAGGATGCATTATGAAACCACTGAGGAGGCTGAGCCCGTGTAACATCAGTCCTTTTCCATGGGACGCCTGGCTCTTAGAGAGTTTGGTTTTGCATTCAGAGCGATCAACACCAGTGCAGCAATGTCTCTCGAGGCCTTAACCACACATTACCTCAGTGGGAGAGAGTGCATTCATGGAAACAGGATTTGAACCCTGATCTCTCAGGTTCAAGTCCCAAGCTTTATCCACTATGCTACACCAGCTACCTGTGTATTAAATCAATCCTTTTTTGTTCTTCTAGGATTTCTGTGCCGCTTCTGTTCCACCAGCCAAGCCCAACAGCCATGCTATGCAAAGCTCTCCGAGCCCCTTCACCTTGTCACCCAACGGCACTCACTTGGCGTGGTCCGACAATGCCAGCAGCAGCAGCAGCCCCCCAGCCTGGCCTCCGGTGAACTCCATGCAGGTCTGGGTGTCGGAAGCCGGGCAAGCATGCACCGATGCCTGTCAAGAGCACGGACTGGTCTGTGAGCCAACGTTCTTCAAGTTCGTCGACAAGAAGGAGGTCTTTCACCAGTGAGTCTGGCTCTTGCTCTGTGCCCGTATTCCCATCCGTGGTGGAACGACAAGAATGCTTTGCATCCCTGGGGCTCCAAGGGTTCTCATTCTAGAACTGATTTCCAAAATGGCGCCTCTGGTGTGCCCTCTTCTGGAACATGCATGTCAATGGGTTGGTGGCAGGACCACTCAGAATTCATGTTACCGCAGTGCAGAGGTGGAGAACCTTCACCATGCCAGGGATCAGATTCTTGACCCCCCACAGGCTCCGGAGGCTGGAGAGTCCTGCAGAGGGTGTGACCTGGCTAAATGGGGCGGTGTGTGTCCAGAAGCCTGGAAGTGCTCCATGGCTGTCTGGGCCTGGTGGGTCACTAGTCACCCATGGAGAGTGGGCGAGAAAACTGCCAAAGGGCAGACATCACTGGGCCAGAAATGGACCATGGGCCAAAGGTAGGTCTGCTGCCATTTTTGAATGTCCTCCTGGTTTCACCCATCATCACTGGGCTCTGGATGAAGGCCCTTTCCCCAAAAAAATATCCAGTGGCGCTGATGAAATTCTTTCATCGGCAGGAGGTGGAGCCGTATTGGAAAGACAGCAAAGCTCCCTTATTATAACAATAATACTAATAAATACTAATACTAATAATCTTTATCTTTATATCACTCAAATCCATCACAGGTTCAATGCCGTGCTTTTGACAGTAAGTGAACCAGAGGTAATCAAAGCTCCGGCTTGTCCTGTTTCATGGGATCAATTTCAGTGCATGTTGCCCTCTCATGCGGGAGATGTTCTTGGGGCTGTTTGAGCCACTCATTGGCTGGTTAAGGCCAGCTGGGAGACGTTGGGGCCATTGCTGGCCGGGATAGTCAACGCCTCCCTTAGGGCCAGTTATCGGCCGGTCTCTTGCCTTCCCTTCTTATGGAAGGTTATTGAGTGGATGGTGGCTCATCAACTTCAGGAGCATCTGGATCGGGTTGGTTTCCTAGATCCCTCTCAGTTGGGCTTTAGTCTGGGCTATGGCACTGAAACTGAGCTTGTGGCCTTGGTCGACGACCTCTCCCATAAGTCGGATCAGGGCCGTTCGACCCTGTTGATCCTATTAGATCTCTTGGCTGCGTTTGATACCACTGATCATGAGTTGCTGGCGACTAGGGATGGGCGAACGCGGTTCGGAAGTTCGGACCGAACTTGACCAGGTTGGTTGACTGAACCGAGCTTCCGAAACGACCTCGATTTTCAAACCGAACTGAATTTCCGAACTCGGTTCTGTTCGCCCATCCCTAAAAGGTAATATTACATTTAATTCAATGGGGTTTGAATTTCCAAACTTTGTTCAGAAGTTCGGAGTTCAGACCGAACTTCCGAACCGAACCGAATTTCTGAACCGAACCGAATTTCCGAACTCAGTTCTGTTCGCCCATCCCTTCTGGTGACTCAGTCTCAGGACCAAGCTGGAGTGGGCGGTACTGTTCCCGAATGGTGCTGCTCCTTCTTGGCCAAGAGAACTCAACGTGTGCTGCTGGATGATTTTTCATCTTCTCCCTGGGACCTCACATGTGGAGTCCCGCACGGTTGCATCTTATCCCCTCTCTTGTTCAATGTGCATATGCAGCCTTTGGGGGAGGTCCAGGTGGCAGCTGTGGCGAAGGGTGCATTTCGCCAATTACATCTGGTGTGACGGCTTAAACGGTATGTCTCAGACATGGACCTGGCCGCTATCATCCATACTTTTATTACCTTTTATTAGGGGGACGAGTTGCCGCGAGCACATTACACCTGTGCTCCGTTCTCCGCACTGGCTGCCAATAGTCTACTGGGCCCAATTCAAGGTGTTGGTTTTGACCTTTGAAGCCCTAAACGGCCTGGGGCCCTTATCTGCAGGACCGCCTCACCCTCCGGGTCCTGGACCTGCCTCTGCAGTTGGCCAGGGGTGTCCTCCTTGAGGTCCCCTTGGTCTCCCAGGTGTCAATTATGAGGAGGGCGTTCTCGCTTGCTGCACCATGGCTGTGGAACTCCCTCCCACTGGATTTCTGCCTAACCATAGAGTTCCCCTCTTTTAGTAGACCTGGCTGTTCCCCCGGGCTGTTCCCCCGGGGGAAGACCTGACTGTTTCCCTGGGCCTTTGCTGAGGGAGACAGGTGATGGGGGGAGGTTGGAGATGGGTGAGGGTTGGGGGCTGGATTTTTTTAGCTTTGCCATGGGATATGTTTTCTATTATTTTTATATTTTTATTGTTACTTGTATTTTATTATTTATTGTTGTGTTTAACTTATTATATTTTATTATTTTGTTTGTTGCAAGCCGCTCCGAACTGCTGTGGCAGGAGGAGGGCAGCCAAGAAATCTAACAAATAAATAACTAAATATAGCACGCACCCCCCCGCCATGGCACTCCGAGCACTTTACATATAACTAACACAACTTTTTAATCTTCACAACAACCCTGTGAGGTAGGTTAGGCTGAAAGAGCAATGTGACTGTCCCAAGGTCACCCAGTGAATTTCTGGCTAAGGCAAGACTAGAACCACGGTCCCCCCCGGTTCAAGTACTGCGCGCTTAGTCATGACACCACAACACTTTCATTCACCATTATGTTGCCCTAATTTTTGAGGTGACTACACCCTCTTTGGAGCACTGTGACATCACAATGCTCTGAAGAGGGTGTGGCCAGGTTGGCTAGATAGCCCTCCTGGCCACACCATGCTCTGAAGGGGACAACGTGTATGTCAGAAAGGTATGGGAATGTACCTTCTTTGGAGGTAGCCTTACCCCTTTCCAGGTCAAAAGTTCTGGAAAGGCGGCAAAAGGTGAAAGCAGCCACTTTAACATTTCTTATGCATGTTCCAGGGCTGTATGGGTGCCTTATCCAGCCCTGGAACACACACAAGAAACGTGGAAGCGGTGTTGAAGTAGAGTTAGCCTCATGGCTGTTTTCACCCAAACACGACTGTGCTCTTTCTCACGCCACATCGACCCAAGGAGGCATTCTGAATAGGAACCCCCTTGGGGAGATTCTCCAGTTCTACAAGCCCCCCTCAGTGCTATCACCTGTGTTCTTGGCAACAGAGATTCCTCTCCTGGTAGTGTATTGCTGTGCCGTTTGTACACAATACACCGTGCCCAGAAGGCCATCAATACCTGACAGGCCTGTCACTTGGCCCACGTTCTGTCTGAATGGCTTTGTGCTGTTGAATTTCCCTGGCACCTTTTTTTTCTGTCTCCCGCTATCATTCCTCTCTCTTGTAAACCTACATTTTTGAATTTGTAAGGCAGTCAAGTTTTAATACAGCATAAATCTGTCACCCGGTTCCGTGCCGCGCTCTGGACAATTAAAATGGCTGCATTACTATTTCTGTCACGCCGGTCAGGCAGGCAATTTTGAGGCCGAGTGGCATTTTTATAGAATAAATTAGAGCCTAGAGCTCAGATTCTGCTCAGCGAGCTCCTCTGCCTCCTATATATATATATATATATATATTACGGGAGTTTATTTCAGAACTGGCAGGCCTATAGGATTGCCCTGTTGGCATTCTTCTGGTTAGAGAAGAAGGGGATTACATAGCGCCACCTACAGGTGGAGGAAGCAAAAGACACATTCTGAGTAGAGCTGGAACAAGTACCCACAAAAGCAATTATACCGATCTAATTTCTGATACCCAAATCAACCCGAACATTTTGGGTACACATCAGTACCCGGTTTCGACCCGATTCAGGTACCTGATGCCCTGGAATTGCCCAGAATATTGACTTCCAGTCCTGGAATGTCAACGTCTGGTCCCGATTCTTCAATTTTCCATCCTGCTTTTTTTATTGTTAACCAGAAACGTTTTAAATCGGTACTGGGGAATTGCCTATTTTGGGGGTGTTTGGGGATCTGATTGGTAACTGGGTAGCCCATTGAATACCAAAAATAACACTCAAGATGTAGATATTACCCGTGGGTACTAAACAAGGTACCCAGTTCAGCTCTGATTCTAAGTTCATGCAGATGGATTCTCAGAAACATGTCCACGTTCGATTATAGCAAAACTTTTCAGTGTATCTTTTCCTCCCTAGGCTTAACATCATCTGTGACAGCACGGAGTCTGAGATGAACCACCTCTACCCAGCCATGGCAGAAAACGTTCGGGAGTGCTACCTCCAGAAGGAACCACTGCTGTACAGCTGTGCCGGTTACAACACCAAATACCGGCGTCTCTGCCCATGCCGCGATTACCGGAAAGGACAGGTAGCTCTGTGCCGGGACTGCTTGTGATTCGACTGGAAAGCATGTATTATCACATGTCAGGTGCAACAAGTAGCTTTTTCTCAAAGCTTCTGCAATACTCAATGAGGGCAGGGTGGGCCCCGATTCTTGAAGAGCCCTCTACCAAGGCTTGGATGTCAAGACTTTCTTGGTTGTGTTGTCTGCCAGTCAAAAGTGAATGACCATCTCCCGACCTTTATCTTGTCTTCTCGAGACAGCATTTCCTACTGCATCCAAGACCATCTGAGACCTCCGAGAAGCCAGAAAGGGCATTCTGGAGTACAAGGCACCAGTAGGGTTTCATTCTCCTTGAACATCCTGGTTTATTTATTTATTTTTTATTTGATGGGCGGTAATTAAAGCAGGGAAACAAGTACAGCTGGTCCTTGAGGAGTTATTTTTGAAATGGTCTCCCGTTCCAAATACTTAAAACATGGGTGTGGATTCCGGAAAGGTCTTGGTGCTGAGACTTCTTTTGGAAGAGGTCTTAAATCCTCAACGATCCACTCCACCGTTGAGACTTTGGAGGGATGTAGGCAACGGTCATGCAGAGGTATATGATGTGTGTGGACATTGTGCAGGTTCCTTTACACCATCCATACAGGAAGTTGGGTGGAGATCTTGGAAATCCCAGAAGACCTGCCTTGCAGGAGGTGGGAGTTGGGAGAATCACATCACAGCAAGTCAGGATGGGGTTACCCAGCTCTGTAACACATGGGGTTGTTGTCGTAGGTCAGGGATTCAGGAAAGGGAACCTCTGGGGTCATGCCAACTGCTGATGAGGGTGTCCGTCACAAAATGCTATTTGATATACTTTGCATCCCGTCATTGTTGTGTAGGATCATAAGGATTATAATAAACTCTTCCAATCACCTCACACACACACATGGGCACCAGGACGGGACTGTAGTTGAACATTTGTGTCTCCTGCTTGGCCCCACCTCTTCTGAGCGTTATGATGAAACAACATATGTATGAGGGGGGTGATTGGGTCAGTAAGGGTGAGGTGACCACACCCCCTTCCAAACATCACACCACATGGAAAGAGGCACGGTTATGACAGAAAGGGGCAGGACAAAGTGGTTTTCCTGCCCCCCCTCCCCCAACATAATTCTGTCAACATGCTTGATCACACGGGCAAAAAGTCCACTGTGTCCGAGAATGAGTTATTGCTGCAGCTGCATTAAGGTGTGGGAGTTTAACATGCCAGATCTAAGAGTTGGATTCCTTTGCAGCTAGCACCAACACTGGGGCCTTCTGAGAGGGAGGTGATGCTCTCGTAGAGCCAGGGGCGTAGCTACCATAGACTGAGGGGGTTCAGTTGAACCCAGGCCCTGGATTCTAGGGTTGCGGGAATCTGACGGTGATCTGAGCACCGCTAGGACATGTTCAGAGGAGGCAGAGGAGGGAGCAGAACCAACATTCTGCCCCCACCCACTGAGAATTTCCTAGCAGCGTTCAAAGTGGCTTGCAAAAGGCCTTGCCAAGAAGGAATCTTTTCAGAGTGGATGGGGGTGGAGCGCTGGCCCCCACCAAATCTTAAAACGTCCTTCCTGCTACGCGAGAGGGTGTCACTGGGAGCCAGGGCAGTGCCCCACCTTTGCAGCGGGAGGTCATGAGCCCCCTTGGGAGGGCTGCCGCCGAGGAAGAACCCACTCTCTTGCCCGTGGAGACATGAGCCCAGGCCTACCACAGCCTTTGCCACGCCATTGTCTAGAGCTGGGGTTGTCTGGAGCCTCAGACTTCCAGAGGCGAATTAACCTCTGGAAACAGCCCCCACCTGAAGGACTCAAACCATGCTGGACTCTCGGGTTGGATTGTTCCAGCGAAGGGCCGAGGGCTAGGCAGCTGTAGGCTGTAACCCCTACTGCACTACCGGTGAGGTGTAGGCCCAACTCTAGCGGGAGGCTGGACGTCAGGACCTACCTATGCAAATACCTAAAGTGTTGCTAATAATGCCAACTTACCTCAGTCAGGATCAGTGCCTTTGTGTTAAGGGATCCGTTAACACTCATGCATCAAGGTCTTGCTAATTCCCCTGTACTTCTGGGCACCCCTAATGCCCAGAGGTGACCCTGTGACACGCACACTCCTGCTTGGGTTACGAGTTCGAGGCTCGTATTGGGCTTCCATGGCAGAATATAGCAGGGTAGGAGCGGAACAGCAGTGACACACCAGCGAGGGCAACCCTTAGGCTATTCAGGGCCTTAGCTGGCCTGACTGCTCTCTTGAAGAGCTGAGAGCTACATGTAAGACCCCCCCACCTAGAGCAGTTGGCCAACCCTTGTTGGCACCCAGAGGTAGCCCATTGCCCCGGGAAAGACCTGATTTCTCTGACCAACCTGACGAACTGGTGCAGCGGGGGGCGGGCGGCCATATCAGAATGTGGGCAGGCTCTAGGGATAGTCCTGCCTCCTTTCCTTAGCCACTAGGCTCCAAGCTTTGTGGAGCATCCCAAGGTGCTCAAAAGGGCACGGAAAGAGCGGCACAACGGGGCTGTATTTATTTTTGGTCCCACTGCCGAATCTGATTGACCTCAGCGTGAGGGATCCAAAGTTTATTAAGCGGTTCTGGAAGAGACAAGGCTCATCAGGATACGTCAATGGGATTTTGGTAGGTATAAAAGGAACCCCTGCCTCCCTTCCAAGTAGGGTGGCCAGACCTCCCCTTTAAAAGAGGACACTTATGAAAAGTACATGGGCAGGGTTGCACTGGAACCAATGCAGCCCTGCAACATGTATTTTTCATGTGTCATCTTTTAAAGGGGAGGTTTGGCCACCCTACCTCCAGGTGCACCTTTTATTGTCAGATTTTGGAAGCCGCCTTACCTTGGGCGCACCAGACCCTCTGCCAAATGGAGTTGAAAGCAGCCTGCCAGATCCCAAGTTATTAAGGGAGAAAGGATGCTCCATTTAAGTCAAAGGGGCAGTCTGGCTGCCTACCGAAAGCTCCCATTTCGGCTCTCCGGCGGAGATCTCTCTTCCTGTGATGTCGTACGGAACCGGGAGGCACCAAATCTCATACCAGGCATTCTTGGTTTCTTCTAGGATTGTCCCCTGTGCCACACGGCTCCTCTCCCACAGATGAATTTCCCAGGAACTCAAAATCTGGGAGGGGGGGGGGGAAGAGGGCTGCCGCAATATGGAGGGCAGACCTTTAGGAGTCAAGGGGCAGAACTGTCCTCTCCTCTCACTTCAGCTTGTTGCTTCTTCTGGGCACCCCTACTGCAGGCACCGACAGGAGACCTGGTGCCTCCTTCCACACTGATGCTAGCATACCCCTCCCAACATTTGGAGCAGCCAAAGAGGGACAAGCCCCGCCCCCTTAGCCAATAAGCTCCACCTCCGCATGCGCTTAGACACTTCCTGACATTCCAAGTGCGCGAAGAGGGACAGACGCTCTCCTGTTTCCCATTCCGTTTACGTTGACTGTCTTGTCCTTACATCTTCTCCCCATTGGTCTCTAGTCTCAAGGGGCCTGAGGCTGGAATCCTGGTTTTTCCTCAAAGACGGACTTTGACCCCTGAAAGACGGGACAGTGGGATTCAGCACCCAACGAGCGACTGTTTCTTCTAAACAGGGACTGTCAGAAGGTATGTGATGCGTGTGCCAGTGCAGGGTGAGGCCAACGGGAACTGAGAGATGCTGGGCTCCATTCAGGATTGACTCCTCTTTCCCCTCATCCCTAGTTGGGCCTTGAGTTTTTCTCAAGGCCAAATTTAGATTTGAAGCACGGCAAAATTTTGGCTCTGCTTCTTCCCTGTCAGATGGTCCCTGCTTTCATGTCGACACGGCATCCCACTGACTCGCAGATAAAACATCTTATCAAAATCTGTTTCCCTTTGATTGCAGCGCTGCTGGGACGTTAAGCGTTCTTGACGTGCGTCTTCCCCCGCCCCCCTCATTTCAGCGTGTGATGTGAACATCCCCCAGCACGGGACGTGTGCCTTGGAACCCAAGCCCCTCTCGGATTCCTTCTGGTGGAATCGTTTTGTTGGTCACAAAGCGGATTAGAGCCTGTTTCAGCAAACAGAGTTGCCGGTGGCAGAAGAGAGGGATCAGAGAGCCAGACTACCAGCAGCTCAGCATTGGTAAGGGCGGAAGCCCGCATGGTTTCCTCCAGAAGAAGTAAACGGAGAGATTGATTCATAGGCCCTTCCTCATCATGTGCTACTTTTCCAGCTATCAATCAGTGGAAACCTTCCTTTTTTCTATGTTTGTGAAGGCTGGCCGGTGGCCAATCCATTTTTTATCTGTTCCAGTTTATACTTAAGCAGTTTAAACAAAAATTCCACGCTACTTGATTGGGTGAGCATTACCAGACGTGATGCTAGCCACTAGTTTTCAACGTTAAACACACGTGGGGGACCCAATCCATGCCTTGTGCGTTCACCATGCGCTGGGTGCGAAGTGTTGCACAAGGGGCACATACAAGCGTTGCTCACCTCAAGCGCAGTGTGTGTTGCGCTCATCACGGGCTGCACACACATATCACAGTGCGCACGTTGCGTGGGCAAGGCATGGATTGGTCCCCTGGGGCGCTACATCCGTTTCCGGAAACTCCTATCCCTCCTAATATGCACTTACCACAGATTCGTCATGCATTGCCAATCACTGTCGTCCTTCGTCTGCCGGTATCACGTAGCCGCTGTTCTGTGTAGGTAAAGCACACAGCCCAACTTCTGGTCTGTTACAATCCAAAAGCTAGAGCCGAAAAAAGTACCCACCAAAAAGTGTTTGCCCATCGAAAATACAGAACGTGACCTGACCAGGCAACATCAGGTGCTAATCAATCCCCAATAAATACTGATTTCCATCCCAATTTTCTGATTTCGCATCTTGATTTTCCAACTTCCGGTACTGATTTTTCTTTTTTTTAACTTCCCCTCCCAATTTCTTTCCCAGTTTACCAATCAGAACTGAGTGGTAAAATGGTAAATTGGTAATTTGGTAAGAGTGATACTTGATATTTTGGGGTAATCGGGTGCCCGGCTGGTACTCGAGGTAGCCCGTTGAGCATCTGATACAGGACTCAAAATTGTGAGCGTTCCCTGTGGGTGACAAATGAGCTCCCCCTTTCAGCAAGAGCCCATAAAAATGGATGATGCTTGGATAATCACTGGAACACATACGACTGTCTGTAGGAGCCGCCATGGGACGGGCATCAGTGGATTTGCATGGATTTAGCGTTATGTCTGGTAACACCCATGGAGCCGATTGAGCATATGTACGTAACCAGTAGCCTTAGCCCAACTTCCAGTCCTCCAGTGATCATAGAGATGTGGTGAAAACACAGGAGGAAGGGCCTGGATCAGTGACACCTACTAACCTCGCTTTTCCTCTGACTCTGCCCTGCTTTACCTCAGTCAGCCTTCACCCTTCCTGCTCCCCCAGCTACTTGGGATGATTTCCCCAGTTTGTTTCCTCATGACATCCTCTGGGTTAGGCCCGAATCGAAGCAGCTATTCGATTTTTGTGGAAATTGCTACGAAATTGCTACGAAAACCAGCATAGCTATTTTTTTCTTCCCAAACCAACAAGCTGCCAATCCGTGTTGTATATTTATTTATTATTTCCATGTCCAGTCCATCCTATTTCAATGGTTAAGGGTGGGGCGGCATAAAATTAATTCAATTAAACGCATAAGATTTAGTGTACATAAAAATAGAGGGGTCAATCCTAAACCCGTGTGCATGGGCCATATTCCCCATGCCAGGGATGTGTGCGGGTTGTGCCCACGTATCGTGCATGCGCCCATGTAGGATCAGCCCCAGAACCGATTATAATAAACCCTGTATAAGCATTCTATTAACAACCTATCCCTGCCTGCTAGATGCTTGGCTAAATAAAATGCTTCGGCTCCGATGAACCTCGGCGATCTGGCCCCTGGATCCAGTTCCTACCCCCAAGCACTGAAAGACCAAGCTCAGGGGAAGGGAGCAGAGAGGAGGGCCTGCCCACAAGGAGAGGGGGCAGATCCATAACATGATCTGGATCCTCCTCCTCTTGAACACTCCCACCTCCAACGTCTGGGCAGCCCTCGGAGCTGGTAGTCATTTCCAAAGCATCCCCTGGGAAGGAACAGGTTCCCCACCCCTGAGCTAGGAAAGGGGAGTTCCAAAGTTGCAGACCAGCCAGTGAAAATACTTCTTTCCATGCCTCCACCGTACAGAACTGGCGTGCCGAAGGAATTACCAAGAGGTCGTTCCAGGCTGACCTTGGTCGATATGCAAATAATTCCCCTCAGATATGTTAAGTGGCTTATTACCAGGGTCTTGGTATCATAGACAAGGACCAGCCAGCTGCTGTCAGGGAAACTGCCTCCCTCCGGTGCCCTGTTTAGGCAGTTAACTTGATAGACTGCTATAAAGGCAGCAATCTGCTTACCTGAGAGTGACTCAGCGCAAAGAGCTGTCGAGAACATCTCCCCTGTGACCTCCCGAATGGTGGGGACACTGTTAAAAGCAGCCCGGCCAGGAAGAATCATTGATGGTGGCTGCTCCCGGGAGAAATATCAGTAGGGGTGGACAGAGAGAAGCATAAGGGTTATCGGAGAAAGAGCATGATCGGTTGGAAGCATCAAAGCATAACCAGAAGCGAGCATAGGGCAAATGGCTACGTACAAATAGATTAAGAAACCCACAAAAAACAAATAAAAAAAAACCCCACAAAAAGCCAGACTCTACTAACTTATTTGGAATACTGATTTTTTTAAACATCTCCTCCTTCTCCTTTCTTTCTTTCTTTCTTTCTTTCTTGTGTTTTTTTATTAATGATTATTGATTATTATTGATTTACTGTTAATAACTTATTATTTTCACTTCCACAGGACATTTTGAAAATGGGTACAAGCTCGGCAAGCCACATAGGGGAGGGGGTGATTAAGGGGTTTGGCCGGGTTGCGGGAAGGAAGGAAAGAGGCCAGATCATAGATCTATGCCACGGAGGGGAGAGAATCGCCGGGCTGGAGCTCAAAAGCAGCCCATGACTAGTTTTGTATTGGCCCCTTTCTAGTTCCTGGGTGCGGCCCTGGATCCATTTCCTATCCCCAAGCATTGAAAGAATGAGATTAGGGGAAGGGAGCAGAGAGGAGGACATGCACATGAGGATAGGAGACAGTTCCATGGCACAAAACCATGATCTGGACCTTCCTCTTCCTTAAGTAGGGGCCGTCCGCCAAAGGAAATTGCTGTTTGGTTTCCATTTTACAGTATCGGCTCCGCAATTTCTGGTTTTAAATACTGATTCCTATTATGGATCCGTATTTAAATAAATAAAATAATATACGATAATAACAAATAAAACAAATTCTATCTGCATAAAATGGCTGCCGGGGCCGTTCTGCGCATGCATACCGTTTTCCAAAATGGCGGCAGCAGTGCCGCCACCATTTTGGAAAAGAGCAGCTGGTCTGTGCATGCACCAAATGGCTACTGTACATGTGTAGAGTGGCTTTCCTTTTCCAAAATGGTGGTGGTGTTGCCGGTGCTGTTTTGGAAAAAGGTGTGTGGGTGCAGAATGGTCTGGTGGCCATTTTACGCATGCACAGTAATGTTTAATTTTTACAAAGTTAAAATGGCTGCTGGGGCCGTTCGTGCATGCACGCCCTTTTCCAAAATGGTGGTGACACCGCTGCTGCCATTTTGGAAAAGGACGCACAGGCGCAAAATAGGCTGGTGGCCGCTTTGCACGTGTCGTTTTCAAAACAAAACTGCAACAGGCACATTGTCCACAGTTGGGGTTCAGTACGGATTAATCTGGAACTGCCTGTTACGAGCAGTTACGGAGTAAATCTGACCTGAATTCCTGCCCCTACCCTTAATCATCCCCACCCACCTCAGCTTCTATGTGGCCCTTTGAACTTGTATTAATTTTCAACATAGTCCCTGCGATAAAAGGTTCTCCAGCCTCTATCCTGGAGTGTACGCCATGGGTGGGGAACATTTACCCTCTAGGGGGCCACTTTGAAAATGAGTACAAGTTCCGAAAGTTGCATAGAAGGTGTGTGTGTGTGTGTGTGTGTGTGTGTGTGTGTGTGTGTGTGTATGTAAGTAAGGGGTGCGCTCAAGAAAAGGCGGGTCCAGATCACAGATCTATGCCACGAATCTGTCCCCTCTCCTTGTGGACAGGCCCTCATCTCTTCTCCCTTCTAGGGATGGGCGAACGTGGTTCGGAAGTTCAGAGTTCGAACTGAACCCGACCAGTTCGGTCGACCGAACCGAACTTCCGAACCGAACCGAATTTCCGAACTTGGTTCTGTTCGCCCATCCCTATAACATAATATTCCATTTAGTTCAATGGGGTTTGAATTTCCAAACTTCATTCAGAAGTTCAGAGTTCGGACCGAACTCAAATAGTTCGGTCAACCGAACCGAACTTTGAACCGAACTCGATTTTCGAACCGAACTGAACCGAATTTCCGAACTTGGTTCTGTTTGCCCATCCCTACTCCCTTCCCCCTAAGCTCAGTCTTTCAGTGGGGTAAGGCTGGAATGAGAACCTGCCAAAGTGGGTATCCCAATGAATTTTCATCACGACCCAACAACATCAGGTACCCAACTGTGACCTGACCTGAGCTCAGTTTTTCAGTGCTTTGGTGTGGGAAATGGATTTGGGCTCCTCAACCCCTGGTGCCTGCCCTCATCTCTCCTCCCTTCTCCTGAGCTCATTCATTCAGTGCTTGAGGGTAAGACCTGGATCCCAGGGCCCGATCCAGGAATTGGAAAGGGGCCACATAAAGACAAGCCGTGGCCCAGCTCTGGCCCGTGGGTCTGAGCTTCACAACTTCTTTGTGTCCTCTCCAGCTCCCAATCAGGGCTGGAAGCCCAGAGTTGGCAGGAGATAAATTTCATATCTATTGAGCCCATAACATAAAGGTGATCGGCAGCCTTGCCGCCAAGGAGAGATTCTAATTACGGCGTCTAATTACAAAGGAGAGTTAAATCATCACCCCTCCCCCCAAAAAAGCATAAGTGCCTAAAATATAATTGACAGCGAATAATTAAAGATCGAGTTGAGAAGTTGCCAGCGACTAGACCATCTGATGACGGTGAAAGCACCATTTAAAACAGACGGTTTCTTTTTAAAGTCGTAGTTTTTCCCTTCTAAGAGCTTTGGGCTCCTTGACACGTTAGTAATGCTTGGAAAGAGACTTGCGTGGCAGCTGGGAACTAGGATCAGAGACCCAACAGATCCTGGGTTCTTTCGGAGCGGACTGGAGAGCCGGTCCCTCGGTTTATTAAGTCCCGTTTTTACATGTTACTTTTTTCAAGTGATACCCCCGGGCAGTGGGGTGTGCAGACTTGGAGGGTCGTATCGGCCCGGCCTGAGCATTACCCCTGCAGGTGGCATATGCAGGCTGTAGGATTGTGCCCTCTGTGTATAATTGACAGCAGGGTGTTGGCAGCAGGGCTGGTCTTCTGTACTGGCAGCGTCAAAGCCACAACCCCTGTGTGACAGGGTCACAGGTGTGGGTGGCAGACGGGCCCCCCTCCCTCAACCAGAGGGCCAGCCGGAGAACATCAGGCAGCCCGAGAGCAAGGCTCGCCCAGACCGGGGCTTGAGTGCAGCCTGGAAGGGGCTTAATGGGGAAGAGTCAACACGGATTTAGTAAAGGTAAATCATGCCTCACTAATCTGTTGGAATTCTTTGGGGGTGTAAATAAGCATGTGGACAAGGGAGACCCAGTGGATATAGTGCACCTGGATTTCCAGAAAACATTTGGTAAGGTCCCTCATGAGTGACTCTTGAGAAAATTAACAAGTCATGGGATAAGAGGTGGTGTCTTACTATGGATCAGAAACTGGGGGGTAAGTGCTTACAGGAGCCAAACCTGCCCATAACTCTCAGACCCCAGAGAAATATCAGGCAGGGGCGTAGCTAGGTTGGAATGGGCCCAAATGCAAGAAATCCCACCCTGTCCCCTCCTTTCTCCCCACAGCATCCTTATTGCAGAAAACGGTCAGCTTCCTCTGGTGAGTCCACTGCACGTTTCTACCAACAGCAGTTGATCCAATAAAAGATAATCATTCAAACTGCTTCGTATCCAGCTCTGACTCCAGAAACGCTCCTGACACCGCGGCGTCTCTCTCTCCCTCCCTCCGTTGGCTGCACCTGTCGTCTGCGACTGCTCTGCCTGCCTCGTGATGCTAGCGCTCGATCCGTCCCGTGCTGCCCGTCGGGTGGATCCCACACGTGCCACGCGCTGCCGGCACATCCGCTCAGTCTCCACCTGGCCGTGCTCCAACAGGACAGGATTGGTGTCCCTTCCTCCCAGTTTGTGCCCCGTGGCTCCCCCCCCTTCAGCTTGAGCCCCGGGACCAATGTCCCTCCTGTCCCTATGATAGCTACGCCCCTGGTATCAGGCATAGATCTTACAGCTTTATTAGCACTGTCGTAGGCACACCTTAGAGGCAAAGCTATCATCCCTGTGTCCACATACCAACAAAATGCCCATCTTCTCCTCCTTGTGGTCCACCCGGAGTTCCCATGCTGTTGGTTTTAAAAGCCTTGCTTCTGGGCTCCCAGGTCCCTGGACTGGCCTCCTGGGACCAGAGGTTCTATCACTCCATACCCTGGAGAGCGTAGAGTGCAGGTTCACCTGAGCACCAGCTGTAGCCAGCACAGCTCTTAGCCGCGGACTGCCTGATGGCTGGAGCTTGCTGGCTTTTATATCCCCTGAAGAGAATGGTCTTCAAGACCAAAGTAGGCTCCCTTAAAGGGACCACAGTCTGCTTTAATCACAGTCCCCCTTTTACCATCTGCTCCTTTTTACCATGTTTTTAACTTTGCTGTAAGTTTGATCTCTTTACCTCCTTGGTTTCATCTTGTCTTTGGCATAAGATGGCCATTGTTGATGCTGCACCATAAAATCTCCACTTATCTACCTCCTTACTACTCTGGTAACCAGAGGGCCGGAATTCCAGGAGTTCTGCGTGTTCCTCTACTTTTCTGCATTAGACAAGTGGCTTCCTGATCTCATAGAGCCTTGCTTGCCTCCTGTCAGTGGATTTGTTAGGCTTGTAACGGAAGCAACGGGGCACCGATTATCTCCCTGCTGTTCCTCCTTTACCATTCTATGCCGGTTTTCTCCTGAACAGTGTCGCACAATGAAAAAGCTTTTAAAAGAAGCTTTGATGGGCAGCCAGTTTCTGTCCCAAGCAGGCTTTCTCCTCCACCAGATACTAAAGAGCGGGCATTGCCTCATGCAACAAGCATGACTGTAGATTGGCTCAGGGTAAATTTAAAAGGTCTGGTCATCAGTGGAGCTGAAATGGATGGAAAGGAGAGAAAAAAAAGATCCACAGTTAATATCTAGTATTCCAGACAGCTTGGTGGTTATTTAGGAATGCTCTGATAACTGCACCAAGCTGGGATACCGGAAACTCCAGTTAACCAAAGAGCTGTTAGATACGAAACTGGATACCATTCAGGATCCGAATAGATACCAGATACTACTGCGTAGGGATGTGCGAACAGAATGCTGTTCGGCCGTTCGGTCGTTTGATTCGAAAACTGAGTTCAGGTTCAGTTGTTCAGTTCAGCGGAGTTCAGTTCGGCCGAACATTCGAAATAGCGCTAATCTATTGGTACCAATATCGATACCGAATTTGAAGGGTTTTTTCAGTATCGGTATCGTTTGGCCCTGAGACCACCCCTGGTCTCCACCCCTGGTGCCAGGAAGTCTGCCCCTCAGCTGCCTTCTCCTTCCAGTCACATTTTTCCCGCCCGAATGGGCCTTCCAGTCACGTTTTTCCCATCCCGAACTCATCTGAACTCACCCAAACATGACTGAACTGTTCGGTTGTTTTCGACTTTGGTTCGGACGTTCCGTTCGGTCGTCTGAACAGACCGAGTCCGGTTCAAACTCCGAACATCCGAACCGCGTTCGCACATCCCTACTACTGAGATATTTGACTGAATTTTAGCAAATACACATTTCAGCCTTAGTCATCATCACCTCCTTGGGGGTTGGGTTATTGATTCTTCATAACAGCTTTCCCCTCCATGATAGCCTGCCTGTTATTAACCATGGGATGAAAATGGCAATGGCATTGGCACCTGGTGCATACATGCTCCAGTGGCCCATCTTTATCAGGGGATACAGCAGAAGCAAGCTTTGCTGCTTTATTTTTCTTTGGGTGGTTAAACTGGCAGCTCCATTTTGCTTTTAAGCCACACCAGCCTACTGTCAGTTCTGTGTAAATTGTGGAGGGATCAGGGCCATTGATAAGAAGCTTCAGAATTGCTATATGTGCTCAGGAAGAGGAGGTTCCAGATCATGGATCTGTGCCATGGATCTGTCAACTATTATTGTATTCTTCGGGTACTGATTGGTACCTGATTTGAGTTCCCGATGTCCCGGAATGTTGACTTCCAGTCCTGGAATGTTGACTTCTGGTACTGATTTTTCAACTTCCTTATCGATTTTTATTGACTTCCAACACCTATTTATTGACTTTCTGTCCTGGAAAATTGACTTCTGGTCCCAACTTCTGGTTCCAGAAAGTCGACTTCTGGTCCTGATTTTTTAAAAAAATTCTGTCCTGATTTTTCAGTTTTCTGACCCAATATACTGATCGGTAATTGGAAAATCAAAAAATCAGTACTGGAAGTTACCGACGTTTGGGATTTTCGGTACCCAAAAATCCAAGTATTACCCATGGGTACTAAATTAAGTATCCGTTTCAGCTCTGCTTGGGAGTAGGGCTGTAGCGGAATGTCGCAGCGGTAGCTAATTCTGCCAGAAACAGCGTTTCCGCAATTAGTGGTATGGCGTGGCAGAGGCTTTCGTTCCGCTAGTTTCATTCCGCTACTTCCGCAGTTTCGCTAATTTCATTCCGCTACTTCCACAGGCTTCGCAAAATAGCGGAAGCATGACATTTTTGCTAATTCCGCCATTCCGCCAGTGCCACAAAATAGCGGAACAGCGGTTTTCTGACAGTTTCCGCAATTTTCCCGCAATTCCGCAATTTTTCAGAATGCCGGCGGAATTAGCGGAATGTTCGCAGAAAAGCCGCGGTGTGGCGCGGGCGATTCCGAAATGGCGGAATGGAATCACGGCGCGGTAACAGCTCCTGCCGCATCAGCCCTACTTGGGAGTAGGAACTGGATCCAGGGGCCAGATCCAGGCACTGGAAAGGGGACAAATCAAAACTATCTGTGAGCCGCATTTGGCCCCTGGGCCTGACATTCCCCACCTCTGCCATAGAGAAAACGTGGGGGGTGGAGGGGCGAATAGAATAGAAGGGATGCCAGGCTTTTAAAGGTGGTGATCAGGGCAATGAACTTTGATCCCAGCGCCCCCCCCCCCCCTTTCATAATCTGCCTGTGTTACCACATTTGGTTCATTTCAATATTTTGTTATTTTGGCAGTGTTAGGACAAGCGTGTATGCCGTCACCCAAAGCAAGATAGCCAAAGTAATGAAATGATTGAATAAACAATATGAAATAATGAAATAAATGGATTAACTGAAATGGAGTTCCACCCTCCTCGCAACAAAATGGATTTTTAAGTACCTGTTTTGGTTGAGGTCACTACTTGGATATTTGAAGGCTGTCTGAAAACGTAAATAATATCTTTAAAAACATGATCCAGCATTTGTTTTAATTCTGTATCCTCCACTTCTATACGAAATGATTTTTGCGGGCCCAATTTATAACCAAGTCCTGTCTCCCTCACATCATGCGTTTCCCTTTTAAGAAATCTTCCCCAAATAAACCAGCACGTTTAATCCCCCGATACCCTCCCCTCGGCCTCCTGCTCCTTTGGCGGAGCTGGCGTCATAAAGAAAGTTAATACATTGAAAATCTGTCCCTCAGACGGATTGAGTGAAAAGAGCAGGGCAATCTCTTGCCCCTTTAAGCAGAAAAAGGAAACGCTCGAGGAGGGGAAAATGCTTTCTTGGAAGCAGTGCCACCGAGTGTTCCCCTTTGTTATCAGGTCAAATAATAATCCCCAATGACACTCATTGTGGTTCATTAATGGAAAGCCATTAAAAACACTCTGGATCAATATTTTCTCAGGAGAGATAGGACCTGTTCAATATAACTCCCCCTGGGCAGGAAAAAAAATGCTGAGAGGAGCCCATCAGCCAAAGAGAGTGACTCTGAAATCCTGAGTCGTCAGACAAAGCCGCCGTTCTGCTCAAAAGCCTGGAGAGTGGAGTGTGTGGCTAGCATGGGAGGACGCAATGGAGACCACACCGTATATTGGGGTTCAAGACGGACTCCCCTTAAGCACTCCCATTCCAGCACTCCCCAAAGCTCAGGGTTCAAAGCAACTTGAGGTACTCCTCCTGGAGGCAAAATATTCTGAACAGATACAAATGTGTTACAAAAAGTTAACCCGTTGCTTAACAGAGCTTGTTTGCACAAAGAGACTAATTTCAACCTTTGTAAATGGAAGTATTTATAACTTTTAAAGTGGGAGATGGGGGTGGGGGTGGTCGGGGGCAGGCCCTGGGAGTCCAGGCCTCCTGGATCAAAGGAGAGTTGAAACAGTGAATTGTGCGGTAGCCATTGGATTTGCGGTAATTGATCTGTACCACCAACGGCCCGTTTTAAACGAGATGCCCCCACGCATGCCCACGTAGTTGACATGAGTGGGTGCAGTCCATTTGAAAACGGCTGTGGGTGAGTGAGCGTGCATGTGTGTGCATGCACTCCCGTGTAACCCCACCACCACCACCGCTCATCGCCCCCGCGTGGAACAACCGGCAAAAACGCAGGTTGCTCCATGCAGTGGGATGTGTGGGCCCGTGGGCACCTGCCCCACCCCATAGCAGTACGCCCACGGACCACCCCCCAGATGCTGCCTGTTTAGAAGTGGCCAATGATCACTTACTGAGCGGTATCTGTTTATTATTTGACAGTTAAACAGATTTACCAGTTTACTGCATTATTACGACTTTGTGTCGTTTATTTGTTACTATGTTGCCATTTTTCTGCCCATTCCATGATTACGTTCCATTTGCCCATAATTCCTTTCCTGTTTTGGTTTACATAAAAACATAAGAAGTGCCATAATGGGTCAGACCAATGGTCCATCAAGCCCAGAATCCTGCCTCCAACAGTGGCCAGTCTTGGTTGCTTGAAGTACCCAACAGGTTACTAGGGGGAAATCCATTCCCTGCTGATCATTCCCAGCTCCCAGCAGTAAGAGTCTACATTCCCCAGACCTACCTGGCTAATAGCAGCTAACGGACCTACCCTCCAGAAACTTGTCCAACTCCTTCTTAAACCCAGTTATACTAGTGGCCTTGACCACATCAAGGTTCGAGTGGAGCTCAGTTTCCCATTGGATGCTCGGTTCACATCTACTGGATGCAGCCTTCCTGTGCGTCTGGAATTAAACCAGAAATGACAGAAAGCAGAAAAACGTTAAATGGGTTATGTGTCTAGAGATGAAATGAGCACCCACAAAAAATGGGTATATTGGCCAAACATCTAGTACCCAAATCAAATCAAAAATATTGGGTATGAATTGGTATCCTGATTTGGGTACCCAGTGACCCAAAATGTCCTGGAATGTCAACATCTGGTCCCAAAATAATAAATATTGACTTCTGGTTCTGATTGTTTTGGTTTTCTATCCTGATTTTTTAGTTATCCATTCCAATGTTTTGATCGGCAACTGGAAAATCGGTAACGGCAATTACTGATTTTTTTCAGGTATACTTGATGCGATACTAAAAAATGTGGGTATTACTTGTGTGTTACCAAATAAGGTACCCATTTCAGCTCTAAATGATGCTGTAAATTGGTTCTGTGGTAATGGTAAAGTGGTATTCCTCAGTCTTTTGGTCAATCAGTTAAGTGCTATGGTATGCAGCTATTGAATACTTAACTGATTTGTCTTAAACCTTGGTTATTAACCATGGAATTTGCTATCTGTTTCAGCTCTCAGAAAATGTAGGGTCTGGGTATGAGTTAGAGCGTCCCTCCTGGATTGGGTATCACTATCTGTCTCCGGCGCGGACAAGAGGTGCGACGAGTCATAGCAGGATCGGTGCTGGGGTGCAATGAGTCACAATAGGAGCAGATCCAGGGTAATCTCTTTACGATCTGGTCTGGAGAGCCTCGGTCGGGGATCGGTACATGAACCAAGGGGTAGGGAAGATGAAACAGGTCAGATGTGTGGACTGACAGGGCATGGCATGGCAGGCAGACGGACTGACAGGGACCCACTGGACAAGACAAAGGGAGCTGAACCACGCGGATAGATGAATCGGAACTAGAGCAGACGGACAGACAGACAAAGCAGAACTGAGCGGAGCAGACAGATAAGGCAGGGCTGAAGGACCAGAAGGGTCAGTGGGCCCACAGGACACATCAGGAATGGGGAGTGCAGAGCTGTCCCATAGTTTGTGCAAACATCAGGAAGAACACAATGGGAACAAAGACACAGGAAGTGGAAGGAACTGCTGACCCATGCCGCTTCCTGTGGCTTTTGACTGGCTTTATAGACAGGCCAGCAGCCAGCCAGGAAGCCGGGAGCGTGGAGAAGACTGAGGAGGGGTGTTTGCCTGACCAGGGTGGTGTAAAGCCATTGTTATACTAGCCCTGGGCCCTGGCCAGAGTGGGGAGGTGCCAGGCCCTGTGTTCAGAGCCCTAAGGGGGCCAGTGCCCAGTGCAAGGCCAGGATCCTAGCAGTGTCAACGATAAGCCAATCAATCACCATGGGAGCCAGAGGAAGCCAAAGGAAGACTGTGTGTATTACAGTTCTGTGTGTACGTTCCTAAAGGAAATCCCAGGGGGAAAAATCACCTTGCGGCTGGGGTATACTTGGAAAGCTGCCAGTGTGTACAGAGAACGGGGAAAAAGAGAGACGATAAATGTTCTCCTTTGAGCCTTGAAACTTGGTTGATAAATCACCAGCCGCCTCCTGGAGAGTCGGGCTGAAGTCTGTTTTTCACCCAGGTCCCATTTCCGATCAGACTGGACAAAATAATTTTTAAAAGGGCCATTTGGCGCATGCCCATCTTTAAAAAAAAAACCAATTTCAATCAGAATATTTTTCGATCGGAAATTCAGTTGTTTCGCTCCAGCCCTACTGGAGTGGAGAGTTCTCTCCCTTCCCCGGAAATCAGTCCCTACATGGGCTTTTGTCTAAAGGTCAGTAAGTACTCAGCACATCCATCCCAAAGAGTTTGTATGCACTGATTAGGGCTGAAATTCTCGTGAGAATCTCGTGAGAATCGAGAAACATTAGCAAGATCTTGCCAGGAACTTGCTAATGTTTCAAGATTCATTCTTTCAAGATTCTTGCTTAAAAACCCTACGTATGCACAAGATGGCCTCTGTGCCACTCTGCGCATGCCCAGCCTTTTTCAAAAGGGGCAACTATTCTGTGCATGAGCAAAATGACTGATGTGCATACTCAGCATGGCTTGTCCTTTTCCAAAATGGCAGTGATACTGCAGGTGCCATTTTGGAAAAGGGCTGCACAGGTACAGAATAGCCCTGCTGGCTATTTTGCGCAAATGCATTTATTTATTTGGGGGGAGGGAGGCATTAATCAAGAAAAAAAAATCTCAATAAGAAATTGAGATTGGGGCATTTCTCAGTTCTCTTTTTTTTTTTCTTGATTCTCGTTGAGAAGCTTGAATTCTGATGAGACTCAAGAAAAAAAAAAGGGATCAGGTTTCAGACCCAACCAAGTGGTAAAGGTAAGTGACACCTAACTGACTTCTGGCATCTCCTGCTGCTCCAGCTAAGCTGGAGGTGGTCCGTGGCTCAGGTGGGTAGCACACATGCTTTGCATATATAAGGTCCCAAGTTCAATCCCCGGCATCTCTGATTCAGGATCTCTGGTAGGGATGGGTGAATGCGGTTCGGAAGTTCGGAATTCGACCGAACTCGGTCTGTTCGGTCGACCAAACCGAACTCGAATTTCAAACCGAACTGAATTTCCGAACTCCGTTCTCTTCGCCCATCCCTACTGGCAACACACACCAAAAAACCTGGTTTTGAATGGCCGAACTTGGTTCGGAAGTTCGGAATTCGACCGAACTTGGTCTGTTCGGTCGACTGAACCGAACTCGAATTTCAAACCGAACCGAACTGAATTTCTGAACTCGAATTTCGAACCAAACCGAATTTCCGAACTCCGTTCTGTTCGCCCATCCCTAATCTCTGGGTGAGGCCTTTGCTGGAGAGCTGGATTTGAAACCCTGCTGCCGTGTCAGGTTGTGACAATATTGGGCTAAGCTGAAGCATTGGTCTGACTCAGTTAGGCAGCTCTTTATATCCAAGCTTGAGAGCAAAGATGAGTCAATTGTCCAGCCTGGAAGGGAGCAAGAGTAACTGACTGGCTGGGGACTGCTGTTAAGGCCAGGCTGAGGCTTCCTCCATTCGAGATTTGATGTTAATTAATTTCCATTCCAGGCATAACATGAAAGACTGACAGCTTCCCCCTCAAACCCAAGAGTAAGAGCTGTCCAGGAGAGTTGAAGGCAAGCCATGGCGCTGGCTGCTAGATAGGACAATTTGACCATGGGTGTAATCCTAGTAACAGTAGATGGATGCTGGCTTGGCATTGGCCCAAACTGGCACGGGGAAGAAAAGTGCCGGGGGACACAGCCTGGACTCAGGTCGGGCTGTCAAACAAATGTGTGGGTGGCTGGGCCACCGGGGAGGACAGAGTAATGCACAAATGTGTGTCCGGCTCTGTCCTGGTGCTGCACACAGAGTCCTGCACACCACCATGACAGGCAGCCATGGTGGCCAATGACGGCCAGCCATGGCTGTCGGCTATGGTAGACCCGAGCCGGGCCGGATCGTGGACGGCCGCAACAGACGTGATAGTCTGCTGTGGCCCACTTTGCCCCGATTGGGGTGGCCCTTAGCTCAGGCTGTGGCTCGGAGACTTTCCGGGGTCGCAGTCTGGTCTAGTCGCTGACACGCATTGAGGCAATCCTGGTCCAACATCTGGAGGGCGCCTGCACAAATGTGCAGGCCAAGCTCCAAGCTATATGGGGGCAAAGTGGGCCACAGCGTGATTTTGTCGTTTCTGTTGACACACCCATAGAATGATGGAGTTAGAAGTGACCACAAAGGTCATCTAGTCTCCCCCTCCGCTCCGTGGCGAGATACCCTGTCTACGGCACCGCAGACAGATGCTCGTCCAGCTGCTTTTGAAAATCTCCACGGAAGAAGATTCTACGACCTCCTGGACAGCTCATTCCATTGCCTGACAGGTCTCACAGTTTGGAAGTAATTGCCTAATGTGGGAGAGGAGGGTTTGAAGAGAGTTGGGAGACCACCCCTTAGGGATTGGATTGGTAGGCCTGACAAAGGCAACATGGCAGCAGAGAGACCAACCTCAAACAGATCTTTGAAGGTATGTTCATCTTTCCTTCTCGAAGTCCCGTTGAGAGAGCCTCCCCTATCTGCCAAACTCTGTGTCCTGCAAATTTCAATTGGGGTGTGTGTGTGTGTGTGTGTGTGTGTGTGTGTGTGTTTAAATTCAATTAGCCAATTAAAGAATTGAGGGTGGTTGTTCTATGAGGGCCATTTCTCCCAAGTTGGAGAGTCTCCACTTGAAGCACCGGGCTGACTGGCAGCTCTTTTGGAATCAAAAGTTGAAGATGATGGGGGGGAATTCATATCCCCCACCCCAAAATCTCTATCCTTCCTCTTTCCCTCTCACCCATGCATTTACTCTCTCTCTCTCTGACTCTCTCTCCCTTTTGCACACACATGCACGCCCCCTATACACTCTCTCTCACACACTCGCTCTCCCCCTATACACTCACTGACACACACGTACCCCCGATACACTCTCTCTCTCTCACACACGTACCCCCCTATACACTCTCTCTCTCACACACGTACCCCCCTATACACTCACTCACACACTCGCTCTCCCCATACACACTCTCTCTCTCTCTCTCTCTCTCTCTCTCTCTCTCTCACACACACACACACACACACACACACACACACACACACACAAACACACTCTCCCGCTATACTCTCTCTCTGACTCTCTCTCACACACGTTCTGTTTCACATGCACACACACCCACACCCTATACACTCACTCACACACATGCTCTCTCCCCCATACACACACACTCTCTCTCTCTCACACACACACTCCCCCTATACTTTTACTCTGACTCTCTAACATGTTCTCTCTCTCTTTCTCACACACACGCGCACGCACACACACATGCACGCACATGTGCACACACATGCTCTCTCCTCCATACACTCTCTCTCACACACACTCCCCCTATGCTCACACACACACACACACTCACTCTCCCCATACTCTCTCTCTCTCACGCGCACACACACACACACACACACACACGCTCTCTCCCCCATACACACTCTCTCACACACACTCCCCCTATACTCTCTCTCTCTCTCTCACGCGCGTGCACACACAGACACTCACTCACTCACTCTTGGGTGAAATTTTTTGCAGATCTGTATGCAGAAGATCATGCTGGAGATAAGGAGGTAGAGCAAAGTGAACTCTGCCAGAACTTGTTTGTAAGGCAATCATTGGAATTTCCCGAGTATAAGATTAAGGAGTATATTATGGCATTAAAAGCAAACAAGGCACCAGGTCCGGATCTCATAACAGCAGAAATACTCCAGGCAGCCCCAACGTGGTGGGCTTCCATTCTATCTGCTATTTTTCGTCGGGTTAGTGAGAAATGTGTGATTCCCCCAAGTGTGGCGGCTGCAAAGCTGGATTGTCCCTATCTTTGAAAAAGGGAATTGCAGTGACCCTATTTGTTACAGGCCAATAAGTTTGTTATCTATAACTGGCAAACTTTATGCAAAATTCCTTTTGGGACACCTGGAGAAATGGGCGGAGGATGCGGATTTAATACCTTCAGAAGAGTTTGGATTTGGGAACGGAAGATCAACTATGGATTGTTGTTATATATTAGCACATCTCACATTTGAATACGCTAAGATCAAAAAGGGAAAGTTATATATCGCTTTTATAGATCTAACCAAGGATTTCGATTCAGTCCCACGTGCCAACTTGTGGGAAAAGATGAAGCGGTTACATCTGAATGGAAAGGTTCTAGATATATTAGTGCAGCTTCACACAAATAATGAAGCTACTGTGAAGGGAGGAGATTGGAATGGACAGAGCGAATCTTTCCGGATAAACAGAGGTGTATGGCAGGGCTGCGTGCTGGCCCCGTTACTGTTTAGTTTACACCTCTCAGATTTGGTCAATTATTTAAAGGCTGATGACATTCATGCTCCTAAAATTGGGAATTATCTGTGCTGCGTACTGCAATACGCAGACGACTTAGCTCTTCTTTCCCAGACTGAAATAGGTTTGAGACCGCTTATTACTAAGTTGGGTGCTTATTGTAAAGATAATGGTCTGGAGATTAATTCTCAAAAATCTAAAATTATGATTGTCGGCCGTCGGCACCCTGTAGGTAAATGGAAGGTTAATGGTTTTTTAGTGATAAAGTCCCTTACATACTTAGGCATGACATTTACCAGTAAGGGCACGTGGAGTCTGCATACACACAATAGAGCCAATAAGGCTTTATATACTGCTCGAACCATTATAAGGGCCGCAAGCATCTCCAAAGGTGTGTCTGTGCCTTTCTGAAAATCTATTGTGCAAAAATTCCAGCGATGATAGCTTTCGGCGTAGACATTATACCATTCCCCAATGTAGTTACACTAGAGAGAGTTCAAAATTACTTTCTTCGACGCCTACTAGGAGTTGGAAATAATGTTCCGGGTGCAATATACTGACTTGACTTCCATCAAGAGTCTTTCCAAAATGACCTTGGTCAGATTTTGACTGAGATTATTGTCTCAACAGGAGACTTCACTCTCTACTCAGTGTCTGCGAGAAGAGCTATGCCATCTGGGGCTAAGATAATATCCCTGGTTGCATTATCTTGCTTTTTTGCTTAACAACATTGGGTTCTCCTTTGAATATTTCATAGGGAAGCCTTTGCAGGTTACTAAAAGCGAAATTTGCGCTAGATTAGGAGATATAGGTAAACAAGAAGATTTGGCGACAGTGATGCGCAGTGGAAGGTTGTACCCTGGTTAGCTCAGATTAAAAATTCCATCTCCTAGGAGATCTATTTAGATAGGATCACAAACAGAAATCTTCGAAGATGTTATACTTTATTAAGTTTCCAACTTATTAAGACTGCAGTCACAGAAGGTCGTTATGTTTCTCTTCCTTACAAACTTAGCTGCTGCATTTGCAGCTTGGGGGAAATTGAAGTCTATTGACCATTTTCTTCTAAGATGTGTTTATTATCGTACCTTGAGGGAAACCTGGCTGTGTCCCCTGTTCAAGGAAAACATGGATTTTGGTTCTGGAAATTGTCATAAGTTTTTTCTCTCCCTAACAAATACAGAGGATTTAATAGCCATAGCAACATTTCTTTGGCTGGTAACTAAGAAAAGGGTGGAAATTAAAGCTAAACTTAGATCACTGGAGTTATTTCCAGCTATTGTAGGATACTAATATTGATGCTGACTAAAGTCATTGACTGGCTATCGATTTTGCTTAGCATGTAACGGTATAGATAGGGTACAGTTGCATCCGTGCACCTCTCTTGATTGGAATTTAACGTTGAAGGTTATGAAGACGATGTTGGAAGTTATGAATCATCTTATTTATTTTTCTTGTGTTTTGATCTCTACTGATGCTCGGATGCTGAGTTTGTGTAATTATGGATACTCTTTCTGCTGGGTGAATTTATTTGAAGTGTATTTTGCATTCTGCATTTGTATTTTTATCCTTATTTACTTCTTCAGGCTATGGTGAAACTTGAGCCTTAATAAACTTAAACACTCACACTCACACTCACACTCACACTCACACTCACACTCACACTCACACTCACACTCACACTCACACTCACACTCACACTCTCTGCAAAGGGCCTGTCACGTTCATAAATTGACATCATTCACAGCTTGCTCAGCATCGTTGAGCTTGAAGAGTTGTTTATTTAAATCGATTGATTGAATTAATTAATTTCCAGAAAGAGTTGTTCGGCAAAATACTAGGATCTGCAGAAAAGCCCTGACAGTCGACCTGTCCCAGAATTCCCTTAGGCAGAGGCAGGTGTGCTATCAGGATTTATGGGTATGGAGAGTGTGCAAGAGAGTGTTTGCTTGTGCAGTCCGATGGCTGATTTACCGATGCCAAGCTGAATGGAGATCAGCTGGTTGCAGGGAGAAGAACGTTTGAGAAGGGTGCTGGCAGTAGTGTGATATGTCTAGGTCAGAAAACTGGTTCATTGAATTGCACTGATTCCCAGGCAACCCAGTCTCAGGAATTTTTGATCCATGGGTTTTATTTATCGCAGAGAACACAGAGCCTTGGTCTGTAATGCCATAGCTTTCCCATATCTCTAGCCACATCCATTATTTACCCTCTCAAATAATACTAAAACTAGGGGCTGCCCAACGAAACTAACTGGCAGAAGATTTTAAACCAACAAAAGGAAGTACGTTTCCATTCAACACACAATTATCTTGTGATGCTTCTTGCCAGAGGATGTCGTGAAGGCCAATAGCATTACTTCATAGAACTGAAATGAGTAACCTATCTCCGGTACCTAAGTTGACCTCAGAATTTCATATACTAATTGGTGCCAGGTCGATGCTTGATTTGGATACTCAATATCCCAGAATACCTAATTTCAGTCTTGGAATATCGAATTTCTGTCACAGTGTTTCAAGTTGCCATCATGTTTTACCTATCAGGCACTGGAAAAATCCGTAAATCGGTCGCAGAAATTGCCAGTTTTTAAGGTAGTTCAGTGCCTGATTGGTGGTTGGGTAGCGCATTGGCTACCTAATTTAGTATCCTCAAGTAATACTCACACTTTTGAGTACTGTGTCGGGTACCTGTGTCAGCTCTGGGTTTAAACAAGGAATGGATGCATTTTGAAGATCCGTAAATAGCGATTAGTTAAGTAGGTTTGAGGATGCAACCTCTGACTGTTGGGATCTTGGACTGATCATCAGGGAATGAATCACTCCATTATGACTGTTGCAGCTGGGCTGGCCACTGTCGGAGACAGGATGCTGGGCTCGATGGACCATTAGTGCTTTTAAATGTGATGAGTCCCGCCATTGCCATGGACTCTTCCAGGAGGTGGCAGGAGCCGTCACTCTGGCCAGGACTTGGCCTGGCTGCCAAACAAACATTATGGCAGCTGGGCCAGGGAGTGGGTGGGGAGATGCGCGGACATTCATCTGCGTGACCCCACTCCCATGCTACATGGAACGGCCTGCCCTCCCCACCTGACGCACATCCATGGTGGCCAATGACGGCTGCCATGGTGCCCACCCCCCACTTACCACCGCAACTGTGGTAGGTAAAGCGAACATGGCACGCTTTACACCTAATTCGGGAGCTGTTCTTTGCGTGGTGTTGGCACTTAGCTTGGGCTATGAGTTGGGGATTTCCCCAACTCACAACCCAGGCGAAGACAAGCGCCAACACCATCTGGGGAGCAGCCAGGGCTAACATCTGGCCGTGGGTTCTGCGTTACGATAGCCTGCATTTCCACGCTGGTCAAAGCGTAGAAACGCAAGCTATCGTAACGTCTGAAAACACCTCCAGGATTCCACTTCTTCTGGCCTTACCTCTCTAGCTCTTATTCTGCTTCAGCTGTCAGGAATATGTACATGTGTCATTCCCCAAATCACTAGTTTTCTGTCTATCTGTCTGAGTAAGCAAATTTTCTTTCCTCACTAAAGCTGGGTTATATTGCCTCCCCCAAGGTAGCACTCTATTCCAGGAAGGGTTGATTCATTTCAGCAGACAATATTTTGTTGGCTTTTTTTATATATATATAATATATATAAGCTCTGCTGAATGGGAAACACTAAAAGTAAATGGAAATAAAAACTCGAGGAGCTGCCGGTGTTTTTCAGTCCCCTACCAGCGACTAACTTGAAATTCTCAGCAGGACCATAAAGTACATCTGCATCTGCCACGTGTCATTTTTACAAAGCTTGTTTCCGTCCCCAACCCGAGGGGCTGTTAAAAACCAAAAAAAACAAAAAGAATCTTCCCTGGTTTATTTCAGTTTGAGAAACAGCCAAGTATCTGGCGGGGATTTGCTTTCTGCGGGAATGACAGAAGGGTAACAGCAGGCAAATTAACAAGAGTTGGGGGGTAAAGGACTGAGATGGAGTCCCCTTGAATACTAAGCAACTGTGCACTAGAGCCACGGTGGAATTGTCACTGACAGACAAATTGGCAAAGGGTTCCAGAATTCAACGGGGACTTCTCGCTGTCATGGAAACCAGCAAGGTGTTTTAGAACGGACAGAGGGGATTCTCAGTTGCCACCAGGGTAAATAATAATATCATTGTATTTATATAGCGCCCCCCCCCACATCCACCCCCCCCACCTTACATGGCACTCGGAGCACTTCCCAAAAACATATTTACAAAAAGCATAGCCATTCGTAACAATACTAACAATAGTTAGGGATGCACGAACAGAACCGAGTTCAGAAATTTGGTTCGGTTCGAAAGTTCGGTTCGGTCGACCGAACTATTCGAGTTCGGTCAAATTCCGAACTTCCGAACAGAGTTCGTACATTCAAAACCGGTTTTTTGGGGGCCTTCCAAACTGGTTCGGATTCGACTGAACAGTTCGGTCGAATTCGAGTTCAGTTAGAAAGTTCGGTTCAGTCAACCAAACTATTCGAGTTCGGTCTGAACTTCCGAACCGCGTTCGCACATCCCTAACAATAGTATTGTTAAAAACAATATAGCCACGTCTCATGTTGTTTTCCATTACAGATGACAGGACTCAAAATCCCCCAAACTTACAAAACATCAGTTTCGCCTCCCTCTTGGGTAACGCAGGAAAGCACCTTCTTCATGGGAACCAGAAAAAAACATGCTAGAAGCTAAGGGATGGGAGAGGATAGGGAAGATTCCTATTGCCAAGGAAACCAGTGCAGCATTCAAGAGTCCACTGGGGGATTCCCAACTGGCATGGAAACTAGCAGAACATTCTAGAATGGGGGAAGGAAGGGTAAAGTCCAGATCGTGGATCTGTGTCATGGTTCCATCCCCCTAACCTTGAGTGCACACCCTCATCTCTGCTCCTTTCCCCTGAGCTCAGGTTTTCAGTGCATGAGAGTAGGGGCTGGACCTGGGGGCCAGATCCTGGAATTGGAAAGTGACCAAATAAAAACCATCTGTGGGTCAGATTTGGCCCGTGGGCTAGGTGGTTCCCCACTCCTAGGCCGGCAGGCTAGCTCGGATCCTCCGGCACATCCCATCACAAACAGCAGTAGCAGAAAAACAGCTTTGCACACTCCACACCTCCTCCTCCTCCTCCGCCTGTCATTTTTCTGTATGAAAGCATTTGGCAGTTGCTTGCAATAAGCTGCCTGATGAGGGGTCTTTGGCAAACAGGTAATTACTATCCCTGCAACAATGGGAATTTTTAGACACACGTTAAAGTTCCGGATGTTTCAATCTTCTGGGTTTACAAGTCCACAAGTCTGGATTCATTTTTCACACACACACGCTGCCCTGAGGCAGTTCCTGGATGCATTCTTCACACAAACACTGCCCTGAGGCAGCCTAAAGTAGCCGCAGCTGTAGACGTGAGAGGCTGCCATGGAAACCAAGTGACCACAGCTGCCTGGAGCAAAGCCGTTTACCAGGAGAACTTTTACGCACAAAAGTTCTGGGAGACGTTTCACGCAGAAGTTCAAAGAGCCAGATGTTTAAGATGTGGATGAGTGATTTAGACACACAGAAAGTTCTGGATGTTACAGCAAACATCCAGAAGAAATGTGTGTCTAAAAACACCTAGTGTAAGAGACTGTAACCGCCTGCCAGCTCACCAACAGAAACACCCCCCGGCATCTCCAACCACGGACGTTGGGCAACTTTAGACATAACAAAGATTGGGCGACAAAACCCCTAAGCACGCATCTGGCCGTTGCACGTAACAATCCCAACCCCAATTTGGCCACCCGTTGAACACGTAAAGTGAACGCCGTTGCATCGCAAGGACAATTTGCACGTTTCGGCTGAACACGTGGCCAACATTGTGTCTAATGATATTGCGTGGATTGTTAGCAGGTACAACACGAGGAATGAGGTGGCAGCGCTTGTGCGCTGAGATCGGGGGGGGGGGCGAGCAAAACGCTGATTTGTGCCCCAAGATGGGCTGTGTGTCTAAGCAGCGCCACATGGTGAACACCGGGCCAAACTGGTTGACGTTATGTTTAAAGAAACCCATTGTCTTATGAGAGAAACACCCTTTCAAGAACAGAGCCAGCTCAGGGGGCCTGGAGAGCCATGCTGGATTCATAGAGTCCCGGAACACCCCCTCAGTTCTGGGTGTCTCAATTTAAAGAGGATACCGGCGCTCGGCTGGAGAGGGTTCAGCGAAAGCCATGGGGAGGATGAGAAATGTTAGAGCCCAGGTCTTGAACTCTCCCTTCGGGTTCTTAGAGCCTCAGTTGGCCCTGCCACACCACGATGTCACCTTGTTGTCTCAAACCTGGCCATGCCCCTCAAGAAGCCTCCCTACCCTGCGCTTGCCACGTCCTTGCTATGCCTCCCTGTGTTCCTGATTGGCTGGCTACTAAGGATGGGCGAACAGAACGCGGTTCGGATGTTCAGTTGTTCGGTTCGAAACCTGAGTTCGGGTTTGATGGTTCGGTTCAGCCGAGTTCGGTTTGGCTGAACTTGACCGAACATTCAAAAATAGCGAAACTGAAACTGAAACGAAACTGAAATCGAAACCTAATTTTTGGCCCTGGAAAGACGTTTTTCCTGCCTACAAACTCATCCAAACTTGTCCGAACACGCGTTTGAGAGTTTGGTTTGGACGTTCGGTTCAGACGTCCGAACAGACTGCGTTCGGTCCGAACTCCGAACATCCGAACTGCGTTGGCCCATCCCTACTGGCTACCACGTATCAGGCAGGCCTGCGGCCACAGGAAGTTGAGTAGGTCATCTGACCTGTCTTCCCTCAGGCCTGTTGGTGATCTCCTGGGGTGCTGTCTCCATGTCTTGTTGCTTTCTCTCTTTGTTGCCATGCCTTGCTCCCTTGTCTCCTTGTGTCTTGAGCTGCCTTGAACCTGGACCCCCTACTTTGACCCCACCCCCGTCCACTTTTCTGCCCTGAGTATGCCCCAGGCTCTGATCCTTACAGAAAAGACCTACAAGGAGAAGTTGAAGGAAATGGGAATGTTCTAGTCTAGAAAAGGGGGGGGGGCTGTGCAGACCCCTTCTCTGGAGGACTCTAAACACAGGGTAGACAAGAATAGTGTTGGCACAGTGAGTCCTGCTGAATGGTAGGATGGGATGGACTAGATATCCCCTGGTATCCCTTCTCTCTGCTCCACACTGCCTCGCCCCCTTCCTCCACTCTCTTCCTCCCTCGAGGGAATGAAGCTCCCAGCTTGTCTTGGCTCTGAACTTCAAGGCTCTCGCACTAACTGCAACCTCAAGATGCCCTTTAATTTTTAATGCTTCGATAAAATCGTAATTACAAACAGGGCAATTTGCAGTTTAAGGATTCATTTTCTGGGGTTTAATTACACAGCAAAGGACCGGGGGGTGGCGGGTGGGTTGTAATGCATTTGGCAGCAGAGTTTAACTCTACCGCCCCCAGATCTCTTCTTCCACAAACCCCCCTGTCCTCATATCCCTTCCCCGATGTCCCAGTCAGCTTTGGCAGAGTCGCTCTGGCCCTACAAAGCCCCTGCTTGGCCACGACACCCCCCTCTTAATCATGGACACTGGGCGAAACCAATACATGACCAGGGCCTGCTATGGAGTCACCGTCACGTGCGATTCTGAGCCGTTAGATGTGGGTCCGCGGCTGCTGCCCCGACCTGGGTAGGCGGCCGGCCTAGTGTAGGCTCCCAGACGATCCTAGGCCCACAGTCTGGGTCGAGGGATGCCCAGGCAGCCCATAGCGGGCGTATGTGTTTGTTCATGCTGCCATTGGGGTGGGGGAAAGGAGGGAAGTGCCCGCCAGGTGGCCCGGTTGGGCATATGTGAGTTTCGTGCCCCGATCTGACCCCGCCAGCCCCCCGCCCCGAGCATTTAGCCAATGCACCAGCTGCACGTTGGGTTCCCCCCCGTCTTGTAATGGTTCTAGCTGTTCTCTACATGCGTTACAGATTGTTTTCTCTTTGCTTACACTAAATAAATATGTCTTTGGGGGGGATTGTATAAGGACAAACTCAACAAGCAAAACCAGTCCCAGAGAGAGATAATAACCTCCCTTCCCATAAGTCAGACCTAAACGAAGCTTCAGAGTCCCAGCACAAAGCTTTACCCTTGAGCTACAAGCTGCTTTTTATTTGAAAAACTCCCATTACAGAAGAAGTCAACACATACTTCCCCGGTGAGTTACACAGCTGGTGGCCAAAAGACTGTAGCATGGTTAGCAGTGTGGCTAAGTAGCTACGCTTTGGAGCTGCTGTTTTAAGAGGCCTTGGGTTCTTGTCTTCATGGGGGTCTTCTGTAAAATGAAGCACAGTGAGACCTTGTTCTAACAATGCAGTATTTGCGAGTTCCGCCCATTCTCGTTGCTACGGCAGAAATGACTGAAAACTGGAAGTGAACAAAACCAGAAATGGACGAAAATGACGGAAATAACCAAAACGGCAAAAACCCAATTGCTCCAACATCCTGAGGAATGTCATACGAGCCAACTATAGGCAACCTAAAATGGTGAAAAAACCCTGAAAACATTGACTCTGCTACCCATTTCAACTCCAATTAGAGGTGAAACGAGTAGCTCATTTGCTATCCGTGGGTAATATCCCAATTGGGCACCCGAGTATCCCAAAATACTAGTTATTACCATTACTGAATTACTAAGTTGCCAGTAGGTATATCGGTAAATTGGTTATTAAAAAAAATCAGGTTGGTAATTCAAAAAAGTAATAATAATTAATTTTATTTTTATAGTGCCTCCCCCACCAGATGACACTTGGAACACTAGACAATCATTAAAAAAATGGTATTGGAAGTCAAAATGGTACCAGAAGACAAAAAAATCAGGATGAAAACCAATATTTCAGTACATCAAATCGCCCCCTCACTACCTGGTGTTATTGGGCAAGGTCGAGAACCACAATTTGGACAGATTTACCTGTTTTTGCGAGTCCTCATTTCTGCTCCTGCTCTAATTAACAGAAATTAATTAACAGGAATTAACACTCTTGGGTGGGATACCCAGGGGAAAGGCCAACCCTGAACCGATGTGAGGTTGAATAAGGAATTACCAGGGTTGGGAAAGACTCAGTACTAGCACTCCTAACCAGGATAGAGAGGACCACAGCTCAGGACAGGAGCTGATGGGGAATGGAATGGATCTGCTGTCTGAGGACCGGGTACTAGGGATGGGAATTTCGGTTTTGAATAAAACCGAAAGTACCCAAAAATGGCCATTTCGGATCAATCTGAAATTCCGGTGGTTCTTCAGTTTCAGTACTATCAGATCTTTTGCATTGATTTTTGTACCGGATTTTTAACATTGCAGTTTGTCCCCCACTGAAAAATCGCAATGTTAAAAATCCGGTACAAAAATCCATGCAAAAGATCCGATGGTACCGGAACCGAAAAAGAACCAAAAGGCATGAGAACCGAAACCGAAATTGACCGAAACCCAAATTTTGCCCAGAGTCCCATCGCTACTGGGTACTAATGTACAATACAAGCTTAGTCTGTTGTCTGGACCCTGGAAGAACTCGTGGTCAGGGCAGACTGCTGTGTGACTCTAAGAGATGCGCAGCAGTTCCATTGTTCATTTTCATTACCTTTTACGTTTTCGTTTCCAAAATCTTCATTTTCAGGGGGGGGTTTGTGACCTCCCCCCCACCCCCCCTTTATCATTTTCATTCATTTTTTTGTTTCCTTTTATTAAAAATACTCTTTTAAAAATAATCACGGCGCCGGTGCGAAATGGTCGCCGGACCATTCTGAACATGGGCGGCCATTTCCCAAGATGGTGGCAACACTGCCAGCACCATTTGGGGAGAAGGGAACGACCCTGGTGGCCATTTTGCGCATGTGCAGTGATTTTTATTATTATTAAAATTTAAAACTAGTCTTATTTTATTTTTGTAACGAAAGCGGGTGCTTTTTTTCTGTCCGTTTTTGTCTCTTTTTGTTGCCTTGGTCATTCCTTGTCATCGCTTAAGTATTAAAACCAACGCGGCTCCGTTCATTTTAATATTTAAAAAACAACATGGCCCTGCACACCCCTAGTGACTGTGCTGTCGGTGAAGCCCAGAGTGCATTCTGGGAAAGGATTTGAAGAGCGCGGTGCCGCCGGCTGAAGCTGCAGAGCAATGTGGGAGAAGGGAGCACGGCCCCTACTGACGCTAGGAACGGCTCAGGCTATTAACAATCCTCCAGCGTGGTTCAATCCGCCTACAAGAGCCAGCAGACATGCTCACCTGTCGGCACTGCATCTGTTCCCCGACCACGCACTCAGCACGCCCAGGGTGAATTCAGCACATAAAGGGAAAACTGCCATAATGCTGTAAAGCTCCCATGGATTTCCTCAGGGGGGACAGTTCAGAGCAGTGTGAAGTTGGCAGTCAGGAATGCTGGTGTCTTCAGGACCGAGGGGAATATTTGAGATGGAGCTTATCTGATTTGAGCAGCCTTAAAGAAGCAGAGAGCCCAAACATTTCTTAGCCTGGTTTTCCTTTCCTGAAGGGTATAATAAAAGAAACTTGGAGTATTTTCAGTGGGGTAGTGGATAAAGTGCTGGACTGGGAACTGAGAAGCCAGGGGTCAAATCTTGCCGTAGCCATGAACTCTTTCGGTGGCCCTTGGGCATGTCACAATCTCGCAGCCTCAGTTCCCCATGTAATATGGGAATATGTGTGCGTCTGTCTCTCCCTGTGTTTCGCAGACCCTTGTGCTTCTTAGAGTGTAAGCACGTGTCTCTATTAATAACAACTGTAAAGCCCCAGGTCCACTGCTAGTGTTATATAAATGCTTAATAATAATAAATCACAGTTTGAAAAGCAATGGAAGTCACTGTGTGTGTGTGTGTGTGTGTGTGTGTGTGTTCCTCAGAATTATTGTGATGTCTGAATTAAAAGCTGTACCCCAAATTTCAAAAGATGCCCCACAAAATTTCCACCTGGAACAGCTGCTCAGACATTGTCACAATTCCACGGAAAACCCCTCTTGTATGCAAGAGCATATCTATACAAAGCACAGGGGTGGGGCGCAGTTGCACCGAATCTGTAGCAGAAGCGAAAACAGGTAGCTCATTTACTACTCATGAGTAATTCCTTCAATTTCGAGTGCCGCGATGGGTCTCTGACGGGCTACCTGTTAGGGCGGGGGGTACGGGAAGGAAACACTGGACGCAGAGGGACACAGAAGGGACACTCACTCAAACACGTTCCCCTTCACCCAGGGGGCTTCTATGCTCTTGTGAGGTTAAACAACCCCTCAGGATCTTATATGGCCCTAGAATTCCCAACTGGGAAGAGACCAGATCATCTTAGAGGGGGAGACAACGAGGCCCTGAGCAAAGCTCCCACTCTTCCACCCGATGTGCCACACTTTCCCAGGATTGCCCAATTACCCACACCGCCATCCAACCACAACCGTGCCTTCCCCTAGCTGCCAGTCCAAGTACTGCACACTCCATCTGGCCCAGCATGTTTAAGGACCTTGTTCGCACAAATACCTTTGCCACTTGCAAACTTAATCCTTAATCTGTGTTTGCCTTGCCCAGTAGCAAAGGACTCCACAGGGATGCTGATTTCCCTGCATTTCAGTGGTCTATCCTTTCCGTCAGGTGAGAGAGAACAAGGGAGATCATCAAACAGTACAGGAAGGGATGAGAAGACAAAGGGGCTGGGGGGGGCTATGATAACAGTCTACAAATATTTGAAAGGATGCCATGAAAAGGATGGAGAACAATTGTTCTCTCTTGCGATGGAGGGCAGGAGAAGAGGCCGTGGGCACAAACTACAGAAAGAGGGATTTAGACTGAACCTCAGGGGGGAAAGTCCTGACTCTAAGGGCAGCCAGGCAATGGAACTGTCGACCTAGAGAAGTTGTGGATGGATTATCCCATCACTGGAGTTTTCTAAGAAGAGGCTCTATGAGCGTATGTCTGGGATGATCTCGGTATGTCAGATCCTGCCCCAAGCGGCTCCGCACAGCATTGGATTAGGGCGATGCACCCTCATGGTCCCGTCCAGGTCTCTTAGGCTGTGTTCTCGCCTGCGGCGGTAGTGGCAGCAGTGGGAGGGGCGAGGGAAGACGCAGCAGTGCGGAGGAGTCGGAAAAGAGCCGGTGTGAACGGGGAATCTGCCATGGCTTCTCTTGCGCACATCAGGGCAGGATTTTGCACCCTGACATGTGCGAGAGAAGCTGCGGCAGATCCCCGTTCGCACCAGCTCTTTTCCCGTCGGCCGGCTCCTCCGCGCTGCCGCGTCTTCCCTCACCCCTCCCGCTGCTGCCGCTGCCACCGCAGGTGAGAACACAGTCTGAGGCCGTTTTCAGACGAGCGCGGCGGCGCCCGCGCTTGTTTTCAAAAAAGCCGGCAGCCCGTTCCACACGAGACGCTGCCGCCGAATACGCGCATGCGCGGCCGACGCGCATCCATTTCCGGCCGCGTATGACCAGCCTCGATCGCCGACCCGGTCAGTTCGCGGCCGGAAATGGATGCGCGTCGGCCGCGCATGCGCGTATTCGGCGGCAGCGTCTCGTGTAGAACAGGCTGCCGGCTTTTTTAAGAAACAAGCGCGGGCGCCGCCGCGCTCGTCTGAAAACGGCCTGAGTCTATGATTTCACTTAGGAATCAAATCTGGAATTAACTCTGTTCCCCAAATCTCAAAGCTAACTACCTGCCTTGTCCACAAAGCTACCCAGTCCTCCATCCTTTGGTTCCTAGGCAACCCACTAAAATATTGGTGGACATGTGTATGACGATCCCCTTCAGCCGCTGGCAAGGAACAATGCTTGACAGGATGGAACTGGATGGGAAAATCTAGCTTTCATGTTATTGTTGCTGTTCAATAGTTAATTGTTATGACTGCATAAAAAACCCCAACCAGCTGTTTAGCCTGAAAACATCTGGAGTAGTAAAAAGTTAATGAGGGCCAAGGTTCAGGATAACATTCGAATTCCTACTTACCGGGGACTGGTTGAACAAATTGAAATGTGGCAAAGGGACCACCGGGTTTATTCTAAAGCCTTGTAAAAAAAAAAAAGCAAAAAAACCAACCTTGCTGTGTTGATTAGGTAATACAGAGGACGCTTCATTTGCAATGGAAATGAAATTATCGCACTTTTAATTTGCAAGTCTTTGGTGAGATACAGGTTCTAATTAGTTGCCACAGAAAAGGTCCTCCTTATTTTATGTATGAAAAGATTCTCTTGAGGGACACAGATCATGGGGGTCTCCTCGTGAGTGATCTATGGAATTATAAGGGCACGGATGGGAAGGAATTATACAATAAGCTAAAACTTATCAACTCTGCTTCCCCGCCACCACTTTCCCTCCTCCAAAGGGAGAGGGCATCCGTTCTTAGAGAGCTGAAGCAGGTAGTAGAGTTACAGCCCGCGGACAATATCGGCAATTTCAAGCAGCTGATCAAGTGCCCAATGGACAACCAATTACTGAGCTAGCTGAAATTCTGGGTAAAGCCATTATTGCATTCTGTTTGCCCGTAGTTCCTTTTCTGTTTGCTCACTTCATAGAGTAAGTGTTACCAACTTCCCGATTTACTATTACCGAATTACCCTTTCTGGTTTACCGTTTCCGGTTTACCATCCATTGCTCTGGGACTCCGTTTTAGCTAATCACTTAAAATTCTCACCGGCACAGGACGGGTGCGGTTAATTATATTTTATTGCTTAGTTTGTGTTCTCTTGTGGATAAGGAGCGGGTTTGTGACTTGGCTCTATTGCAGGGTGTAACGTGGCAGTGCCCTGTTAAGGGTGAGTCTCTTCAGGATCTTTACCCCCAAACCATCCTGCACTATTATTTCGGTCATTTTAGCTCAGATATTTGGTTGCCTCTATCTATATGACTCAGAACTTATCTGTATGAAATAGAGTTTCCCCATTTCCCCCATTCTTAGATCCTCTGAAAATGTAGACCATCGTGGAGTGTAGCATAGTATGGCCATTTCACATAAATCTCTGCTTAAACCAGACCCACTCACAGCATGCAGCAGCTGCTCATTCAACATCCCTTTATTCATAAGTTACACTTACAAGGTCCGCATTTCGCTCCTCTCCAGGATCAGCACCCTGGCTAGCTCCTAGTCCGCTGGAGCAGAGTTCTTTTCCTGCTATACCCCTGGGTCACTACAGACTAGGGATGGGCGAACAGAACTGAGTTCGGAAATTCGGTTCGGTTCGAAAATCGAATTCGGTTCGGTCGACCGAACTACTCGAGTTCAGTCCGAACTTCGAACTTCCGAACGGAGTTCGGAAATTCAAACCCCATTGAACTAAATGGAATATTATCTTATAGGGATGGGCGAACAGAACTGAGTTCGGAAATTTGGTTCGGTTCGGATTGAAAATCGAGTTCGGTTCGGAAGTTCGGATTGGTCGACCGAACTATTCGAGTTCGGTCCGAACTCCGAACTTCCAAACAGAGTTTGGAAATTCAAACCCCATTGAACTAAATGGAATATTATCTTATAGGGATGGGCGAACAGAACTGAGTTCGGAAATTTGGTTCGGTTCGAAAAATCGAGTTCGGTTCAGAAGCTCGGTTCAGTCAACCAACCTGGTCAAGTTCGGTCCGAACTCCGAACCGTGTTCGCCCATCCCTACTACAGACTGTCAGGGCTTTCTGTTCTTACCGTCCCAGAAAGAGCATGTCTAACGGAGGAGGCAAGCTCCTCTAGAAGAGAAAAGGCCTGTGGCTGCTCAAAGGAAAGGGAGAGGGTTGCTCCTTGTAGATACTTATCCCCCACACGTGGCTGGACTTGCAAGGACTTTCTCATCATATGGACCATTCTGAAATCACTGATGCCAAAAATCTTGAAGCCAGGTCAGATCTGGAGCAGTCAAGCATTATGGCACAACAGTTCCTCCTTCACAAATATTAAATCCACCCCAGTTCTCTACGCCTACCACAAATCAAAAGGGCGATGTCATGTTTCCGTCCATCAGTCCTGGTTAATCTGCTCCTTGTTCCCTACATTTTGCTTTTATTGGAGACCATTCATATTTGTGTGACAAGAAGTTTCATTTTCGCGTCCAAATTCTGGCAGATTAGTGCTTTTTACAGCTTGCTTGGTGCTCCGCGCACACACTCCAAAAGGCTTCTTAGCCTCTAATAACTTATAGATTTTATTACAATGAAATGAAATTTCCATCTCATTTTCTGCCCTTGCGGAGCTTTGAGAAACTTTGAGGGAGGGAAGAAAAGTAGACGTTTATAATTTATTTTCTCTTTGTTCCCCCAATGTCGTATTATGTATTTCTGATGAGCTTGGATGGGAGAGAATCCGAGCTCCATGCATAAGAGATTGGGGAGATAAGTATTGGAAGAATTTATTGTACTACAGATCATCAGATCATGACAAGACTAAGTACTGATGTGCTATTGAAAACCTACAAGGCATGCTCTAAACATGAGATGACAGGTTGGGAGTCGGGACTAAAGCAGAAATGAGAACCCAAAAAAACAGGTATGCCCCTTGAAATTATGGTACCACATTCAACCCAGTAACATTGGCTACTAATTCAGTACATTATTATTATTATTATTATTATTTTATTATAAACATTTATATAGCACCAGTCATGAGCTTGGTGCTGTACAGAAACATAGACGCGGTCCCTGCCTGTGGCTTACAATCTAAAAGACAAGGAGGGGGAGACAGGGAGAGGGGACAGTGGGAGAGACAGGGGAGAGGGGACAAACAAACATTCAAGTGGATGCGAAGTCTCAGGTGCGTATGCTTGGCTTGGTTACAATCAGGTTGGTTGCAGCAGTCTGCAGAGGAGGGCAGAGAGTAAGTATATGGGGAACGTCTAGCAGGCATTGGGAAAGGTGGTGAGGAAAAAGTGGGACTTGAGGAGGGATTTGAAGGAGCGGAGGGAGGGGGCAAGGTGGATGTGGGCAGGGAGGGAGTTCCAGGCATGGGGGGCAGCGAGGGAGAAGGGTCGAAGG
>QEPC01011341.1:7353096-7404259 GCA_003113815.1 Sphenodon punctatus | reverse complement strand
GGGGGCATGTCTGAAAGTGGCCATAGTTTTCATTTTTGCTTACAAAACCCCTTGGGTTTTTTTTGGGGGGGTGGGGGGGGGGGAGTTGTAAATGACCCTACCATTTCCAGGGAAGGGTGTGTGTGGTTTTTTAAAATTAAAATTTAATATCTTTTAAAAGTCCTGCGAATGAGCAAAATGATCACCGCACCATTCTGGGCATGCCAGGCCTTTTCCAAAATAATGCCGGCAGCATCAATGTCAATTTGGGAAAGGGTGAGCATGCACAGAATGACCCCCAGCATTCTGTACTGCTTTTGCAATTTTCCGTTACCGAAAATGGTTGGCAAAATGGAAAAATGGATAATCCGGTAAGGGTCATGCCTGGTATTGTGGGTCATGTGGTGCCTGATTCGGCAAGAGCGATGGAGTCTTATCAGATAATTGATGGGATAATTGAGGTCTTATCTAGGCCAAGTCTCAAACAATGTGGGATTTTCGTGGTGCCGCTGTTTCTAATGGAGCCCAGGCCACTTCTGGTTTACAGAAGCACATCTAAACCCTCCCCCCCCCCCCCACTCCCGCAGGAGTTTCCCAGAGCCACAGTTTTTAACTGCGGGAGAAATCCTGCCCATTTAAAAAGGCCCTAAGAGACCCCAATGGGGCCCCTCTTCGTGGGAGACACCCCTGATGGTTTTTTTGAAATTCAGCCCTGCTACGGTGGTGGCCTGTGCTGGAGAAGGTGTTGGCCCTTTAAGGTCACCCTGCACATTACTCTTGCCCCCGCCCCCACCGGGGGTTAGAAGATGATCCCTTCCAGAGTTGTACGTGCTCTGGCAAGGGCTTCGACTAGGGCTGAAACTTGGTCTTTGGAAAATGTCAAGATTACAGTATTCGGTTCCGAAAGGCAACACCTTCAACAAGCACCTGAAAGACTTACTTGCTCTCCAGGTGCTTTTTGGATCCGCTTCCGGTTCCCTTTAATGCATTCTGCTCTCTCTCTCTTTACCTTTCCGTATCAGTGGTTTTAAAATGGATTTTCCATTGTTTTACCGTGTGCGTTTTCCTAGTGTCCTTCTGGTTCCACTTGGCAGGGAGGGGGCACTATAAAAACAAATGTATTAGTAATTAATTATTAATTATTATTATGTCTTGTAACTGCCCAGAGCCCTTAGGGTAATTTCAGACGTGCCGGCCTCCTGTCTTGACACGGCGCGTGGTCAATTCTTCGTCCCGCTCCGGAATCAGATCGGCCGGTCAACAGGCGTGCCGGCCGGTTTCCGGAGGGGGATCAGGGAGGGGGCGGGGCTGCATGGCGCAACGTGTGGCCGCACAGACCCGCCCCCCTGCGCTCCCCCGGCTGCCCGCCCTCAGCGAGACGGGCGGGCACGGCGGCCAATCCGACTGCTGTGGCCGATTCCATCCCGGGGTCTGGGCCACGGCCGGGAATCGGCGGCGGTAACAGACGTTACCTTCCGCTGATTCTTGGCCGTTGTCCAGCTAACCACGCTTCCAGACCTCTGGGTGGCTGGAGGTCTGGAAGCGTGGTCAAAGGGATTCCCGCCAGCAGGTATTCACCATGGTGAACATCTGGCGGAACGCCCTTTAGACATTACGGTACCGCGGCCACCACGGGTGTGTGTGTGTGTGTGTGTCACCGTGGTTCACCGTGGAATTGTAACGTCTGAAATTACCCTTAGGATAGAATGGGATAATATTCAGTATGAAACTGAATGAGACTTGAACCTGAATCTTTTTGTGGGGCAGAGAAAGGCCTTAACCAGTTCTCTATAGAAAGGAAGGTGGTGTAGAAATCACACGCCCCGTCAGCGCCTCCTGTCAAAGACGTCTCCGAAGAGCAATAAAGCCCCACTTCTTCCAGAGATGTGGAACCCGCCCCACCTTGCGCCAGAAGGCACTTCTCTTCCAAGCTCATGCTTCCCAGATCCCCAACGTACATTTTCCCGACAGTCATAAGAGAGCTATCAGATTGCCTCCCGGCAACATCGGCTACAAATCCTGCCATCAGGGGCCATTAAACACATCCAGGTGGAGACCTTTCCCCTGGGCTCCATAGCAATCCGGCAATTACGGATGGGTGTCTTTCTTGCGTGGCAAACGCCTCTCGGCTTTATTATTCTGCCAAGGCTAGGAACCATCTGAGAAAACATCCTGGCCCATTGTCTTCTATTTTTTTGTGATTCCAGCGAACCGCTGACAGCTGCGTCGAGAATGGGTCGCTCTGCTTATCCCCTCTCTCCCACCAGCTGCCATGGCTACCAACCAGGCCCTTGTCTCAGAGAGCACCTGCCTTCCTTCCTCGCTTTGGGAGTGAGGAGGGAGCCCTGAGCATTGCTGCTTGCTGTGACAAGACAGGCTCAGTTAGCTGCTAATTAGACAAGTGTTGGGGCTGTCAGTGCAGAGCATTACCCCGCTTAGGCTAATTAGATGGGCTGCTCATTAAAGGAATAGCTCTCTGTCCGAGAGATCAGGCTCCGAGGAGAATGTCAAGCCAGCCGAAGAGTGGGTTTAAGGGGAAGGGTAGGGGGTCACGGGGCCTTTGATGACAGACAATGCCCCCCCAGAAGAGGAGGCATGGAGATGTGTAGCAGCCTGCAGACATGTGCCACGGGGAAAACTCAGTTCAACTGGGATGATAAGAGGCCGTTGCAGTGGTACCCTTCCATATCACATCTGTATTTACATTGTATTAAGAGCTACTACTACCACTACTACTTAGCCTTTCTAATAGTGCTACTAGGTGTACGCAGTGCTTTACAGTCTCAGATTTTGGAGACAGGACCCTGCCCAGTGGGTTTACAACTTAAGATGGATGAGACAAACAGATAAATATTCCCATTTTACAGATGGGGAACTGAGGCCAAGAGGTTGTGAGTTGCCCAAGGTCACCCAGTAAGTTCGTTGGCTGGAGATTTGAACCCTGGTCTCCCAGGCCCAAATCCACTACACCACACAGAGCTGAAACAAGAACCCACACAAAAAAAAACCCGGGGATACCTGTCAAAATCACAGTATTCAATTCAACCTGGTAATTTCAGTTACTATTCAACACCCAGAATAGTAGCCAATCTGTTTCCTCATCGAAATACTGGTTTTTGTCCCAATTTTCTGATTTCCGGTAGCAGATTTCCAATTACCATCCTGATTTTGGGTGGGTTTCCGTACCAAATTCTGATCAGGAAACACTAAACTGAAAATGAAAATGCCAGGTATTCTCGGGTATTACCTGTCAATACTAAATGTGCTCCCTAATTTAGCTGTATTTCCATTATTACATTTCACTCTGGTTAAAGGGCTTGTGTGTGTGTGTGTGTGTGTGTGTGTGTGTGTCTATATTTGTGTGAGGAACAGGGGCCTTGAGTCAGCAGACTCAGGGTTTCCAAGCAGCAGATGGACCTACGGTAACTGCCATGCCTGGTCTTGGTGGCGAGTAGGGCTGTACCAAATAGTACTTACGAGTACTCAGGCCATATACCGAAGTTCCAAGTAATCGGTCGGAGTGCTTGGAGGCCCTTCGGTGCTGGTTTTGAAGTTTAGAAATTCAGATTCGGAATACCGGGCCTCGGAAAACGTTGGAAACTTAAGAAAGTTGTTGCAAAGTTCTTGAGCCCCCAGCCAAAGCACTGCCCAGAAAAGCAGGCTAGCAGGAGTGGGACAATCGCTCCAGAAGACAACCCCAACAAAGTGCAACCGCGTTCAGAAATAAGATACAATTAATAAAGCCAGTAGTGTGCCCCCAGCACGGCCCACCATCAGCAGTGAGGGCACCCGCTTTAAACATGATGCCAACCAAGCAGTGCACAAAAATGCAGGCTAGCAAAGGACATTCGCTCGAGAAGATTACAACGACCTCCGCAAAACAGTCGGCAACTGCCTGGAGAAATAAATCCCTCCAAGAGCCGGCAAGCCCAGGCCGCCGCCGCAGTCACAAAATGAAGAAACCAGACATTCCTCCCACTCCCTCCCCTCTTCCTTGGCGTGGCATTGTAGCAATGGTAACTTGAACCCACCAAGCAAACTTGGGAAGGGAAGCCAGGCAGAGAGATCCCGCCTCATTTTGCCAAGTGCCAACCAAGCAGCAGGCACCAATGTGGCACCCAATTATTATTTTTAAAAACAAAAAACTGCATGGCATGGTAAAGGGTAACGTAATCCCCATCCCCCAGCCTTGGCCCTATAGACAGGACAGACCAAACAATGCCAGGCCAGGCCAGGCACCCCTCTCCCCCGTCAGCCAATTACTTACAGATCCAGCAGCAATGTAGCATGCACCGCAGTCAAATTCACCAAAGAGAACGTGCAGTGCAGACACTTTTATTTTGCCCTGCCGGCCAATTCCAAAGCTGACCATCTGAGCCAGCCAATCAAAACTTGCCATCTGGCTTACCATCACTCCGTTGGCCCCTCCCACACACCCCTCCTACCAAATATGGCACTAAGTTTCATTTCCAGAAGAGGCTCATCTGTCCAGCCCCCCATGCGCGCCGAGGTTTCCGAAGTATTCCGAATAACGGCCTTGGTTCTTGGAACTTCGGAATTTGGTCTTTCCGAATGGACTACCTTCATATTCAGCAAATTATGCAATTTTCTGAAGACTTTGTTTTAGCCCTAGTTGCAAGCTAAGGGATCCCTGTTCCACACGTTCCCTGCTCTTTGCGCGGTGTGGAGTGCCATCGCGTCATAGCGCTGTGGAGGAACGAGCGACCCGCAGAATAGACTGAACCCAGATGTGGAAAAGCCCAGCCACACCGGGACCAGCTTAGGTTCATTCCGCGCATGTGGCACCTTTTCCCAAAATGGCGCCAACAGCGCCGACACCCTTTTGGGAAAGGGTGCAGAGGTAGTTTGTTTGAAATTATTTTTAAAAAATTGTTTTTAATAAAATAAAACAAAAATATAAAATGAAAACAAATGAAATCAAGCTAATGTTGTTTGCTTATTCATTCAGTTTTGTTACCTTAGTTAACAAAAACCAATGGGGCTCCATTTGTTTTCGTAACTAATTAAAATGATACAAATTGCACACCCTGACCCAGATGACCATTGACCATGTACCGCTTAACAAAGTACTGTTTACCTACGATTCTTTACCTCATTACCGTTTACCACATTACCTTTTAATTACTGTTTAACATTTTTTTTTACCGGTTTGGTTATGTAGTCAATGGTAAATAGTAATTCCATGAATGGTTATCAGTAAACAGTAATATCCAGTATTCTGGTTTGGTAGTTAACCTCCACAGTTACTGGATTATTACCAAATAATCGCCATGCTATCTGGAATACTGGCTATTAATTATAGTTAATTATTTGTTTCTTTTTGCTAGCCGCTTCAACTCTACCTAGGAGTTCTCACTTCCAGTTCCCTGTCCAACCCCAAATGCATCCCTCCAGAATTAGAAACGGAGCCCAGGAATTCTGACTCCCAGACCCTGCTCTAACTCACGGAACAAGGTTGTTTTGTGGGGGTCCGTTTCAAAAACAAGCATTTACCACATGGGAAAGAAAGAAACCAAGGCTAGGAGTCGGGGTTTGCCAATACAGCCTTCCTATTTATGATTTCGCAAGGTCAGCTATAATCCCCATGGCTACGTGCACATAAACATTGATTCTTTCTGGAAGAGATTGATGGCTTTGTGGTGGGGCACTTTTCCTGAGCTCGGAGCCCCCACTGGACAGCAGTGCAATTTATGAAGATGCTGTGTGTGTCTCTGTGGGAAAAGTGAAATAGCTTCTCTGAACAAGTTCTAGCCCAGAGTCCCCGGGAAACAGCTTTAAATAAGAATGCATTTCTTCATGCTCTCGGAAAAGAGCCATCAGCTTCTAGTTCCCAAAAAGAAAAGCTTCCCTTTTGGACTCAAAAGTAGGGGTGTGCATGTTGGTTTTGTTATTACAATAATGATAACAAAATTTGTCGTTTTCTTTATCGTTATTGTAACAACAAAAATGACAATCGACAATAACGACAACGATAATGAAAATGACAATGTCGTTATTGTCGTTCTTATTAGTGCTGTGGCAGTTGGGTTTTGGAGGGAAAATGTGGAGAGGGGAGGAGGGAGCAGACATCGTGGAGCCCTAAACAGGGTTGAATTCTTGAACTGGACCTGTGTTGGGAGGGGCGAGCAGCTCAGCAGTATCTGATGGATGTATCGCTGGCCAATGAGCAGCGCAAGCAGGCCCCAGCAGTCTCATGCGACTCTGTGATTGCTCAATGCACAACCAATCAGGGAGGCTCTGGGGGAGGGCATTGCAACTCTTTATAATGGGAGGGCCAGGCTTTTTCTTTTTCATGTTTGTTATTTTAGTTGTTAAAATTGATGCAGCTTCATTCATTTTAGTAACTAAAATATGAAAACTGATGACAAATGTAACAAAAATGGACAATAATAATAATAAAAACATCCATTTTCATTATAAAAATAAAAAAATAGCGCATGAGCAAATGGCCGTTCTGCGCACGTGCGCCCTTTCACAAAATGGCACCGGCAGCATCAGTGCCATTTTGGAAAAGGGCAGCCAATCTGCACATGTGCAGTGGCCATTTTGCACACAGACCGGCTACCCTTTGCCAAAATGGCTCTGATGCTGTCGGTGCCATTTTGGAAAAGGGCAGCCAATCTGCACATGTGCAGTGGCCATTTTGCACACAGACCGGCTACCCTTTGCCAAAATGGCTCTGATGCTGTCGGTGCCATTTTGGAAAAGGGCAGCCAATCTGCACATGTGCAGTGGCCATTTTGCACACAGACCGGCTACCCTTTTTCAAAATGGTGCTGATGCTGCCGGTGCCATTTTGGGAAAGGGCTGCGCATGCACAGAATGCTCCAGTGGCCATTTTGAGCAAGCACAGTGATTTTTACATTTTTAAAATTATTTTTAATAAACTAGAACGGATAACAAAATAATGAAAAAAAATTAAAACAGTAGGGGGCTTTAACGAAATCCTCTGAAAACAAAGGGTTTTTTGCATTAAAAAACAATGTAAGATGTGCCTGCCGCATGCCCCTAATAGCCATTTGACTTTACCTGAGTGGGGGGGGGGGCACCATTGCAGCCACAGTGGGTGGGGAAGAATCAGTGCTTAAGAGGGACTGGCAGTTGCAAGCGGTAATTGTTACCTTGGGCAGGTTGTAGCTGCAGCATGACTCAGGCCTCCCCAGACCAGGACAGCCTAGGCTGCTGGTGTCTAGAAAGAGGGGAATGTACTGAGGTACCTATGGCCTGTAGGACTCATGACACCTGGGTTTACCTCTGCAAACAGGCAGAGTAAAACTGGAGAGAGAGCTCTTAATTGAAGGACAGTGTTCGTGTGTACCGTTTTGCAGAATTACCTCCACCCGTGCAGTCCTTCGTTGTCCCAACATCCCTCAGTCCTTCCTCTTTTGCGTCCCCTCACCCAGCGGGTGTTTTTAGACAGACGCCTGCTCTGCCGCACCCCCCGGGTACGCCATCCACATAAAGGCGGAACACCCTGGGATGAAGCGGAGCAGGAGTGGAGCAGACACCATCTGCTCTGGGCCAACTCCACTTGCAGTGCTCCAGAACATCCCAAGGCACCGCAGATTGAGCAGGCCGTCCAAATCTGGGCCAGGGGCGGAGCAGTGGTCCATCTACTCGCAGACAGTCTGCTACAGTTCTACTTCAGGATGGGGGTTGCCCCAGCAACAGCCATAGAGCTGCAGGTGTCAGTCTAGAGTGTCTGGCGATCTGCCTTCAGCTTTATGGTGCAGGGGGTGGGGCACTCTGCAGGAAGACAGTCGTCGGTGGTGGCAACTGCCTCCTTGTAAACCTTCCACAGCCAGAGAAAACTCGGTGCGGCTACCCCTGGGTTTATCTAAAAACACAAAGGCTTCATTCACACCTGACAGTGGCAGTGGCTTTGAAACTGGCACATGGCAAAGACGCTGCGGAGGGAGGAGCCGGATGCTGGAAGTAGCGAATGGAGATTTGTTGCAACATTACTCGCGGATGACAGGGCTGGATCTTTGCCTCACTGGCTCCCCCCTGCTCATGAGAATGGAGGAGGAAAGGTGTAGCTACTCTGAAGGAACTCCTCTGGAATACAAACTCCAGATCCATGTGCCTATGAATGCCTCCCTAGTTCCTTGTAAGTGTAGTTCTTTCTGGGTTTGCTTATTTTAAAGGTGATCGAGTGCTGCTGAAAGGCATTGAACTGACCAGTGCCAGAAGTTAAACTCTGCTTATTTTATTTACAGAAGGTCAAGTACGGCATGGGCTGCAACAAAGCAGACTTTCTTTCACCCAACACCCCCGATAATGCATCATCTCTTTGACCTCTCTGCTGGATAGTCTGCTGTTCCTTGCTATTCAGTGCTTGGCATTTTTGCTGATGCAGAGACATTTGTGTGTTGTTGTTAGGGGTGGGAATATCGGTATCGGATAAATCCGATACACCCGATAATCTGGTATATCGGATTAACCCGATAATCACCAGTATCGGTATACCGGATTTTTTTTAACATTGACCGCTTTACTGGGTTTTTTTACATCGCGACCATTGAAGTGAATGGCCGCAATGTAAAAAAAATGATAAAGCGGCCAATGTTAAAAATCCGGTATGCTGATACCGGTAAATCCGACACCGGGGAGATCCGATACCGATAAATCCGGTATCCGGTGTTCTCCCCGGTGTCCCATTCCTAGTTGTTGTTATTAAAGATGATTGGGCTGGCTGTATTAGGGGAGGCGAATCCAGAAGGAGAATTACATAGGGTTCGGAAGGGTCAGGACTGATGCTTTTCTGCAGAGCCCAGTGGCGGTGGGCCACCTAGGAAGGGAGGGGCAATGCCCCTCCAGGACTCCCCCGGCCGGCTGGCCCCGAGTCTGCCAAGAAAAAAAAAAAAAAGCAGTCGCCGCGCTGAATGTTCGAAGCCACCTCGAAGAACCTGGTTTAGAGCAGCAACCTTCAGAGATGGTTGCTGCTCTAAACCAGGTTCTGAGAGATGACTCCGAACATTCTCACCGGTTGTGAGCATACAACCGGTGACTCACACTCCTCCCTGCCCGAAAAAGGGGGAAAGGGAGGTGTTTCCCTTTATGCGGAATGGGCGGCTAGAAGCGCCGTCCATTCCGCATAAAGGGACCCTGCAATGGAACATTGCCGCAGGGGGCACTGTTCCATTGCAGGGGCCGGACAGGAGGAAAGCCCATACCAGGGCGCTGCATACAGGCACCCTGGTATGAACTGCCCATCCCGCAGCTGTACAGGGAGGGGGGGCTGGAAGCTTCTGCCTCACGCGCAGCTCCCAGCCCCTCCTCCATTCTTCCCTCCCTCCTCCCTCCCTCCCTGTGTCGAGTCAAACTGACTTGACTCTGGGACGGAGGAGGAACTTGGGGAAGCCCGGCTGTGCGGCAGCTCCCAGGCCCGATTGAACAGTTTGGGACTGGGAGCTCCTGTGCAGCCATCAGGAGGACAGAGGACGGGACCGGTCCGGACTCCAGGATGAAGAGGACGGAGCCTGATGAGCCTCCAAGGTGATCCACCACCAGTGAGTAAATTGAGGGGATGGGGCAGGGGGTTAGAGATGGGGGGCTGGGAGTCAGGGCTCCTGGGTTCCCTGGGAGGGGAGTGGGGGGCTAGTGGGTTAGAGCAGGGTAATGGGTGAGTGGGAGCCAGGACTCCTGGGTTCTTGGGGAGGGGATTGGGGGCTAGTGGGTTAGTGCAGGTGGGACTGTGTTGGTAAAATGGAGGTTTGGAAATCCTGAGAGAGATGTCACTGCAAGTCATGCGATTTCAGTTGTGTTCAAAATGCTGGAAATGGAATGTGCGTGGTAAAATTGGAAATCCTGAGAGAGATGTCACTGCAAGTCATGCGATTTCAGTTGTGTTCAAAATGCTCGAAATGGGATGTGCGTGGTAAAATTGGACTCAGGCTGTGACTGGGGTGCTTTACAAGGATGGGTCCCTGTGTTTTGGGTTTATAAATTATTTATTTTAAGCTTGATGTGCATGTAGACTGTGTTTTCTTCCATCCGATGTTAACCCTGGGAACTCCTTGCTGCTGGGTTATGCCAGTGTTTTGCCACTGTTTTGCCAGTGTTTTGGGTGTTTCCCTGTGTTTTGGGTTTATACATTATTTATTTTAAGCTTGATGTCTGTTTTCTTCCATCTGATGTTAACCCTGGGAACTCTTTGCTGCTGGGTTAGGCCATGCCACTGGCCTACCGTCCCTCTGGCTCCACCCCTAGGCCCCCCGGCCTTACTGCCCCAGTGCCCCTCCAATATCAAAACCCACCAGCTGCCCCTGGCAGAGCCGATGAGGAACTAGATGGGGGTCCAGAAGGTCAGGACTGAGATATGTTGGTGAGCTGCATAGAGGAAATCAGTCAAAACAAAGAGAATGCAACAGGTTTTTAAAAGCTATTAAAGGACAGACTGCTCTGTCCTTGCCCTAGTGCAGCTATTTCCTCTCTGGGAAAGAAAGTTGTATGAGGTATTGGCAGCAAAGTGGGAACGCCTCAGCCCTCATCCCCTGCCAAGTCAGCAAAATTGGGGCTTGTTTTTCCACGCAGGTGAAAAATCTCTTGGAATAAAAAAAAATCAATTTTCTCCTGGGACAACGGTTGATAATGTATGCAATATGGCATGTTTAGGATTATCCACAATATGCCATGGACTATGTGAAAAAAGCAATATTCCTAAAACTCCAAAATATGCATATATGTAAACTGCTTGTTCGATATCATTTTAATTTACATAGACACTGAGTAAAAAGGAACAAGGTTACCTAGAATTAATTAGTGGGGTTAAAGTGTTGGGCTTTTGTGTTTTTTTCCCTCAGTGCCTCCTCGATTGAGCAAAGGGAGAAAGAAGGAAGGGGAAGTGGGGGTAGGAGGCAGGGAGGGAAGCCAGGGGCATATACGCCCCTATATAAGGGGACTCGATGCTCTGAAAAATACTCTGTAAATTACCAAGTATTTTACCAAGTACTGAGTATTCGGCTGCGTTACCGAGGACCGGTCGAGCACTCAGGCGTGATCCTCAGAAACTCAGAAATACTATTGAATCAGCCCTAGTAAGGAGGGATTGGGGAGAACAGAAGCAAAAAGGCTTCCCCCGATGAGAGAGAACTGAGCAGTCAGAGAGAGAAGATCAGATAACGGCAAGATCCTCGTGGAGGAATCTTAACTATGGAAGGCAGGGAGAACCAGGAGGAATCCAGAGATGATCTTCTAGAGGGGCCAGAAGCTATATGCGTGCAGCCTAAACGCAGAGGGAGTAGGAACTCTGGGATCAAGAGGGCAGAAGTTAGAAAGGGAAGCCAGGATGCATAAACACAAGTCTGAACTCAGGCTAGGATACAATAGACAAGCAATAACAGATATAGGAGTAACGGCTCAAACAGAGACAAGGTTAGCAAGACAATAGTAAGCAGGAGAACTGGGGGATAATCTCCCACAAGCTAGAGCATAGGAGAACTCAGGCCTACACCCAAGCTAAGCATGAACAACAAAGAAAGACAGTTCCTGTTTTGCCCAACAAGCTTTTATATTGGCTGGGGCCAATCAGGAAGCTGGGGAGGCGTGGCCAAAGGGTCTGCAGAGAAACAAGCATGATTGGGAACAGACACAAGGGGGCCAATTCAGCCTCTGCACGGCAGCTGCTGTAGTGGAAGCAGGCCCCAAGGCCAGGGGTTCGAGACCTGGCACGGACAGAGTTAATCCTATATCTGGGTTACTTACTTTCCTGGTTGTGCGCAGCTCCAACTGGGACACGTGAAGATTTCAGGCCCCGATACTACAAGCTGTCAGGAGGCCTGGCCCCCTCGTACATCATCAGAAGGAGCCACTTTATTAAGCACCTAAAAATATGAGAGGAAATGAAGTGTATCATTGTACTAATTCCAGCTCATCAATATGCCATTAGGCGTTAAAAGGTAAAATGAAAACAAATGGTGACAGAGACAAATGAGGTATTTTGCAAATGGCATTAATGGCCAAGACAAAGACAAAAGCAGGCTCCACATAGGACAAGGGGAAACCTCTAGTGTGGAGGCCCTGCCTTAGCATCAAATTAGGTCCAACACAGGGGGCGGGGGGGAGCGCGGAGCTGGGAAGAGGCACCAGGAGGAGAAATATATTGAACAAGGTTGCCTAGAAGTCAGTGTCATGGTTGGAAATAGTACCCAGGTTTTCTGAGTCCGAGAGCCTGTGCCCTAACTCATAGGCCACACCATTTCCCTCTTGGATTGAACTTCAGCCACCTACCATTTTGAAATCTTGTCAGGTCCATTTCCAGAGGGCCTCCTCACTAGACTTGCCTCCTCCTTTGTTCTATATGTCTTGAGTCTAGAGAGAGGGTGATTGCATGTTGATCCCAAGTTAGAGTTGAAACAAGTAACTGCAAAAATTGATAAACCCGTTGAATTTCCAGTACTCAATCCTACCATCCACCTTTGTGCAGTTACCCAGTCTCCCAATTTTCCAACTTCCAGTCCTGGAATACCAACTTCCAGTACCTATCTTTGGAGTTTCCATCTCAATTTCTCAAATTTCCATTCCAATTTTTGCTATTTTCCTTTACCGATTTCCTGATTGGTACCAATAATCCTGATTTGTCCGATAATTGGGTGGAGCACACGGATAGCCCATTGGGTACCGAACACAACACTCGAAACTGCGGGTATTTCCCACAGGTAATAAATCAGGTACCTGTGTTTTGGCTCTATCCGAAATGGAAGAGAGAGAGACAAAGTAGTTCAGAAGATCCCTTTGACTGGACGGACTGCTATTGTGAGAGGATGCAGAACTTCAAGCCACACAGGACGTTTCCCTGCCACCGGTGGACATTGATCTACCCTTCCCTGGTCAGAACATTAACTGTTCATTCAAATTTGTATTGTGGAATCGTTCGAGCCAACCATCTGGACTTCATCATCTCCTGGCATTCCCCACTACCTCCTGAAGGAATTTTGGTTCCATATAGTGCAGGTTTAGCTGCTGTATCAGGCTACACAGGGAAGCATCTTATCATGAAGTAGGTGAGGGTTCTATTGCATGGAACAGCTTTTCAGTGACATTGCAGTCTTGCAATGGAGCTAGCTTGTTCGCCGTGATTCATGTCTCAACAGTCCTCACTGAGCGTATTTCAACCTCCTGGGGCTTTGGGTTGGGATCATATAGGCCTGTCTCAATGGGCAGGTGAATCAGGTGGAAATGTAGGCCAGCGAATTTAAGAGTGAGACAAAACAAACCATGAATGGTCCCTCTTCCACCGGTAAGGCACATCTCCTACTTAAAGGCTGGTTAGAGCGAAACCAAATTTTGTATTTTCCAAATTCTCAAAGACCCCAAAGCTACAAATTGTCAAGAGGTCGAGCTCCCTTATACATGATCAGAAGGGGCCATTTTATTGCAAAGGATATTTGGATACTCTACCAAATATCCAAAAGACCTTTGCCCAGGGATGTGATATTTGCATATTTGTATCTTTGTTGAGTTCATTTCAACTATTTGGTATTTTGCACCTCTGTTTGATATTATTTAGCACAATTGTGCACCACACAATGGCATGTCTACACAACTGTCTGGTGCATGACGGCACTAAAATAATACCGAATGGAAGAAAATATACTGAAATATTGAAAGGACCAAAAATAACCCAAATAAAATACCCAGAATGAATAGTGCTTCACAACTTCATTGTTGAAATGGATGAGAAGTGGATGAATTATTAATCATTTTGAATATTCTTTTCAGCCCAAACACAGAGGCAGGCCGGGCGTGGGCATTTAAGGGGACAGGTACAGCAGGCCCAGACTGTGGCCTACCCTGTGGCCATACCGTCTGTCTGGACAAACTGCAGCCGCATAGAATTTTACCAACATTCTTTGTGGGTTCTACAAGGATACGGTGGCCTGTTGGAGCCTTTTCAAAGCAATCTCACCGGCAGTAGCAGAAAGCCAGCCTTCCATGCTAGCTCTGCTTCACTAGTCTGTGGTGAAAGGACTGAAACTAACCTCTTGTACTTGTCCCACCAGTTGCAGATCTCCCAATGTTTGGAACAGCCAAAGAGGGAAAAGCCCCACCTCTCAGTCAATAAGCTCCACCCCTTGGAAAATAAGCTCCACCCTTCACGCTACGCAATGACATGTGCGCACCGGCACCTCCCAGCATTCCAAGTTCATAAAGAGGAACCGATACTTCCCTGCTTCTCATTCCACTTAGTTTTTTGGTCATTCCATCCTCCCCACCAGAAAAGATGCCTGAGGCTTAACTATTGGTCTGCACATGCTCAGACCACCTGCCCTTTGAGAATCTGAAAAATTAAAATTTTGGTTTTGCTCTAATTAGCGCTTAAGTATGGGATGTGCCTGCCAGCACCATTTTGGAAAAGTAGGCAACTGCCAGCACCATTTTGGGAAAGGGCTGCACATGCTCAGAATGGCCTGGAGGCCATTTTGAGCATGCACAATAATTTTTTTAAATATTTTTTTTTCCCCTTGAGGCTTCCATCATTCCCCTGCAGAAAAGCTGAGGGGGGAGAGATCCAGCAGTAAGACCCAGCTACTGGAGCAGTTCTCCTGGACTCGGAGGAGAGACGGCTAGGTGAGTAAAAGCCCCCCTCCCCTTTTTTGCAAGTACAGGGGGAGGGCAATTCTTGAGATTCTCGCCTTTTCTCAGCGGGAATCCAGGCAATTCTGGATTGAGACGAGATGAGAACCCTGATTCTCATCAAGAAAAGCGAGAATGCAAGAATGGAGTTTGGTAGCCAATGGGCTGGCCGATCATCGATTGAATACCTGATTACTAGGGCTGAAAAAAAGTAAAACTTCGGAATTCGACTAAGATTACGTTATTCGCTTTGGAAAGTTCAAATTCCGAAGTTCTGAGGACCAAGGCCGTTATTCGGAAAACTTTGGAAACTGTGGAAACTGCTGCACGTGTGTGGGGCTGGTGGACAGTTGAGCTGCTTCTTGAAATGAAACTTAGTGCTATATTTTGTAGGAGGGGGGCATGGGAAGGGACAGTTGAGTGGTGGTAAGCTAGATGGCAAGTTTTGATTGGCTGGCCAAGCCAGATGGCAAGCTTTTGATTCAGGGTAAAATAAAAGTAGCTGCAGCCATTTTGTTCATTCTCTTTGGTGAATTTAGCCATGTGCTACAGAGCTGCTGGATCTGTAAGTAATTGACTGGGGGTGTGTGTGCCTGGCCTGGTATGGTATGGTTTGGTCTGGCCTGTCCATAGGGCCAATGCTGGGGGATGGGGGTTACGTTTATCCTTTACCATGCCATGCAGTTTAAAAAAAAAATATGTTGCTTTTAGTTCTGCCTGCTGCTTGGTTGGCACTTGGCACCATGAGGCCAGAGGGATCTCTCTGCCTGGCTCCACTTCCCCTTGCCTGGTCTGTTCAAGTTACCAGTGCCACAGTACCAATGCCATATCGAGAGGGTGATGGGAGGGATGTGTGTGTGAGTGTCTGGTTTCCTTACTGGTTTCCTTACTGGTTCGCTGCTGGGAGTCTGGTTTATCTGTTTATCTGTCTTTTCAAGCTACCAGTGTCTGGTCTGTTCAAGTTATCCCTGTGCCACAGTATCAATGCCATGCCAAGAGGGTGCCCATGGGTGTGTGTGGATGTCTGGTTTCCTTTAGGGATGGGCGAACGCGGTTCGGAAGTTCGGACCGAACTCGACCAGTTCGGTCGACCAAACCGAACTTGATTTTCCAACCGAATTTCCGAACTCGGCTGTGTTCGCCCATTTCTAAAAGATAATATTCCATTTAGTTCAATGGGGTTTGAATTTCTGAACTTTGTTTTGAAGTTCAGAGTTCGGACCGAACTCGAATAGTCCGGTCGACCGAACCGAACTTCCGAACCGAACCAAATTTCCAAACTGAACCGAACCAAATTTCTGAACTCGGTTCTGTTCGCCCATCCCTAGTTTCCTTCTTGTGGGTGTTATCAGGATGGCTGGCGTTTGGTGGGATTTGCCCACGCAGTTGCATTGTTTTGCTGTATTCTTCTTGAGTGAACGTCCCACTCTTGCTAGCCTGTTTTTTTCCGTGCACTGCTTGGTTGGCATAATAATGATTTTACAGTGGGTGCACTCACTGCTGAGGTGGGCCATGCTGTGGGTACACACCCTATTGTTGTTGTTTTATTTATTTCTTCTGCACGCAGTTGCACTTTTGTGGGGTTTTCTTCTAGACCAATTGTCCCACTCTTGCTAGCCTGCCTTTCTGGATCAGGGGTGGCTGGTGGGTTTCGAGTTTGGCGGGGCAGTAAGGCCAGCGAGCCGGTGGGCGGAGCCAGGGCAATGGTGGGCGGAGCCAGGGCAACGGTAGGCCAGTGGCATGGCATAACCCAGCAGCAAGGAGTTCCCAGGGTTAACATTGGATGGAAGAAAATACAGTCTACATGCACATCAAACTTAAAATAAATAATGTACAAACCCCAAACACAGGGAAACCTAGAAAACACTGGCAAAACACAGCAGCAAGGAGTTCCCAGGGTTAACATCGGATGGAAGAAAAAACAGTCTTGCAGGGCCTTGCTTCCGGCTCAGTCGCCAACCCCACTGGGGTTTGAACCGGGCCCACATCTGGCAGGTCTGAAATAATCACATGGCCCAGGAAGGTCAGAGTGGGTGAACCCGGACAGTGTTGTGTTTGTTAATACCCATAGTTCTGCCCCCCGCCGAGCTCTGTGATGGTATAGACGTTGGTGGGCAAAAGAAGCTATCTTACCCCCTTTCTATTGTAACCTTCCCCTTGCAGACCATTGTGACATCACAGTATTCCCTAGGGACAGAGCCACATCAAAGAGGGGTTGGATCAACAGGGCTGAGAGCTGGAACGGGTACTTAGCGGGTAATAACCGCATTTTCAGGTACTGCATTGTGTACTCAATGGGCTACCTAGGGACCAATCGGTATGTGGATACCCCCCAAAGTCACAATCGGGTACCAAAGTTCTTAGGTCAGTTTGGATACCGGGAATTTGTTGGGTACACCCGTTTTTATGACTCCTCATTTTAACTCTAGTCAGGCCTCCTTTTTTGGTATAATCCCAGTCATGCTGGCTCCATATGAGCGGGGCCTTATTGGAACTCGAATGGGAAAATCTCCATGGACCCGCCCCTTTTCTGATGTGACTGCCCTGGCCTCCTGCCGCCCCCCGAAGGCCTCCAATTTTTCAGGGTAGCCGCGGTCGTTTTCAGCTGACCTGGAGAAAACAAGGCTTCGCCTACTTCTGGGTCAAAACGTAGAGTCTCCCAAGTGAAATCAGCAGAGCGGGAGGCAGCCCATCCATGACCAATTTGACTAATAGCCATTTTCTTGCTTGGCGGAGAGTTTTTCTGCAAATGAAACTGGAACTCTAGGGCATTTCCTTGCAGAAGCACGAAGGAAGGAGCTGAGAATGGAAAGCGCTTTGCATGAAGGTGCCCCTAAGCAAGCTGCAAACGTATCTCGATAGCCTCCTAAATATTTCAGCGAGGCATAAGTAATTCATGGCTCCCTTCAGCGGTGACTGGAGGAAGGCTTAGGACACTTTCCTACCCGGAATTAACAGATTTAATGACAACACCAATTTTAACGGAGCCGCTCCCCTGTTTGCAAAGAGCCTGCCGAGAGGTTGTAGGGGGAAGAGACTCACCCAACGGCATCTGCCCACGTGCGTAATTGAAGCTTTTTCTTTCTCAGTGGAAAAGCCGCGGCCAACCACAGCTCGGCAAGTGAAACATTATCAGGTCCCTTTTTTTTCCAGAAACGCTGAGCAGACAATGTTCACACACCAGCCCTATAATATAATTGCCCTAATGGATCCGAAGGGGGAATTGATTGATGAGAGGAAAGTCGATGAGCTAAGAAACGGAGGCACGGAACGAAAAAGCTAGATGCCCCGCAGAGAGCTGTGGTTGGGAAGGGAACGAACAGGTGGTGAGGAGGATAGAGGTGCAAAATGACAGGCAGAGGGATCAAGGCAAGAGCTGAAATGAGTGCCTGAAAAAAATGGGTGTACGGGTCGAATTTCCGATACCTGAATCAAACCACAGCATTTGGATGCTAATCGGTACCTGGTTAGGGCTGAATTCAGGCACCCGCTGTCCCGGAAATGTCAACTTCCAGTTCCAGAATATCGACTTCCAGTCCCAGAATATCGACGTCCAGTTCCAGAATATCGACGTCCAGTTCCAGAATATCGACTTCTGCCCCCAATTTTTTGAGTTTTTGTCCCAGTTTTTCAGTTTTCCATCCTGCTTTGCCAGTCGGTAACCCAGAAAAATCACTAAGTGGGTAATGGAAATGATTGATTTTGGGGGGGTATTCGGGTAGTCAATCGGTGATCAGGAAACCCATGGGGTACCTGGCACAGTACACAAAAATGTGGGAATTACCATGGGGTTCTAAACGAGGTACCCGTTTCAGCTCTAATCAGGTCTGAACGGTACCTTGACCCACCCCACCCCCCACCTGCTGCTCCAGTTGCGAGATTTGCAGATCAGACGTATTACGCAGATCTCCAACTCCTCTCTGAATAGGAGGGGCATGGACATAGCTAATTTGGACCAGGCCCCCTGCTGGTCACTCTAAGCCAGTGTGTATATGATGCACTCTACTTGCTTGCAAGACCCCACAGGCTTGCGGGACCTGGTTCAGGTGCTCCTGCTGCATCTATGATAGCTACGCTCCTGGGGAGGGTTGCGGGGCCAGCGACCAAGAATAGTGCAAATTCTGTGACTTCACAGAGCCCCCTCCCCCCAAAAATAAATCTCTGGAGTCCCTGAATAAAATTGAAATAATTACATTGTTGTTGTTGTTGTTGTTATGTTTGATGTATCCCTCAGGTTCGGTCATGACAATGGATCCAACCCGCCCTGTCCCCAACCCCCCTACACACACACCACGGTCCCTGTAAAGAGGGTGCACGTGGGTTGCGTGCAGGTTTCATGCTCATGTATGTGCGCGTTGCATGTGCTCCGCATGCGTGTCCGTGGGGCTTGGGATTGGCCACTGTGTCTGTCCACAGTACACTCCTACCCTATTCCTTGGGTGCGAGATGCCCTGGTTTGTTTTTAAAAAGATACCATCTGAACGATTTTGTTTACAAACTTAACGGGTCACATTCTACAAAATCATGAGATTTCCTTGAAAATCATGCAATTTTTAAAAAAACAAATGCCACCTAGATTTAGAGTTGAGCTGAAACAAAGAACGACAAAAGCGGTATTGATCTGTAAAATGGTAAATTAGCAACTTGGAAATTGGAATAGCCGGTACTTTCAGATAATCAGGCGTCCGATCCGTACTCAGGTAGCCTGTGGAGAACCCGGCATGGTATTGAAATTGCAGGTATCACGGGTAGCAAATGAGAAACCCATTTCAGCACTAATTTAGAGCCTATGGGCCCCTGCAGACACACTTTCAAATTTTCTCCTACAACAATGTATTTCTCGTAGCCCTGCACCTTCTCCACACCCCCACTGCTTTGGCAAGCTCCCAGACCCTCCTATTTAACTCCAAGGTCTGGGATTTTTTAACCACCCTTTTTGTAACGGCTTTCAGCTGCACCGGAACCCTGTGACCTATGAAAATGCAGCTGTTTCTCTCTGCTCATGCAGGGTCGCAATCTATTTTCTCAGCTGGTATTTTCTACCGTGCATGAAACAGATGGAAGAGGCCAATTTGTTTTCTTGACCTGAGCTGACCTACAGAGGCTGCGGGAAATATTATGGGAGTCTGAGACAGAAGACAGAGTCGTATAGAGCAAGTGCAGAAAGACAGGCGTGGAGTGAAGCTCCGTGGGCACGGAGGAGGAACATGTACGGAGAGCGGAAATGGGTAGTCGGGAAAACGGGTATTGGGGTGTACAGAAGGCACCCCTACCATTTTTATATTAGTTTTTGTTTCTTTTTAAAAAACCCTCCATTTTCAGGGTTGTTTGTAAACGACCCTACTGTTTTCATTTCTTTTTCTTTTTTTTTCTTTTCTTTTAAATTAATTTAAAATAAATAAAAATAAATCACTGTGCATGTGCAAAAATGGACAGCAGGCTGTCCTGCATGTGCGAAGCCCTTTTCCAAGATGGCCCTGGCAGCATCAACACCATTTTTGAAAAGGGTTGCCCATGAGCAGAATGGTCTGGCGTCCATTTGCACATGGGCAGTCATTTTTTAATATTAATTTTCACTGCCCATCCGCAAAATGGCCGCCAGGGCTGTTCTCCACATGCAGAAAAACAGCCCTGGTGGCCATTTTGTGCCATGGGCATTTCTTTGTTTATTTTTAAAATGAAAATGGATGAAAGCAAAGAATAATAATTTGCTTATTCACCCATTTTCTTATTTAATTATAAAAATGAATGGGACTTTGTTCATTTGAGTAATTAAAAAAACAAAAACAAATTGCACACTCCTAAAGGGTATGTCCGTCAAAACTGTGGCACTCGACTCAACCCTGGGTGATTTCAGACATGACGGGGCGGCATTCGCCCCATCACGGAACCAACCCCGAGATTCCACGCCGGGATCACTCCGGCACGGCCAACAGACGTGCCGGGGGATCCCGGCGGGGAATCGGGGAGGGGGCGGGACCGCGCGGTGCAACGTGCGGCTGCCCATTCCCCCCATGCTCCCCCACTCCCCACCCTCTGGGGAGACGGGCAGGTGCAGCGGCAAATGCGGCCGCAGCGCCCGAAATGACCACGGGCTGGAATCCCGGCGGGGATTCCGTGCCGTGATCGCCGTCCAGACATGATGGGCCCCTTCATCCCCGCTGGGAATCCCATTCACTACGCGATTGGCGCCGGCCCCGCTGGTTCAGCCGATCGCGTGGTGAATGTGATTCCCAGTGGGAATTGAGCGTGGCAAACATCTGGGGGGGGGGGAACTTCCAGTTCCCCAACAGATGTTACAAGGGCATTCCCCACCACAGGGAATTGACTGTGGTTGAGCGTGATCTCGTAATGTTTGAAAATACCCCCAGTAACACTGGGTACCAATCATTAGCCAATGAGTGCTTAGTCGGCCACCCGATATTTTGTTTTTCATCCCTATCTTCCAACTTCTGGTTCTGATTTTCTGACTTTTGGTACCATTTTTTCACCTTTCCATCCTGATTCCTGTATCGATTTACTGACCTACTGAGCGGTAAATTGGTAACTCGGTAACAGTCATACCTGGTATTTTGGGGTAATCAGGTGCTCGATTGGTACTACTCAGGTAGCCTGTCAGGGACCTGGCACAGTCCCCCAAATGGTGGATATTGCCTATGGGTATAAAGTAAGCTACCCGTTTCAGCTCCACACACACAGGCCGCTTTTATACGAGCTGCAGGATGCAGCGCATTGAAGAACATGCTTCCTAAAAAGCCCTGCAGGGGGTGTTTAGACGTGCCGGAAGTAGCTGACCGCCAGGAATCATGGCTCACGCGGTCTTTTTGAAGCTACATTTGGGAAACCCGAGGCTTCAGGAAGTGCGTTCTTCAATGCGCTGCATCCCGCTGCTCATGTAAAAGCGGCCCATACAGACTAGAGACCGCGCACGCGTGTTGCGTGAGAGCTGTGATTCTTAAGATTTTAGCATTTGGAGCATTGAGGAAACAACTAAAAATGACAAGATTCTCCACAAAAACAAATAAATAATTAAATCTGAAACATGGCTACTCAAACTCAACCAGTTTATGGGATGCGGGTCCCAAGCTTCTTGCCTGCATGGCCTGATATTGGGTGTAAACAGATGGACTGAAGCCCCGGTTGTGTCCCCATCTCACCCCCCCATCCCGGAGCACTGCCAGAGGAACAGGCCAGCCAAATCCGGAGTGCTGGGCTGAGGTGGGGCTCCGGTTCATCTGCTCGGCAGACGGCAGCTGCAGCTCTGCCATGGGCTGGTGGTTGTCCCAGGAATGTGAACTCTGCGGTTGATGGTCACTGACACATGCCACGCTCATGCTCCACACACACACACTCTTGCTGACACACAATACATGGTCATTAAGTCTTGGCCATAACATTCGGTCATGGCTCCCTATCAGATGCGACTTACATGTTACCTCATTTCCCTGTTGTGGTTCTCACTTGGCAGTTAGTAGGGGTGGGACTCCAGGGGGGATTTCAGATTCAGATATTTCGGATTCGGTTCTTTAAGAATTTCGGATCTCAATTTGGATTCGGATTTTTGCATGCATTTTTCCCCACTGAAGTCAATGGGAACAAACCTCAGTGCAAAAAAAAAAAAATCCAAATAAAAAATCAGTGTTAAATATCAGAACCATCCGAAACGGGAAAAGATCCGCGTTTTCGGATAGAACCGAATCAGCCACTTTCAGGTAGATTCAGTTCTATCCGAATCCAAAATTCCCATATCTAGTGGTTAGTCTTTCTTGGTCTGTCTGCACTAGAACTAGAACTAGAACTGGGGCTCTTCAGCTTGGAGAAGAGACGACTGAGAGGAGATAGGATAGAGATCTATAAAATCATGAGTGTGGTGGAACTAATAAACAAGGAGCAGTTATTTACCCTCTCAACTAGTACTAAAACTAGGGGAAACTCCATGAAACTCACAGGTGGCAGAGTAAAAACAGACAAAAGAAAGTATTTTTTCACTCAGCATACAATTAGGTTGTGGAATTTACTGCCAGGGGAGATGGCCAAAGGCCGGCAGTATAGCTGAGTTTAAAAGAGGTTTGGACAAGTTTCTGGAAGATCGTTCCATTAGCAGCTATTAGCCAGACAGGATTGGGGAACAAAACCCTTTACTGGCGGGAGCCTGGGGATCACCCACAGGGAATGGAAAGCATGGTGACCTGTTGGGTGCTTCTCCCAGGACCCCGTGAATGGCCACTGTCGGAGGCAGGATGCTGGGCTAGATGAACCATTGGTCTGACCCAGTATGGCACTTCTTATGTTCTTTAGAGGAAGGGCCCACCCGGGCCCCCCATTTTATCTCCGCCCTGGGCCTGCAAATTCTACAGCCGGTCCTGGGTACCATAGACTGTGATAGGAAGTCTGAAAGAAATACTGTGTATGTCTGTGCTCAGCAGTTCATTGATTTCTCTCAGGTGACTGGTACCCTAGCAGGGTGTGGAGTCTGGGGTTGGCTACTGCAGGAACACTTGTGCCAACATCAGAAGGTCTCTCTGTTATCTTTGCAGCACTTCTCTCTGTCTCTCTTTTGGGCTCTTAAGATCCCCGCTTAGAGAAAAGGGAAGTCATCAGAACCCAGCTTGCTCCTGGATTCTTCCCTTTAGCCAACAAGTACGGCTCCCATCCTTGGTTGCCATAGGAACAGACAAAAGGCCTCTAAAGCATCACACCAGGATACGTGCCGAGGTCACCCAGCAGAGCAGGCGACCATTTTATAGTGATAATAAATCCGGGGAATTGGGAATTTGGCTGAAGCAGGGAGAAAAAAAAAAAAAAAAAGCTTTGTGGGAAGGCAGAATGGAGATAAATGAGTAAGAAGGGTTTTTACAAAGCAACTGCCCCCCACAGTGGTTTTACTTAGATGACCTCTTCTCCCTTCTCTAGAGTTTGGGCGAGCCAAGACAGTGTCACATAGGCTCTATGGATATAATCTGTCCCTGCAGAATGAGTCTGGGAAGATAAAGCCAGCTGCTAAGAATGTATCCAGGGACTGCTGGACCTCAAAAAGCTCAGTTATCTCCCAGACCAATGGCTTCCAGGTGATTTAAATTACAAACCTACCCTGGGAATTTATAATCCGTTACTTTGAGCGGCAGGAATCCAAGAGGTCGCCAACGATTATCTAAAAAGCAATAGGATGAGTGTGCAGGGAAAGATTTTTCTCTCTCTCTTTAAAACACCGTGAACATATGCAAACTAAATCACCTTCTGTAAATTGGGATGGAAGAGGATGCACTGAGATTAGAGCTGATATGAGCGTACCACAAAAACAGGTTAAACTCAAATTGACTTGAAAATTTGAGGGTATGAATCAGTACCCAATTTTGACCTGATTCGAGGACCCCTAGAGCTAAAATGAGAATCAATTTGATACTCATGAGAATCTCACAAGAATCGAAAAACATTAGCAAGATCTTGCAGCTTCAAAGTCCTAGCAGGATCAGCTCAAAAAGTCTTCAAAGGCAAGGTTCCCATCACCATTTGTGGCTTATTTAGTGTCTTGACCAACAAGAAGTAAATACAGTTTCCAGCTCACAATCCCAAACCGAGGCGGTACATCAGGATCTCCAACCCCATCCTCGCTCATCACCACGGTCAGCTCCAAGACTGAAACAAGTACCTGCAAAAACAGGGATAGCTGCCGAATTTCTGGTACTTGAAATGAACCAAAAATGTTGGGTACTTTTTGGTACCTGAACCGGTTTTCGATCGGGTACCCAAAATACCAAAATGTTGAAATACCGACCAAGCAGAAAAATGGATTTTGTCCTGATTTTTTGACCTTTCATTCTGGATTTGGGGAAGTGTGTGTGTGGTAATATTTCAGTTTTTCAAGTTATTTCGGATACTTGAAAAACGGTAACTGAAATTTCAGATTCTCAAGTATTTGATCGGTATTTGGGTACTGATTTGGATACCCAAAATGGTATCCGAAAATGCAGATATTAGCCCTGGGTACTAAATCAGTTACCTGTTTCCCCTCTAACCAAGTCCCATTTTGCTGTTGTCATGACCAAATCCATGGACAACTTACAGCCCACTTGCCATGGCTTCATGGGCACCAGTGACCTGCACAGCACAGGGTGGGAGCCACTTGCTTCAGGGAAAGTAAGAGACAGTACTATTTCCTCTCCCGAAAATCCTTGCCCCTTGCTCAACGCACAGCAAACGCTTCTCAGGAAACCACCCCCCACACACAAAAAGGATAATGAATTGAAATCAAGTGGATGAGCTGCCTTCTTTCCTGTCCTCCTCTGTGGCCTACTTGTGGAGCGCTGGCCGATTATAAATAGAAGAAGACAGCGGCTGGGTAGTAAATCTTTCGCTAATCTTCAGCCCCTTGGGGAGCACCTTCCTGACTGCACAGAGCGAACGGGCTTGATGGAGTAAATAAGGTCGGCTGCTTGCATTTCATCTCGAAGGACAGGAGAGGATTGAAGGCAGTTTCTTGGGAGCTGGAAAGGAAGAAGGCAGAGGATGAGAGAATTAGGATTGGAAGAGCGAGAACGTTGGCTGCAGACTTTTCCATGGCTTTTCTACTTTGTCTCTGGGGACAGGATAACGGGCAGCAGAGCCCCTGCTAAGCCTCGTCCAGTGGAGATGTTCCGGGCGGTGAGCAGCCTTGTGAATCTGTACTGTCTCCGTCCGGAGGTGGAGTTTTCCTTTGTTCGCTGTGAGGAATTTAACACCTACACTGCAGACACAAATCGCTCATGTTCACCACGACTTGGGGGCTGCCAGGTTGTTGGCATAGTCAGAGTTTTGGGGGCAGGGGAGGTTCAGTCTTGTCCTGCTTATTTGGATCAGTTGCAGTTAGTGTCACCTACCGATGCGGGGGAATGTCCTTGGGGCAATGTAGGTGACTGATTGTAAATTCGATCCATGCCCATCCTGGTTGGTGAAAGCCAGCTGGGAGAAATTGGGGCCTTTGCTGGTGGGGATTGTCAGTCAATTAAAGGCAGGGTACCAGTTGCCCCTAAACTTGTGGTTGTCCAGCCCTTGCTCAAAAAACGGGATGCTTACTCCTTGGACAGCAATTGCCCTGTCTCTAACCTTCCCTTTTTGTGCAGAATGTTGTGTGCAGTTCTGGTCGCTCCATCTCAAAAAAGACAAAGCTGAACTAGAAAAGGTGCAGAGAAGGGCAACAAAAATGATCAAGGGCATGGAAGGGCTCCCATATGAGGAGAGGCTTGGTAGGTTGGGGCTCTTCAGCTTGGAGAAGAGACTACTGAGAGGAGATAGGATAGAGGTCTATAAAATCATGAGTGGGGTGGAACTTATAAACAAGGAGCAGTTATTGACCCTCTCAGCTAGTACTAGAACTAGGGGACACGCCATAAAACTCATGGGTGGCAAGTAAATTTAAAAATATATTTTTTCACTCAGCGTATAATTGGGTTGTGGAATCTGCTGCCAGAGGCTGTGGTAAGGGCTGGTACTAGAACTGAGCTTAAAAGAGGTTTGGACAAGTTTCTGGAAGATCGGTCCGTTAGCAGCTATTAGCCAGACAGGATCAGGGAACATGACGGGAGCTGGGGGAAAACAACAGGGAATGGATTCCCCATTGTGACCTGTTGGGTGCTTCTCCCATGCGATCGAGATTGGCCACTGTCGGACACAGGATACTGGGCTAGATGGACAATTGGTTTGACCCAGTCTGGCACTGCTTATGTTCTCAGGGAAGGCCATTAGGGCAGCTTCAGGGGTATCTTGATGCTATTGGATTTTTGGATCCAAGTCAGTCCGGCATTGAGACTGCGCTTTGGCACTGGCTGACAATCTTTGCCGAGAGATAGACAGGGGAAGTTGTCAATCTCTCACCCTTCCTGAGCATGCTCGGCCCTTTTCAGAGACGGCACTGGCTATATAAAATAAACTAATAAAGGGCCATTAGGCGTTCTCGGATCATGCTCAGTTGCGGGGTTCTCCCCCCACCCCCAACCTAACCCAGGAAGAGGCACACCACACATCAGTGCAGACCCCTCCGGATGGTAAGTAACCAGCCCTGCCTCCCCTACTAGGCCTCCTGCTTCCCCTAAGCACCCCCCTCAACTCCCCCTCCCTGCGAGCCACTCGGAAATAGGCCAAGTATTCTCCGCGGGTGCGAGAGGCTGCCTGAAAACTCAGGCCTGCTCCTCGGAAATACTCTGCAAATATTTCCCCCTCCGTTTGTGGCAGCCCTAGTCTGAACCACTGCTACAGGCTAAGCCAGCCCCTCATAGATGCTTCCTGCCTTCTGTCCGACTCCATCCCTTTCACTCTTGACCGTGACAAGAGGAAGCAACAGGTAGATTTGGGCAAAGTGGCGGTTAACCTCTGGAGAGATGCTGAAGTGACTTGCGCTACGATTGCTCGCTGCGCCCTCCTCTCTGCGTTTTCCCTAACGAGCTGCAGCGTGTCAAAGCTGGGAGCACTTAATTTCTTAAAGACTTCTCAGGCCAATGGCTGAGGCAACAAGTGGGAATGGACGGCTCTCGAGGCCTCTCCACGTTCAGGGGCCCAATACTCTCTGGCTCTGGAAGAGATTCTGTCCTCCAATATGCAAAATGCCTGTCACTTAAACCTCTTAACACATCACTCTCACTCCAAATGCGGAGTTCTTTCGGTTTAACGTGATAGACTGCTGCCAGTTTACGCCGGCAGCAGGCGCACAATACAATGGGGGGGGCGCATGCTCCCCGCGCGCCCCCTTCCATGCAACCCCCTGAGCCCACACACCGTGTGTGAGATCGGGGGGGTGTGTGTCACATTGGTGGGGGTACACCATTGCCTCGTGCGCCTTGCTGCACACGCGGGTCTAAGCGCATGCGTTCACAGTTTACGGCACAAGTACAGGCTGGCATAAGTGGCCTGTAGGATTGCACTCCATGATGTTCAATTGGATTTTTTTTTATTGACGCTTCCATGGCTTCCTCCCAGAAACATCATGCTGGACCCTTTTGGACCCCCACACGTGTATAAAGTCCCTGACCTCCTGCCTGGACCAGGGCTCCCCCATTGGGACCCACGTGTGGGGGGCTGACCGGTTTGGCGGCATGGGGCCCGCCCTGTGGATGTGGACGCTGTGGTGGTGGTCGTGTCCTGTTGGGGGTAGTGCAATAGGGGTTACTTCCTGGCACATTTCCCCCCCTGCACCGCCTTGCTGGGGCTTCTTTCCCCCCCCGGGCGCCCCACGGTCCCCGTGCTCACCCAGCCCCTTGGCGTTGGCTCCCATTGCCTTCTCGTGGGCCTTCCTGTTTGCCATCGTGGGAGCCCACGCACGTGTGCCATGGTTCCTCCCTCCTTTACGGGCTCTCGGCCGGATATCTGGCGTCCCCCCGCCCTGTGGGCATGTCTGTGTGGTGGCGCGTGTGTGCCCCATGGCACCGGTGCAGTGGGGCTCTGCCGGTCTGTTCCACGTGGGTGTGGGTGTTTTGTCTTTTACATGGACGCTTGGGTGTTGAACACCCATCTCCACCCACCCCACCCACGGAGGGTGCCTGCTCCGTCCCGGCTGCTCCGTGGGTGTTGGCGGGTGTTGGCGGGTGGGTCGGGCACGTGTCCCCACCCACCCATGGACATTTACACGGACGCTCTCCCACCCATCCGATGGGTGTTTCCGGGTGTTTGTGGGTGGGTGGCGTCCGTGTAAAAGTGGCCAATGTGTTAGTTGTTTTCTGTGAGATGAAGGCTTCAAGCACTCACTCCAAACGTTCATTGAGACTAGTGTGGAAATGAGTACTTACAAAAAGTGAGGGGGCCGATCCATCAAACCTGTGGTCCCAGTGTGACTCAGCAACATAAGGTACTAATCGGTACCTGATGATAGAAATTGCCCCTTGTGTGTCAAAATGGGAATGGGTGATTTCTTTAAGCCAAACAGAGGCTTTCATGCCATGATGTCACTGGACAAGGGAAATTCCATAGGGAATTCTGTGGGGAATCTCCCCAGGGCTGAATTCCGTGCAGAAACTGTGAATTGCAGAAGTGCATTTTTCACGTGACCCTGCTGATTAGTGTCCGGCAGGCTCTACTGATTTACCATTTCTTGTCCTGATTTTCCAACTTGCGATACTGAATTTTTGACTTCTTGACCCAATTTTTTAACAGATTTTTTCGATTTTACCAACTGGTAAAATGGTAGCTTGGTAACTTGGTCATGGTCATACCCAGTATTTTTGACTAGTCGGGTGCCCAACCTGGTACTCGGGTACCAATCTGACACCTGGTGGATTACTCATAAATGCAGGTATTACCCACAGAAAATGTTCTCATTCTTCTGCTTGGGCCCAATTTTCCACCTGATTAGGTTTCTGACAGCAATAACTAAACCGTCTTCACTGGGTACCTCAGACCTTGGGTGCAAAAATTCAGCTAAGATCAGAGAGCTCACAGATGGTTTAGCCCAGAACAAAGATAAAAATCAGTCACCCGCAAAAAAAGAAAAGAAAAGAAAAGCAGGGTAACATTGGGTATTTTCAGACGTGACGGACCCGGAGGCCGGCCACGCTGAACCCCGGACTGGGATCTCTCTCAGATCTTGGTCCATGATGAAGCCGGCCGGCCGGCCATTGGACGTGCCGGCTCCATCATTGTGGGGAATCGGGGAGGGGGCGGGGCGTCGTCGTGCAGCAGCATGTGCTCCCTCAGCCACCCGCCCTTGGGGAGACGGGCAGGCGTAGCGGCCAATGAGGCCACTGTGCCTGATCCCGTACCATGGTTTGGGGCGCGATTCCGGACCGGGGCAAGGTAACTGACGTTACTTTTGCCCCTTTCCGGATCGTGGACAATCTAACCACTGTTCTCGACTTCCGGCCGGCTGGCAGTCCAGAACTGTGGCTAGATTTGACCCCCGCCATAGATTCACTGTGGTGAACATCTGGTGGGGGTCAAACAGACGTTCACGGAAACGCCACCACCACAGGGAATCCACCGGGGTTCACTGTGGTGAAAGGCGTTTTCATAACGTCTGAAATTACCCATTAAGAGCAAAGAGAAACCAGGAGGAAGCAGTGCTTAGATACAACAGCCAACAATGCTCTGTGAGAGATTTTCTTTTGTTGTTGTTGTTGTTACAAAATTACAGCTAATTAGTTGCTGCTGCCTGCTCATAAAGACCTTTAAACATGTAAAATGCTTGGTAAATGCTAAGTAACGTCAAGCTGGAAGCAGGCAGAATGTTCGGTGTCATTCTCATTATGCCTCGATTCGGAAAGGGGTGTCCAAAGAAAAAGTCTTGCTACAATTTCAAGTCTTTTTTCTCTTCTAGAAACTCTGCTGAAACCCATATTGCCAAGCCCTTCTTCACCCCCTCTCTCCGTGCGATTCCCCCGTCACCAGAAGTTGCCCGCTGAGTGGAGGCCCGGCAGGGTGAGAGATAACTGTTATATACCGCTGAGTCTGTCTGTCTGTCTGTCTCATTAAAGGAAATAAGATTTTGTGAGTGTAGTTGTGAGTATAAAGCACTGGGGAAGGGATCCTGGATTCAATGTCCGTCACACCTCTGGGAAGTGTTCTTGGTAAACTGCTGAAACAGCACCTCTGTGCACCCCCCCACCTGCCGGGATGAGCGTCTCTGTTGATGAAAAAGACCTCATGGCTGTCCTTCCTTTGATCCTTCCTGGCCTTTGCAAAGACCTTGTTTAAATCAGAAGCTGCGACTTGCTGGAACATTTGTCTCTCTCTTGAACTGCGCCTGATATATCTTTCCTCAGGAAGATAATAAAATGGAAGTGTTCATTCACCCACACTCACAAACATGCATATTGTGCAAGAAGGAAAGAGGCAAGCAGAGAGAGAATTAACTTAGAAGCCTTCCATGACAGAGGTTAAGGATACAACCAGGGGTGCAACCAGAGGAGGAGGGAAAGAAATCTGTCCTGACCACCGCCATATTTATTTATTCATTCATTCCACTCTATCCCAAGGGCCCATAAAGCTGAAACGGGGTTCCTCATATGGGACCCATGGGTAACACCCATCCCGTGTCAGGTACCCGACTGTCCGAAAAATTGATAATTTCAGGTACCGATGTTCTGGTTATGGGTTAGTAGATTGGGACAGAAACCCCCCAAATCGGGTTGGAAACTCAGCAAATCGAGACCAGACGTCGATGTTCCGGGACCTGAAACTGGTGTTCCAGGGTAGGAAGTCGGTATTCTCGAATGGGAAGTCGGTATCCCAGGACATCGAGGACTTGAAATGTCCACTGATCTGGTCCTTATTAGCGCCCCAATGTTTGGCGTGGAACTCGCTCCCTCCGCATGTTCGTCTGAGTTCCTCCCTCCACACCTTTAAAAAGCCCCTAAAAACGTACTTGTTTTCCAGGTGCTTTTAGGATCCACTGGTGGTGCCCTCATTGTACTTTGCCCTCCCTTTTTGCCTGCCCCATTTAAAATGTTTCAATAATTGTATAAATTGTTCTAAATAATTGTTTAAGTTGCCTATAGCGCACCGAGCCAGATTCAAGGTGTTAATATTGATTTACAAAGCCCTGCACGGTCTGGGCCCCTCATATCTCGGGGACCGCCTTGCCCTCCGCGCCTCAGAGAGATCCCTTTGGTCCACCGGGGGCGCCTTTCTGGAGGTCCACCGGGGGCGCCTTTCTGGAGGTCCCCCGTGTAAGATGGGGGGTCACAATGGAGAGGGTGTTCTCGGTGACTGGGCCGCGGTTGTGGAACTCCCTCCCGGAGGAGGCTCGCCTGCCCCCGGGCCTGTTGGCCTTTCGACGTATTTGTAAGACTTGGCTGTTCGCCCAGGCCTTCGGAGGGGAGGGTGCGGGGGGGAGGTGGGTTAATTTCTGTGGGGGGTGTTTTAAATTTGTTTTAATTAAGATGCTTTAGACTTTTTAGGTTAAAAAAATTATTTTATATTATGTTGGAAGCTGCCCCGAGATGCCGTAGGCATGGGGGGGGGGGGCATATAAATATAGGGAAATAAATAAATAAATAGCTTTAAGGTGTTTATATGGTTTTACCTTTTTTGTGCAACGCTCTGAGTGCCATGGAAGGGGGGGATGCTATAAAAATAAAAGTATTTTATTCCGGTACCTGTCATTTGTCAAATATACCCATTTTTGCGGGTACTTGTTTCATCACTACTACAATCCATCAAATACATTTAAAAACACACAAAAAGAAACCAATGAAAATTCCCTATCCTTCCCCAAGCCCTATCCCCACCGGCTAAAGCCCTGGCTGAACAGAAAAGACATAGACTACCCCACAGCCTAACATCCAGCATAATGAGTTTAGACGTTACCAGATGTAACAGGAACCACGAGAAAACCCCATCCTGTGTTCCCTGGTACTAACTGGTGACTGGTTGGTGGCTGGTACATGCAGGTGCTAATTAACAGGAATCAGGGAGCAGGGCTTACCTGGAACTCATCCCAAGATCAGCGGCAGTGGTAGCTAATCATCCACAGCCGTGGTGGCATCCTGAGCAGAGGTGTGACCAGGTCCCAAGAAGTGGAGATAACACCAGCAGTGAAACCCCAGAAGAGTTGGTAGAGGGGTCCTAGCACTAGGGAAGGGCAAACAGATTGCAGTTCGGGTTTTAAGCGCCAGGGTTTTTCACAGCGCCAGGGTTTTAAGCTTCCTGCCCCGCCCCCCTGTGTGCCTGCAGACACGCGGAGTGCCGCACCGCCGGCAGGCACATCATGGCAGCTGAGGCAGAGGGGAGGGGCTCCGCAGGGCTGACTTGTATTCGGGTTGCCCTGGCAACCCGATGCCACTCCGGGGCCTCCAGAGCTGCTGCAGTCATGTCAGCTGCGGGCAGCACCATTACCCAACCGCAAACGGGGGGGGGGGGAGCCAATCGGCATGCTACGAGGCCCCTGAGTCTCCCCCCCGACCATATCCTCGAATGGCGGCTCCAACAGTTATAGGGCTGAAATGAGATTGTGCCCTTCTCAAAAATCTCATCGAGAATGGGCTTCTCAATGAGATTTTCTCATCTCAAGATTCTCTCAAGAGTTTCGCGATAAACTCAAGATTCTCACAAAAACCTCAAGATCCTTGTGAGATTCTTGTGAACCTCAAAATGGGGGGGGGGGGGGAATGGTCTGTGTATGTGCAAAAATGACCACCAGGGCAGTTCTGCGCATGTGCTGCCATTTTCCACATGCACAGATCATTTTGGGGGTATTCGTGAGATTCTCGAGTTTCTTGGCTTGACTCTCACGAGATCTCACCAGGGCTGTGAGATTCTCATGAGAATTGATTCCATTCTCATCTCAGCCCTGGTACTAATTTACCTCAACGTCCACCCCGATTTCCTGACTTCTGGTGCTAGTTTCCCAACTTCCTTTATGTAGGACGGTTCTAGGCTCTCCATCACTGGTGGTTTTCAGAAAGGGGCTGGTCAGCCATCTGCTGGGGATGTTGTAATTGTAGTAGAGCTTCAACTGGTAGTTAGTTTGGTACCCGCAGATAATACCTGCATATTCGAGTACGGCATCGGGTATTTGATGGCCAGGTGCCTGAATGCCTGAAAAATCAGTAATTTTTGGTAGTGGTTTTCTGATTTTCTGATTACCGATCAATAGAACAAGACGGAAAACCAAAAAAAACCCAACACGGGACTGGAAGTTGATGTTCTAGGACAGGAAGTTGTCATTCCAGGACTGGAAGTTGACATTCCAGGACATCAGGTACCTGAATCAGTCACTAAATGACTGAGTAAGAGTGGGAATATCGGTATCGGATAAATCCGAAACACCCGCTAATCAGATGGATTAATCCGATATCCGATATTTACCAGTATCGGCACACCGGATTATTAACGTTGGCCGCTTTACCGGGTTTTTTTACATTGCGGCCATTGAAGTCAATGGCTGCAATGTAAAAAAACCTGTTAAAGCGGCCAATGTTAAAAATCCGGTATGCCGATACCGGTAAATCCGATACCGGTGAGATCCAATACCGGTAAATCCGGTATCCGGTATTCTCTCCGATGTCCCATCCCTATTAGTACCTGCATGTTTAATACTGGAAATTCGATGGGTGCGCCTGTTTTTGCAGGTACTCATTTCAGCTTCAAATTGTAGTCATCCTGCATCAAAGCAGAGGGTTGGATTAGATGGATCCTGAGGTCCCTTCCAACTCTGATGTTGTACTACTCTACGATTCTAAGGAGTAACAAGGAAGAGCCTGATGGTACCACTTAGCAAAAAGAGAGACGAGTGATGCTTCAACGTGATTATGAAAGAGAAGGAACCTATTACGTTAATGACAGAAGGAGAGGGGCAGAAATGATTGCGGAAGAGAGAAAGAGAGAAGTTAAGATCATCCCTTTTATTGGACCAACTTCTGCTGGCAAGTGTACATAGAGCATTTTTTCCAGCAAGAAAAAAATCGTCGAGATAATGCAAGGAAACAAAAAGCATTACAAAAACCTGAAACAAGGGGAGAAAATTGAAGTGACTCTTTCCTTTCAGCGGCTGATGTGATCAGCCGAGAGAATTGAATTATTATTAAAAAAAATTCTGACAGATGGTAAATCCACAGCTTTCTTATTCCATGGAAACTAGCTTCATTCTTCACTCTCTTGCTGACAGCAAAATAATGTGAGACACATCTTTGAAAGGAGAGGAAAGCATTTTTCAGCAGAGGCCAGTGAGTCTGGATGAGCTAGGAGACACCAGAAACAGATGGCATTATGGAAGTATCTTCCCTGATAAGCGTGGGCTCTCAAATCTGATATATGTTTATTTGTCCATGTGTATGTGAAACCTATGCTACTTGCCTTCTTTCCCTGCTGTGCGTCGCCATTCAGACACTGCTACTTGGAAAACACACATCAGTGGCTGTGGCAAGATGTATGCAGTACTCAACCTGACCCGGTAACATCGGTACCCGATTAGTGCCGGATGACCTACCCCAATGTGCTGATTTATCAGGTTTCATCCCGAGTTTCTGATTTCGGGTACTGATTTTCCAACTTTCCGGCATCCTGATTTCTGGATTGATTTGCCATTTTACCAGTTGGCAAAATGATAAATTGGTAATGGTCATGCCCAGTATTTTTGAGTAATCGGGTGCCTGGCTCAGTACTCAGGTACTGAGTGGGCACCCAACTGGTTACTCAAAAATGAGGCTATTACGTGCAGGTAGCAAATGTGTTAGCCATTTCAGCTCTACTCAAGAGCAACCCAAGTCCTATGCTCTTCGCAGGGACTTGTTAACCCTTGCCTTGATTGGCTACAGGGCTCTGCCCCAGGTTTGGCTGGGAGGACAAGTACTTTCTGGTCCAGCCCTGGGTCTCCCTAATCCAGACATCAACAGGTGATCCAAACTGGTGTGTGGTTAAGTCCATAACAGATGTCAGAAACCTAGGCAGTCAGTCCGGAGACAAGGGGGACTGAGGCGAGATGTGGTGGAGCGCAGCGGCAAACAACAAGAAAGTCAATCTGCTCGCCTAAGGAGTCACCTTGCCGCGCTCCATCACATCTCACCCCAGTTCCCCTTGTCTCCTGGACTGACTACCTGGGCTTCTGACATCTGTTATGGACTTGACCACACCTTTGGATCACCTGTTTGAACTTGATATCTGATTATGGAGACCCAGGGCTGGACTCCTAAGCAAGACCTAGTGCTAGCCCACTCTTGTTGGTGTCCAAAGACTGAGCTCCTGATACCATGGCTGAATTCAAAGTCATCATCCTGGATGCCTTGCTGCAAGAAGAGATGTTTATGATGCTGCATGTTTGCGGCTATCCAGTCTCCTCCCACTATTCCATAGTGCTGGGGGATCTAAGAGGTAGATCAGGATCTACTGGTAGCTCAAAAGATGCTCTTCAGAATATTGTGGTGTAGGGAAGGGAACTAGCTTTCAGAGATCACCTTTGGGGAAGAGAGTGGGGAACGGCACCCCAAGGAGTGTCTCTGCGGAGGAGACGAACTAGGTGAACTCTGAAGTAGGGTGAGGAAGCTTTCTCTAAAGGGGAATGCTCCATTTCACTCCAGAGACCAGTTGTCGAGGGGCTGGGAGCCAGTGGGGGGGGGGGGTGAGGGGGTTGAGCTAGATTTCCTGAGGTTGATGCCTGGATCAAATGGAATGCGTGCCCCCCCACAAAACCTGGCCATCCCTGCTATAGTTCAACGCACCCAGCTGTGGGAGAAAGAAGCTGGCTTCAGGCTGGCAAAGGACTGGTTGTCCCAGAATACAAACTGCTGGGACTTTGTGGGCAAAGCTTCCTTCTAAAGAGGATCCATCTGTGAAAACACTAGGGATGGGACACCGGGGAGAATACCGGATACAGGATTTACCGATATCGGATCTCCCCGGTATCGGATTTACTGGTATCAGCATACCGGATTTTTAACATTGGCCGCTTTACCGGTTTTTTTACATTGCGGCCATTGACTTCAATGGCCGCGATGTAAAAAAAAATGGTAAAGCGGTCAATGTTAAAAATCTGGTATGCCAATACCAGTGATTATCAGATTAATCTGATATACCTGATTATCGGGTGTATCGGATTTATCTGATACCAATATCCCCACCCCTAGAAAACACCTTCTCCAGTCCCTTTCCCATGAAAACACACACACCATTCCTTTCCCTCACTCTTCTCACTTCCTCAGACATAACAGACATAACTGGACCAGACATAACAGTGACTACGTGCCAGTATTCGATACTTACCTTGTGCCCAGGGATGGATCCTGGGAAGCTGGCGTCCCATGAAAAATGGTGGAGTTGGCCCCCCTCTTAACACAGGAATATGTGCTGGATACCCACTGAGTCACTCGTGAGAAAAGAGGAGGGAAATGTTACCATAATTAATTGTTGATGTTCACTTAAACATATCTGTTTCATGGACTGGAACTCCCTGCATTGCATGCCCCCCTGTTCCTCATATATTGCTGTTTTTTAAATGGTAAACGGTAAATTGAAAAAAAAATCTTGACTGAGAAATTGTAGAGAACTGGAGTTTTCTCAATTATCAATTCTCACTAAAAAGAAATTGAGAACCATGATTCTCGGTGAGAATTGAGAAAAAAATTATGTTGAGTTTCAGCCCTAGTTTTTAGTTTACTTGGGGATCCCATGTTTGGACTAGGACTGTAACTCGGTCTTTGGAAAACTTTGTAAAATGCTGAAGATTACGGTATTCAGTTCGGGAAGTCTGAAATTCCGAAGGCCAAGACTGTTGTTCGGAAAACTTCAGAAACCGTTGCATGCATGGGGGGCTGGTGGACAGTTGAGCTTCTTCTGGAAATGAAACTTAGTGCCGTATTTGGCAGGAGGGGGGTATGGGAGGGGACAGCTGAGTGATGGTAAGTCAGATGGCAAGCTTTTGATAGGCTGGCAGGACAAAATAAAAGTGACTGAAGCCATTTTGTCTGTTCTCTTTGGTGAATTTGGCTGTGTGCTGGATCTGTAAGTAATCGGCTGGGGGCGGGAGAGGTGCCTGGCCTGGCCTTGTATGATTTGGCCTGTCCTGTCCATAGAGCCAATGCTGGGGGATGGGAGTTACATTTACCTGTACCGTGCTATGCAGTTTTGAAAAAAAAAAGAAATAATTGGGTGCCACATTGCTTCTAGTTCTGCCTGCTGCTTGGTTGGCACTTTGCACCATGAGGCCAGAGGGGTCGCTCTGCCTGTCTCCACTTCCCCTTGCCTGGTCTGTTCAAGTTACCAGTGCCACCGTACCAATGCCATGCCAAGAGGGTGCCCCGGTGGGGGTGAATGTCTGGTTTCTTAATTTTGTGACTGCTGCTGGCTCTTGGAGGGATTTGTTTCTCCAGGCAGTTGCAGACTGTTTGGCGGGGGTGGTTGTATCCTTCTTGAGCGAATGTCCCTTGTTAGCCTGCATTTTTGTGCACTGCTTGGTTGGCATCATGTTTAAAGTGGGTGCACTCACTGCTGATGGTGGGCCGTGCTGGGGGTCCACTACTGTGTTTTTTAAATTATTATTTCTGCACGTGGTTGCACTTTGGTGGGGTTGTCTTCTGGAGCGATCGTCCCGCTCTTGCTAGCCTGCTTTTTTGGGTAGTGCTTTGGTTCTGGGTTCAAGAACTTTGCAACAACTTTCCAAAGTTTGTCTAAGTTTCCTGAGGTCTGGAATTCCGAGTTCAAATTCCTAAACTTCGGAAATGGCGCCAAAGGGCCGCCAAGTACTCGGGCTGATTATTTGGAACTTCAGTATTTGGCCTGAGTACTTGGAAGTACTATTTGGTACAGTCCTAGTTTCGACCCCCTTTCCTGAATCTCTATGGACGCTCCATGGGCTGGGCCTCTCTATGACTGTGCGCCCATAATTTACACCAGTGCTTGTCACGCTGGTGTTATCATTTCAAGTTTATTCATGAATCCCATCTACTGGGAGCTCCTGTGAGGTCTCCCAACACATGGAGCGCTGTGCAGTTGCAGTTTGCACTTGCGTGGATACAGCCCTAGTCTCTCTCCCACCCCAAATCCCAACAGATCCATTTCCAACTGGGGGTGGGGGGCGGGTGTGTAGCTTCAGGCAAGCAGGGTGCTGGTGGTCTCAAAATATTGGGGGCCCAGGGCTTCAGCTTTTAAAGTCCCCTCCTCAAGTCATCCACATCTTTAGCGCCAATGTTATTAGATCACAGAGCGAGGTCTTCTTTATATGACAGATTATTTTAAAATGAGGGAGTCCAAAACATACATTTCCATCACACTGCCAAGAGCAAAATGCACTCAGAAAATCAACCTAATAAACTAGCAGATATTTTGAATGCAACAAGCTACTTCAGCTTCTCTGCACAGATCATAAAACCGACAAGCAAGTCTTCTTTAAGGAATAGATATAGCTGAAATCTCTTGGAAGGAGGTAGGTACCTCTGTTTATTGACTACTTTCCCAATAGGTACTCAAGACGCGGCACTAAAGGGAATGCATTGTCAGAAATTGTCAGCCGTCATGAGAATGGGACCCAGGACCACAAGGCAGAAGGTTCAGCCATTGTGTCACAATAGGACAAAAGGAGAGCGGCAACGTCAAACCATGACTCCCTCAGTCTGACGTATCAACCACCCTGAATGTCAGGTGACTAGCAGCAGGCTGCTGATTGGCTGCCTCCAGGATATAAACTTCCTGATGCTGCCAGGCCCTATCTCTAGAGCAGGTGCGGTGTCAGTTGCCGCCACCCCCGTGGTGGGGGCGCCGTTTGGCTGCCCGAGGGCTGGATCCTGGGGCGGGGTTTCCCGCTGCGCGTGCTGGAGCACCCCCGCCAACAGCACAGGGAGAGGGGACGAGCTCTTGTGACGACACCCCCCTGGCCAATAGCGAGGCTTCCCCTTCAGCGTCACTCTCCCCAGCAGCCCTGCCCACGCAACAGTCGGGCGGGATACCCATTCAGGTGGCGGAAGCGGCGTAGCACTTAGTACGCCGCTCTGGAAGGCTGGCGGCCCGTCAGGAGGGCGGGGCCAGCACTTTAAAAGGCAGGCAGTGAGGAAGCCTCACTGCTGGTGAATGTGCTCAGACCGGCCGCCCGAAAGCTAAGTGTTGTGTGATTTATTTGATACCTTGACTGAACCTAGGCAAATTGAAGTGTTGGGGAATTGAGGGGATTGTTTAACTTACGCTCCGTAAATGAAGTTTGTATGGGTTAGTAGAAACTAATTATGTATTATAATTGTATGTCGAGGGGGTGGCGAGGAATTAATATATATGATATTTTTCTTATGTTGTATTGTGGAAAGGACTCACTTCCTGGTGAGAGCAGGAAGGAATGAGGGGGGTGAGAAGGACTCCTTCCCTGGTGGCAGCAGGAAAGGAGTGTGAGGAGGGTAGAGTAATGGAGACTGAAGGCGGGTTTGGTAGCTAATGAATTTCTTAAGTTATTCTTTAAGAACGTGGGGGTGTTTTTTTGTTTGTTTTTGTTTGTTTTTTTGTGGGTCTTGTTGACCATATTGTTTTTTTGTATATTGTGTTGTTTCATTTTTGTTGTGGGCCGCCTCGAGTTGCCTGTGGCAAGAGAGTGTGGGGTACAAATAAAAAATGAACTGAAAAACTCAAAGATTGTTGTGTACCCCGTTTCCCGCTGCTACGATTGATATCGGCGTGAGTTGTGTGGTCCTTACCTTCCTCCCTTCCTGGGTTCCTCCTGTATTGCCCTTCCCCCGTGAGCAAGACCCCCTGTCCTAACCTATCTACCTTGGGCCCCAACCCGGTATTCCCCCACGTCATATCCCCCCACCTGTTTCCCCCCCTACCTGGTGTGGGTGTATGTGTGGTCACGGCGCAAGGTGTGGGCTTTGCTCTGCCCGCCTTCTCGGCACCCTACGATGATAGGGGTCTAGTCCAGGCAACTCTGTCTCAGACATTTGACCCACATGCTATCCTGACGGGCATTCTTCTTTCCAGTTGCGAGCTGGAAGTGGGGCTAGGGCGCAAGGCGAGCGATTGGGGCACGGAGAGTGTCTGTGCCCCCTTCCCCCCACTGACAGACGGCCACAAGGTAAATCACAATCTACTGGGTGATCACAACGTAGGGAGGAGAACTAGCCTCTCGGAGATTGATCGCCTCTGGGGAGAAGAGCAGAACCGGCACCCCATGAAGTATCTCTGGGGAGAAGAGAGGCTAGGAGGGCTCCACCAGTGCGGTGAGGAAAGGGCTTCTCTCTAGGAATGGGACTCCAGAACCAATTTCGGATTCTTTTTTTTTTTTGGTTTAGGTTCTCTGAGAATTTCGGTTCTCGATTTGGTTTCATTTTTTTCCATTGAATTCCCCACCCTCTTTTTTTTTTTTTTTCATTGAAAATCAAATCACAAAGAAAAGGAAATTCATCCAAAAACCACCTTTCATCTCTAAAAATCAAGGGCGGTCCTAAATAACCCACAAAGCAATGTTTTTATCGGCAAAGCAGCCCAAGTCGCATGTACTTCTCCACTGGGACCAGAAATCCAGCCAACGTTTTCCTCTCCTTTGAAATAAACCCAGTTTTCCCTTTATTTGTGCATTCTGCCAGACAGCAGTTGGCTGTGAAGTGGTGAGTGTTGCTTTCATACAAGCCATGCTAGAGAACTACACAAAAGGCCTTGTATTGGAGCAAACAGATTGAGACAGTCGTCTGTGTCGCCAACACCCGCGTAAACTGTATTAACTTGTCAGGGCCGCAGGAACAGCTGAGTCTGGATCTCTTTCGCTCGGTGGAAAAAAATGCAGCTTGTGTCTGGTGGCGACTGAACCAATGCTGTGCATTCTCAAACAGCCTCTCCATAACAACAGAGATTTTTGTAGCCCCTGTATGCCAAGAGCAGACGTTGCAATCTTCCAGTCCATGGACCAAATCTAGCCCACAGATGATGATGATGATGATGATGAGGAGGAGGAGGCAACCGCTACCCTGGGACAGTAGCCAGCCCACATCTGGTGACGCATGACCACACATGTGGGTGACTCCCAGGCCACAGTGAGCCAACGCAGGCCAGCGTCTCATTCGTTTTTAACCATTCTCCATCACCGTCTTCTGTAGCTACACTACTCACAGGTTCTTGCCTTCTCAGACCTTGCAGCGTCCTCACCACATGCTTCTCTGGGTCTCACGTGACAGTGGCCTCCAGACCTCCCTGGCTAGACGCAGTCCCTTCCAGCCAGGCAACATCGAGGATCTTGTCCTTGAGTGTTGGGCCGGCTCCTCGCCATATGAACCACACCCGCCGGCCAGGCAAAGTCTCTCCCTGCCAGGCTCTGTACATTGACCCCAGACCAGACATTTCCCTCCTGCAGCTAGGTAGAGAGGCAGAACCCTCTCTGGATCTTGCCTCTGGTTAGTCTCCCTTTTCCACTGACCAGCTTAGCCTTTATGAGGCCTTCAGGCTTCTTTGGCCACACCTAGGCCAACTGACCCCACTCAGGCACTGAGCTGCCGGAAGCGATTGCCCCCGTGTGACCTAGGCGCTATCCTCTTTTAGGCAAATGCCTTAAACCATCTTTAGCGCCTACTTTGGTGTGGTCCACTATTAACAGGTCTGCCTGCACCTTCTCAGGCCGGTGCTAACACGCCCTGGTTACACTCATTTCGGATGAACCCTGGACCCCCTCATACCATGGGCCAGAACCTCAAAGCAGCTCCATTAACATTCCAGCGAATTTGCCGATTCATGCCTGCTGAGGAGGCGATTGTTTCACACGGTGGATTCTGGCACTAATCAGCCGCGTGCGATTCCGCCGTACGGTAGTAGCCATGGGGGGACTTCCTGCGGCCTTGTGGTTCTTGACTCTGCAGGACAAAATGACTGATGGACTACGAGCGCAGCAACTGAACTCTGTCAAGCCCACACTGGTGTGCATTCAGTTCTCCTGTGTTTTGGAGCCATTTAACTTGGAGTAGTTATGAAAGCTATTTCGCTAGCTGCAAAGTGAGGGAGGGGGGACAGAAGCTGGAAAGCCTTTTCAGTGTAATGGCTGTTTGCCATGACATTTCTCAGTGAGCCATTAAAGTTTTTAAAAGAGCCCCTTCTGAGATCCCCCAAGTCCCGAGAATGCGGGGGAGGGAACTGGCGGCTCTTTTCTGTCTAATATTACAGAGAGGCACCTGAACCTCACCATTTGTTTATTTATTTAAGATTTCTATCCTGCCTTTCCCTCAAAAAAGACACAGGGCGGCTTACAAAGCATATACCGTACAGAGAATAAAAATTCAAATACAACACAAAACCCTACAAAACCCCACAACCCACTCACAACCCCCCACAAAACCCACCCAGTAACGCCTTCCCATTCCCGACAACCGGCATTCCCTCACAACCCTACCCCAAACCCCTCCCCATCCCCTATCCCTCCCCGCCAAATGCCTTTCCAAACAAGAAGATCTTGAACCGCCTCAGGCCCGGGCTCAAATAAACCTCTGGGGAAGGGAGTTCCATAGTATTGGGGTAGCAACCGAACCGAGAATGCCTCCCTGCGAGCCTTCGTATACTACAAACAAGGTTAACAAACGGTACCCATCGCAGGGGCCTCAATGGGGCATGGAAGGACAGGTGGTCTCTCAGATATGAGGGGCCCAGATCATTTAGGGCTTTAAAGATCAAAACCATCCCAAGAAGAGGCAAGGGGCCCTGTTTGGGTGGGGGATAGCTAAAGCAGAGCGGAAACAATTTTCTACCTGCGGATAATTGCCACCATATTGAGCATGCACACCATCTACACACATGTCCACCGGGAATACATTGTGCCACATGGAATCAACGTAGGACCCGCACAGATTCCATGCAGAGGGGTTTGGGATTGTGGCCATAGTCTGCAGACACCCCCCAGGGGTCCGCAGACCACAGGTTGAAAACCACTGCACTACAGACTAGTTTGTGATCTAACAGTAGTTCATGATCGACCTCTTGGCCGCCCCTGCCCTAGAAAATCGTCTGTCAATTGAAACACCACAGAGCAAGCACCGCTTGACCATTATGTAGCCCTTCGTACCCGGCGCTGCTTTCACAGGCAACAATGTCCCATCAAAAATTAAAGGCCTTTTTAAAACAAACAGGTCTTCAGAGACGGCATGTGAAAAACTGAGATTTCTGTGGCCTAGAATGAAATGGCGGGAAAATGTTCCTGTGGAAACTCGCAGGGACTCGGACTCAGCTCAACTTCAACACAGGATGAGAGCGTCTCATGGAGAAGACAACCCAGATTATCTTTTGGCTCCTCCTTGACCTGAAGTCAAAAGCCGAGCTCCCATTGGGTCCACAAAAGTGGCCAAAACTGGAAAGGGAGAATGGCTCTTGGTTGGCTAATCCCTTGAGGTAAGAAGGTGCTGGATTCAGGGAAGGAGGAGCCCTGTGTGAAATGAAGGTGTTGCCATCATTTTTAATGTTTGATTAAACATTAAACATTCCCTTCAGGTGAGCTGGACTCTCTGCATTGCAGGCCTATAGGTGGTGCATATGTTATTCTTGCTAATTTATTCCTGGCCCCTGAACTCCCACAGGCCGAGGCCTCCTGCCTTCGAAGCTCCATGGGCCTGTATTTTACACCAGTCCTTCTCATGCTCATGTTGTCACTTCTAGTTTATTCATGGACTCCAAGTCTGGGTCGTGGGAGCGTGTGCCCATCCACTGCTGCTTTCAAACACACAGTACCACATGTGTCCACTGGGTGGACTTGCGTGGTACTGTCTTGTCTAAATACGGCCTTTGCTTCTGTCAGGGGCCAAGGCTGGGGCATGGAGAGACATGGCAGGAGCAGGGTCCAGAGGATCTAGGAGAGTTGTTCAGGGTCAGATCCTGATAAGTTGTTCAGGATCAGGATCCAAGGATCCAGGAGGTCAGCGGAGGACCAGGTCCCAAGACATCACAGGTGGCGAAGGGTACACACCGACCAGGAGGATAGGACAGATGGATGGGCAGGCAAATGGACAGAGCAGAGCAGGATGGATGGATGGATGGACAGGCAGGGTAAGAAGGACCAGGTTCAGAACAAGGATCATAAGAACAGCTCCTGGGCAAAGGGCTCAGAGTCGAAATGGAGCCAGTCCAAAACACACAAAAAATATAATAGGAACAGAGAGCTGGTCCAAGGAACTTAGGTCCTTTTCAAGCAGGCCCCCAAAGGAGCCACAGTGTGTGTGTGGGGGGGGGGGGGATGGGTGGAGGTGGCGGCGTGTGGGCAGCCAATTGCATGGATGCTCAACCACCTCCAACCATCTCCATACATGGAGGCCCCTCCATTTTCCCCAATGCCTCCTCCATGCGTGGCCAATGGGTGAAGATGGGTGGCGCGCGCACCCCCCCATCCCCACCAGCAGTCTCACAGATGAGTCCCCCCCTTGCCCACCCAGACACCCACGTGAGTGGGGGGTGGGGCATCTCGTGTCAAATGGCCCATAGAAACAGGAGGGAGGACACATGATTCAGGAAGGTGTCTGGGATCCAGGAAGTGAGAAAAATGTTCTGCCCGACCTCCTGTGGCTTTAGGCTGGCTTTATATACAGGCCAGTGACCAACCGGGAAGCAGGGGGCATGGAGCGGGGCTGAGGAGGGTGTGTAGTCTGACCAGTTCTGGAAGGGCCTTCAACAAACCCCAGGGCCTTGGTTCGAGTGTCTTGGGGGTGCAACAGCGCTAGCCCCTGTTCTCAGGACTAGGGCTGCAACGAGATTTCAACCTTCTTGAAAATCTCATTGAGAATAAGCTTCTCAGCAAGACTTCCTCATCTCGAGATTCCTCCAAGCGTCTCGTGAGAAACTTGAGATACTCGCATGAAACCCAAGAACCTAAAAACAGCACCAACAAAAGAAACGGTCTGCACATGCACCCAAAAATGGCCACCAGGGCCGTTCTGTGCCAGCCCAGATCATTTAGGGGGCATTTTTTGAGATTCTCGAGTTTCTCACAAGATTTCGCGAGATCTCGCCGCCGGGACTGTGAGAGTCTCGTGAGAATTAATTTTATGATTGTTTCGGCCCTAGTTGGCACTCCAGGTTGCTAGTTCAAGCTAGGGTTACTATACCTCCACCTTAAAAGAGAACACTTATAAAAACGTCACAGGGCTGCGCTGGAACCAATGAAGCCCTGCATCATGTGTACTTCATAAGCATCCTCCTTTAAACGGGAGGTATGGTGACCCTCATTCGAGCCCTAGTTCCTCACTGGTTCACTTGGTTTATTTCTTTTGCTTTTCATAACATCCACAAATGCAAAATGGCATGGCCATCTCACCACGACTTCCTCCCCCTCTCCTTCTACCTACTATCCCTCTCTCCTCCTCCTCGCTCCCCATCTTTCTGTGCCCCTCCCCACTCAATATATCTCCCCTGTCTCAATCCAGCAGGGCTTCCATGACTTGCTCTAATCGGAAGCAGAAATGGGCCTTCAGAACCTGGTTTCCAGTGAAATCAGAGCGCGAATTGCCAAGCTGATTATTATATTGATGACTCTTCACCACTAAAAAGTTAATAACAGAGGAAGGAGAAATACACAGGTGACAACCAGAGGGAAAACAATGAAAGAGAGAAGGGGCAGCCCCCCCAAAAGACCCCAATTAATCCAGCTTTTAAAGCTAAAAGGCTTGCTGACGCTGATCTCCAATCAGCCAGATGCAACATAAGAGGCTGTCAGGTCTCCAGCAGCGAGCAAGACAGCCCTGGAATTACTGTAGAGTAAATGCTGAGTACTTAAAGTCTAGGCCTAGAAGATCTCAAAGTAATAACTCATTGAGAAGATATTGAGCTCTCAACGCAAAGAAGAGAGATAGTCTCTGAACAGGCAGCTAATGGCACACCATTTATCTGATGGCAAATCAGTCAGGTTCATTACTCTCTACAGAAAAGCCAGAGAGGGGGTGTGAGGAAATACAAAATTAGCTAAGCTGGAAGACAGAAGGGAAGGGAGAAAGGACGAGGCCTGAACTGAGAAATCTCGGTGAGAGCTGTTTGCGTCAGAAGCAGGGCAATTCACCAAGAACATAGAACCTTACTGGCTTTCCTGCTGTTTCCACCATTTTCTGTCATTTTTTGGAAGCTCAACAACGGGACGATCCCAAGCCCCATGACAGCACACACACCCCGCAGATTGTGGTGATGGAAATGTGCTGTCTAAGCACCAGGGAAGTGCTGGGAATTGCCATAAAAGTGCTGTAGAACGGACGCACAGGTGTTGCAAAATGTCCGTAAAGTGACGAAAAAGTCCCGGGAAGTGATGAAATATGACAAAAAGTCCCCCAAAGTGACAAAAATGACCCCCCCCCCACACAAGAAATGGCGTAATCATATAATCACTGGAAACTGACACTCGCAAGCACCTCCAAAAGGCTGGTCCTTTCCTTCAGCCCTAGTGTCTGGCTGTTGGCTTTGAAGGAGAAATAGAACAGCTCATGCAATACAGTTTGGTTTCCCCCCACCCCCATTCTGCTGCAGTTGTGCCTAAACAGAAGAACCAACATGGTCCAGAGGACAGAGGTGTCTTATGTACTATGGGACCCTGCATGGGTCAGTGCAGTTAAAGATCCCAGGGAAGCCCCTCCTTGCCTGGAGCACTGTGGAGATGGGGACCCAGATGAGGTCCTTCCTAGTGTGGAACATTGCAGGCTGATGCGCTCAGAGTCCCCCAGGAGGAGTCCGTTCCTAGCACAGGGCCAGATTGCAGGTGACTGTACACAGGCCATGGCCCCTCTAAGGCTGGCCTTCCCATCACTTTGACCCCACCTCTTTTGGGGAGTATATGAGGGGAAGGCAGCAGAAGCCAACTGAGTCGGAAGCGAACTACCAAAGAGGGAGGAGCTCAGAAGGAAGCAAGCTACTGCTTGGGAGCTGGCCCAGATCCTCAGATCCCCGGGACCTCTGGGATACAAAGAGTTGGGTTTTTTTCAAGGAGCTGAAGCAGGAGCGTTGAGGGAGCAGGTTACAGCCAGAGCTGACCTGGGTCTAAGGCATTGGACGTCTGGGATACAAGGCATTTTCAAGAAGCTTTTGAAAGAGTAGGAGGTGCTAGAAAGCAGACTACAGCCAAGGAGCTGGCCTGAGTCCTGATGCCCTTAGGACCTTGGGGAAAGTTCTCAGGAAGCATTAGGAGAGAGCTGGACAAATGGTGGCTTGAAAGCGGCATGTGGCGGCTCTTGGGCAACTGTACAGTGGGTCTTGCCGGAAATGGTTGCCTGAGGCATGTTCATGTGGGCTCTCTTAGGTAGCGAGAGCAGCTGAGCGGTCATGTCTCAGTGTGTGGGCCTCGCCGTAGGTAAGTGTTTCCAGGGTTAGGCTCCAGATCACACAGTCACTCAAGGGGATTAACATCAAACCAGTTTATTGGCATCACGGGCTCTCCTTAGGCCATGCAACAAGCCTCTGGCCAGTCTCAGTACATAGTCCATAGTACAAGGCGTAGCCTAGCCAGATACCAATCTACTGGCTGGCTATCTCCAACTCATGTTCCCCATCTCGGGTTCTATCAGACTCTGAGGCCGCTTTTACACGAGTAGCCAGGGAAGCGTGTTCTTCAACGCGCCACTGGGAAAAGCCATGCGGGGTGCGTTTACATGCACCGGAAGTGCCCGCCTGCCATAGGTATTGGCGGCGTGTGTGGGCTTGCCCGGTTTCTTTGAAGATGCATTCTGGAAACCTCGATATCGGGGTTTCCAGAACGCCTCTTCAAAGAAGCTGCACGCGTCACTGATTCCTATGTTGGGCGGCCACTTCCAGTGCACGTATACACACCCCGTGCAGCTTTTCCCAGTGGCGTGTTGAAGAACGTGCTTCCCTGGCCACTTGTGTAAAAGCGGCCTACATCTCCTTCCTTCAGAAGGCTTCCATGCAGCCTCTAGCCGAGATGCGCTCTCTTCACTGTCNGGTGCGTTTACATGCACCGGAAGTGCCCGCCTGCCATAGGTATTGGCGGCGTGTGTGGGCTTGCCCGGTCTCTTTGAAGATGCATTCTGGAAACCTCGATATCGGGGTTTCCAGAACGCCTCTTCAAAGAGGCTGCACGCGCCACTGATTCCTATGTTGGGCGGTCACTTCCAGTGCATGTATACACACCCCGTGCAGCTTTTCCCAGTGGCGTGTTGAAGAACGTGCTTCCCTGGCCACTTGTGTAAAAGCGGCCTACATCTCCTTCCTTCAGGAGGCTTCCATGCAGCCTCTAGCCGAGATGCGCTCTCTTCACTGTCTCAGAGCAGACTGCCTAGCTTCCTGGGGTTGGCTCTCTTTTGGACCTGTAGCCATGCCCCAAACACTTGCACTTCCTGTGGCAGCCATCTTGTCTTCAGCCAGCAGCCATCTTGTCCTCTCTTAAAGGCCTATCCATTGAATGTGGCTCTTCCTTGCCACAAGCCATTTTTGGCCAGTGTAGCCTTGTGGGAACAGGGGGGTAGTGGGCCCTACACTGCTAATACTGTTGCTTGAACCCACCAGACCTCCTGGAAACCAGAACTTTGATGTGAAGAGAAGATTTGGCCCCAAGATTGGTGGAAGCCGCAAATGATGTGATGTATCTTATGGCTCTTGATGATATGAACATTTTGGTATGAGGCTCCCAAGCTTGGGGACATTGCTCACCCTTGCACTAGGAGCTCACGGAAGGGGCTTGCGCCAAGTGTGTGTTTCGACTGAGACTGGAATAAAACTTGGATCCTGTTTGAGTCAGTCTTTGGGGTCCGATCCTGCAAGGGCATACCCCAGCTGTGAGTGGGCCATTCATCACAGATACTTCCTAACCACATGCTGGAGGTGCTTCTAGGAGGTTCTACAAAAGTAGACAGCAACCCCTGACTAGAAAAATCATGACCCCCCCAACACACACACACACACACACTTACTAGTTGTGAACACCCTGTAAACAGAACAGATGTATTCCATCAACCGGCTTGACAGGAGAATGGTACTGATGACAGATTGCGACTTCCCACTAAATTCTATTTAAAGCTGCTCTAGACTTTCTCCACCTGCGAGAAAAACGCTCTGATCTTCGTTAAGTTTGTCTGCAGTTTCCAAAAATATCCAATGAAAGAGCAAAATAATGATGAAAATTGCCCCTTGTGTGTCAAAATGGGAACAGGAGATTTGTCTAAGCTCCTGGCTTGGTTCTCTCTTTCTTTCTTTCTTTCTTTCTTTCTTTCTTTCTTTCTTTCTTTGCTTGTTTTTAATTTCCAGCAAGGAGTTGGACTGATATTTATTAGAGACGTATCCACAGTAGGGATGGGCGAACAGAACTGAGTCCGGACATTCGGTTCGGAAATTCGGTTCGATTCAGAAGTTCGGTCGACCGAACTATTCAAGTTCAGTCTGAACTCCAAACATCCAAACAAAGTTCAGAAATTCAAACCCCATTGAACAAAATGGAATATTATCTTTTAGGGATGGGCGAACAGAGCCAAGTTCAGAAATCCGGTTCGGTTCGGTCGACCGAACTGGTCGAGTTCGGTCCGAACTCCGAAGTTCCGAACCGCGTTCGCCCATCCCTAATCCACAGTGGGGCCAATCCCACACCCCGCAGATCCCAGGCACAGCCATGCACACGGACCTCCATTGCAGGCAGATTGTGCCGCGTGGAAACCACGTGTGTGCACGCGCAGGATTCCTGGGGCTTAGGATCAGCCCCGGTGACTCTAAGGTCTCTTCCCTGAATGGTAACAACTCACTAGCCTCCATCAGCAAAAATGCCCAACAACATATGCTATATGGGGGTGGGGGAGGAATGTGTCTAAGAAAGTGCTGGCTGTTATCTTTTCCTCCCAGTAAGACATTTGCAAGTTGCTTGTAGCAGAGCCAGACAGGAAGGAGTTCCCACTCTCTCAACTTCTACTGACATCAATTAATCTTGGAGGCTCCCTCTTTCCACATTTCAGGTATAGGCATCCCAACAGCTACGGATGTTGCACACTGGAAATGGTCATCAGGAGAGCAAGGCAGATCATTATTTTGCTACTTCATTGGGGAAGCTTCTCTGGCCACAAGAGTGGTTAGGCACTGGAGTGAGGAACTATGGGAGGTGGCAGAATCTCTGGCCATGGAAGCATTGTTCAAAATAAACTCAAAGTCGGGGTGGAATAAAAAGTGGATTTGATAGTTATGAATACTATTTGCAATTTTCTGATAACCCTCTGAATAGCCAGATGACATTCATAACTGAAACGTATTCGCATAGCCACTCATTTGAATATATTTGCATGTATATGCATATTTGACCCTCAGCCTGAGCTGTGAGGCCTATTTATCTGGTCAGGCTTTTGGCGGGCGGGGATAGGATTTTCAGGATGGGAGTGGGGGGTTTTAATTGGAATTTTATTTATTTTATTTATTTATTTTCTGAATTTATACCCCGCCCCTCCTGAAAACAGCTCGGGTATTTTATACCGTGTATTTTTATTGATTTTGTTTGATTGTTTCAATTTTTGACCAAAATGACCCAAATCATTTCACAATGATCAAAATAACCTACCCCACTAACTAAAATACCAAAATAAGCAATTTAGCTCAGCTGGAGTAACCAGAATGGGTATCCACTAAAACAAGACTGAACAGTGGTGAATGCGATTGGCTCATCTGTGCAGCGTAATGTAGCGGAAAGTCATGAAAGCAGCCAAGAACAAGGAACAAAATAATCAAAATATTGAAATAACAAAGCGATGGATAATGGCAAAAAGGCTAAGATGCCAATTTTGCTGCAACAACCAAGACAAATTTGGATATTTGTTCATGGGAATGAATATGCAAATGATCTTCATTTATGTATCTGTGACACTGCAATTTCCTCTTCAGGGGACTCGTTACCCAAAAAGGCAGCGGTTATCTCTGCAAAGAATGCAAGTATTTTTATTTTATTTTTTGCAAGGTTTGAGTTCTTTGTCTTTGAAAGTCACCAAATATAATGAGCGGCTAGAACTGAAACAGCCAAGGGACCGTGATTTAGTACCCACGGGTAATACCCACATTTCGGGTACTATTTTGGGTCCGCAAATACCGTTCAAATACCTGAAAAAATGAAATACCAGTAACCAATTACTGAAATGCTGTCATACTGAGAACTGGTATAGCACAATACCAAAAACAAACACATCCTCCAAAATCAGAGACAAAGGGTGATTTCAGAAGAGACGGGGCGGCATTCGCCCCATCCCGGAATCACCCAAATGATTCCCCGCTGGGATTATTATTATTATTATTATTATTA